>CM034151.1:737152786-738363293 GCA_019776745.2 Taxus chinensis | reverse complement strand
GCTAAGTTTTCTTTGTATCCAAAAACATACTCCACTAAGTGTTTATTAGATCCTTGTTTTAGTTGTGTGAGTTGAGTATAAAATATCTTGGAGAAAATTTTGATAGATAAGTGAGTGAAAAAATCATGGGCATGATGAGAAAAATATGTTAGTGAGTGTAAAGCTAGGTCATAGAACCAACATATCACACAATCATGAATACTATGACAAAATATCTTAGCTATGAGAATGTGATCATCTACAAAACCTATATAAGCCACATGGGATGCTCAGAGATAATTTTTTTGGGTCACCATGGCCATTGAAAATAGGTAGTTTATGGGTGAAAAAATGTGGTGGAACTAATTACTTGGGTATTGCAGGTGCGAATGGAGTATGAAGTACTAGAGTGGAATCCAAATATGGGGATACATAAGAAGTAGCATGTTATAATTGATGAATTCATTCTTAAAAGTCTTAATAAAGGGAGGATATATCTTGAGTGTTAGATGAAGGAGCCTACCATGTATGAGAAAAAGAAATTGGGGTATATGTATTAATAGGAGCAAGGAAAAACAATAGGAATTGTGGAGATGGGTGGTAGAGTAAAAGCAAGTGGGTGGGTAGCAACGATAGTGGGAATAATGGTAGAAGCATTAAGATCTGTAAGGTTTTTGGCTTCCTCACAAACATCATATAGTAGTAAGTATAGATCTTGGGGATGCTCAACGATATGATCATTAAGGGATTTAAGGCGGTCTTTAATTAATTATTTAGAAGATTAAGCCATAATAATAAGAGAAGAGTAGCCCTAAGTAGAATTCAGTCTCGAGGTGGTGGTTTAGCAAAATGATTATGATAAAATGTAATATCTTATCCTAATATGATGATGTAGGAGAAGTAAAATAAAATGTATAAACCCTAATGTGCAAAGAGAGTTGGAAGAGCCTTAGTTGATTCAAATATATTGGAGGATTGTATCGCAATGGAGACCTACTGAACAAGAATAAGATATTGTCGCACATGATCTTGAGAAAATGTAGATATAGAGGTTTTTTACTAAACTATGGCATCTGGGGAAGGATAGGGGCACCTGTGGGCACCCTGGTTTGAATTTTAGGCACCTTGGTCTGCACAGATGGTTAGAAACCCAAATCTTTAGGTTTGTAAGATATATGTACTCCTTTACTTATTGTCATGTATATTCCACTAAACTTTTCCAAATGTGCCCATAAACCTGTAATGGAATAATCACATATAAGACACCAAACCAAGCATTAAAAACTTAAAAAAGATAGATTCATATGAAGGGGTCAAACTATCCTCAGATGCCAAATTGATGAAGTTATCAATGATCTTTACAGTACATCTAAGACCCAATGTAGTTCTTGGTGTGTGTGTGTGTTTTTAAATGTGCCCTAGGTTACTCTTGTGTAAGCCACACTTTGTGAAGTAGCAATCAAGTAACTATATTTAGAATGTAATAAATGTGTGCATAGAAACAATATACTCCCCTCCTATAAAGTGTGATGTATATGAACCAACATTTATGCCTTGTGATGGATATAAATTGATGCGAATGTAACTATAGATGCCTTCGATGGATGCAACCTTAGGTGGTCATAGCTAGTGCTTGGTGTTTAGTCCTTTATTATGACAACATAACTTTATATTTATATGATTATTTAACTTGAATTTTATATTTAATCTAGAAAAGACCAAATACCAAAAATATAAAATTCTCAAATGGATAGAAAGGACCCAAAAAGTGAGAGTAAAGTGTAAGGAGGTCAGGGGCGCCTAGAAGGGATGAGGGCCCCTGACACTAGCATCCTAGTTGGGTGCTCCAATCCAGAAAATTTGAAACTGAAGTAAAAAATGAAAAATTATGCTAATAAATGTGTAAGACCAAAAGTAACAAATAGAAATCAATGAAATATGGTCAAATACATGGGTTAATCATACTCTTCTTGCTTAGGAAACATGGAAATAATAGTATGTTATTTAGACTAAATAGTGACTCAAAGTGCGTGATTTGTGTCTACACCAACTATGCAGCCTCCTCTCAAAATCAACCCTCCATCCCCTCCTCCTATTAAATATTCTACAATTTTACCAATTACAACTAAGTAATAACCTTTTAAAATATGGAGCTCATCTCTTCTTCATATTCATTCCTCAACAACATTAACAATTCATCCTGTGATAGCTAAGCACTTAAAATTTCCTCCTATTAACCAAATGCCCAACACTAGTCCTACTCTTTCTTCTACCACTCATCATGACAATAATATAATTTCTTAAGATACATTTCAAACTCTTGGATTGCCGCAATATCTATCCGGCATAATGACATAGATCTCCATCACTTATACACCTGGGGAGCATTGCACTTTCTCGCCCTTCTATAACTATTTGTTTTCTCTGATATCTATTACCAAATTACACACATCTTGTGTTTTGATTAGTATTTCTTATCAATCCTACAATCTTTGGTACACAAATTTTTACTATCATTACCCTGTGACGCACTGTCGTGTTATAACTCAAACTTGACTATTGAGGTCATACTTCCTCAATGAACTACATATCATCTTAATCTTGCTTCACATTCTATGCTATGTGTTTAATGATACATATTTTCTAGCATTTACTCTCATGCAACATATTCATTACGTGATGAAGTAGTCTCTTTCTATGGTTCACACTCGTTATAAAGGGATCACTTATTTCATGATGATTAACTAAAAATTGACTATTCTATGTAGTATAAAGATAGTTAATCTAGTATAAGAGGACATAAACATTGTAAATAACTAAATAAATGTAGTAAAAAAGATATAAATGATCTACAACAATGTATGAAATGAAATACTAAACCCTATTGTGAAAAAATAGAAAGGTAAAATAACTTATCCTGGTAACAGATGTTTTTCGTAGAGTGTCACACGTCTAGCTGGAAAAACCTAAAGTAGGAATGAATACACAGGGGTCCTAAAAAGGGTTGATCTAGAAGGTATAAATGGCCTGGGGGAACCTGTAACACGTATAGGGCACCTATGGGCACTTTGGTCTGTAATTGTGGTGCCCTAGTCTATGAAAAGTCTCTAGAATTGGTTCTTTTGAAACTTCGAAGATGGGATGTAAATTTCACTACTTATCATATTAATTTCTTTGTATTGTGAAAAATTCTCTGAATATTCCAAGAGCAAGACGTAACATGAAAAGGACCAAAATAATGTATCAAAACCCTAAAAGAATAAAGATTCAGAATGAATGGGTCAGACAAACCTGAACTTCCACAATAGTGAGATTACTACTATGAGCATTGCACTACATTTCAGACCCAAATGTAGTTCTGGTGTCTGTGTGTGTGCATGTTGTGCCCTAGGTGTTCTTGTACCAGTCGCATTATGTGAAGTAGCAAGCAATAACTAGATGTAGAATATGTAATAACATGTGTGCATGGAATAAAATAGAAGTCCCTCCCCCTATGAAGTGTGATGTAAACTTCCTAGATTGTGCATTGATGATGGAACTATGTGGATGTAAATGCAATAGATGGATGTCACCTTAGGTGAGTGATAGTAGTAGAATAATGTTAGATCCCTCATTATGGTCATCATAACTTTATATTTATAGGGTTCTCTTGATCTAATTTCATAATTAACCCCAACATGATCGAATACCAAAAAGATAAGGATGAGACACAAGCTAGAAAGAGCCCTAAACAGTGGCAGAAAAATAGAAAAAGCACCAGGGCACCCGTGGTGGGACTAGGGCAGCCCAAGGGTAGCCCTAGTACTACCGTAAGCACCCTAGACCGAAGTTAAAATAATAGTGAAAGTTTCTGAAATAGATTCAGGCATATAGGTAAAAATGGGTGGGGATGACGAAATAAAAGCAAAATACGATGGCCAAAAGGTGGGATTAATTAGTAACTTTATTCACTCAATAACCTTCTAAATAGTAGTATGAGACCAGAGATAAATAAATGTCTAAAGTGCATGACTTTGTGACTACATTTTTTTTACGCCAATTTATGTTAGTGAGTCAGAAAGATCTTGGTAACATAAAGTAGATAGAGATGCATACCTAATGTCCATGAAGACTGTAGTAGAAACATGCGCCAAAGGACTAGACAAAAGCATGTGAAATGAAAAAGAAATATGAATGAGCATGGAAAATATAGATGAAAAATGCACAAATAAAAAAATGATGACAGTGAAATTAGGGTGGAATGCGTGTGTAGCTGTTGCAGTTGTATAGTGTATATGCATGGTTAGTAAAGCATGTGCTGTCACAGGAATGTTGTTGTTGTTCATGCCCCCAATTTGACTACTTGTTTTTCATACGCCCAGACCTATAAGGAGAAAATGATCAAGTAGTCAAATATCTATGTATGTAAAAAATGCTATGTGAAATAATCATGTATATGTAAAGTATGTCAAATATAAAATACATGAAAGGAATAAGTGTCAAATGAAACATGTGTCACCTGATCCATGTCGAGAGAGAGAGTGTGTAGAAGGATATGACTATATTGCAAGTTTTTTGGCAAATGATCTCATGCCGCCCTAGCTGAAGAAGTGTAGGGAGGAAATTCTCTGTGTCCTCTAAGCTCTAATCACTTTTCTTCTGAAATGTGTGTGAAGAGAGATCTTTGTATCATCTTAGTTTTTTTGGGCAATCTGACACCACTTGATGGAGTAGTGTAGAGAGGCACAACCACCCGTAACCTCTAAGCCTGTAACTACTTCTCAGATAAATTCTAAGGACATCATGTCCTATAAAAGCCATCTGTGTATGGGGTTTGTAGATTGTGGTCTGAAGGCCATTCATTGTAGAAAATTGAACTGTGCCAGTGTATAATCTCTGTGTTAGTATGTAAAAACCCCAAATGATACCCCCCTCGTTGGGGGCGCATAGCGACGTCGCTGATAGGAGGATGCGGCCCCGAAAAGAAGACCAAACGCAATTGTACGTTGTAATTTTGTAACTGTGCCCTGCAGGGGGAAGGGAATGCAGCTTGGTAGAAACCAAGGCATGTACAAAAACAAGTATGGCTAGCCAAAAATAAGATGTAAGAAAACAATGCATACATATAAAAAACATGTGTAAGCTATGAAAATAGTGAAGTAATGTAAACACACAAGAAGACAAAGTAGGCTGACACACAAGCAGGTTGCAAACATAGGACATCAATCACGATGTTGTAAGACATGTAAGGACTATCATGGTTACAAACAAAGAACAAGTGTGCACACAACACATAGGGAAAAGGCCTGCTTACAAGAATTAAACAATAGTAAGACAAGTACAGAAAAACAAATAAGGAGTCATGGAAACATAGAATTCTAGAAATACAACATGCTACACATGGAACACCCCGTTAACATGTTAGATAAATAACCAATGTGTCAAAAGCGTGTATGATCAAGTATGTAAGATGAAAAGTAAAAAATGAAATAATAGCACCTCAGATGAGATCGAATGTGGATGCCCCCAATGAACTAGTATGGTAACGGTAGAAGGCAAGCATCCATGCCACGTGTAAGAGTCTTGTACCTATGATCACACTAAAAAAAGGGGTGAACACATGCATGTGTGGATGTTATAAATAATGACATATAAGAAATCAATCTAACAGGTGTAGTAAAGTGATCATGTAAAACATTAGTATATAAGAGTAAATTCCCCTAAGACAATGCAATATGCAGTGGATGGATGGAATGGAATGTAAGATGGAATGATAGGATCCATGTTACCCCCGAGTGGATGGAAGTATATGCATAGTGAGGTTGATTTTAGTTTCCCCCCCCCTCAACAATAAATAATGAACCATATATACGAGATGTGCATTATTGGGAAATGGTCGAAGTGGTGTGTGTTTTTTAGTTTAGTGCTTTATGGTGCATGCACATGTGTAGAGATGAAATGTGACACATAGAAATGGATGTGTGTGAACCTTATAGCCAAAGCGTATATCACGAACTTGACTGAATGGATGAAAGCATAAATAATTATAATATGAATGATAGGGGGTGGTGATTTATCCTAAAAGCGTATACCACTACAAGATGAATAAGAGGAGTGATGATTTATCCCTAAGTGTATATCACTATAGGATGAATAAGAGGAGTGTTGATTTATCCATAAGAGTATATCACTACAAGATGAAAGGATGAGAGATGTGTGATGATTTAGCCTAAGTGTATATCAATATAAGATGAATAATAGGGGGTGGTGATTTAACCTAAGGTTTATAATACTATAATGATGAGAGAATGGGTGACGATTTATCCTAAAACGTATGTCACTAGCCTAGGAATGTCATAGGATGAAATATCACATTGTGAATGTAAGGTTAATTTCATTTGTAAACCCTTGGCATTCGAGTATGGACCGAGGAACTAAAGGGCATCATAGGTTGGTTAGCGCAGCATGCATAGAAAATAATGTAGCATGTGTAATGATGAAACAACCATGTGGTGGGGAAGGTATGTAAATACACAATGTGTAAAATGCAAAGCTAAATGTAAAAAAAATGTAATGTATAATATGTACTGTACAATGTGTGATAAAGTATAATGTAGGGATGAAGATGTAAATCTAGTCCCATATATAATGTAACCTAGCATAGTATGTAGAATAAATGTGATGTAGGTAGGTATGCACAATTATATGATGTAAACTATGTACGTAGATAGCCTAATAATTCTATGTAGCGGATGATTCTAGAACGACTTATGATGATATGATACATTAGAATGCCTTAGGTATGATGCACAATGCATGATGGAATAATAGTAGCAATTGTCAGACTAAGTGTAGTATGCATGTGGTGTATGATGCACACAAGTAGGTGTGACAAAATGAAATGTATAATGTCTATGGTGCAGTGTATGGGGTTTAGTGTAGTGAGTAATCCCTTAACATGTCAAGTCTGAACCAAAGCACAATAAGAGTGCACCATCCGGTAATGACGATGTTAAGATGTGTGATGAAATAAGAAATACTCAAATGTTTGTAGAGATGATGATGATGATGATGTAATGTGGGGGAATCAGGTGCTATTCCACCTCGAATGTGTATAGATGAATAAAAAATTCCCTAGGAAGTGAATGATGAAGATCCTCCATGTCTCATATATGTAGCGATGAAAAATGTGTGAAATATGTGAGGGTGTTAAGAGTGGGATGTAATACTATGTAAGAAATTAATTCTATAAATTATAAGGGAGGGGGGGGATATGTGAATGTGATGCCCCCTCGACAGGGTGAGAAGAAGAAGTATTAGGTAAACTCATCAAGAATATCGTCATACTCTTGATCAAAATCACATGGATAGGCATTTTTAAGTTTGGAAGCTATGGTGTTAGGTGGATCATGTAATGATCTATTAAGGTGCAATATATACATACCCATAGAATATTACTCATCGGTGAATGGCGTATGTTGACATCTTTGTGCATACCAATGAGTGAGATTTTGCAAATAACCAAGAAAAGAACAATTATAGATAAAAAGATGACCAAAAGGAATAGGAAATGAAAGTTTAATATGAATAGGATCTAATGTGCCTCCAATATAAGTAAGACAGGAGTCTCCTAATGTGAGTGGATAAGAACGAGGGGTATGACGATAAATATACTAAAATGTGAACAGACATGAAAACCATAGGTGGCAATTATATTTGACAAAACCATAGTATAGATGAAGAGAATTCTTAGAACGATGGATATCCTCAAAGGTGAAACCAAGAGGAGCTAGACCATAATGGGAAGATGTAGTCACATCAGACGTATGGTCAAATGGGATACATTCATAATATGAGTTATTAATAAAAAGTGTGTAAGTGAATGGTGGGCATGCTAAAGTACCTCATATATGAGGAGGTGGATGCGAAATATTAATAGTCATATACTGGACAAGCCCCTGATATGGAATCATATTAGTGGTAGTAGAAACAAACATAAGAGGAACTATGTATATCATACAAATAACACCCTCGAGTGGTTGTAAATGAGGTGGGTCATCTATAGGTTGCGGCTCATTTGTAGTATCAATGTGTGGAATAAGAAGAATACTAATAGGATCATGAACATAATATTGGGATGGGTTATGGCCCTAGAAGATAGTATGCTCAATGCGTTAATGTAATAAATTAACAAAATAATTGACTGTAGAAGTGATAACCTGCGTAGCATGAAGTCATGGTCTACCCAACAAATAATTATATGAAATGATAAAATATATAACATAGAATACTGTGGAGATAGTTTTTGGACCAACCATAATAGGCAAAATAACATGAAGGAAAAATAACATGACCAAGACATGGAAAAACAATACCATCGTAAGCATGCAATGAAATAGAAGAGGTACTAATCTCACAAGAACATAGACCTAAAGCTTTAAGAAAGGACATGGGACATAAATTAAGCTCAGATCCATTGTCAATTTAAGTTTTTTTTACACCTACACTGTGAATTTAACACATACTATGTAGTGGTGGATCATTATTAAAGGGATGAATTTCAGTGGGGAGGTTAGCCTTGAATGTTATATGTTGTGAAAAATCATCAGCAAATGTCTTATTAATGGAATCTGAATGCATGTCAACAGAAACATGAGTAGTAGAAAAAATATGTTGGATGAAATGAATTAAATTAGGATAGGTAAGAAAATATTCATTAAAATTGATATTCATGATTCTAGAATGTAAATGCAAACCCTAGGAGGTGCTATGAAAAAATGTTATGTTCACCAAAATGATTAACTAAAAATGGACTATTCTATGTAGTATAAATATAGTTAATCTAATCTAGGAGGACATAAATACTCTAAATAACTATGTAAATGTATTAATCAAAGATATAAATGATCTAGAACAATGAAAGGAAATACTAATCCGTAATGTGTAAAAGAGAAAGGTAAATGACTTATCTCATAACATATGATTGTCACAGAGTGTCGCAGGTCTGAATGTAAAATACAGGAGTGGGAATGAATACACATAGGTCCCAAAAAGGCTAGATCTAGGATATACGAGTGGTCTTAGACACTTGAGACAGGACTAGGACACACACAGATGCTCTAGTTTAAAATTTGGGCACCCAAGTCTGTGCAAAAACTTGAGAACTTGTTCTTATAGGGTCAGAAGATGGGCTATAACCTTCACTGCTTGTCACAATAATTTCTATGTATTTCATTGAATGCTCTAAATATTCCAAGAGGAAGAAGTAACCTGGAAAAGGAACAAAATAAATTATCAAAACCATAAAAAAATAAAGATGCAGAATGAACTGACCTTAGCTGCCACAACAATGGGCTTACTACTCTGAGCATCACACTACATTTCAGACCCAAATATAATTCTAGTGTGGTTGTGCATGTCATGCCCTGGGTGTTCTTGTTCCAGTCATACTATGTGATGTACCAAATAGATAAATAAATTTTGAAAATGCAATAACATGTGTGCTTGGAATAGAATTAAATCCTTCCCCCTATGAAGTGTTATGTAGACTTCCTAGCTTGTTCCTTGATGATGAAGCTATGTGGATGCAAATGCAATAGTTGAATGCACCTTAGGTGAGTGATAGTAGTAAAATGATGCTAGGTCCCTCATTATGGCCTCATAACTTTATGTTTATTAGGTTATCTTGATCTAATTGTGTAATTAACCCCGACATGACCGACTACCAAAAAGATAAGAATGAGAAACGACTAGAAAGATCCCAAAAAGTTGAGTGAAAGTAGAAAAAGGATTAGGGCACCCCTAATAAGACCAGGGCTCCTACTAACGCCCTACTACCGTGGGTGCCCTATATGAGGCTAAAATAACAATAAAATACCAAAATAGACTGGGTGTGTAGTTCAAAATGGGAAGGGATGACCAAATAAAAGAAAAATAAGATGACCAAAAGGTGGGATTAATTAGTATTTCCTTCCCTCAAGAACCTTTTAAATAGTAGTATGAGACCAGGATAAATAAATTTCTAAAGTGCACAAATTTGTTACTACACGTGAGCCTCACACAATATACACTTTTCACTCAGTACTTCACGATACATCTTTCCTAACACCTATTACTCTCACTTTTTTCATGCTTCATTCTTATTTTTTCAAGCATCACCACATCGATGGTTTACAGAAATTTTACATCATTACCAGATGACTCACTTTTGTTATATGGATCACTCTTTATTGTTGATGGTTTATATAAATGAACATAATCTCATACACATACATTTGAGAGTAATGAAACTCCTCCCATCTTCTTATTTTTCATATCACACCATCACATTCATCGAGCACTTGCATATCTTTTTTACATTTACTATTTCTTTCTTGTACTACTTACATGTTGTATTTTGCATTTTATGTTATTTAAATACTCAGTATGGAATTATATTTTTATATACACACATATGTGTTCACTCGATCTCTGAATTCAAATCCTGATCTCTTACATATTTTCCTAGGATGCAATGATGCTCGATAATGAATATGTTTCTAGTCCCACCAATGCTCCTGGGGGGCATCTACTTTAAATACTCTCGAACTCTACATATCACAGGGTCTATTAGTATATTATTCACTAGTCATAATTTTTACTTTACTTATGAGTGATATATACACGTTCTGACATATTATTTATCTTTATAACATGTTATTGGGTGATTCATGTGTATCATTTGTCTGGGAGGATCTATACAAAAATGGTTATCTATCACCTTTTACTTGCTAGCATTTACCGTTGTTTTTGGTATATGCCATATGTATTGCTTGATCATTGTCTACTTGTTTACAACCAATTCATCTTTGATTATCTTGTAACATTATAGGAAATGTCTCATGCATCAAACATGCTTTTTATGTTCTATTTTGTCTTCACATTTTCTTGATAAGTTATCTTACATTGCATAGTAGCTATATTTACTTCTAACACTTGTTACTATCCCATACTATTTACATGTGCCTTTGTTTCTACCATGCACATCCCTTAACCCTACAAGAATCCACTTCATATATATATATCAACATCTATCCCTCTCCTTTGGAACAAATTCTCTTACAGTCATCACATGCACCCCAAATGAGGGGGGGAATATATTGAGTGAAGAAATCACCCCCTACAAGAGCTCATAACTATAATACTACACATCACAATACAAAATCAACATAGGAACAAACATAAAAATTGGCTTAGAATAATACAAGTGCCCAAATAACATGGTATACACTAACACATCTACACTTAGAAATAGTGGTGGGAACTTGTGTCCCCTAATGCATTAATAGATTGGGGGAATAGACAATCATTTTCTCACTCCAACATAATTTACAACAATTATCAAGTCAGATCTCTAGTAGATGGCACTTACCTCTAAGTACCGAATTAATTCTATCAGTTACAATCAATTACAATCAAAACAAAATTAGAATAAATCATAAAAAAATAGAATAAATCTAAACTAATCGGAACATGCCATTTTCAGTGGAACTTTAGGAAGTAGTCATGAAAGAATAGAAAACTTATACCCATCTCCAAAATATTCTTATCCTTAGTGTGATATCTCCTAAAGAACACGTTCTTTCTATGATATCTCACAAAAAAATCACCTTTGGTGTGAGATCACAAAAAAAAATCACCCTTCCAAACATTTTAGGACATCTTTCTATCCTTTTTACACTCTTATACATAATGTGTACACTTTTCTTTATTACTACTTTTACACACTTTTACATACTCATACATACACTCCAATTTTTCATATATAGTACTTTGACTACTCTTTTGATCTTGTTTTGTGGATCCCTCTTTAATACACAACCAAGAGAATCTTACATCATCGAAAAAAGGTTCCAACAACACATTACACATACGGTTCACTCAATATGGTCTACCCCCCCTTCTTAATCTCGATACTTTACATTACAATCACTTCACGCATCAGTAGTTCACTCGAAATGCCACTAGGTACACTCTTCTCTACAAGGTTATAAGGTACGCAATTTCTATCTACTTTATGCTATCGAGTATTCACTCAAAAATATAAAGTAGGGAAAACATGTAGACGTAAAATTGATGCACTTGGGTGCATTTTTAGGTCCTAAAAGCATTCTATAATTTACATGATTCGTAAGAAACAATCCTATTAATTCGCAACTTTTCTTGGCATTTTTCTTTATTTAGTGTCATTTTATTGGCCTTATACATCTTACACTCTTCCTGACATTTGATTCTTTTATTTTTATTTTTCCTTGAACACTAGCACTAAGTTGGAACAATATTGTCAGGTGCTCCTATCTTCTTAGGATATTTTATCCCTCTTTATCCTTTCCTTATCCCTTTTTGCCCATTTAACTTTTTGATTACTTTTTACTAATTTATTTTGGCCTTCCAGTTGTCAATTAATAAATTCAAATATGGGGATCATATAAATACATAGTTATGCTTTTAAAATGAATGGCCAAACACTATCATTATCTAACATCACCTAATATTGCATTCAAAAGTACAAGAACATTACAAATCATCCATCTAACACATTCACTTGAGGAACAAGATATGTATTCTTATTCATAAAAAATATAGGATGGGAATTTTATTCTATTTCATCCCACACACTTTATACATTTGCTACACTAGATCTATCCCACTATCATTGTGGAACTTTCACAAGGGAATATTTTTGCATCATTACAGTTACACATAGAAGTACATGGATTCCAAAATGTATTTTAGTGCTTGTTACTAATTTTACTCTTTCCATGAGCACCGATTTTAGTCCAACTCCACATATTGCATCTTTATTTTTAGGATTTTATGTGGTTTTTGGAGCTAAAAAAATGTTTTGCAAGTTACATGTATAATCATCAAAATTGGATCAAAACTAGAGTGAAAATTAGAGACTAACAAAATATATCCTCCCATAGAGAGAATATAAGAATCCAAGCATCTGGGTAGACAATAGTGTCAACATCTAGTCACCAACACCCCTGCACTCTTTTCTTCCTATGAGCACTTCTACCTGACACAAATTAATGTCTTAGAAGCTCTAGATATCATTGGCAATGCTTCCACCATTTTTTTTTCCATCTATTTACCTATTAAGATCATTTTCAAATTACTCAGAATCAGATATTTCTCTCCATCTCCCTCTCTTTCTTAGGGTTTCATATTTTTACATGCTTTTTTGATTGCATCTTACTTTATATTAACATTTATATATCATTGATTATAACAATTACTTTTTAATATTTTGTTTAATTTATATTAACTCAGCAATCCATCACAAAAAAAAAATTGGATGACATGGAACCTAAGCATATTTTATTTACTGAATCCCACAATCTTATTGTTGACATCTAGTTTTTGTGGTTCCATAAATTACTTAAAGTAATATAGTTCCTAAATAAGGTATGGTGTGATTGTGTTGGACCCCTCTTGGTATACTCTATAAGTTTATGTTATTTTTATCAAATAGGATGTTTCTAATTTACACAATGATGCTGATAGTTTCCTAAATGTCCCATCCATAACCTCATGTGTGTGACCAAATTGAAGAAATCTTACATACACTATGTTGAAAACCCTTCTAGATGTTAGTATGGATGCAAACAAAAAAAATGTGTGCTTTTTTGTCACTAAAATCATTATCTAGTTTTACGTAGATAATGAATGGTTGTTTTCTAAATAAACATGTACCTCTACTTATAATATTAGTTTTATGAGCCTACACATTTTTTTGCTTGTATTCCTTACATTTTCATATACATCATTTTTCTTCTTGATACACTACTATATAATAAATCATTGATACAATCATTTACTAATTAGTATGTGGTTATTCAATATTCCTGATACATAGAGATAATTATGTTATTGTGAAGTTTTCTACATGCTCAATAAAAGGAAGACCATAGTGTAAAAAACCCTCGGTTTTGTGTCCATGTGTCACCATATCAATCAAAGTGATAGGGATGTTTATAGAATTGTTTATTGAATTTTCTTTACTTCCCATCCTTGGTAACCCATTTTTCAACTTTTTTATTTTCTTATGAATAATGATGAAGAATATATTAGGTTGTTTCTTTGATTACAATATATGAAAATATTAATTTACATGACAACTTTCAATTTAGTCATTGTGTTATTATGACATTGATATACCTGTGTGAGTGTTTCTAGAGAAGGGGGTGGCAACATGTTTGTTCTTAAGCTTTTTGCACTTGTCACATTTGGTGAAGAATTTTGTATTGGTAATTTAAACATGGGATAAATATTCTTTCCATATTATTTTGAGTTTTAATTGTGACAGTGGAGGAAGGTTTATTAATTAAATCCCTACGTTTCACTTTTTAAGAATGTATGTATAGTTGTTACATATAAGAAAAATTCTATATGTTTCTTTTATACCATCTTGTCCCTACAAATCAAGAAATATGTGGTGATATATCAAAATTTATCTCCAACATTTTGGATATAAGAATTTTTTTGCAACACTACTTTTCATTTGTTTATTTTTTTCCTATGTTTCCATTTACTTCCCCGCTCTCACCATTAATCCAAGATTGTTTATAGCTATAATATGTGCTCTTTAAGATCCCATTGAATTTGTACCTCAATTCATTCTTTAGAGGTAAAACCACTCAAAGTTGTCAAAAATGGGAAAATTCATAAAAAAAATGACACCCATGTGTCACTTGATAAAAATAGTATGTGTTCAAAAAAATATCAAAATAGTCATACATTTTCCTCCTTTTCATGCGTCACTGGTCTCAATATTCACGAAGGTAAAATATTCATTTTCTAAGAAAATTATCATATTTCTAGATGTGGTGAGCATAAGGTGTTTTAGAGTGAACATGCAAATTTTGAAGGTATCAATAAATATCCTTCTATCACTAAGTAGTGATCATATTTCATGATCTTGCCTCATATGAGTGATTAGGAAAAAAAACATGGTATGAAGGATTGGAAATCGAATTATGACTTACGAATAAGGGAAGCTCTATTGGTTCCCAATTTTGTTCATCAATGTTCTTGATGTGAAAAGATCATCGTGGTTGCATTATGTGGGAAGTTTGTTTCAGTTTATTATTATGTACAAGAGGGTCAGGAAGGCATAGTAATATTTCATTATTTATAAGGTGTATTTAGTTGAATGAAGGAATTATTCTTTAGTCTCAATGATCCATTCATCAAGTGCTTCTCACTTCTTATCTTAGTGTACATGATAGGATATAATGGTTGATCATTCAAGAGGAGGTTTATGATAGTATAAAAGAGGTCAAGGATGAATAATTCATCAATTTATTGGCACATTTTAAAGGTTCACCACATATGTAAATGTTCTTTGTGATTAGATCTTTTACATCCTTCTTCATTAAAGCTTGGAGCTTCTCCTCTGTTTCTTCTTGTCTCTTTCTCTTTCTAGAATTTATTTCTTCATTGAGGAGAAATTTTTGTTTAAAATGACTTAAGTCACCTAAAGTTACTATTTATTCATTGTAAATTGCACTTTAAGTTGAAAAATCACATGGGAATGTGAAGAGTAATTAGTTTTAGTTATCTATTATAATACTCTCTCCATTCCAAAGGGTGAAACTTTCATTTTTGATAGAAGTGATGTTATATGTCTCGAAGTTATATTTTATTGGTTAATATCTCCCATGGTAATATTAGTAGGATAAATGAACTATAATTATTCTATCTGATTGTCTTAGGTTTTCCTCTCCATCTCAACTTTACTCCGATAGAGATTTGTAATCTTGCACATCAATGGAAAGAATGAATCGTTTGATGAATATAATGCATTTACACTTTCTAATAACTGTGTTTTTGGTCTTTATTTGTAAATTAGTGTATTCTCATTGTTAACCTGGAAGTATTATAGTTTTATGTAAATGAAATAATCTTGTTATTTATCCAGTGAAACCCCCTTCTCTTTCTTTTCTATCTCCATATGCACATTTCTTCCACCCCCTTTTTGTACACGTGTTTAGTGGATTATTCCTTTGTGATCCCTAGTTGAAAGGCCACCACCAATGGTTAGAGTAGTGTATATATTTATTTTTTTGTAAAAAAATTAGCTGCTCCAATTCTAATCAGAGGGACCTAGTCCCAAAGTGTTGATGAAAGCCCCTAATTTTCCTTTTCAACAAATTATTTTTCCAACAAACTTATATTGATCCTAGAACTTAAGATCCTACTCTTGTTAAGGCTTACATTGTTTCCAATGTTCTTGATACTTATTCACCTTTAGACGTCATTGACCATTGGAGGAAATGCAAAATTCATATTTCTAAGTATGAGTAATTGATAACTCATCCTAAACAACTTGATAGAATTTTCCAATTCATCAAAGGAATTAGTTCGAGTTCATGTTCCAAAATGCCATCATCAAAGAACCACCCCTCACTCCTCATACCATTCTTCCTTACAAACTTATTACTTCTAAACCCTCCAAATTTGAGAAGGTAAAACCTTTCTATTTATCCTTGTTTGTAAATGGATATAAACTAAATAGTTTCATTATCGACCCCGATGCCTCTGATAATGTCACGACTTAATTAGTTTTTAAAAATATTGGTCTCTCTCTCACTCCTTTTAATATCCATTTCTAATCAATGGAAACCAAAGAAGTACCTCTTGGTATCCACGTAAAATATGCCCAAGTAGCATTTTCAAATTTTCCTAACAAGAAGATCATGATGAAAATACTCACAACAGACAGGCCAAAGTCATATGGTATGTTTTTGAGCCAAATTTTCTATAGGGATGTTGTAAAAGATATACATATGGATTACTCATATGCCACCATTTCGTTCAATGGTAAGATGAAGAAGATCCTTCCCATTATTAAAATTAAATACAAGGATCAAAATCTAGGTGAACCAAGGAAAAATATCATGTTTCAATAATTAAGGTATTACAACATTTTTTTAATTTATAGGTAGATGCTAAGATTTCCATGTTTATGGAGGAGTATCTAAGTGTGACATATTTGGTTAGAAACCATCATGATGACTTGATGGAGTCAAACCCTAATAGTGGGTTATTTCCACTAATTATGGATGTATATTATCTACTTGATAGTGATGGAGGTCATAAAATTATTTAATTATATAAAATATATCTCGAGGTGATGAGCAATGAGGATTAACAAGAAATATTTTCATCAAAAAAATATTTGCATGCGATTTTCATGTTTCCAATATTTTTCTCAAGGTTTTGTATGAAGATCCATTTAATGAGTGTGATTTTTAATACGTAGATTTTATTTTCCCATTGGTAGATGATGGTTATTTCAAGAAATAATGCATGACAAAAATATTACTAGGCCTCTTGAAGTTTAATATACTCAAGAAGAGGATGAATTCATTATCCAGATGAGTTTATAAGTTCATGATGGTCAATATTGGCAAACAGATGATCTTGATATTTCATCCCCAATTTTGTGCTCATTATCCTTTTATAAATATGGAGACATTCTCAATGAATAAAATATAGTTGAGATGGTGCTTGATTCCTCCAAGGTTTATTTCATTCAAGATAAAAGCCTTCTCAATAAGGAATGTATGAAAAATAATATGTTTACATATTTTAAGGTTGAATCCACTTGATGAAAGGGTGATTTTGTCATGAATAATGGAACTTAAAGCTCAAAATAAATAGGATGGAGAAGGTGATGATTTCCATATTGCATGACCAACATTTTTCTCATTATTTTTCCTAGGTAATGCATAAATGTGCAAACTACGCCATATAGATAAGCAGGTCAAGAATGAGTTAATGTGTATGAAAGAAGACAATTTGGAGAAACTGAGAAATGTGGATCATTAAGAGAATTTTGAGGGCACTGTAACACTTAATACATATATCAAGAATAAAATCACGGAAACAAATATCATGAAGTAAATTAAAAGTAAAGTTTAAATTCCCATAAGGTCTCATAAGCCTCAGTGTGAAAAAAACAAACATATTATGATTAAGACTCATTCTTCTAGTAGTAATAGAAAATAAACAATTGAGATGAAATTGGAAATAAATGAGAAAAAATAAGTAGAGTGTCAAAGAATAAAAAGTAATGAGATGTCTAAATAAAACCTCAATTACAAGAAAAATAAGGAACACTTTCTCAATAAATTGGGTAAAGGGTCATACTTCAGTCAACCCATTGATGGATTTATGGAATAAAGGCATTTGATGATACCCATGTACAATTAAACATTCAATAAATTATATGTGCAACAGTGAATCCAAGTTACACCCCACATGTAACATATATGAATTAATATTTTTTTAATCATGGTTTCTCTTTTTTTTGTGTTTCCCTTCCTATTTGTGTTTCCTCTCCTTGTCGTGTGTTGGTTGTGTTCATTTCTCAGTTGTGTTTATAGTTTTTCTTAGTTTCTTGGTATGGTGACTCTATATCCCAATGTACAAGGAATTGGTATTCCTACTAAGAGATTTCTAAGGTTATTTATTTCCCCTTACAGTCTAATGTCCCCAAGATAGAGCCAAATTTTGTCATGCAAAATGAGCATGAAAATTTGACAAATTTTATAATGAAAAATAAGCCCATAATTTAAAATTATGCTTATGTGTCACTTTACATCCTTACTCTATCTATCCTACCCTTAGTTCAACCCTTACAAAGGTTCAAAGGAAATTTAGAACAATATTTTAACTTTTTTAGTTTCCAAGGAAGAGTGCCCAATGTTATTGATGAACGCATTGAGATTCAATCAAATTTAAATTATTTGAGATGCCTAAAATGGTAATTTTTGGACATTCCACAATTGATAAAAATAGCCTCTACAAGAATAAAGGAAAATCCTAAATCATATGAGCTTGATTTTGAAGAATATTTATGATTTTTGGTGTAGTTTAGGAAACTTATGTTTAGAAAAATTGATTCAAGATCAACTTGTGCAAAATTATCTCATTCTGGATATAAGGAATGTAAACACCACATGTTGAAAACTAACTTCTTTGAATGATCCTGGGAATTTGAAAAGGTGTTAAGAAGACAAATATATTCATTGAAAATCTTTTGGAATCCTATAAAATATAGAAATAAGAAATTTATTCCAAGGCTTAAATAGCTTTTGAGGCAATTGAGAACACAATAGTTACTCCTCTCACTCAAAGATGAAATATGCCTTCAAGAGGTTAGAGGTATAATTAAATTTCAATAATAGTTCAAATTATATAAGGTTTTACCCCAAAACACTTTCCAATGATCTTCGGATGAAAATATCATTTCCATTGTCCTGATTTGGATATTGTAAACAAAACCATCTTTCCTAAAGTATGACCTCATTCATCCCCATTCAATCTAAGTTACACATTTTCAATCCTTGTGTCCCCTCTATTTTCCAAGGTGCAATGGGGACACAAAACTATGACCTCATTCATCCCCATTCAATCTAAGTTACACATTTTCACTCCTTGTGTCCCCTCTCTACCGTAAGATGCAAGGGGTATAAGGGGGGATAAAAAATGTGATCCCCTTGACCTTGAAATATAAAAGTTCCACTTTAATTCACCCTAATTTACACAACATGAAAAGAGGACAAAATTTTTATTTCTCCCTCCTCCTTGCATACCCTAGTCACAAAAAACCTAATTTCATCCCTCCAGTGCCCATTTCAATCCCTTGCATCTCACACACAAGGCACCATAGGCTACCACTTGTCACCATCTAGAGAATTTCACAATTTTGTCTCCATTATGTCCCATAGTTGTCCATTTAACTGGTGTAATATCAAATTAACCTCACACCAACCCCAGTCAGGAAGCTATGGTCACATGTGAGTTAAAAATCACATTAAAAATTAACTAACTCTTTATCTCTCACAAATACTTATCCATTTATAAAAAACATTATTGTTGTGTTATCCCGTAAAATTGACAAGGGAAATTTTACCGATAACCATACCGAAAATTTTATTCCGATCCCTCGTCAGGGATCCCTTGCGTTCGGAGCGTTGCAAAATCCCTTTTCCGGGAAATCTGGTTTTCCCGAACTTAGCCATTTTTGGTCTTTTGGCTGGGCGCATAGAAGTACTATGTAACACCACCTTTTGGTGTGCCCCCTTTAAATCATTTGGCACATATTTTTCTGTGTCAACAAAACTTTTGGTGCGCCTTGATATGTTGAGTCTTTCCTGTGTGCACCAAGGCGAATGCACCTTCCTGTCTACAGAACATTTGTTGCGCCTCTTTTCGTTGCGCCACAGGCGCACATAATCTCATGTCGACACCACTTTTGGTGTGCCAAAGGCGCACTTAACTCCATGCTGGCAAGTGCTTTGGTGCGCCAAAGGGTGCATGCTTTCCTATGTCGACAGTAATTTTCATGCGCCCTTTACAAAGCTGGTGGCGCATTTATTACTGACTCACCTATATATATATTTGCGTGCCTATAAATGTCATTATCGCCAGAGCAATCACGTTTTTCTTATTATATTCTCTGAGCCTGTCAGCGCGCCTGCCCTGTCATTTTCAAACACGTAGTGGACCCGTTTACACGTTCTTCGCTATTTATCCGGGTAAGAGGTCCTTTTCTCTTTCGTGTGTTTTGCGTTTTTGATTTTTTTGTTTGCTTGGTGGTCTGGTTTTGGAATGAAATATTGAACTAGCTTCCCCTCTGCTGTCTTTCCACATATTCCTCCCCCTCTTTCTAGATCTGCTGGTAGAGGAAGCTGTTCTGAATTCATGGTATGAACCTTGAGAAAGCTTAAACCATATGTTGAAACTCCTTTGAGAGAAAGAATAGACCTTAAAACCATTTTCACCCGTAGCGCATAAACTTGCTATGCAACATGAAAAATAGTTGCACCTTTGGCGCATCTGTCGCCTCTGTTACATCATAAAAAGATGCGCCCTCATGGCACATTTCTCTCATGTGCTACAACCGCTTCCCATGTGTCCCCTTAAGCGCATCAAATTTGGATGCAACACAAAAGATTTGTGCGCCCTTTGACACACCCAACATCCATGTAACACCCCTTTCATACGCACTAAGTATAAAGCTATAAAGGCGCAGGTGCATTCTTCATTGCAGAAACATCATGTTGTGTAGACCTTCTGTGAACTGCGCCAAGTTGCCTTCGGCACACGAAACGATCATGTTACACAAACAATACATGTGCCTTTGGCGACCAATTTTCTATGCAACGTGAAAGATACATGTGCCTTTGGCGCATCCTGTCCCTATGTAACACGAAGTCTCCATGCACCCTTTACAAAAATGCACCCTGCAGTATCTATGCGCCATGCACCTTTGGCGCTGATTTAGCCCCTGCAACACCTTTTTCCTGTGCGCCTTACCATTTTGGCCCTGTAAGTTGCAGCTTTCATGCGCCCTACGCCCTGAGCCTCAAAATCACTAACTCTTTCTTCTGTCAACACTTCAATGGAAGATCAAATGGCTAATACAACATTTTTGAGTTGGGTCTCACTTCTTCTTCGTGCAGATCAGCAACTAAGCTCGGAAGAACATATGTCTACATCAAGAAAAAGACCTACCAAATCCAAAGGCAAGGCAAAACTTACAAAAGAAGAGATGAAATATAAATATCAGAGGGTCAGAATGCCTGACTCCCAGGCCGAATGCGACCTAGACATTAGAGACTTAGAGTTGGGTCACATTGATATGGAGGAATTCTGGGTCAGGACTCAGAAGGTAACAAGAAGTCCATGGATGGACAAACTAATGGGCAGTGCCCTACACTTCACTGGAGGAATCCCAGTCAGTGCCGTCAACAATGAATTCATGATGGTAGTTTCCCGATGCTACAACAAGGACACAAGGTGTGTCGTAAATGACAAGGGCGAGGTCGTCATTAACCTCACTTCCCGCCACTTTGAAATAATACTCGGCATTCCTCATCACCGGCACTTTGTGGCCATCAGCCGAGAAGATTACATTAAGCCCCGGGATGACAACAAAGATCAGTGCATGTAGCTGACGAATGAGGTCTATTTGAAAAACAAAAAGGTAGTGACCCGATGGCCACAAATCATTCATCGCAGTGATTTTTCGGAGGAGCTCAGTGATACCATCACATTCCTACAAAGGGTCTTTGGGCTTCCTGACACCCACTTTTTCCATAAATGGATGCTGCGGTACTTAGAGACCATGAACAAGAATGTGCCCGATCAGCGCTTTTGCTGGGGAGAGATAATAAGTAGCACAATCTCCGAGCAGTTTCAACAATTCAATACAACAGGGAGATTCTACATGAATTCCTATGTTGCTTACGCTGCAGCATCAGAAAGAGATTACCCAGGCCTGATGCGGAGTGGGGTTTGGCCTCAGGTAAAAATATATGAGTACTACCTAGAATTGAGACTGGAGAATAGCATCCCTCAATTCACAAAAAACAATGATGTGTTTTTCTACCACATCATCTTCCTGTTGAGGTGAAATATGACTTACGGTCGCACAACCAAGAGCATAGTGGTAGCTACTGAGAAATGGGGGGCCCTGTTCACCCTATTTCCCACGTTCACCTATCTGAGTGCGGCCAACTTCTTGGGAGAACCAACTAGACTGCCGAGGTATGCTGGACCCAAGCTGATTCTGCTAGAGCTGTCAAGACATCTGATCACCTATTATGAGAAGTGCCTCAAAAGGAAGAAGGGTGGAACTCCTTTCCCCCTCACAGTGGGCAGATATACATGCCTTACCCATCACAAGGCAAATGACATGTTCGTAGAGCTGGAGATGATTAATTTGAGACATGATTTCCCGGCCAGGCCTACCTTTGACCTAGGAAGTTATCTGCCAAGGGCGAAACTCGACCCAATCCACATCCCTCAGATCGAGGACATCTACATCGACGCCATCCATGAGGTTGAGCTCAGGAGAAAGGACCATTCTCACTTAGCCTTGGCAGAAATCATCCAATACGGGGTAGCAATTGTCCCCAAAGGCTTCCAAACTATGGAGGATGAAGTAGACAAAGTATATACTAACACGGATGGGGACAATTGGCCTTTTCTAGCCATTGATCGAACCAAGGCACCTCAGACGATTGAGGAGAGGCTCAAAGAGACTCTGCGCAGAACAGAGCATTGGTACCGGATGAACGGGTTAATCTACCTCGGGGTTGATTTTACAACCTCCCTATTGGGTAACGCACCTCCTCGATCCAAATAGCAGCCTAAGGGAAAAGGCATAGAGGGTGAATCCAGCACCACTCAGGAAGAAGCTCCAGCAAGTCCTCCTTCCGCCGCACCAGAACAGGTCATAACTCTGGTTACGCCAAAGAAAGAAGCAGAAGAGGATGTTCCAATAGGCCCATCCGCTCAGGATGTCGGCACGGCTACAACAACCGAGGTTCCTTCTGTCCCTTCTTCTTCTCTTCCTTCCCCTCCTCGAGTCACTCAAGCAACCATCCCTTTGGTCGTGTCCTCTCCCCCTTCTTCTACTCTTCCCCTCGCTTCTTCGTCTATCTTCTCTTCCCTCGTGGATCTTTCCCCCTCCATTTCTTCCCTCATCTCTGAGCTCCCTTCCCTTCCTATGTCTTCCTCAGCTGCAGTATCCCTTCCTCCCGTGGGAACTTCTTCGGCTATTCTCTCCATGCCGCCTCCACGTGTCTCCACCTTTTTCCCCTATACTACTGCAGCTGCCCCCTTTTCCGTTTCCCGGCCCTTCTCCTATAGGTCCAGCCTGGATCTCCCAGTAGTTAAGTCAGCAGAAGAGGAAAGTTCCCATCGCTCTGATGGAATTTTTTGTGATCCCATCTAAGGGGGCAAAGAAGTAGAAGCCCGTCACACGCTTCTCTCAAAGTGCTGCGGGAGAGAGGGTTATGGAGATCGCGTACCCCAATCCTCTCAAGGAGAAAAAGGATCTGTCTCTGACAGATTATACTGTGACCCAAGTGTTAGGAATGAATGGTGTTTCACATTATTAATATGTGCAATTATATTATCAATGATAATATAATTATATATGTGTGATGTAATTGTATAATTACTCATAGAGTAATCTGTTTGTAAGTTGTTGATATATTGTTATAACAATTATATAACAATATATCAATACGGGTTGTTATTGTTTGTATACTTCCTATTTTATAGGAAGTTGTTCAAACTACATTCTTGGCTATATAATAGCCATTGTATTAGCCTGAAAGATATATAGAGAGAATATTATTCGGTGAAATCTATTATGTAAATCTGGTCTTAAGCTTTCATTTGGTATCAGAGCATTATTGTTCTTGTGCCTGTGTATTATGGTTGTCCGAAATGTATTGATTTAGGAGGAGATATGTGGCTTTAGCTTCCATTTCAGAGTAGACTTGATATTGGAGAAACTGCAAGCATGACGTTTTAGTTGACGTTTCAACCTGTACCATTCTACCCACCTGCGCCATTGTTATTGTTGCATAGTCTTTTCTGATTGCGTTTGCATTGAATCCTTTTGCATTACTTTGGTATCCGTCACTTTTTTGTTGTCCATCTGCACCTGCACGTGTTTTTTTCTGATCTAATTTTGGAGCGTGGAGGAGGATGCAGGCCATACTGCACAGATCCACATGTGTAAAATTGATAGTGTCCAATACTAATGCGACCTCAGCTGCCATCTCAGTCCAAAACAAGAAATCCGCTTGTGTTATTTTATATCTGAAGAGGACGACTGTCAGAGACTTGCCACTCAACGTTCATGTAACTGGACATTATGCACCGAAGATATCAGTTTGGCAGTGTGGCCGAGTTTCTAGTTCGTGCTAAGCCGAGTGTCTTTCACAGCTAAGACAAGTTTCTTTCATGGCTGGTGGAAAAATTATAAGTCTTATTTAGGTTTTGTGATAATGGTCTATAAGAGTCAAAATTTTGATTAATATTTATGTTTTGTTTTAGTCGGTCTATTAGTTTTGTATTAAGATATAATATTCTTTTAATTCAAAGTCAAAATTAAATTTTTGAAGTTTCTTTTTAATTTGAGTATGGTTGATACCACAATTTTTGTTTTGTAATTATATAAACAAAGTGTTGTTTATATTTGAGTTATCAAATAGGTGTCATCAAGTTATATGTCAAAAATTGTCTTGTTAGTAATTGTTATTAAGTTGAATAATCATTATGTATTAAAATGAGTCAAGTGAAGAGTCTTGTATTTTATTTTTGTGGAGTAAAAGTTTCAAGATTTTGTATGTTCTCAATAAAGTTAAAGTTGTCTTTGTAATTAGTCATTTTTAGATTCAATGTCAAATATTTGTAAAACAAGTTTTGTTGAGTCAATTATTGTTTTTATAAAAATCTAGTCAAAAATTGATTCATTAGTCTGTCAAAATAGTCAGAGTCAAAGTGTCAAAAATATATTTGTGTCAGTTTTTTATCGTCATTTAGGTGATTATTAGGAAAATTGTCATTGTCATTTTGTGTCTAGGTGAATAATAGGTTTTTTTTTTTACAATGGAAATGCCATTGGAAAAATTCAATGGTCTCAATTTTCACACATGGAAAGTCAAGATCCAGATGCAGTTGATGAACAAAAATCTTTGGAGGATAGTGGATGGAAAAGAACCAGCACCTTCAGATCCGACCAGATTGGCAGAATGAGAAATACGGGATGATAAAGCCAAAACCATTATTGGCCTTGCCCTCTCAGATTCTGAATTACATTATGTTGATCTAGATAAAAACTTGAAGGACATCTGGGATAGTCTGAGAAAATTATTTGGTTCAAAAGTAGTCAATGCAAAGTTTTCCTTGAAACTTCAGCTGTTCAAGCTCAAAATGAGTGATGGAGATACGATGTCTAGCCACATCAAACAATTTACAATCTCTTTTGAGATAACTTGCAGAAGTAAAAGCTCTAGTGGACGACGAGGATGCAAAAGCTATTCTGCTAAATAGTTTACCATCGAAATACAGTAATGTTGTTTTCACCCTTGGTCAGATGCCTTCCAACTCATTGGAAGATATGATATCAGCTCTTCTGTCTGAAGAAAAAAGGACTAAAGAAGATATAGAAGAAGAAACGGAAATGTATGTGAAAAATAAATACAAAAAGTTCTATAAAAAAGAGGACTTAGAATGCTTTTATTGCAAGAAAAAAGGACATATGTCTAAATTTTGCACGACTCGAGCCAAAGATCTTCTCAGTGGAAAATTGAAGCCACATGAAGAAAATATAGTTGTAGAAGAATCTTCTGAATCAGAAGATGAACGAGTGACTAATGAACCTGATTATAATTATGAAGATTACTTGTGTTGAGTTTAGATAATCGGAGGATGGAGGCACAGGAGGATGGAGGACAAGTAGCGTCCTCTCGTCAGTCACAAATGACGGGGCCGCATAATGATCTGGTGACATGTGTGCAGTGTGGTTTTTTCATTTTCAGTGTTCTTGTTTTGCAGAGTGATGCTTTTCTGAATAAACCCTTTTCAGAACTTTTTGGAGGAGTCATGTTTTCAGAATACTCATTTTTGGGGAGCAGGAGAAGATTTCGAGGTAGACTCAAGGGATGGTTTTTCAGCTAGTGTGAAGCTTGTGGATCTCGGAGATTCAGAATTCAGGCGCCCAGAGAGGAAGGGAAAGTCCCACAGGAACCTAAAGAGGAAGGGAGCATTCCTGCATAATTCGGCTTGACACTACGCCTTTACGAGGGTAAAGAGAAAATCTATGGAGTCTGTACCTGGTCTAAGAAGTGCTTTTAGGAGGTGGTTCAATTTCTGGTTCTTCTTCGTGTTCACATTAAGGGGGTGAATATTGGGATTTAATAATGTTCACACTAAGGGGGTGAATGTTAGGAATGAATGGTGTTCACATTATTAATATGTGCAATTATATTATCAATGATAATATAATTATATATGTGTGATGTAATTGTATAATTACTCATAGAGTAATTTGTTTGTAAGTTGTTGATATATTGTTATAACAATTATATAACAATATATCAATACGGATTGTTCTTGTTTGTATACTTCCTATTTTATAGGAAGTTGTTCAAACTACATTCTTGGCTATATAATAGCCATTGTATTAGCCTGAAAGATATATAGAGAGAATATTATTCGGTGAAATCTATTATGTAAATCTGGTCTTAAGCTTTCACCAAGTCACAATGCGGATGTCTTCTGAAAATCTTCAGGGGGAGGCCCTTTCTGCAGTTGACGCCCTCTGCAAGAAGCTTCAGGAAACAAAAGAGGAGAAAAGGCAACTGAAAGAGAAAAATAAATATCTTCTCCAAGCCTTACAAAAGATGGGCAGTGCGCCTCCCACAACTGCCACCAAGACTTCTGAGCTTCTGAGCCAGGAGAAAATTAATGAGTATGCAAAGATCGGCGAGCAGGGTATGGCCTTTTCCACTTAGAGGAGCCAAATCCTCAAAGACAGCGAAAAATTAATCGCCGAGTTCTCTAACTTGTATTTGAACATCAACAAGGAGAATAAAGAGATCCAAGCATTAGTAGGACCCATATCGGAAGAGCTGGAACATGCTAGATTGCAGCACAAGACCTTTTAACAAATGTTCGACTGTTCGGTCGAAGATCTGGTCAAGTTCGGCATCTTCGGACATCCCAGGGCCCTCAACAAAGTCATGTCCACTCTAGATTACCGGGTGGATCAGCTGGAATTTTTCCTAGAAAAGATTGACAAAGTAAAGGAAGAAGCCCTGGACGCGATGCACCAAATGGAACGGATCATTCTTAACATGTCGCCAGAAATAATTACTCCTTCCTTTACTTTAAGAAAAGCTAAGGAGACCATTCAGATCTTCAAGGAGATCATTTCTCAAGGCATGGGGCTAGAGGTCACTTTTGACGCAGAGTCTATCAACAACCTGCTGGCCTGCCGAGACTTCATTGGGTTACTCATTGAAGTGGAAAAAGACTATTCCAAGCTCCCCGAGAAACTCATAGATGAGCGGGAGACTTGTGAGGTGATCAGTGATCGGCACAAGGATCCTTCCAAGGATCAGCTAGGGCCAATGATCAACAAGTTTATGGAATACTGCTCTCAATTCCATATCTCATCTCCTGAGCAACAACAAAAGTAGTCCACCCCCTTTCGGCTGCAGGATGATGACGACGAGTAGCTTCTTCTTCTTCTTCTTCTTCTCTCTCTCTCTTCTTCGACTTTCTCTTTTGGGAATATCTAGAGTATGTTGACACAAATGTTGACATCATCCATGTTGCGTCATGGGATGATGTCATCCATCAAGTCGTCAAAAGTCAACATGACTTTTAGATATTTTGTAAATATATTTGTAAATAAGTTGTTGGCTCCTTTTTGCCTTCTTTTCTCTCCTTCTTCTATAAATACCCCAACACTTGTTGTATTGGGGATGGATGGGTGAATATCTTTCAGATGAAAAATAGGAGTAAAGAGAAAAGACTTTGAGCTTTTTGTAACAGAAGGATTATTAATACAATATTTAGACTTTGTGCTGAATACGTGTGTTATTCGCATCAGATCTTTCGTATGTCTGATCTATGTGTTTATTCTATTAAATATGCTTCTATTTTGTTCTCATTTATTCGTCATTAGTATTGCTTTGCTCGTTTATGCAAGTAGGTTTGGCTCTGTTTACTACCAATCCCAAAACATAAACCTTCTGACCTTTCTGCTTTGGAATTCATTTCTTTTCTCCCTTCGGACCTACTTTTTCTTCATCCCCTCTTCCTTTCCTTTCTTTTCATAGTCGGAAACACCCCTACTGGGATGAGATCCCAAACCCCTGAAGGCAGAATTTGTGAGACTTGCACAGATTCCTACTGGTAGAATAGCAATAAACTAGTTTCGCTTTGCTGACTCAAAGAGGGGCTATGCCTTGCACACTGTTGGCTTGTTTATCCATAGATCTTCCCTAACGATAGATTTTCAGACCAACAGTTTTTGGCAACTCCGCTGGGGATCAAATAGATCTATCAGATCTATGATGGTGGTAGGATAGAAAATTAGAAAAATAAGAAAATTGCTGCCTGTTTGCAAATCTGCATATTTTGTAAAAAATTCAAAATTTTGCAAAAGTGACTCAAATTGAAATTTTTTCTTCTGAGATCCATAGATCTGGCCTAGTTGGAGACCTTTAGTTCGCTGAGTTTTTATAAAAATCAGTATTTTCCCATAGATCTGAGTTTTTGACTGTTTACCAAAAGTTTGAAACCCTTTGAAAAAAGTCAAAATTAGATCCGAAAATCAGCTTGCTAATCTTCTCTGCCATTTTATCCTCACTGTTATTTATCATTAACTGTAATCGATTTTCTGAAGAGGATAGTTTTTAAATATTTATAAAAGTACATGCTGCTGGTTTTTGCCAGAAGAGCCAGAAAATCAGCAAGTACAGCGCAAAAAGAAAGTTTGAATCAGCGCTACAAAACCGCAGATCGGAAAGACACGCTGGTAGGTGAACCCTTTACGTGTAGCAGGAGAGCTCGTGGAGAAACTGATCCTATTATCAATTTTCTTCAAAGGCACAATTTCAGCGTAACACCGACACGTTTTTCAATGCTAAGCTCAGTTGACTGGTCATCCAGGAGTGTCTCACCTCTGCGAAGAAAAAATCTTTCACAAGGGGCATCCACATCCCTTTGTAGTGCCTTGCTACTCAACGGAACCACACTTCCAGCTCGTGTTCTTTTTACGGCTTTTCAAATGGTAGTACCAATGGGGGAATGCTATGGGTCCCTTGGCTTTACCACATCCAGTTCACGTGCTCCCTCACGGAAACCGAAAGAATTTTCCCAAATTCGACTGGAGCGGAAATCAAAGCATGGATTCCCACATATCTACATTCATTATGTCATGCAGTATCCTGGATTTAACTCACGAGGACGTATCGGTTCACCTTTTTCTAGAAACTCTACAAGGGGCCCACAGCTGAATGGTTTCAACATTTGCCGGCCGGATCTATTACGAGTTGGGCAACCTTGCGGGATGCTTTTGAAGACAGGTACAAACCTTCAAAAGATGCATTTGCATTATTATCATGGATCACTCACCTAAAGAAGGAGGCAAATGAAACCATGCGCGATTTTATCGCTAGGTTCAATGCATTAATCAATCGTGTCCCTGTTGCCATGCTTCCAACGCCGGAAAATCAAAAGTGTTTCTTCGTAAACGCTATGAGCTCGAAAGTTAGTTTCTTGCTCCTTCAGGAGCGAGTGGCTACCTTGATTCTTTCCCACGCTGCTGCCATTCGAATAGAAGATAATTTGATAATATCTGGCGAATTGAAAAAGGAATCATCCAAGCCTAAATCTTCAGGCCCTTCACCCGCTACTTCATCTGATCCGGCCCTTTCAAAAGATGGTGAACGACTTTCTTGCATTAAAGAAGCAGTTGGCCCAGGCCTCCCCCAGTTCTTCATACTGGGATATTCCGCAGAGGAATTTCATTCCTAACAATAATTCACAAAGGCCGCGCTTACCCGCAACTGCTCCGCGGCTAGCGCTTGAGGCTCCTCCGGTCAACGCTCTAGCTGAAATTGAAGAAGAAGAGCAGTATTATGAAGAACCTTCATCTCAAGGTGAAGATGATCAAGATGTCGGTGAACCAACTGGTGACTCTACTATCGGGTTTATGGAATTTGATGAGGAAGAATCTAATGAAGAAGAGAGTACCCAGGGATATGCAAATGAACAGTCATACGTTGTTTTTACCCGCTCACAAGGAAAAGAAGCAGAGGTCACTACCCATGTATAGCAGGAGAAGGTTGTGTCAAACACGCCTCCAATCATTGCTAAAAGAGGTAATCCTCTTCCTACTCAACTCCCTGGCAAGTCTTTTACAAGGAAATATTTTCCCCCCATCTCTCCTCTAAATCAGTCCTCTCATGTTCCTACCAAGACCAGTAATCCTATTCCACCATCGTGAAGTGAGGGACTCATTCCTTCACCAACACAACCCTTGGCTGCATTTGATATCATAGATCATGTAAAAAAGACCAAGATCCAAATGTCTGAAGCTGAGTACCTTCAGTCAAATCCCGAACAACTTGTAAGATTGACAAAGTATATTCAAAGTCAAGCTATTGTATCTAAGCAAGTTTCCCCCAAAAGGAATCCTTTCCACTCCTATTGAATCCCACATAAATGTTGCCTCAACATCTGCATCAGGAAAGACAGATCCTTTCTATCTCTCTCTCCTAATCAATGGTCATAAGTTGAGTAACTGCATAATTGATTCCGGAGCTTCTGATAACGTCATGCTGGCAAAAGTCACCCATGCTTTGGGCCTCACCCTTACCAAGCCTTTTGGCAGATGTTATTCCTTGGAAACCAAGCAGGTTCCGTTGATTGGCCAAATCAAAGACGCACAATTTACATTTGTGGCATTCCCAGAGAAGAGAGTAAATATGACAGTCCTCGTTGCTGAAATTCCAGCAGCCTACGGAATTTTGTTGGGAAGAAGCTTTTGCAGCGAAGTTGGTGGAGAGATTCATATGGACTGGTCTAAAGCTAGAATCCCCGTCAAAGGTGTAATGCAGAATTTGGAGCCAGAATCACAAAACAAGTACTTGGTTACTAGCTCTGAGAACCCCAAAGCTCAAATCCTTTTTGAATCATCAGGGATGGGGAACTATTTATTGTCTACCGAGTCTGACAAAATGGTTGTTCTCGTTCAAGAAGGAGATCTTAATAAGATCTAGACCTTGCAGTTCGATGGCAGCTATGCAACCAGCGCATGTGGTGCCGGAGCGCGTGCTAATATCTCCCCAGGAAGAAGTCATTCCTCTCTCTTTCAAGTTGCAGTTTTTTAACACAAATAATACTGCTGAGTATGAATCTTTGCTACTTGGCATGCAAGCCACAAAATAAAGAGGGATTAAGAATCTGAAAGTGCAAGGTCATGTGGAGCTAGTTGTGAATCAAGTTAAAAGGATTTACCAAGTAAAGAATGAAAGGCTCAGGCATTACCGTAATGCGGTGTGGGACAGCATTGAAGAGTTTGATGCTTTTTCAATTGAATCCATTCTAAGAGCCCAAAATGACATGGCCGATTCATTGGCTTTTTCAGCATCCCTCATGCTTCCTCACCCAAGTTTGAAAACAAACAAATACACCATTGAGGTGGTTTTCCGCCCGAGCGTGCCAGACAATTCTTAGCATTGATAAGTATTCAACGATGATAATCAACTCATTTCCTTTCTAGAGAAGGTGGAAAATTTTAAAGAATTGCACTTTGAAGGATCTACTTCCACTTGCCGTGAATCAGTCACCGATCAAGATGATGAATCTGAAGGGAATGACGGCATATGTTAGCTCAAAGGAAATAAAATTCCAAAGGGCCTGGTTTCTCTGGAGCGGCTGTTCGACAAGCATGACCGTTTTGTGAAAAAGAAGAGGCGAGATGATCTTGACTCATCCCCAGAAACCGAACCGGTCAATATAGGTTCGATAGAACACCCGCAGTTTGTGAACATTGGAAAATGTTGCACGCCTAAGGAGAAGCGGAAATTCATCAAGTTGCTGAAGAAATATATGGATGTATTGGCATGGTCCTATGCCGATCTAAAGTCTTTTAAGCCAAAGGACGTCCAACATGACATCCCATTGAAAGAATATGTCAAAGCCTTTCACCAGAAGCAGAGGCACTATAATCCTAAGATCTCGGGTACTATCCAGGCCGAAATCCAGAAAATGCTAGATGCAAGAATTATCTTTCCTATCCATCATAGTACTTGGGTAGCAAATATTATGCCAGTGCGCAAGAAAAATGGCGAGATACGCATATGCGTAGACTTTCGCGATTTGAATCACGCTTCTTAAAAGACAACTACTCACTTCCTATAATGGATCAAGTACTGCAAGCAGTAACTGGATTAGAGATGCTATCCATGCTTGATGGTTTTTCAGGCTACAATCAGATTGAAGTTTCACCTGAAGATCAATTTAAAATAGCATTCACTACTCCCTGGGGTACATTTGCCTACAACAGGATGCCTTTTGGCCTAACTAATGTTGGCGCCACTTTTTAGCGGGCCATGGACTTTGAATTCAAAGGTATGATGGGGAAGGTCATTGTGGTTTATCTAGATGACTTAACTGTGTTCTCTAAACAATAAAATGATCATTGTGATCATTTGGAGCAAGTGTTGGCTAGGTGCCGAGAACATGGGATTTCCCTAAACCCAAAAAAGTCTGTTTTTGGAGTCACGGAAGGAAAGTTGCTAGGGCATGTGGTTAGAAAAGAAGGAACAAAGATAGATACCTAAAGAGTTAAGCTATCCAAAGCCTTACTCTGCCTACAAGAAATACTGATGTTCATTCTTTCTTCAGAAAGGTGAACTTTCTCAGGCGTTTTGTTCCTGACTTTGCTGAGAAGACTCGTCACATATTGAACATGATGAAGGGGTCACCAAATTTCAGATGGAGCGAAGAAGGGAAAAGGTCATTTGAAGAAATAAAAGCTTCCGTTGCTCACGCACTAGTCTTGGTATGTCCCGATTTCTCCAAGGACTTCATCATGTATAGTTATGCATCTGAGCATACTGTGTCCGCAATCTTGATGCAAAAGAATTCAGAGGATGTTGAATCTCCGATTGCATTCATGAGCTCTCCCCTCAAGCCTCACGAAATAAAAATGTCTCAACTGGAAAAGCATGCCTTCGCCATTGTCAAAACAGTGAAAAATTTCAGGTATTACATTCTAAACTCTCACACGGTGGTGCTGGTCCCTGACACAGTGGTCAAATCAATTCTAACTCAACAGGAGTTAGGAAGCTTGCGAGGAAATTGGATTGCAAAGGTCCGGAGGAGTATGACCTAGATATTGAACCAACCAAGCTGCTAAGGGGCAAGGGCCTATGTCAGCTTATGGCTGAAAACAAATATTCAGAAAACCCTGATGAAAGGGATGACTACACCGATGAAGCACAAGACTGGCTGAAAAAACCCGATTCACTACCTCTGGTCCTATTTGTTGCGACTAGTGATGAATGGTATTCCGATATCACTTTCTTCCTCACCTACGGTGAATGCCCCAGTGCACCTAACTGTAAAGGAGAAGCGCACTATAAAGCTCAGAGCAGCTAAATATGTCATCTAGGATGACGGTTTATATAAACACGGGATAGATGGTGTCTTTTTGCGATGTGTTGACAAACCACAACAGGTAAAGTTACTTAAAAGTTTTCATAATTCAGCCTGCAGAGGTCATTTCTCTTCCTCCGTGACAGCACATAAGATCATCCGAGCCAGGTACTGTTGGCCGACGCTCTTCCAAGATACAGACACCTAGGTGGCAAAGTGTGAACCTTGCTAGCAATTCGTCGGCAAGCCCAAGTTGGCTACTTTTCCCATTAGGCCTGTCGTTGTCAACTAACCATTCAGGCAGTGGGGAATTGATTTTATTGGCACACTTAATCCTCAATCGAGTACCAAACATAGCTATGTCCTTACAGCAACGGATTACTTCACCAAGTGGGTGGAAGCCATACCTGTCAAACATGCCACTTCTGAGGTTGTTTGCAATTTCATTAAAGAAAATATCATTGTCAGGTTTGGCGTTCCAAACAAAATTGTTGCTGATAATGCTTCTAACTTCTCCTCATGGGAAGTTATTAGTTTTTGCTATGAATACGGGATAACTTTGGCTCACGCCTCAGATTATTACCCTCAGGGAAATGGTCAGGTGGAATCCAGTAACAAGAACTTGGTGACCATCATACGAAAGTTAGTGGATGACAATCAACGAATATGGCATAAGTCCTTATACGATGCTTTGTGGGCCGATCATATTACTCCCAAGAGGTCTCTCGGCATGTCACCTTTCCAAGTGTTATATGGCACTGATGCCGAGCTTCCCATTTCTTCTGAACTTCCTGCTCTGCGCTTGGCACGAGCTATCGAAGATGAAACTTTCTTAAATTCTCTTGAAAAGAGGATCATGTATCTGATAGAGCTCGAAGAAAAGAGAGTAAGAGTGGTCGACAGGATCACCGAACATCAGCGTCAAGTCAAGATATTATTCGATAAAAAAGCTAGGCAAAGGGATTTCCAAGTGGGAGATCTCGTCCTTTTATGGGACAAGCGAAGAGAGCCAAAGGGCATGCACGGAAAGTTTGATTCCCTGTGGAGAGGGCATTTCAAGATCAAGCAGCTCAATGGAGAGAATAGTTTCTATCTCTCATATCTGGATGGAACCGAGCTCCCGCTTCCTTATAGCGGGCAACACCTGAAAATTTTCAAGAAGTAGAGCTTGCTCTCTTCTTTGTACAGTTTTCTTTGGTTGTGTGTTTTTTTTTCATCGTGTGTTTACTTTTGGTTTGTTGTGTGTTTCCTTTGCTCTCCCTCCGATTGCCCTTGTTTTTGACTCTGTTACCCAATGGATAGGCACATGAGATCTGGGATTCTCTACCCCCGAGTTTGCTCAGGGATAGTCCCCAGAAAGAGCCAACTGTTATCCCGTAAAATTGAAAAGGGCAATTTTACCGATAACCATACAGAAAATTTTGTTCCGATCCCTCGTAAGGGATCCCTTGCGTTTGAAGCATTGCAAAATCCTTTTTCCGGGAAATCTATTTTTCCGAACTTAGTCATTTTTGGTCTTTTGGTTGGGCACATAGAATTACTATGTAACACCACCTTTTGGTGTGCCCCCTTTAAATCCTTTGGTGCATATTTTCCTGTGTCAACAAAACTTTTGGTGTGCCTTGATATGTTGAGTCTTCCTTGTGTGCACCAAGGCGCATGTGCCTTCCTGTCGACAGAACATTTGTTGCACCTCTTTTCGGTGCGCCACAGGCGCACATAATCTCATGTCGACACCAATTTTGGTGCGCCAAAGGCACACTTAACTCCATGCTGGCAAGTGCTTTGGTGTACCAAAGGGCGCATGCTTTCCTATCTCAATAGTATATTTCATGCACCCTTTACAAATTTGGTGGCGCATTTATTACTAACTCACCTATATATATATTTGTGCACCTGTAAATGTCATTATCACCAGAGCAATCACGTTTTTCTTATTATATTCTTTGAGCCTATCAACGCGCCTGTCCTGTCGTTTTCAAACACGTAGTGGACCCGTTTGCACATTCTTCGCTATTTATCTGGGTAAGAGGTCCTTTTCTCTTTCGTGTGTTTTGCGTTTTTGATTTCTTTGTTTGCTTGGTGGTCTAGTTTTTTAATGAAATATTGAACTAGCTTCCCCCCTGCTGTCTTTCCACATATTCCTCCCCCTCTTTCCAGATCTGCTGGTAGAGGAAGCTGTTCTGAATTCACGGTATGAACCTTGAGAAAGCTTAAACCATGTGTTGAAACTCCTTTGAGAGAAAGAACAAACCTTAAAACCGTTTTCACCCGTAGCGCATAAACTTGCTATGCAATAGGAAAAACAGTTGCGCCTTTGGCACATCTGTCGCCTCTGTTACATCATAAAAAGATGCGCCCTCATGGCACATTTCTCTCATGTGCTGCAACTGCTTCCCGTGCGCCCTCTTAAGCGCATCAAATTTGGATGCAACAAAAAAAGTTTGTGCACCCTTTGGCGCACCCAGCATCCATGTAACACCCCTTTCATACGCGCTAAGTATAAAGCTATAAAGGTGCAGGCGCATTCTTCATTGCAGAAACATCATGTTGTGTAGACCTTCTATGCGCTGCGCCAAGTTGCCTTCGGCACACGAAAGGATCATGTTACACAAACAATACATGCACCTTTGGCACACCAATTTTCTATGCAACATGAAAGATACATGCACCTTTGGCGCATCCTGTCCCTATGTAACACCAAGTCTCCATGTGCCCTTTACAAAAATTCACCCTACAGTATCCATGCACCATGCGCCTTTGGCGCTGATTTAGCCCCTGCAACACCTTTTTCCTACGCGCCTTACCATTTTGGCTCTGTAAGCTGTAGCTTTCATGTGCCCTGTGCCCTGAGCCTCAAAATCACTAACTCTTTCTTCTGTCAACACTTCAATGGAAGATCAAATGGCTAATACAACCTTTTTGAGTTGGGTCTCGCTTCTTCTTCGTGCAGATCAGCAACTAAGCTCGGAAGAACATATGTCTACATCAAGCAAAAGACCTACCAAATCCAAAGGCAAGGCCAAACTTACAGAGGAAGAGATGAAATATAAATATCAGAGGGTCAGAATGCCTGACTTCCAGGCCGAATGCGACCTAGACATCAGAGACTCAGAGTTGGGTCACATTGATATGGAGGAATTCTGGGTCAGGACTCAGAAGGGAACAAGAAGTCCATGGATGGACAAACTAATGGGCAGTGCCCTACACTTCACTGGAGGAATCCCAGTCAGTTCCATCAACAATGAATTCATGATGGTAGTTACCCGGTGCTACAACAGGGACACAAGGTGTGTCGTAAACGACAAGGGCGAGGTCATCATTAACCTCACTACCCACCACTTTGAAATAATACTCGGTATTCCTCATCACTGGCACTTTGTGGCCGTCAGCCGAGAAGATTGCATTAAGGCCTGGGACGACAATGAAGATCAGTGCATGCAGTTGATGAATGAGGTCTATTTGAAAAACAAAAAGGTAGTGACCCGATGGCCACAAATCATTCATCACAGTGATTTTTTGGAGGAGCTTAGTGATACCATCACATTCCTGAGAAGGGTCTTTGGGCTTCCTGACACCCACTTTTTCCATAAATGGATGTTGTGGTACTTAGAGACCATGAAAAAGAATGTGCCCGATTAGCGCTTTTACTAGGGAGAGATAATAAGCAGCACAATCACCGAGCAGTTTCAACAATTCAATACAACAAGGAGATTCTACATGAATTCCTATGTTTTTTACGCTGCAGCATCAGAAAGAGACTACCCAGGCCTGATGTGGAGTGGGGTTTGGCCTCAGGTCAAAATATATGAGTACTACCCAGAATTGAGACTGGAGAATAGCATCCCTCCATTCAAAAAATCAACGATGTGTTTTTCTACCACATCATCTGCCTATTGAGGCGAAATATGACTTACGGTCGCACGACCAAGCGCATAGTGGCAGCTAATGAGAAATGGGGGGCCCTATTCACCCAATTTCCCACGTTCACCTATCTGAGGGCAGCCAACCTCTTGGGAGAACCAACTAGACTACCGAGGTATGCTGGACCCAAGCTGATTCTTCTAGAGCTATCAAGATAGCTGATCACCTATCATGAGAAGTGCCTCAAAAGGAAGAAGGGTGGAACTCCTTTCCCCCTCACAGTGGGCAGATATACATGCCTTACCCATCACAAGGCAAAGGACATGTTTGCAGAGCTGGAGTAGATATACATGCCTTACCCATCACAAGGCAAAGGACATGTTCGCAGAGCTGGAGCTGCTTAATTTGAGACATGATTTCCCGTCCAGGCCTACCTTTGACCCAAGAAGTTATCTGCCAAGGGCGAAACTTGACCCAATCCATGTCCCTTAGATCGAGGACATCTACATTGACGTCATCCATGAGGTTGAGCTCAGGAGAAAGGACCATTCTCGCTTAGCCTTGGCAGAAATCATCCAATACGGGGTAGCAATTGTCCCCAAAGTCTTCCAAACTACGGAGGATGAAGTAGACCAAGTATATACTAACACGGATGGGGACAATTGGCCTTTTCCAGCCATTGATCGAACCAAGGCACCTCAGACGATTGAGGAGAGGGTCAAGGAGAGTCTGCGCAGAACAGAGCATTGGTGCCGGATGAATGGGTTCATTTACCTCAGGGTTGATTTTACAACCTCCCCATTGGGTAACGCACCTCCTCGATCCAAACAGTAGCCTAAGGGCAAAGGCATAGAGGGTGAATCCAGCACCACTCAGGAAGAAGCTCCAGCAAGTCCTCCTTCTGCCACACCAGAACAGGTCATAGCTCTGGTTACGCCAAAGAAAGAAGCAGAAGAGGATGTTCCAATAGGCCCATCCGCTCAGGATGTCGGCACGGCTACAACAACCGAGGTTCCTTCTGTCCCTTCTTCTTCTCTTCCTTCCCCTCCTCAAGTGACTCAAGTAACCATCCCTTTTGTCGTGTCCTCTCCCCCTTCTTCTACTCTTCCCCCCGCTTCTTCGTCTATCTTCTCTTCCCTCGCGGATCTTTCCCCCTCCATTTCTTCCCTCATCTCTGAGCTCCCTTCCCTTCCTATGTCTTCCTCGGCTGCAGTATCCCTTCCTCCCGTGGGCACTTCTTCGGCTATTCTCTCCATGCCGCCTCCACGTGTCTCCACGTTTTTCCCCTCTACTACTGCAATTGCCCCCTTTTCCATTTCCGTCCCTTCTCGCATAGGTCCAGCCTGGATCTCCCAGCAGTTAAGTAAGCAAAAGAGGGAAGTTCCCATCACTCCGATGGACTTTTCTGTGATCCCATCTAAGGGGCCAAAGAAGCAGAAGCCCGTCACACGCTTCTCTCAAAGTGCTGCGGGAGAGAGGGTTATGGAGATCGTGTACCCCAATCCTCTCATGGAGAAAAAGGATCTGTCTCCAACAGATTATACTGTGACCCAGGTCACAATGGGGACGTCTTCTGAAAGTCTTCAGGGGGAGGCCCTTTCTGCAGTTAACGCCTTCTGCAAGAATCTTCTGGAAACAAAAGAGGAGAAAAGGGAACTACAAGAGCAAACTAAATATCTGCTCCAAGCCTTACAAAAGATGGGCAGTGCACCTCGCACAATTGCCGCCGAGATTTCTGAGCTTCTGAACCTGGAGAAAATTAATGAGTATGCAAAGATCAGCGAGCAGGGTACGACCGTTTCCGCTTGGAGGAGCCAAATCCTCAAAGACAGCGAAAAAGTAATCACCGAGTTCTCTAGCTTGTATTTGAACATCAACAAGGTGAATAAAGAGATCCAACCGTTAGCAGGACCCATATCGGAAGATCTGGAACATGCTAGACTACAGCACGAGACCTTTCAACAAATGTTCGACTGTTCAGTCAAAGATCTGGTCAAGTTCGGCATCTTCAGACATCCCAGGGCCCTCAACAAAGTCATGTCCACTCTAGATTACCAAGTGGATCAGCTTGAATTTGTCCTAGAAAAGATTGACAAAGTAAAGGAAGAATCCCTAGACGCGATGCACCAAATGGAACGGATCGTTCTTAACATGTCGCCAGGGTTAATTACTCCTTCCTTTACTTTAAGAAAAGTTGAGGAGACCATTCAGATCTTCAAGGAGATCATTTCTCAAGGCATGGGGCCAGAGGTCACTTTTGACGCAGTGTCTATCAACAACCTGCTGGCCTGCCGAGACTTCATTGGGTTACTCATTGAAGCAGAAAAAGACTATTCCAAGCCCCCCGAGAAACTCATAGATGAGCAGGAGACTTGTGAGGCGATCAGTGATTGGCACAAGGATCCTTCCCAGGATCAGCTAGGGCCAATGATCAACAAGTTTATGGAATACCTCTCTCAATTCCATTACTCATCACCTAAGCAACAACAAAAGCAGTCCACCCCCTTTCGGCCGCAGGATGACGACGACGAGTAGCTTTTTCTTCTTCTTCTTCTCTCTCTCTCTTCTTGGACTTTCTTTTTTGGGAATATCTAGAGTATGTTGACACAAATGTTGACATCATCCATGTCACATCATGGGATGATGTCATCCATCAAGTCGTCAAAAGTCAACATGACTTTTAGATATTTTGTAAATATCTTTGTAAATAAGTTGTTGGCTCCTTTTTTCCTTCTTTTCTCTCCTTCTTCTATAAATACCCCAACACTTGTTGTATTGGGGATGGATGGGTGAATATATTTTAGATGAAAAATAGGAGTAAGGAGAAAAGACTTTGAGCTTTTTGTAACAGAAGGATTATTAATACAATATTTAGACTTTGGGCTAAATACGTGTGTTATTCGCATCAGATCTTCCTTATGTCTAATTTATGTGTTTATTCTGTTAAATCTACTTCTATTTTGTTGTCATTTATTCATCATCAGTATTGCTTTGCTCGTTTATGCAAGTAGGTTTGGCTCTATTTACTACCAATCCCAAAACATAAACCTTCTGACCTTTCTGCTTTGGAATTCATTTCTTTTCTCCCTTCGGACCTGCTTTTTCTTCATCCCCTCTTCCTTTCCTTTCTTTTCGTAGTCAGAAACACCCCTACTGGGATGAGTTCCCAAACCCCTGAAGGCAGAATTTGTGAGACTTGCACAGATTCCTGCTGGTAGAATAGCAATAAACTAGTTTCGCTTTGCTGACTCAAAGAGGGGCTATGCCCTGCACACTGTTGGCTTGTTTATCCATAGATCTGCCCTAACGACAGATTTTAAGACCAACATGTTGAAACACATTGGCAATATCCATTAATTTCTAGACATACTTTTTGTTGTCATGTTAAATATCTGGCATAAAAAGTATTAAAAAAATCCATGACAATCAATCCCACACTCAAAAATCCTTGAATAATGTAATGTGAACCTGCCCTCTGGATAATATTTATCTATGTAAACCCCATCATGGCTGAGAGGGATGTGATAAATATATTTTAAAGTATGATTCATGTACAGGTAAGTCCTTGGAAAATAATTCATGACATTTTTATGATTTACATAGAAGGATTTGTTTCGAGAGGCCTAAAAAGGATTATTTTCATAATTCTTGCACCTACAGAGAACCCACTGAGATGTACCAAGAAGATATAATACCTCCAAGCAATGTATATAATATATATGTCATCATTTGAGGCATTTTAGGAAGGTTATGGAAGAAAATAAAGGTTTAGGAATGAGTTATATAAAATCAGGGTCCTTATGAGCAAGGTAGTGCGAAATGCATATTCTAAAGAAGCTAGTCACCTTTTTTGAAGAGTTTCAAGATCCCCGTAAGGATTTAGAATCTCATATCCTAGTAATTTGAGAGATACATATCCATATTCATGTTGGAATCATGAAGGAAATATTTCAGGAATTTTAAGAGGTGGAAAATCATCTGATAGTGTGACAAAAAGGCCCTTGTATAAGGTGTAACTTGTATGAAATGTTTCAGGAGACTCATGAAGATTTTAGAGCTCAAAAAAATATAAAATTAATTTATATTTATTTATATTCAAATCCCATATGATTTTTTATTTCTCGGTGATCATAAACTATTCCTATCACTCAATTTAGTAGTGCACACCTTGAGGAAAAAGTTAAAATATGGGTAAAATGTGATGAAGAAAACATTTATAGGACTTATAAATATTATAATTGTATTCATTGTCCATTTTACATAAACCTTCATACATTATACAACCAAATTTTGTTAAGCTTTGACCTAGAAAATGAAAAAAAAAAAATTGGTCCTGTGACACCAATGTGTTACCAGATGAAAACAAGAAAAACGTGTTACTGACTAGTCACAAAATGGTTTTATTACTAGATGACAACATGATTTTTATGTCAGATGGGAACAGGAAGATTCTCATGACTTCCAGGAGTAATATTTTGATGACGGATGGGAATAGAAATATTTTAATGACATCCGAGATAAATTTTTTGATGATTGGTGGAAACTAGAAGAATGTGTTAAAGACCAGGAACAAGAAAAATTTGTTACTGTCTGACAAAAAGAAAAACCAATGACATCTAAGAACTATAATTTATTAACGTACGACAACTGGAACACCAAATGTTGGGAATTCAAAACATCGCAGTGGTGAAGGAACACCAAAGGTCAGAAGCTAAAAATTCAATCGTCACGAAGGAAGGTGAAAGTTCATTTAGGGGAGATGAAAATTAATTCTTAGCACTATAAATATGAATGGCACGCTCTTTCGAGGTCATGGTTTATAATTTTTTACTATCTTTCACTGTCTTTGTAGAAGTAAGTGCATTCATTTATTTTGTTCCTCATCTACTATTTTATCTCGCTCTCAACTTGTACTCTAAGAGAATTTTTAATTGTGAAACATGATGCAATAAGACTTTTACTTTATTTTTTATCATTCCTCTTTCTTTTCAAATGGATTCTTGTAATTTAATGTAAGTGAAATTTTATGGTTTTAATGCAACAAACTCTATTATGTTATTTGTTGATTAAAATACCTTTCTCAACTTTCTCTCCCATCTCCCTCACTAAACAATTTTCTTATCTAATACTAAATACAAGGAATTTCCAGAGGTTTAGGGAAGTATTCCTATGTGATCCTGAGTCTACAAACCACCTAAAAAATTATTTTATATTGTTTTAATTTCTTTGTTTTCAAAAAATAGAGTTTCCCCATTCAAGCAGAGGGACTCAATCCCGCACATTGTAGGTGAGAGTTTGTTAATTTTCTCACTAGAAAATTTATTTCACCAATAGTTTTCTGTACCGATCGTGGGGCAGATTTAACATATTTGCACCCACTATTGATTCCACAAAATACAAAAAAATATATATCCCAATAATCGAAATTCTGGAGTTTTAAAAATTCATTGAGCCTTATATCTTCCAATGATGGCTATCCCTAGTAATCCCACAATCCTTAGTCATGAGATTTTTCTCCATACCCAATAAGATATTACAATAGAGTTGGGGGATTCCATTTGACACAATAGATTTAGCTTATTCCAGTACCACATTGCTCTAAGAGTTCTAGATTCTAAATAAGAATGTGCAGAAGCCTAAAAAAGAGTGAGACAAGTTCAGAACCAACAAAGGAGAGCCTAGAAGAACATTGTCTGAATTGTACATTCAAGTTGGATGACATAAGGTATACAAGATCTTCCAGAGCTAGTGGTGTGTCTAATCCTAACTTAGAAATATAGTTGCAATCTGATATTATAATCTCTATCAATTAAATTACAAGAAGAACAGATCGACAATACTCCCCAAAATTTGATCATACTTTTTCTTTTAAGTCCCTTGCTGAAGGAGATGAGTTCAAACCTTTGAACTACATCCTTCCACAAAAGGAGGTCATTGGAGAATGTCTTTAAAGGATAATAATTTTTCTTAAATTATTTGAAGAAGAAGAAGAATAGGAAGAAGGAAAAGAACCACCAATTGTTCAACAAACAACACTTCCTTGGGGGAAAATTTAGGTCCTTTAGCTCTCACCCTGCCTCTACATGATCTACCTAGAGGGTTAAGAAAGAATTTTTCCAAGTTTCATGGTGATGGGAAGTAACATACAAATGACCACATTGTATCCTTCATCACTTCTTATGGAGTAATGGGAGTTGGATATGAATATGTATCGGTCCAAATTTTTGTATAATCTTTATAAGATACAAAATAGACTAATTCTACCACTTTCCTACTAGGTATATAATAAATTGGAATGACATGAAAATCATATTCGAAAAGAGATGAAAACCTATAGAGGATATTTTATGAAAGAAAATCAACATATGACCTTCTTCGCACCCGAACTCTCGAGGTCATGTCGGGACAACTGGTGTAGAATGGAAATGGATGTGTGTGTGGTAGTAATCTTCAAGCTAATGATGAAACCTTATGTATTCAACACACAATATTGGGATCTATGAGTCAAAGGTAAATAAATTTGTCCTAACATGAAGGCATGTAGTGGAATGGTCTGATAGAATAGCTAGTTGGAGGCTCTAATCAATATCAAGCTCCACCGAGATTTTTTCTACTAGTTGTTGGACACACGGAAAGTGACATATAGACACCTTGTATAGATTTCAAAAAAAGTTCATGGAAGTGAGAAAGAGAGGCGTAATGGAACCACATGGTCTATCCGAGGTTTTTCTAGTCTAGAATAGAAAGCCTTAGCATGGTTGGATGCTATGTTAAACACAGAATGTTGTGAAACAATGTCAGGTGGAAATGGTGAAGATCTAAATAACAGTGCATGTAAACCATTATCAATGTTCAATTGGTCAGCAGACCCATTGGGTTGTGGGGCCTGGGGATCACAACTGTGAACTCGTGGAGGATGTGGTATTTGTATGGTCATATGCATAATAGATCCCTATTATCCGAAGCTGTCCAATAATCGTAGGCTTGATTAGCTGCAATTTTTAATGTGTTTAATTGTTCTATCTTCTTATAATACCTAACATGTGTGCATAAAACTAACAAGCGTAAACCCATATCAATATCGATCAACAAATGATCTTTTTCTTTTTTGTGGATGTTTGATGGTCACGCAAAATTGAATTGAATTGATCCAAAAAAGAAAACTAATTATCAAAGGAAATATGAACTATGTTTTATTTAATTTCATAGCATATATGAATAGAACAATGAAAGTGAAATAATCTAGAAAAAGTAAATATTTGTGATCTTTTCTGGGATTTTAAACAATGCTTCTAATCTAATAAATTAATTTAAATACAAGTAATCATCTGGTTGTCGTTAATTACTTGTGAAAGTATGTGAACTTAGATCTAAAATAATTGAACTAATTTAATCAAAAACCTTTTAACCCTACCTCAGAGGTAGAGAACAAATCATAACTCTAGAAGATCTATTGTTCCCAACAACTCTCTCTATAATGTCAAACAACAAGCGTTCTAATGATTTTCTATATTTGTAATTGCTTGATTAACTAAAACAAACAATTTTAATACTCTATTTGAAATGAATCACTCATAATTGATAACTTGAACAAATGAAGAAAACATGCAAATAATTCCAACCTGGATAAGAAAGAGCTTTAGAAAATCTATTTTTATTTGTTCTTATCCCCTTAGTTTATCCTTTCTTTCTCTATGTGTCCATATGATTCCAAGGAATTAGGAATGAAAAGGCAGTAGCAGGAGAGGGTGCTTGAGAAATGGAAGCTTGAAAGAAATCTGGTTGCAATGCAAGTGGAAGAGAGATAGCACAAGTGAACAAAGTTTGGGTATGCAATTTCTAGTAAAATTGTGGCAGAAATACTATGCAAGATACACAAAGTGAATATATAGGAATTGGCTAGGATGTGGCTTCATGCACAAGGAATACTAGGAGTGATAAATAATTACGTGAAGAGGCAGTTCAAACTAATTAAATATATTTAAAAATAGAAGAGGGAAGGAATACCATGCAAACAAGACTATTTTTTAGGTAATTTCATTCAAAAACACACCCTAGAAGTCAAGTTAAGTTAAATCACACATGTTAAAACCACAAATGAAGAGTTCAAGAAAAATCATGCTGGGCGGCGATCAAAAGATCACCACCTTGCTTGGGCGGAGGTTTTGACACTAAAGGCCAAAACCTACACAAAAATGAGCAAGAAGTTGGAAAAAGTGTGGAAAAGCTAAGTACAAGCATCTAGGCTATAAATATACATTGTGAATGAGCTTAGGAACTCAAACACCTTCTGAAAGGACATTAATCATCACTGGGGATTTTTGTAACCATTTTTTGACAATGTAGTACATGTAAAATTGGGTGCATACATAATTCCCCCTTGGAGAAGCATCTTAGCCATGAAGAGGCGTAAAACATAGAGTCTGAGTATGCCATTTCGAAAATGGGGAGTTATAAATTTATACCTAACACACTCGTGTTTCGAAATTTCATCATCCAAACTCTCGTTACCTACAAAACGAAATGAAGACTCAAGTGTAGATAGATAAAATATCGAAAATAAACTTCAAATTAAAATGACAAGAGGAATTGCAATTTGTGTGGGGAAAATAACTTACCTCCGCTAACGCTTTGTCCTACGAACATATGCACTCAAAACAAAGTTATAAACACACACACACACACATATCAAATAAGCCCATTTTCCAATTAATTTTTACATATCGACTTGGTGATTTTAGAGCTATGGACATATGATGGCCGTTTATCATTGCAAGGATAGTCAAAATGTTCATTGCGATATTTTAATCATGCCTCCATGACCGGAAGATCGACCCGCGCGGTCGAAAGTAAGTTTTTCTCACTTGTGTTTTTTTAAACCTAAAATGTTAAAATGTTAAAATATATACCTAGGAAGGGTTATTTTTGAAATTTATTCTTTTAAATGATTCTCTAGGGGGGTGCCTATAGGGTAATCTTTAATTTTGTTGAAAATAGTCATTTTTACATTTTTGAGCATTTTTAGGGCAAGTAAGCCGTATGGAGAATCATTTATGGACCGGAACCTTGAGTAGGGTGGTGGTCACGGAATTGTCACCCTGCACTGGGCGGCGGTTCTTAACAGAATGACCAAAACTCATGCTAAATTAAATTTATTCATATTTTTGATGTTTTGTTATGTTTTTTATAAGCTCGTTTCTTTAAATATGTCACTAAATTTCTCTTTTTCTATGTTTTGGTGGACGAAGAAGAAGGAAGAGTACATCTACTAGAGTTGTGAGAGGGAGTGTGATTGAATCCCAGTGATATTGGATCATTTGACTCAGGATGAGACTGATACTCTTCAAACAGTAGGTATATGGAGGATCACATGGTTGCCCCATGTTACTCCTGCCAGTCACATACTATGTGACCTATTCTCTTATTGGGATGCAGAACAGAACACTTTTCAATTTCTAAGTGTCAAGGGTGAGTGGACTATCATTCTAGAGGATGTGTACTGTATTCTTGGGAGTAGGCTTACCTTGGAGACAACATGATCTAGGTCCATGATGACTTAGTGGGCCACCTATATGGGAGATAGTGTGGTATCACTTGGTTCAAATAAGGGGATGAATGTCTGATCCATTTCCATTGCTTCCATCTCTACCATCTGTAAGGCCATCATGGGTATCTTGGCCTCTTGGTCGATTGGGGACAGGTAAATGTGATACAAAACTTTATCGTTGGGCTCCCATTATTGCACAAATTGAGGTACATGGCCACACCTATTCTTGGGGAGAATACATCCTTGGGAACACTTACCACAATTTATATAGGATTTTTAGGTTATATGGGAAATCATTGATCTAGCTTACATAGGTTATGCTCTGGGTATATGAGTGCATCACCTCCTATGGGAGGGGAGTTCTAATATAGGACCCGAGGGCCGTTAGATAAACTAGATGGATGACGATGTCAGTTTTTTAGGTGCCACATCAATCAATGGCTTCGCTGACTACAAAAAACATAGAGGCTAATCCTTACCAGGATATGGCAAGGTTGTGAGGATAGGAGGGGACCAAAGTGGTAGCTTGCTCCACTACTGGCCAGTTAGTTGATAGGACAGGGAGAGTCGAGATTCACCCATTCACTCAAGTTCCTCAGCATTTTTGTTTCCTTTATATTGATATGCTTCCCCAAGTGGCACCTGTGTAGAGGACCATCAAGGTGGCCCAGAAGGGTCCTGGAGGAGATATAGGTTAGACAGTAGTGACTCCAGGAGTTCCTATTATAGTTAGATGAGTTATTCATGTCTGAAAGGAAATTGGTTGACCTTGTGCACCTTTACTCTAGATTAAGGCTGTACCCGCTCATAGTGGGGAGGCGGATGATCCTATAGAAGTGAAAAATGACTATGAGTAGTATACAAGAGATGATACTGGGGAGGAGTTTTTTGGAGAGGATATTGGTAGAGAGGAGACTGTTGATGATGAGTTGGGTGATGAGGCTGGAAGGGAAGCTCACTTGGAGGTGTAGGAGAAATACCCTGAGAGGCATGACACCCATGAGATGTAGAAAGCAGAGGAGGAGGTGAGCATTGAGGGGGATACCTTGGTCTCACAGGAGCCACTTCCTTAGGATGATGGATCCATTATGGGTCATTATGTAGCTCTAGTAGGAGAGGAGGCACACCAGGCACCTGTAGCAGCACGTCCATCAGTGTCATCCGACCACACATGGATGTCGGGAGATCCAAGTATGATGATACTTTTATGTTGACCTTGTTAGTTGGAAATGTTAATTGGTATTTATCTTCTTCTTTTTTTAATTTTGTTTTTGTAACTTTCTAAATTGTCATTTATTTATTTTTTCTTACAACGACTGCACAAGAATGGAGAGATCTTAGTCGACTAGTGTGCATGGAAACCTTTTTCCTCCCCTTGGGAAAGACCCGCATTAAGCTGACTGAAGATACATGACAACCAATTGTAGTTGGAAGACACACAGATGTGTTTACACCCATATGAAGGGCAGAAGAGGTCATGACTTATCTCCATAATCATGTGACCACGCATGAGAAAGTTGAGCAATTGATGAGGCAAAGTTTCTCTTGTAATGAGACCACAAGTAGTGGCTGCCTCCACAAGTCACTCCCACCATTCGGTACATTTCGTTGTAGACAAAGTAGGAGTCCTAAACAGGGCCTTGCACCATCCCAGGGATGTCAGAGGGATTGATAGGCTATTGGGCCTTTTATTTCTTAGTTTTCATTTTGTTCAGGAATTATATGATTTTTTGTATATCTCAGGCTCATTATGAGCATTTTGACCATGCCTAGTGCATGATGAAATTGTACACCAACTTGATTTATTATGTTATATATAGAATCCTCTTTTTGTTTTGGTAAGTTATTGTATATGAGTTTAATTCTTTGTGGCTTATTTCGTATGTGTACTCTAGATGTTTCGAATTTCCACTTTTTTATGCTTTCCAAAATGTATGCAATGGATATGAGTGCTAACATAATGATTCCTCTTTTGTATTTTATAATACTGATATATGATAATGCAAGCGCATTGTAATGTTGAATGTTAGTTTCTCTAAGCAATTTTTGACACTTCTTATTGTTTTGAAAAAATGTTGGGATAAAATGATATGATAGAAAGATTGAACTTTCCCCACTCCCAATCCCACGCAACCGATAAGATGTGAGGTCTCAACACCAGGAGATAAGAGGGGCGCAAGTCACAAATATTTTTTGAAAGACAATGATGAGAGAGAGAGAGACAAGGAATTGATAAGACCCAAATTGAGAACCTACAAACTGACTCCACACAAGTTTACTATATAGTTTAAAATGTGATTTGCTTTCAATTTTATCTAGATTTAGGTTTGTAGATGGCCACTTATTTGACAAAATATGGTTTTGAGGATTCAAACTCTTTTTGTAATTTTGGACATCTAACTCACTTTGTTTTGATTTATGATTTCACCATATTTGAATGAACTACTTTGAAATTTCTAATTTGTCAATTCTACTAGTGGGAAGCATGGGATTATCAACATGGAAAAGGAATGGGTGAGTAAGGGCACCTCTCTCCTTTCCCAACCATATGCCACTAGTAAGAGACACAGGCTCAACACCAAAGGTTGGTAGGGCAAAGAAATGTGTAAAATAATTTTTTTCATTGATTTGTAGTTGACATGTTTATCTAGGAAAAATGTTTAGAATATTCTTATTTCCAAAGTGATGTATATGGGGTAGATTTGACATTATTAAGCTTCTAGGACAGACCATAGGAAAATACACCTAATCTAGAAGAAACTAAGAGTAGAAATAAGTATGGAGGCCTTGACATGGCTAATGTCAAATATTGTCTTTTCTTGTTTGAATTGATGAGATGATTTTGAAATAGTTGGTGATACCATGAAATTTGAAGAGGTATGATTTGAATGTTTTTCCAATATTTTTAGAAGTTTTAGGAATTTTTGTAAGAATAAGTCCCTTGATTACAAATTAATGAAATTGACAGGAGGGTGATAATATATATGCGAATGTAGTAATATAATATGGAAATGCAGGTGGATCATGTGTAATACCTCTTTAGGTGAAGAGAGTTGAGGGATTATCTAAACTCTTCACCTTCTAGTGTACATAAGAAAAATGCCCCATTTTTGTAGTCTTCCATTACTCAATATCATCCCAACCACCTAAGCCTGAACGTCCTACATTCACCAGTATTTTTGTCTATCCAACTATCAAGTCTTAATACAAGATCTCCCTCATATATTCCACATTTTTAAACCCTCTTTTTATACTACCAACACATCTGGTCAGGATAAGCTATGTGTCATTGTTTGGCATTAATGATAGCCTCATCAAGGCTTTCTAATTAGGAAATTCATGCCTCTCGATAGCCTTCTTCTCTCGAAATTCCCTCTAATGTGATGCGGAGACTAGGTATTTCGACTTCGAGTGGTAAAATTGCTTCTACATGGAATACTATAAAAAAGTGGGTTTCCCCCGTCAATGTTCTTATTAACGTCTAATAGGCCCATAAGGTCGGGTATAACTTTAAATTCCAATTAGGATAAATTTTTCCTTGACACTTTTCACGAGAATGGATTTCAACATTTTATTTATTGCATTATTCTTTCTATTGGCGTGAGGATAATATAGAGAGGTTGTGTGATGATTTATCTTGATTTTTTTGCATATTTCACAAACCTCATCATTCTTCAAGGATGTGCCATTATCCAAGATAACAACCTGCAGGACACCATACCTACAAATGGATTTTTTTATAATGAATTTGGGGATTACGGAACCTGGTACAGTGGTAAGAGGCATGGAATCTACCAACTTTGTAAAATACTTTATCGTTGTGATTATAAATTTATGGTCGTTAGTTGATAAGGGAGAAAAATTCCCTATTAAAGCTAGACCCCATGTGGAAAATTGTCATGGTGTCACGATCAGTTGTAGAGAATGCGTCGGTATGTGAATCTCATGGGAGAAATTTTGGAATTTATGGCACTTGAGCACAAATTATACGGAATCATGTTCTAATGTGGGCTAGAAGTAGCCCATCCTATGTATCCTCCCGAGCAATGGCATGACCTCCACATACTCCACTATGTGTTTCATAAATAATCTTCTCTGATTCTTCTTCCTCAATGAATCTTAATAACATTCCATCAAAGGCTCTATGATAGAGAAATTTTTCCATAATCACTTACTTAGTGGATATAATTGTGTAAGTATCTCTTTTGTTGAGACATATCCCCTTCAGGGTATGCCTTTTCAATAATGAAATTGATTATGTCAGTGTACTAAGGACACACAATGATTGGGGGCTTGATCTCTACATCGTATACACACTCATCTTAAAATTCTAAATCGACTAGGTCACCTTTGTCCATTGGGTTATGAGATAATCAATTCACAATAACTTATTGTTTAATGGACTTCTAATTAATAAATTTCAACTCAAATTCACCAATTATCTTTATAAAGCGTCCGCCCCTTTTAGATAACCAACCTTAAATTAGATAAGTCTACAAATGATCAGTTTCTATAATCACCCATTTTTCCTTGTTCAACATATCATGTCTCAACTGCTTTGTGGAAAAAACTATAGCTAAGCACTCCTTTTCTGCCTACGTGTAACACCTCTCATAATCAAACAATGTTGGACTAATAAAATAAACCGCACATTCATGCTTATCATTGTCTTCCTGAGCTAACACGCAGGCTACTAAGACATTTTTTTCCCATGAATATAGAATGAGGGGAAGGTCTGATATAGGAGCCATAAATGTAGGCAGTGAGATTAAGAATCGTTTTACTGATTCAAATGCCTCATTGCACTCTTCCATCCACTCAATGTAAAAATCCTTCTATAGTAATTTGTTGATCAGATGAATAGAAAAGGTTAGATCAAGGATTAACCTTTGGATTGCACCGAGTTTCCCTTAAAAAGACCTGACATCATATTTATTTGATGGTGGGGTCATCTCCTGTATTGCTCAGATTTTGGTCGAATCTACATCAATCACTCATGATGCTATGATATATACTAGAAAATTACCTCTCGTTACACTAAATACGCATTTTTCATTATTTATTGTGACATTGTATTGAATTAGCCAAGAGAGAATGACACGAAGCACCTTGGGGTGATTGTACCATTTTATAGCTTTGGCTAGAAGATCGTCAAGGTAAAACTCCACAATCTTGTTAATAAGATTATGGAAGATGTACGTCATGGAGCGTTGGTAAGTTGCTCCACTGTTTCTGAGCCTGAATGGCTTGACCCCTTAGTAATAGATTCCCTAAGAATTTATGACATTTTTCTTGTTTTGATCCTCCTCAAAAATCCTAATTTGGTTGTATCCCAAAAATACATCCATGAGAAACATTTAACCAGTTGTCACGTCAAAAATGACATCAATGGAGGGCATTAGGAAATCATCCTTGGGACATGCTTTGTTAATGTCCCAAAATTCAATACAAACATAGATATTCCCATTCTTGTTTAGAAAAGGAACGGTTTTGGATACCCAATGGGAATATTCAACTAGTTTAATGAACCCTACTTGTAATAGTTTCATCACTTCTTATTTCAATATGAGAGCCACCTTTGGCTTCATAGGCGTTGAATTTTTTTAATTGGTTTAGCATCCAGCTTGGTGATAAGGTTACGGGCCACAACGTCAGGATGAATCCCCATCATCTCTCTGTAATTAAACGTGAAATATTTTGAGTGTTCCTTGAGAATATGCGTGTGTATTTCTATTTCCTCTGGAGTTAGAGAGGATCCCAACTTCATAATTTTTTGTTCCTCCTTTGTCCTGATGTTTATATTGATCATTCCCTCGATTAAGGAGGATTTTCATTCCTCGAACTCAAGCAGGGATAGAGGTAACTCTAAATCCCCCTCTTCTCCTACCTCACAAATTTCAAGACCTTCCCCAGATGGAGACTCTATCATGGGATTTCCTATGTAGGAAGACGAATGTAGGATCAGGGAAAATTCAACCTTGTGATGATCAAGGTGTAATTCCATGTAGGTGTATAAATACCCAAGAGTTGCTTCATCATTGTTAACGTGGTATGATATGAGAAACTCATTATCGACTTCTATATATGTCAACATCGGGGTTATTGATATTTTGCAAACCAAAGGTTCAGTAGAAACTGAAACCATGAAGTTTGTATCCTCCAACTTACTATTTGGAGTGAAACATGAAGAAGAGGTTGCTTCGATCGTTATGAATTCAAACCCATTTGTTATACTAAGCATTATTGTTTTGTACAGTTACAAATTCTTGGATCTAGTCTCGTATACCTCAGACACTTGATTTTTGACCAATTGTGAATCACCTAGCACTCTAATATTACCAGCACCCATCCTTTTAGCTATAATGATACCAAAATAGATGGATTCATACTCATCTTTATTATTTTTGCACTCAAATTTTAACTTGAAGGTGAATGATATAACCCTTCCCTTAGGAGAGGTGAGGATCACAGCTGCCCCAATGAGAAAATGACATTTGGCTCCATCAAAATGGATATTATAACAGTCACTGGTAAACATGGACATTGGATCAATGTTCATATCTTCTTCGTTTTCCTCCAATACTTCGACCATACCGACTTCATCATCTAGAAGAGAGCCAAGTCCTAGGGTATGTCCTGTACCTATAGAATCAAATGAAAAGAGAATAGGTAGATACTTTTCCAACAAATCAAAAATACTTGTTGTGGTTCCTAATGAAACTATCTCTATAATTACATTTTCATCCTTGACCAACGGGATGCCCTCGATCAATCATATGACTTATAACTCCATTTTGGGGACTAATTTTGCTTCTAGATTTGAACCGACTTATTTGTTCAATTGGTTTGTTGGAATATCGAATTCAAAATGGACTCTTGGTCTCTTCTTCAAATTTACTAGGTTTATATTGAAAACAAAATTGTCACCTTACGCCACCAATAATTCCCCTATATACAAGAATCTTACTTCCTAAAAAAATGTAGAGGGGATCACCTTCATGTGATGTTTCCATGGGGCGGATGAGAATCGTATTATAGTTGGTTTCTCAATCTATAATATAGAACTTAGTGTGAATCCTCTTGTGTCCTATGTTGACCAAGTAACACTATAGTCCCTATTAATGTTGCCTTAAGACTATTATAACCCCCTTAGCATATTTCATGTTGAGGAAAAAATTTGTTTCTCCATATCCTATTTTTTGAAGGAAAGTAAAGGGGATTATGTTAACTTGCCAATGTTATCATCAACCATCACATTTTTAACATAGATATTGTAGATCCGTACTTGAAAATGCAAGGCTAGGTATCCTCTACATGTAATTTCAACATCCATTCGGCATTTTTCCTATGTCGAACATAATCCCAGTATCCTTGTCTGGATGCCCAAGAGGATAGATATCAAATTCTATGTTTTTTACTTGTGCTTCTTGAGGAGGAGTTACATTTATCAAATGACCAAGACCCAATGCCTCTAACAAAGAAGCTCTTTGAGAAGGGGGAGTACTTTATTAGATCCAAAAAGGAGATGTGACAAAAGGTCTTCATCAAGTCATTGATTAAATTGTATGTTCCTACTAGTTTGTAAATTGTTTGTTGGATGTCATTTTCCACTGGTGGACAAATGGGGTACCGAATACGAAAAATAATACTTATTTCTTGTGGTTAGTGTTAATCTGAGATTTGGTGTCCAATTCTACCAACCCCATAATTTTTGTTTGTTGGCAACCAACCAAGGGAAGTGCCACCTATGGTTTTGATGAAGTTGAGGTTTCATTGATCATTGGTTCCTATTATAATCCCTATGTTTGAACCATTGGGACCTACTATACCATATTTTGGGCACGTAGGGAAAGGATCATTAAATATCTTCATCCGTATGTTCTGAGGAGAAACCAATCCAACATAGGTGTTCTGCATTGGTGTTGTTAGGTTTTCCTAAAACATGTCTACAAAGAGTTGTCTCTGATCTTCTGGAAAATGTTATATAAATTTGTTGCAATCACAGAATGTTCTCGAATCGTGCTCACGGACCCTATGAAAACCACAATACAGATCGGGATTGTAATCCCAAGGTGTTTGGTTTACATTTTTTTGTGATCCGAAATTATGGTCATTGTTCAATTGTTGATTATTATAATTAAAATTTAGGAACCCTTTCCCTTGATTTTGGAATTGGTGTGGATGCTCACCACGGTACTAACTAGAGCCTTGGGTTTACAATTTTCTTGTTTATTGAGGTTGTTGTTGTTGTTGTTAATCTTGAGGAGGATTAAAATCCATGGCATTGATTCAAAGAGAAAATTTATTTTTTCTTTCATTATCACCATTATTGTTGTTGTTATTGGTAGTCTTTGTATTGGGAGAGGTAATAACATTAAGTTTCTTTTGTTTATCGGTAACACCATCAGTCGTAACCCCATGATTCTTGTTAAGGACCTTTAGTTCCTTATTATTTTTCATATTGTTGGGCTAACTGAAGTTACCTTGGTTAGGAGTGATTATCCTCCCATTTATTCCGTAAGTATTATGACCATTATCTATGGCTGCTTGATCAATTCGGAGAGAACCCTCTTGTACATATTTGTATCTCCTTAGCATGAATTTTTGGACATCTTCATTTGTTTCTCTATTGAGGGAGTGGAGGAACAGATCACCAAATTCCATCTGATCCATGTTTGGAGTGTTTGTATAGGAATGAAAGACCTTCTGCCATCTTTGAATGAAATGGGAAACATATTCGGTGTGATCGTGTTTGATATGAAGAAATTATCTGATTCCTATCCTTAGAAGTTTGGTCATATCAAAATTCTTGATAAACTATGGCATAAGTTTCTTAAAGGAATGTATCGAACCCTCCAGTATCCTGTAATACCAATCGAGAGAGATACGTTCTAGTGTCTTAGGGAAGATCTTCGTAACAACTGCATCCCACAAGAGAAACTCTTGAATGGTTGTATAATATTTGATAGGATATCCAACGTCTTTGAACTTTGGAAGATCACGAAAGGTTCTTGGGATCATGACACTTTGTATCAAGAATTCTTGAGGCTCCTTAAGATATTTAGCATAAGTCCCCATTGTGTATGTTTCAACCATAAAATATCCTTATTAGGGGGATGGAGGTTGCATCAGTTGTTTAAATGGTACAGTGTATACATTTTGTGGTGCATAAGGTATCCCTTATAGCTGACCCTATGGGCCTGGGTAAGTGTACATATCCACCTATGGTGATTTAGAATACCTGTGTATTTAAGGGGGTTGGATGTTTTTATATGGATTTGAAGGAAAAAATACATGGAACGTTGCATTTCATGATGGTATGGTGTTTGAGAATGCACTTCCAACTCGTGATTTTTGTGGATATCCATACATGTCATGGGGAGGCATACACAAGGTACATGTCCTAGTTAGTAAATATCTAGGGCTTGGAGTGCCCATATAAATGAGAGGATTCTACGTAGTAGGTATTTTTCCATAGCTTTGCGGATAGTGAGAAACTCTTTCTTGCCCAGTATATGAATTTTGGGTGTTTTGGGAAAGCTCTAATTCTTTTACTTTTTCTACTAACGTTGAGATGATGTCACCCGTTAATGGGGTGGTGTATTTTTATTATGCTTGTTTTTGAAATTTTGGAGGTTGTTGAGGAGTGTGGTATCTTTATATGAATTTTTTATTGTTATGCCACCCCTTGTTGGCAATGTTTTCCTATGTGGGAGGGGTAGTGATATTATTTTGGAGCAATACATTGACATTTCCTTACAACCTATCAAAATCCTGGTTTATATCCTAGAAGTGTTGTTCTCTTCTAGTGTACATTGTGCTAAGTAATCCTCATCTAGAGGTGGGATTTTGTTGGACTGCATGCCAATGGGTTATCTGAAAAAAGCCCGAGGAGATGAACCTACCTCCCCAGTGATAGTCATATTGTTAGAGCTTGACTTCTCAGGAGGATGTGTCTATGTTATTTGAGAAATCTCCTCAATCTATATGGAGGAACCAACATTAGCTCCCTGAGGAAAAGGATTTTGAGCCTAAGCAGTTGAATAGTTATCTGCCCATGTAGAGATCAAAGGGGACTATTGTTGTCTATTCATTTGATAGTTGTATACATCTAAACTAGAGAGGGGTTGACCATATTCATTATGTCCTGACATATTCTTGGGTATAAAAATACCCAAAGAATAATGAGAGAGAGGAAGATGGATGAAGAAAGTGGAAATGTTTAGAGACTAGATCTTCATGTCCAGTTCACTAATTTTTATGAAATAAAATCAACACGTGACCTTCTTCATACCTGACCTCCTAAGGTCGTGTCAGGATAGCTAGTGCAGAATGGAAATGGATGTGTGTGTGGTAGTGATGATCAAGCTAATGAGGAAATCTTAAACATGAAATATTGAGATCTACGAGTCCAAGGTAAAGAAATCCATCCTAACCTGAAGTTGTGTAATGGAATGGTTAGACATAATGGATACTCAGACGATCCAATCAATATTGAGCTCTACTTAGATTCTATCTACTAGTTTTGGGACATGCAGAAAGTGACCTACAGATGCCTTGTATATATTTCTAGACAAGGTCATGGAAGTGAGATTGACAGGTGTAATAGAACCACATGGTCTATGGGATATTTTCTGGACTAGTCTAGAAAGCCTTAGTGATGCAGCCTGGAATTTACCAAATAACACTCTAGATGAGCTACCACATCACTCAGCCTAGACTGAGGGCTTACCCGAAGAACACAAATGTACTAGGTACCTCTTTAGGGTTGTTGTAGTAGGATGTTAGCATGATGAAGGAAGAAACATATAGGTGCATAACTAAGCCATCATTCTACAATGCATGCCATATTCATATCTATGAAAGAAAAATCTTAAACAATAATCATGATTGAATCAAGAACATGACTACTCAATTACACATAGGAATGACACTTCGATTCAACCAATAACTTCAATCTATTAATAAACACAAAAACTCCTTACAATAATGGAATTCTATACCAATGTGCACATGGATCTTATACAGTATTCCAGTCATATGCACATATCTCTTTATGCTTACCTCTTACGCTCTGCATATACCTATATATATCTCTTCTCTCTTCTCTCAGGTAATTCAATACATACATACATACATACATATATATATATATATATATATATATATATATATATATATAGTTTGGAGACTTTCCCTTCACTTCTAATCTATTCCAAATATAGGCCACATGCTATTAACAGCCACACACCATTTACATGCATAGCCACATGTGCAAGTTTGCTATCTATAGACCTCTTACAGTTACCTGAAGTGACAATTCTATTCTTAGATCATCTCCATGTAAAATGATTTGATCCGATCCTATAAAGATAGATAATGCATGGTGCACATGTCTCTGTATCATTGGTGTGTTCCACACATCATCTTCTAAAAAAAGGTCTTCATGCTCAAAATCGGCTAAGTCCTGAATGCTGAACTTGCCCTCCGTGTATGGCTTCTTCCTTTTCATTCGCGCCCTTAAACCTAGCCTTTTTTCCCATGCGGAATTCTTTTGTGAGTTTTTTCAAGTGTTCTCTAATCAACATTACCCCACACTAATCTCATTTTCTCCTCAATAATGGGTATCTCCGAAAATTGAAGAAAAGAATATGATAATGGAAAGAATAAGAATGAAAGAATGTTGATGAATAAAGAAGTTTTATGAGGCAACCTCCTCTGTATTAGTTTGAAGTATCAACTCTGGATACTGGTCCTTTATTCTAACCTCCAAGGCCTACCATCTCTTCCTCCTCAACGACCACCTTCTTCTTTCCTTTTTCTCTCTACTGCACCTACCTTCTTGGATGCCATTTTTACCTTGCAATCGTCTCCTCTTTAACTCTGCAATTTGTGAATCAAACTCTAGCTTGATTTAATTGCTCCCTAGGTGGAAACTTCGTTCCCTAACTCCTCTCTTTCTCCTTTCTTCACTCAAACCCTTCACCAAAAGGGACGCAAACTTCTTTTAACACAAATATGTTTGTCACGCTTGGTTTCACACCCTTTGCACCTTAACCCGATCACTCAGCTCTTCGCACTTAGATATTTCCTCAAATACTCTTAGTTGCAAGGGTAAAAATTAATTCACATCCCATCCTTATATAATTTTTCAAATTTTGATGCATTTATTACTTCTTCACCTATGAAATATCTTCTCATTCATTGACCAAATTTGTTCATTTTACACGGTACATCTTCGCGCCCCAGCTACAACATTCTAGCACACCTTCCTACCCTCTGGTCATAGACTTCTCTTCAGCACATGCCCTTGCACCCAAGTACCTCATCACTGTACCTTCTCCTGGTAGTTATCATGGCCTCTACTTACCTCGCATTATAATGTCCATTCAGTCATCTCCATCCTTGGTCAATTTTCAGAAGCAATCTTCTTTTGACTTAAAGCACACCTGTAGTAGCTTATTCCTTTCACCTTTTAGTTCCCATAGTCTTTTACTTGGATAGCTACAACCACCCCACACTAAAATTATGTGCAGTACTCTATGCATAAAAATTCTTCACATAGTAACTAGCTTTATGCACACAAGTGCGCTTAATTACATAATAACAACTAAATTGACAAATAAAAATGACAATGAAGGAAATACATAATTGAAAACCTAATCTAAATGGAAATAATACCTTATTACAAACACCAAGAAGACTTATTTATAGTAGGGCTTCAGTCTACTCCCACTAAAATAATTGGGTAGTCATTTTCCATCAATTGATTTTAACTAGCAAGCACCTAATTCAAGTATGTAAATGATGACATACGGCCCCTACCAATGTACTTTGAGGTTGCCTAGATGGCACAAGAAATTAGGGTCATAGAGAAGTACCATTTGTCTAATTGACAACTTCTTCTCCTTTATATTTCTATCATGTCATGCTTTCTGCCTAGCCTTTTCTTGCTTCTGACTCCAACATGTTATGGCTTGTTGCTCATCTAGCTAAATCATATTTTCCATATTCTCTTCTAATGCATGCTCATTAGCTAGACCTCTAGCACGTGCCCCTTGTGAATGTTCAATTTCTAGGCTCTCAATTTCCTTATCATCCACGATGTAAACCATCTTTCCTTTCTCTTTCTCAAGGAAAACATGTTCAAGTAGTATGGAGTCCATTTCTTATTCCTTTTTAATATGTACTCCGGACTCTATCTCACTAAATAATTTCTTAATATGATCTTTTGCCTTTACACTATCTCCCATAGATAAGCACTTGACAAATTTTAATGCTTCTTCTACTAGAGGTTTAGTCGATAAGTAGTCAAAGGTCTGGACCATTCCTGTAGTCAAATTCTACCAATTCCCAGTCTCTCGATGTAGTTTGGCATATACATACCAGGCGCATGCGCATCCTTGTAGAGTGGAATAAAATTTATGTACCTAGAGTGAAGGTGGTAATGCTTCATGTCCTGTTGTCCAGAGTCTCTCACACTATTGTATGTGGGTGCTGAACAGGTTGATAACCATTATAAGTACAAATCTACCTAGGCGTATTTATTCTTACAAACCTAGTAGATAGGGAGATTTTTATCTCCTTCCACTCCATAATATTATCTCTATGAAATACCCACTCACACATTGTTGTCCCACACAAAATATATGCTAACATGTCTTTTCTCTAATTTTATCTATCCACTATGCTTCCATAGCTTTCAAAAATACAGGAAGATCTTCTACTCATGTATAGCAAGGTACCGCGCCACCTATCCATCAGACATAACAAATTCCATTATTGCACGCAACCATAATTTTTACCTCGCGTCCTACTAGTTCATATGTACCATGAACCTAATTTTCATAAGCAATACTCATAGTATCACTAATAGAGTGAGAATAGTCCCACTGTAGGTTACCTTCCTTTGATGGATCATTGACCTCTGGGTCTAGAATAACACTTACATAGATTCTTCTTAAGTCCTCCTCACTTAGAGGCTCAACATATGGTGTAGACTTCCCATCTGTTAGAGGTATCACAATTATTTCCTCCTTGTTTTCAAAGTTGATATATCCCTTATTGAATCTCAAGTCATAATTATTCACATAACAACAAGGGCATCCAAGTAAGGCTAGAAAACTATCTACTTCTACAATTGCTAATACCTCAAAATCCCTAGTGAATTTGGCCCCTTGTATGGTTATAGATACATCCCTAAAAACTCCTATGGGAGTGGCCTTAGTCTAGTTTGCCATAAACAACACATTAGATGATGGCTGCAATGGAGGCATCCCCATTTTTACCCATGCATCTAATGTAAGCACATTTACTTCCGCACATGTATCAATCAATATGTTTCTCAACATCCATCCATCCACAATAGCATTTAGAGTAATTTCCTTCTCATATTCAATGCTATCAGGCGGAAGATTCACATGCAGGATCTACCATTCATTCTCAGTGTTTTCATGTGGAGTTTTCCCCTTTCAACCAATTCCCTAATAATGCAATAATATTCTCTTGGTGCAACATTTTACACACCTCTCTGATGTCATAAATATAAGAGAGTACATTCCCTGATTATTTGTTTTGTTCTATCTTTCTGGAATGCTCTTTTAAACATTGTATTTCACCTTGAAGATTTCTGAGGACCTCCATGGTCTCTTGATAGAATTCCTTTTGATGGGTAGGATCTGGGTACCTGGCATGCAGAACCTCCTTCATAATGATTGTAGGCTTCTGGTGTTATGCCTCTTTTTTACGTGTTGTAACCAATGATGCAGCCTAGAATTTACCAGATAACACCCTAGATGTGTTGGCACATCACTCAGCCTAAACTGAGCGCTCACCCAAAGCACACAAAGGTACCAGGTCCCTCTTTAGGGTTGTTGTAGTAGGATGTTAGCATGATGAATGAAGAAACATATAGTTCCATAACTAATCCATCATTCTACAATGCATGTTGTATTCAGATCTATGGAAGAAAAATCTTAAACACTAATCCTGATTAAATCAAGAACATGCGCTACTCAATTACACACAGGAATGAAACTTTGATTTTAGCCAATAACTTCCATCTATTAATAAACACAGAATCTCCTTACAAGAATGGAATATTATACCAATTTGCACATGAATCTGATACAATATTCTAGTCATATTCACATATTTTTTTTTGCTTACCTCTTACGCTCTGCATATACCTATATATCTCTCTTCTCTCTTCTCTCAGGTAATGGACTACATATATATAGTGTGGGTACTTTCTCTTCACTGCTTATCTATTCCACAAATAGGTTGCATGCTATTAATAACAATGCTCCATTTACAGGCATAGCCACACATACATGTGTGTTATCTATAGACCTCTTACAGTTAACTAAAGTGACAATCCTATTCTTAGCTTGTCTCCATGAAAAATGCTTTGATCTGATCCTCTAAAGATAGAAAATGTGTGTCACACATGTCTATGTATCGTTGGTGTGTTCCACACGCCATCTTCTAAAAATAGGTCTTCATGCTCAAAATCAGTTGAGTCCTGAATGTTGAACTTGCCCTCCGCGCACAGGTTTTTCCTATCCATTCACGCCTTTAAAGCTGACCTGTTTTCACATGTGGACTTCTTGTGTGAGTTTTGTCAAGTGTTCTCTTATGAACACTTAGCCTGATTGGTTATTATGTTCAACACTAAATTTTTTTCAACAATGTCGGGTGGAAGTGGTGATGATCTAAATACCATTACATGTAAACCAGTGACAATGTTACAACCATCAACTTGTGGAGGATGTGGTCTCTGTATGGTCATATATGTAATCAAGCCCTATTATCATAAGAATTCCAATAATTGTAGGCTTTATCAGCTGCAATGTTTAATGCTTTTATTTTTTCTATCTTTTGATAATACGTAGTAGGTGTGTGTAAAACTAACAAGTGTAAACCTATATCAATGTCAGTCAACAACCTGGTTTCTTTGGGTTATGGGACCAATGGATCACAATTGAACATTTTATCTTGTTGTGGACCTTTGATGGTCATGCAAAATTGAATTTAATTGATCTGAAAAATCAAACTAATTATCAAAGAAAATATGAACTATGTTTTTTGTATTTTCACATTATATTCAAACTGAACGATGAAAGGAAACTAATCTAGCAAATGTAAATATTTTTTATCTTTTGTGGGATTTCAAATAATGCTTCTAATCTAATAAACAAATTTAAATACAAGTAATTAGTCAGTTGTACTTAATTACTTCTATAAGTATGTGAGCCTAAAACTAATACAACTAAACTAATTTAATCAAAACCCTCTTGACCTTACCTCAGAGGTAGATAAAAAATCATAACTCTATAAGAGCTATTGTTCCCCACAACTTCCCTTATAATGTCAAAGAGAAATATTTCTAATGACTTTCTCTATTTGTAATTTCTTGATTGACTTAAATTAACAATTTTACTACTCTAGTTCAAATAGATTTGAAATGTATAACTCATAATTGATAGCTTGAACAAATGAAGAAAACAAGAAAATAATTCCAACCTATATAAGAAATATTTTTATAAAATGTGGTTGTATTTGTTCTTATCCCTGAATATATGCTTTTTTTCTCTATGTGTATATATGAGTCCAAGGAATTGGGAATGCAAAGGTACTAGCAGGAGAATGCACTTGATCAATGGCTGCTTGAAGGCAATTTGGCTACAATATAAGTGGAAGAGAGATAACACAAGTTAATAGATCTTGGCTATGTAATCTCCAATGGAATTATGGCAACAATATTATGCAAGATACACAAAATTCTCAGGCCATTTTCTTGAATACAAGAATTGAATATATGGGAATTGGCTGGGATGTGCATTCATGCACAAGGTATCTTGGAAGTGCCAAATAATTGGGTGAAGAGGTAGTTCAAACTAATTAAATCAATTTAAAAAATATAAGAGGCAAGGAATACCATGTGAAAAAGAATATTTTTAGGAAATTTTGTTCACAAACGCACCCTAGAAGTCAATTTAAGTGAAATCATGCATGTTAAAACCATGCATGAAGAGTTCTAGAAAAATCACGCAAGACTGCCACTCTTCCTTGGTGGCATTTTCAGAACCATCACCCAGGCAGGGTGGAAGTTTTGACACTAAAGGTAAAAACTAGCACAGAAATGAGCGGGAAGCTAGAAAAACATGGAAAAGCTAAGTACAAATATCTGGGCTATAAATATACACTGCGAATAAGCTTAAGAACTTGAAAACCTTCTAAAAGGACATGAATCATCACTGTGGAATTTTGTAACAAATTTCTAACAGTGTAGCACATGCACAATTTGGTGCGTACAAATACTCATACACTTTTGGTCCAGTGATCTCAATTGATGAAAGAACCTTTCAAACCAATGAGGGAGTTTGTTGTAAAATTCAATAGGATGCTTCACAAGATTCATGAAGCAACCCAACCTACTGAAGACAACAAGATAAGTTTTTTCACAAATGCCCAACTTCTTGACGTTACTTATATGCTAAGAAGAACTCAACCAATGGATTTGGATGAAGCACAAAATCTTACAATTGAAGTAGAGGATGATTTGATCATGGCACGGAAGATAAAGAAAGGTCCTAGTAAGGAAAAAGGCTAAATCTCAAATGCATGTACCAAAGATTCATTGGTTTAGAATTTTTCTAATGATGTCTTGACTCTCAAGAAGAAATTTTCTCAAGTTTCTGTTAGTAGAGAGGTACCTAAGAATAACTTTTCAATTAGACAAAGTATTGTCTGACAGCCTCAAATACTTGCTCTAGAGGCTCCCCCTATAAATACGTTATGTGATACACAGGATGATGATGAAGAATAATATGGGATTGAAATTAGAGAAGTTGATGATGTTGAGATTTGGTATTTCAAAAACTCATCTCGAGATGAAATTGAAAAAGGTGATGCACCAATTTTTTACTGTGTGTTGTTCACTCGTTCTCAATCAAAGAAGAAAAGTTCTTCCATTGCTATCCCCAAGAATAAGTAGGACACATATTCTCTCGTGGCGACTCCGTATAATAAAACTAATCAACAGACGAGTTGGAATTCCACCTTCTATGTACTCTATTGAAGAAAAACCAAACCTTTTTGCATCCACAAAGACAACAATTGAAACAAGTAAGTCTCCGAAGTATACATCTATTAAACCTGTTAGGATAAAATATTATTACTATCCTAATTAATTATGCATTGCATATTAATAAATTTAATATTTATTAATGGTATGGTTATATTTAATTATAACCATCTATTTGTTTGTCTTTGAACAATACGGGATGTTGTTATATTATTTTAACAATATAATTGTTTGGTTGTATTTTTATGCTTCCCCGGATGTACTATTGGAAGTAGTTGTGAGTATTGTTTTACCTATGCAACATATTTCTTGTCTGCACATGAATGTACAATACCTATAAGTATTGCAGTCCTGCTATTGTAAATTGGCTGATTGATCTTAATAAATATTATTAGGCTTCCACCCATGTTGCTCAATCTACATTTGGTACCAGAGCGAGAAATTTGGACCTGTGAAGGAGTGGAAAGAGAGAGTAGCGACATAGAGGAGTAATTTGGGGAAGTGTTTGTAGCATTTGAGATCCTGTGAAACCTCCCAGCCCCATCCCTACCTCCCCATATCCTTCTGCTCATTCCAGGTTTTTGGAATGCAATTTTTTTTTTCACTTGCACCCAGCACTAGCCAAAATTTGTAGGCATTTACTAAAAAAAAAAAAAATTCCTCACAAGGGGTTTTCCATTAACATCGAGCCATTTGCAGGACATTTTGTGACCGAATTGGGGTGAAGCATTGCCAAGAAGGGTTATTGGATTGTTTTTCTTTGAATTCCAAGGTTGTAGACCAAAACTACAGCCTACACCGATCTTTTTTATCAGATTGGGCCAGCACACCAGTGACTGAGCTGTCAACATACCTCTAGTTGGATCAAGCCATGTTTTCTTTTGTTAAAGCGGTCGAGTACCAACCCCCCTCATCAAGTTGTGCAGTGGTTATAGAAGGATTGTGGCACTCCCATGAGCTTCATTTGAAGATCGAGAAAAACAAAAAATACCTCCACATTGAACTATGTGGCTATTCTTACATTGAAGCCAAAGCTGAGCTATTTGAAGAAGTCTTGTTGCATTGGTCAAGCATAGCAATGAAGCCCTATTTTCTAGACAAGACCAAGTTATAAACTGAGTTGTGACTTTTTCAAGTGGGTTGACCCCTGTTTGTTATTCTATGCACACAAAGTAGTGGCTATGTATTAATGTGCATTGGCCACCCCCTATCCGATTTAGAGACCTATGCACAAAAGGCCAAGCCATCCTCTACCAACGGTGGATCCACGTCCACCCCTACACTCTGCACAAATAAACAAAACGAAGGAAAAACAATATACGGTGAATTGAATATTGATGAAACACTACACCACCATTCATAAGAAAGAACAATAGTCGATTTCTGTCCTCTAGGCAGGACCTGTAACCAAAAACGAAGCACATGAAACAAAAACAGAGAATATAAATGAAGGCGGCCAATAAAAAAACTGCAAAGGAGATAAATATAAGTTTCAGACTCAGATTTTAAGCGTGGAATAACCCTGATCACCCTCCTTAAAACTTGGAATCCACCTAGAGCCCCACCTCTGCCACGTGGATTGACATGCAAAAATCAGGCGCACAAAAGGTTAGTTCAAATTTGCATACATTAAATATTATATTCTTCATTTTTTAGCATAACCACTCGTAGAGCCTAGTTGGATAAGGGGAAAACTTTAGAGTTGGGAGGTGCATGGGTCAAATCCCCACTATAAACATAATTTTGAAAAAAAAATGAGTTTAATGGCCAAAACAGAGAAACTACCAAATCTGGAGGCATATTTAGCTAGAAAACTTTGACTTAACTACTTAGTCGTAACTAAACAGGCATGTAAAATTTAGTGAGAAAATCCCTAAATTTAGGGTAAATTTTTTTTTCTCCACTAGGCCTATTTTTTCATTTCGGGAATGTTTTGCAAAATGAGGACCATCCAAAAAATTCATTTTGGGCCTCTTTTTAATGGTTTCTTGCGTTTTGGGTTGTTTTGGGCTCCGACGGCTACCAGGGACCACAAAACAAATTTTTTTTCCTACGATTCAATTTTTCTAGTTTTTTTAATGTAATTTGTATAACTGCATTATCCTGTACTAATTTGCAGGTTGCCATAGTCAATTGTAAACTTTGTAACTACTCAGAAACTAGTAGAATTGTAATTAAATATATAGCTAAAAATTGGTTCTGTAACACTCACGAGATCCTAGATCTCATTCGCAGCATTTGGGGTATACAGTGCCTCTGGGAAGTGCTTAGGGGTAAAACCATCATGACTAATACTACAACTTAATGCCTAATATAGTTGCAAACAACATCATCTGGTCATCGAACCTTTAAATCGATGGGGAGTAATAAGGTAACAATGCACACACTATGAGCCTTCACATCCATCTATGAACGATTGCACGACATAAATTTGGATTGATAAATTATCCAAGTATATAGCAAAGTTACGCGTGCATAATGAGGATATTTATTTGAGTTGGTGTCACTAATCACACAGACCCCTTTAAGTATTATCTTGGTACCACGTATTAAATTCTTTCATGTACGTTAACACCTCTTTCATGCACCACCGGGTATATAGAAAGGGTGAGCTTCTTCCACGTACCGTCGGGTATATCAGAAGAGTGCATATATAGAAAGGTTCGGTATATCAGACTTATGGTATATAGATTGGGAGACCTTATACCTAGAGTGATAATAGGCAAACCTTGTCAGTGATCTCTAAAAAATGGGAACCAATGCCCCCAATTTTTTATTTCATATTCACAATTACTCAGAGGAAACAACTATGTTGCATGGAAGACAAAAATCAAGACACAGCTCGAGTTTGAAGAAATCTGGCCTACTGTGAATGGTACTTTGACCAGATCAACTACTGATACAACACAACATCAGAAGTTTGATAAAGTAGATCAGAAGGCCAAACTCGTCATCTTGTTTGGAGTGTCCGATGATGTACAACCCCACATTCGAGATGCTAAAACATCCAAAGAAGTGTGGGATAATTTGAGCACAATATACGAGGCCAAGAACAAGAATGTTATACTAAATTTGTAGAGCCAGTTACACACATTGAAGTTCAAGCAGAATGAGAAAATATGAAGCTTTCCTAAGAAGAGTTGCAGAGTTGAGGGCTTCACTTCTAGCCCTAGGAAGAAGAGGTCAAAGATGAATGATCTCGTTCCCATTGTTCTGAGAGCTACTCCCTTCTTCTTACCGATATTTTTTTCACAACTCTAAACTTGTCAGATACGACAATTAGTTTTGACAAGCTAGTAAACCTACTGCAACAAGAGGAAGCAATGCACAATAAGGATGATGAAGAGGAGAAGGCACTATCTTCACATCAAAAATGGAAAAGGAAAAGGGAAAGGAAAACCTAAATCCTATCAGAATTCCCCACATCAAAATCAGTATCATGGGGACAGATCAACAGAAGAAGCGATGTCCAATTTGCAAAAGAGGACATGACTTACAAGATTGTTGGTATAACACTTATAAGAAAGGTTCATCAAGCAAATTCTGAGACCACAACAACAAAAATCTTACAAGGGACATTCAAAAAACTATCATGGGTAGAAAAACGGGAACTGGAAAAGAAGACCCCACCAGCAAGGTAATATTGCTGAGCAACAAGAATAGTCAGACAATGAAGACTTCTTGTTCACTGCTCGATCAAGTGAACCATCCACATCATCTAGTGATGTCTGGTATGTTGATTCGAGAGCCACTCGACACATGACCGGCCACAGAGACTGGTTTATTTCAATGAGGGACACGCCATCGAAAAATCATGTTTCGTTGGGAGATGATTCTTCATATACAATTCAGGGGATTAAAAACATTTCTCTACCCCTTGGTTCACGCAAATGTAGACTATCAGATGTTCTATATGTCCCCTGGGTTGACAAATAATCTTCTTTCGGTCAGTCAACTCCTAGATCACAACCTGAAAATTGACTTTGATAGTCAATCCGACAAGAAAATGTGTTTGATACGAGATAAATCTAGAGGCTCGAAAATAATTACAAAATCCTCAAATGTGGGACAAATGTTTCAACTTGATTTGCATTCACAAAAATGATCAAGCACTTGTGGCTAAAAACTCCACCTTAGCCCAGTTGTGGCATCAGGAGATTTTGTCATGTAAGTTCCAAATATCTCGAAACACTTCACCGGTGTAATATGGTACATGGGCTACCATCTCTTCAGAAGGATACAGACAAGTGTTCCTCACTGCCTCAGCAGGAAAACAACACAGATTTTCATTCCAAAAGAGTACTTTTTTGAGCTCATGGTAAACTTCATCTTGTTCATACCGATCTTTGTGGTCCAATGTAGCCAAGTCATTATGGGTTCCAGTACTTCATGCTTTGTGTTGACGACTATTTGACGAAAAATGTGGATTTTTTGTCTTCACAAGAAAAGTGAAGCCTTTGAAACATTCAAAAAGTTCAAAGTTGCAGTTGAGAAAGAAATTGGACGTTACATCAGAACTCTCCGCTCAGATCGAGGGGGGGAATTCACCAATGATGAGTCTCAGAGACTACCTACAAACTCATGGGATTCGTCGAATAAATGCCTCCTCCACACACACCGCAGATAAAATGGTGTTGTTAAGAGAAGAAATCGTACTATCATGGAAATGGTGCGATGCATGATCGATGATTCCAGACTTGCAAAGACATTTTGGGCAGAAGTAGCAAAAACAGTAGTGTATTTGTTAAACAGAGCGCCCACAACTGCTCTTGATGCAATTAACACCACAAGAAGCATGGTCAAAATGGAAACCATCCATTACACACCTTACAGAGTATTCAAGTGCAAAGCCAAGCATGCACATACCCAAATAGAACAGAAAGAAATTGGATATGAAGTCACATAAATCTCATCTTCATTTGGATACAGTGAAGAGACTCTTGGGTATAGATTGATGGATCCTAAGACCAGAAAAGTCTACACAAGCAGAGATGTTGAGTTTTTGAGAAGAAGGAAGCAAAGAACTCCTCCTCTGGACTCGCAAGATGTAGATTTTTCACCTACTTATAAAAATTGAAGCTAATGTTCCCTCAGAATATGAAAGTGATGATGGGGATGATGGTGTTGATCAGATAGAACCACAACCCATGGGAACAGTTCAACGTATGCCTAAATGGTGTACAAGTACATTATGAGATGCAAGATTGGATGCTCCATCGGATGCATCCACCCTTGGACCACAGGACTCACAGTAAAGAAAGAGAAGAAGTTAACTTTAACTTTGATGAGTAGAGTTATTGAATCAGATGAGCCCTCTACATTCCAGGAAGCCCTACAGTCAAAAGCTTAGAAAGATGCCATGGATTCTGAATATCAATCAGTGATGAAGAATAACACTTGGTAGCTTGTTGATCTTCCACTAGGGAAGAAACCCATTGGATGCAGATGGATATTTAAAACTAATTACAAAGCAGATGGGACAGTGGACAAGTGCAAAGCAAAGACTTGTAGCAAAGGGGTACACACAGAAAGAAGGCATTGACTATGAGGAGACATTTTCTCCCACAACTAAGATTAAAACGATCAGGATGATCTTTGTCTCTAGCTGCACAGTTTGGATGGAAAGTTCACCAGATGGACATAAAAAGTGCCTTCCTGAATGGAGATTTACAAGAAGAAGTCTACATGACTCAACCTGAGGGATCTATGTTGTACCTAGTCAAGAAGAAAAGGTATGCAGACTCAGGAAATCTCTGTATGGTCTCAAACAGGCACCCCGGGTATGGTACATCAAGATTGATGAGCATCTCGTACAACATGGATTCGTCAAAAATACATACGATCCCAATCTCTACCTCAAAAATCAAGGGGGGGGAGATGGTGATTGTCATGTAGTTTATGTCGATGATCTAGTCATCACTGGCAGTTCAGTGAAGATGATTAATGAAACTGAAGAAAGATCTTAAGCGATCATTCGACATGACAGATCTTGGGCTTATGCACTATTGTCTTGGACTAGAAGTATGGTAGAAAGAGAATCACATCTTTGTTTCTCAAATGAAATATACCAAGACAATGCTCGAGAAATTCATGATGATGGATTACACACCAATTGCTACACCTATGGAGAACAGATTACAGTTATCTCGTTCAGATCCATCTCCTGAGGTAAGATCCACTCTCTATCGGCAACTGATCAGGAGTCTCATTTACCTGACCTACACTAGACTAGATATCAACTTTGCAGTGATCTATCTATCCAGGTTCATGTAGGAACCCAAAATTTCTCATTGGAAAGTAGCAAGACTCATTTTGAGATATCTCAAAGGATTAGTGGATCTTGGTCTAGAATACAAGAAGAATGAACAACTTCTTCTTGACTAGATATTCGGATTCAAATCATGCAGGTAACATTGATGATAGAAAATTCACTTCTGGATTTGTATTCTTTATGGGATCTGGACCAATATCATTGGCAAGGAAGAAACAACACTTCATTTCACCTTCTTATAAGGTTCATAATGCTACTTCCAAAGTAGTAAATGTATCTAGCAAAACTTATGAGGTAACTAATATGCCCATAATAACATCCAATTTTTCCTCTACTGCCAAAGTTACCCCTGCTTTCAAAGAAGTGTCTCCTTCCAAAAATTTGACTGGGTCACAGAGATGTCTAATTCATAATTTTTTAATATCATATGCGAACTTTTAAAAAATTCCAAGGTCCAAATCTCTGAATCTAAATATTGGATGATCCATTAAGAATATTTGGATAAAATAGTCCGGTTTATCAAGCGTAGCAACCCAAAACCCAATTATTTCACACCCTCTTCCAAAGGTTTACTACTGAATCCACCTTCCGCATCATATCAAAACATGCTAGACCTAAGTGCATCTAATACTGACAAGGTTGAACTATTCTACCTTTCTCTTCTTAATAGAGGCTACCAATTGAACAACTGTATCATAGACTCAAGTGCTTCAAACAATGTGATGGCAATAAAAGTAGCTAATTTCCTTGGTCTGAATCTAACATGGGATAAAGGTCATTTTTATTCTATGGAAACTACAGAAATCCCACTTGTGGGAAGAATAAAGGATACCCAAGTTTCTTTAGCTAATTTCCCTAAGAAGAAAGTGCTATTAATCATCTAAGTAGAAGATATTCCAACCTCATATGGGATGTTGTTAAGTAAAATATTATGTAGATATTTGGGAGGAGAAATTTAGCTAGAATGGTCTTATAGAAATTATTCCAGTCAAGGGCCAAATGAAAAATTTGTTTCCAATAAGAAAAATCAAATATACAGTGTAAAAATCAGAAGATGCTAGGGAAGATATTCTTTATCAAGACAATGGACATGGGAATTACTTCATCAATTATAGAGGAAATGATGACGTACCTCTCATATTAGAAGAAGATGAAGATATACTATGGACCATGGAGTTTTATGGAATTAATTATAGTTCAGGATCTGGAGCTGGTGTGGTTTTTATATCCTTATTAGGTGAGTTATTTCATTTTTCTTTCAATCTCCAATTTGAAAATACAAATAATACTGCAAAATGTGAATCCCTTATCTTAGGCATGCATATAGCTGAGTCCATGGGAATCAAACAGTTGGGATTCCTAAGAGATGTAGAGGTAATTGTGAAAAATACTTTGGAATCAGTATCCAGTGATATAAAATACGACTACACTTTTACAGTAATAGTAGTATAGGATTACATATGAATGCATAGATGTTTATGTCTACAAAAGTTGTTACCCTTTATGCTATTTGAATGAAAATGTGAAGTCTAGTGTAAAGGAAGTAAGGAACATACCTAAGAAGTGATACCAGACCCAGCCTTGTTGGTAAAGTATGCACATATGTCCATAGAGATGTACATATAAAACCTAAGAAATCCTGATAGCATGGAAAACACATGGATCGGTATGTCCATCCATGTGGTGTAAATATAGATCTGTGAAACTTCTAAGTCGAAACAAATAGATGTGAATTTCAATACAACTAGAGGAATATTGTAGGGATAGGTCTAGTTTCTTCAAACGAAGCCAGACCAACATAGGGATTCAACTTGAGAAGAATACGAAGGTGAAGTTTAAGATATTGATTCTGATAAAGTGCTCATGTTGAAAGGTAAGAAAACTCGTAAGGTCCTATCTCAACTCAGAGGAATTATTTAATAGACATGATAGATATGTGAAAGATCCAAGCTTTAAGGAATCTACCAAGAGCACTACTGATTTTAGATCTGGAATAAATATTGGAACAAAGAAGCAACCCCATGTTTATGAATATAGGGAAATGTTGATCACCAGAGGAAAATAAAATCTTTGTTTCATTATTGAAAAATTATTCAGATGTATTGCCATACTCTTATGACGAACTAAAATCTTTCAAACTGAAAAGAGATGAAGCACACAATACCACTCAGGTCTTAGAAAAAAATACATTCTGGCACAAGAAAAGACAATATGTAATCCAAATATTGTTGATAATGTCAATCCAAGAGGAAGTTTTAAATAATTTTGAATGCAAGGGTCATTTTCCAAATCCATCACTCCACATGGATGGAAAATATTGTCCTTGTCTAGAAGAAAAATGGTTAAATAAGGATTTTTGAAAATGGACTTTGAAAATGTAAACTAAGCTTCTCTAAAGGACAATGATCAACTTGCAATCATGGATAAGATTTTACAAGCAATCATGTTCAAAAATGATTTCCACGGTGGATGCTTTTTATGGATATAATCAAATTGAAGTTGTTCAAGAAGACCAATATAAAACTAATTTTACAAGTCTGTGGGGAACCTTTACCTACAGGTGGATTCCAATTGAGTATCATAAATGTTATCGGCCATATTTCAAATATAAATGGATTTGGATTTCAAATATTTGAAGAATGCAAATGTGATTTTCGGAGTATCTAGATGATCTCATAGAATTCTCTAAGAAGAGGAAAGAACATTTGATACACCTAGAATAGGTTTTGTTAAAGTTTTGAGAACATGGCATATGTATTGAGATCTAAAAAGGTTAATATTTGGAGTGAATAAAGGTAATCTCTTGGGAAGGTGATGTAAGTGAGAGCACATTGTGAACAAATAAGGAAAGAATATTGTTCCAGAAAGGGTGAAATAAATTTCTATGTGTTATCCTTAACCTAGGAAAGAGTGGTGAAGGGAGCTAATTCATATTTGGGTACATTCAACTACCTCCAGAACTGGGTTCCTAATTTTTCTTGTTTCACAATGCCGATAGTACTAAAATTCTGGGCGCTAGGGACCCACAAGGCTAGGGTTGATCCTAGAGTGTTGTAAATGTGAAGGATTTGAGGCATTGTGAGAATGTTAAAAATGTTAGGTAGCTTTGGCTGTAACCTATGGTATGTACCGATGTCAATGTGTGTTTCCAATTTTGTGTTGTTAAGCAAATGAGCACACTATTTCACCTATTTCTAGTTTAGTATAATGAGGAAGGTGTTGAGCCTCATATTTCCTTCATGATTATTGTATATTGGGGAATCAGGTTGCTCAGATGACTCCTGCAGTGGGAAGTTCTAGACTTATGTCGGCTTTCAAGGTACTCAAAAACTTTAGATTCTACATCCTACACTCTCACAGAATTGTAATAGTTCTTGGATCATCTATAAAATCAATTTTGATGGAACAAGATCTTGGAGAAAAAAGAGGGAACTGGGTGTGAATGATTCAAGAGTATGACCTATAGATAAGGCCATCTAATCTGGTTAGAGGGAATGGGTTATGCAAGTTGATACTAAAGATGTATTTGTCATGAATAAGTACGAGGAGAAATAATTCCATTTTTATGGATGTGTAAGTAAGGATCTTCCATAGGTACTCTTCCTAAATAAAACCAATGAGTGGTACAATTATATTGTTTACTTCCTCACTTATGGGGATTATCCGAAGAATATGGATTATATGCAAAGAAGGACCATGAAGCTCAAAGTTGTAAAGTATGTGACTTGGAACCATGTCACTATATAAGAGAGCCCTTGATGGATGTTTATTAAGGTGTGTTGATAAGGAATAACATGAGAATTTACTAAATTACACATCATGACCAATTGTGTAGTGGATGTTTCTCTGATTAACTGAAAATGAAACTATGGGAACTATGAAAGTATAGCCACTAGTTAATCTGAATAGGAGGACTAAAAAATTGTATAAATGAACTAAAATAGTATGGAATAAATGTAACTAAATATGATAAGTGAAAAAAAATCCTAACAATGCAAGTAAATAAGGAAGGATGACTTACCTAGTTAATGGAGATTAGCGCACATTGTCATAGGTCTGATTTTAGATTCCAGAACTCAGAATTAAGACTCATAAACCCTACAAAGGATAGATATTCTAGGATTATAAGCTAATTGAGGCTCCTAGGAGTGTACTAGGGCAACTGGTCTATGAACAGGTTAGGTGCCCAAATATTTGTAAATACTCAGAATCTTAATTTTGTATGATCACAAATTATCTTAAAATGTATCATGTTGTAGCACTAAGCCAACTAAGCTATGTATAATGTGTTGAAAAATGAGATGAAAACCTATAAGAAAGAAAGAAGTTTCAAACCTTAAGAAAAATAAAAAGGAAAAATTAAATGGTCAAACTGACCTCAAGCACCAAACTAGTGGTCTTATCACTAAGCGTTGCACTGTATTTTGGACCCCGATGTAGTTCTAGTGTGTTTGTGTATGTCATGCCCTATGTGCTCTTGTGTCAGTAACACTTTGTGAAGTAGTGAGAAATAGTAACTATAGAAAATGTAAATAACATGTTTGCATGGAATAGAATAGAATCCCTCCCCCTATGTTGTGTGTGTTGATGTAGATCTCCTAGCCTTGATGCATGACACTATGTGGATGCAAGTGATGCAATGGATGAAACTCTAGATGGAGTGATAGTAGTATGTGACGCTAGGACCCTTATTATGGTCTCATAACATTGTACTTATAGTGTTTTCTTTCATGAATTTCGTAATTAATCCCAACATGAATGACCATGAAAAAGATAGGAACAAAAAATGGATAGAAAGAGCGCAAAAGAGGTGGGAAAGTGGAAAAATGGACCGGGGTGCCCTAATATAGGCGTGGGCATCTGTATTTATGCAAAAGTTGTGGGAAAATGTAGAAATGGGTGGATATGTGTGTGGGAATGTGTGGGAAATATGAAATAAAAATATAAATAAGAAGACCAATAGATGGGATTAATTGGTACTTTGTTAACTTAAAAACCCTCTAAATATTAGTATGATGACTGGGTTAAATATTTTCTAATGAATAAAATTTTGTGTCTACATTTTACTGGACTTAATTTTGGTGAGCGTAACACTCGGTAACATAAAGTAGATAGAGATGCGTACTTGATATCCATGTAGAGTATAGAATAAAATGTGTTGATGGACTAGACTCAAGTGTGGAATGAAAAAAAGAAAAATGTGGAGGAGTATGGATTCTAAATATGAGAAATGTGGATAAAAAAGTGATGAGAGTGAACCTAGGTTGGAACACGTGTGTAGTTTTTGTTGTGGGTAGTGTACCTGCATGGTTAGTAAAGGAAAATGCATGTATCAGTGTGTTTTCATTATCATTGTCTCTATTTTTCTTGTTGTTGTTACCCTCAATTTGATTACTTGTTTCTCATATGGATAGACCTACAAGGAGAAAATGATCAAGTAGTCAAATATGTATGTATGTAAAAACACTATGTAAATTACGCATATATATAAATGTATAAAGTATGCAAATGTAAAATAAATGAATATAAAAAATTTAAATGAAACATGTGCACCTTATCCATGTTGAGAAAAAGGGTGTAGAAGGACATCCTGTATTGTTAATAGTTTTTTGGGCCATCTCTCGCTACCCTGGATGAAGAAGTATAGGGATAAAATGCTCTATATCCTCCAATCTTTAATCACTTATGCTGAAATGTGTGAAGATATCTTTGTACTATTTTTGGTTTTTTGGGTGATCCGATGCCACTGGATGGAGTAGTGTAGAGATGCACACCCACTATAACCCTTAAGACTATAACTGTTCCACATAATTTCCAATGGACACTATTTCCTGTAGAGGCTTGTTGTGTATGGAGTTCCTAGACTGGTTTGAACTCACTCACTATATTTGAACCCTTCTAAATATTCTCTGTTAGTATAAACCCTCAATGATGATCCCCCTCTTTGGGGGTGCATGAGATGTCGTTAAAAGGAGAATGCAGCCCCAGAAGAGGATCAAATGTACTCTGACGTGTAGAACTCTTCCATATATGGGGGAAAGGGAAAATTCTTGGTAGATGCAATGGTGTGCACAAAAGGGATGGTGAGCCAAACAAGTGTTAGTTTAAAAACATATTCATGTAATAAGACAAGAGTAAAATACACAAAAAATGTATAAACTACCAAGATCATTATTATAAACATGCAAGAAAACAAGTAGACAACACAAAGAGGGTTACAAACATGGGACATAACTCACAATGTCGCAAGGACACCATGGTCGTAAATAACATACAAGTGTGCACACAAGCAAAGGGATAATCCCACATACAATGGAAAACAAAGCAGACAAGTAGAAATAAAGCAATAGTTATGGACACATGTACACTTGTAAAAAAAGTGTTGCAGGACACTCATTAGCATGTTAGAGCGATAACCAATATGTCAAAGCATGTATGAACAAATAGTATAAGTTGATAAGTACAAAATGAAATAATAGCACCTGGGCAAGATGAATTTTGATGCTCCCATCAACCGGTATAGGAATGATAGAAGGTGAGCATCCATGCCACGTCTAGAGTCTTTTATTTGTGATCACACTAAATAAAGATGTGTACATGTATGTTTTTATGTCAATGACATATAATAAAGTATTCTAACATGTGTACTAAAGTGATCATGCAAAACATGAGTAAGAAAGAGTAAATGCCCCCAAGACAATGCAGTATGTTGTGGATGGATGGAATAGAATGCAATATGGAATGATAGGATTAACATGCACCATGAGTGGATGGAATATGTATGCAATGAGGTTAGTTTTTTTTCCCCCTCAACAGTTAATAATTAACCATAAACAAGAGTGTGTCATTGGGAAATGTTCAAGTAGTGTTGGTTATGTCTAGCGCACTATTATGAGTGTGTATATGTAATGGTGAAGAAATGCGACATAGGGAGAGATGTGCGTGAATCCTATAGCCAAAGCGTATATCACAACTTGCTGAATGGATGAGTGATGATTTAGCGCTAATCGTATATCACTACACGATGAAAGGATGAAGATGGGTGATGATTTATCCTAAATCATATGTCACTATAAAATGAGTGGAAGAAGATGGGTGATGATTTAGTGTAAATCATATGTCACTATAGGATGAGTGGATGAAAATGGGTAATGATTTATCGTAAAGTGTATGTCACTACAAGATGAAATGAGGTAGTGGGCATGTAACCTAAGTGTGTATACCACTACAAAATGAGATAATGGGGGTAGTGATTTATCCTAAAGTGTATACCACTACAAGATGATATAATGGGCGGCCATTTAACCTAAGGTGTATTTCACTAAGGCTAGAAATGTAGCATGAAGAAAATGTTGCATGGTTAATGTAAGGCCCATTTGATTGGTAAACCCTTAGCAGTCAAGTATGGACCAATGAACTAAAGCACATCATAGGGTAATGAGTATAGTACATAGAATACAATGTAGTATAAATGACCAAACAATGGGTAGGGTATGTAAATGTGTGGTGTGGGAAAAGCAATGTAGGATTTGTATAGTGTGTAGAATATAGAAAGTGTGGAATTAAATAATTGTGTTGATAGAAATAGAATATGTAATGATGATAGTTAAAACTAGACCCATGAGTAATGAAATATAGTTTAGTATGTAGAATATATATGATGTAGGGATGCGTCATGTGAAGAAATCCATGTAGTAAATGCAGGGTGTGTAGGATGTATATGCTATGTAAGATGCAACAATAGGTATACATATAAAATGTAAAGTTTAGTGATAATATGTAAATCTAGCCTCATATATGAGGTAACCTTGTGTAAATGTAGAATGCAGGGATGGACTGTGAAACTAGACTCATATGCAATGACGACTAACGTAGTGTATGGGGAATGAACTCTATGAAGATATGTGATGTATAGGTGTAGGATTAACTAGTGTATATGATATAATGTCAATGTGTTGGCCCTACAGTGTAGTGTGTGGGTTCAGTGTAATGGTTAACCCTAAACAGTCTAGTGTGAACCAAAGCAAAAGACTGCATCATTGGGTAATGAGGATGTTAGAACATGTAACAAGTATGTGTATGTGAATAAATGAATATAGTAGGATGTAAAGATGAAAGGAGTACCTATGCTAAGAGGAGGAGGGGGGAATTTTTGTGTGTGATATGTCATGAAATGTGTGTGGCCAAAAATCATGCAAAGTCATTGAGAATATTGTCATTCTTCAGCTGAAATCCATACAGACAAGTATTGGTAACCTAGTAGGTAATAATTTCAGGTGGGTAATGTGATGTGCCATTACAATGTATGTGGTACATGTTAGTGAAAATTCACAGAACCCCCAAAATGACCTATGGATCTGATTTTCTAAGGCAATATAACTTGGTGTGAATGCACAACATTGAGCTTTCCCAAAGTTTGGGACCTTTGCAAATGGGTAAATCTCTCCAGAGAAGGTTGGTTCCTCTTCCTAAAATACCTGCCACAAGCTATTCCAGTGAAGGAAAGCTAATCTAATCCTAATCTAACTATGACAAGGAGACAGAGAGAGAGAAAAGAGGAAAAAATAGAGCCTACACAAAAATGGTGATACACCAGAGAAGGAAAATGTTGAACATCTATCAAAACTACCATGGAACAAGAAGAGGTGAGCAATGGAAAGGATGGACAAGTGCATCACAAAACCAAGGATAAATTTCACACAATTTTTTTTCCAAAACTCCATGAACACAGCTCTAAAACCTGCAATGAACATTCAAACATACACAAATACCTGTAATGAAGAGAGGTAAGAAGAAGACAAGTAAAACTAGCAAGGATGGACAAATGCATCACAAAACACGTTTTTTATTGCTCCAGAAGTTTGCACAAAATATCAATTTACTGGTAAGAGGAAAAAAATTCCATTACATAGCAAGGGAGTATGTTCAAACTCCATTTTTGACACTGGGGAAGAAAATAAGGGAGAGGCAGAGAAGAATGATAAACAACCTTTACAAATGAGCCAAATCTGGATTTTAACCATCAAACAAAATGAAAGAAATGTGGAAATCACGGGAAAATGAATTTGAAACTCCAAATACTAAAAAATCCCTCCAATATTTCCTACAAAGTGATGGGCTTCATGTAAAAACCCATACGCCAAAGTACATTGCTCTGCAGAGCAAGAAAGAAGCCCATACTTCATTAATTTTGGTGGTTGGGGGTGTTCTCTACATTTTTTGCATGCCAGAGACGTTTTCATATTTATCTCCCATAACTATCCATCAAAAATAAAAATTGAACCCTCCATTCTATAGAGGATTTCAACATATTTCCAATGATATAAAGAACGAGAAAATTTGAACTCGGGATCAAAAGTTATGCCATTCTAAAGATTTAGGGAAAAAATTGCGTTAGCGGGCCGAAACATGAAAGTTTTCCATTTTTTGAATTTGGGAAAATGTCCTAGAAATTCCCTGTGCCACACCACTCCTCTACCATGTGGTGATTTCCCATTCATTGATGGAAATGCGGGCTCAAACCTCGCTTTTCCCCTTTGATTTTTTTATCGGGAAACATTCCCAAATTTTCCTCGTGCTCCACCTCTTTGGTGACACATGTTGGCTTCTGGTTTCTTAGTGGGGGTATGCTTCTTTTTATCCATTTTTGCGCCTCTGTCACTTTGGTAAAATACCAAATTTTCCTCCGCGTCTCTAACTCCCGCCACTGTCATGGACACATGTCACTTCCTCATTGGCCACGGGCCTTCCACAACTTTTTCTCCATCCTCCTCTGCGGGCCTGCAGGCCAAAATTTTCCCTTTGCACCCTTTTTCCTCTTTGGAAAGTTTTCCAACTTACCTCCGCTAGCCCAACCTCCGCTACCATGTGGCAACTTCTCATTGGCCATGGGCATGTCAAGGGAAAATTTCCCTAAAAAACTCCGTCGGGACGTAACATTCAAAATATTTGGAGTTAGGAGGAAACTTTTACCTTTCTGGAAATGGGGAGAAAAATCCTATCTGATGGATCCATTTCCAGAAACCCTTGAGTTCTTGAAATGTTTGAAAATTTAATTTAAAGCACAAGGAAGGAAATAATGAAGGAAAGTTAGCCAAAATAAGAAGGGGGCTGATTTTGTATAACATTACATGCCCATAACATACTCCTCATCAGTGAATGGGGCAGTGGGAAACTGTGTGTGTACAAATGAGTAAGGTTATGAGTATAACCTAGGAAAGAGATATTAAAAATGATAACATTTCATAATCACATAGGAAAGGATATGTCTGTATGATCTAGATCTATGGTGACTCTAATATACTATAGTTAGGACTTCCCTAATGTAACTAGTGCAGTGGTAGGAGTATGTGCAAGAAATACACGAAGGCCATAAGCATCTTTTATATATAATAACCAATGTTAGAGGTGAGGATGGTATGGTGGTGGATGAATATAATCAACAGAAAACCCTAAGAAGGATAGGTCATCATGTGTACATATGGTTTAAGATGAAGTGGGATCAAAGGGAATGTGTCATCATAAGCATGTAGTGAAATATAAGAAGAGATAATATTGTGATTGGAAAAATATAAAGCCTCGATAAATTACATAGGGCATAAATAAAGCTCATAATGATTTTCAATAAGAGTACATTTGACATCGACATTATAAATGTGAGACATGATATAAAATGGTGGTTCATTATCAAACGGGTGAATGTAAGCAGGAGGATTGGCCTATAATGCAATATGTTGTGAAAAGGAATCATCAAATGTGTCATACATGGAATCCAGATGGATGTCAATAGAAACATTGGTAGTAGCAAAAAGGGTTGAACATGATGAAGTGAGTCAGGATGGGTAAGTTGATATTCATTGATGGAGATACTCATGATTGCTAAATATAAATGCAACAACCCTAGAAGGCTATAAGAAGAAAGGTTTGGTTCACCAAAAAGATTAGATGAAAATGAAAATGAGCTATGAAATTATAGCCACTAGTTAGTATAAATAGGAGCACTAAAACAGTGTATAAAGGAAATAAAATAGTATGTAATAAATGTAACTAAATATGATAATTGCAATGAAACCCTAACTATGCAAGTAAATAAGGAAGGATGACTTAGATAGTTAAAGGAGACTTTCACACAATGTTGCATGTATGATTGTGGATTCCAAATCTCAAAATGAACACTTAGATACCCTGTGAAGGATAGATTTTGAAGTGTTAAGCTGATTGAGGTGCCTGCGAGTGTACTAAGGCACCATGGGGCACCCTCGTGTGCAAGTTAGGCTCCCTAATCTATGTAAATACTAAGAATATAAATTTTATATGGTAGAAAATTATATTCAAAAAATTTCTTTCTGTCGCACATGATCCTTGAAGTTGTGTCAAATGTGTTAGAAAATGAGATAACTACTTGCAAGAAAGAAAGAAGTATCAAACCCTCAGAAAAAAAGATGTAGAATGAATGGATCAGACTGACCTTAGCCGCTAAACTAGTGTTCTTATCACTAAGCGTTGCACTATATTTCAAACTCAGATGTAGTTTTGGTGTGTGTGTGTGTGTGCATGTTTTTCCCTAGGTTCTCTTGTGCCAGTCGCACTTTGTGAAGTGGCAAGAAATAAGAACTATAGAAAATGTAAATAGCATGTGTGTATGAAATAGAATAGAATACCTCTTGATATATTGTGTGTGTTGATGTAGATCTCCTAGACTTGAGGCATGTCACTATGTGGATGCAAGTGATGCAATGGATACAAATCTAGATGGACTGATAGTAGTATGTGACGCTAAGACCCTAATTATTGTCTATTAATATTGTATTTATAGGGTTTTTCTTTCTTCAATTTTATAATTATTCCCAACATGACTGACCATGAAAAATATAAGAATGAAAAATGGCCAGAAAGATCCCAAAAGAGGTGGGACAGTGGAAAACTAGACCAGGGCACAATGTGTGGGACCAAGACGCTAGGGGGTGCCCCATTACAAGCTTAGGCACCTGGATTTATTCAAAAATGATAGAAAATTGCCAAAATGGGGGAATATTTTTAAGGGAACATGCGGGAAATTGAAAATAAAACTATATAGAAGAATACCAAAAGATGGGATTAATTATTACTTTATTAACTTAAACAACCATATCAATATTAGTATGTTGACTAGGCTAAATAATGTCTAATGTGTAAGAATTTGTGTCTACATTCTCTGCCATGGTCATTGCACACAAGATACTTCAGGGGAGGTAATAATTGCCTACTCTCTTTCAAGATTCTCATAAATGGGTAGATAAATGTGAGTGTTGCCAATAGTTTGTGGAAAGACCACAACTCACTACACTTCCGCTCAGACTAGTGATGATTGAAGAGCCTTTAAAACAATAGGGTCTAGAATTCATCGGTTATCTCAATCCTCATTCTAGTGTAGGTCATATATTCAAGCTCAAAGCAACAAATTAATTAACTAAGTGGGTGGAAGCCATCCTAATCAAGTAAGCTAATTTAAAAACTGTATGTAAATTCATCAAAGAAAATATTATTCTCCATTTTAGCTTTCCACAGAAGATAGTTATTAATAATGTCACTTATTTCTCTTCTCTTGAATTAACTAAGTTCTACAATAGATATGGAATATACTTAGCCCATGCATCTAACTATTATCCTCAGGGGAATGGTCATGCAAAATCTAGTAATAATAATTTTTGGGCCCCTAAAATATTGGCCAAGTATAAGAAGGAGCGTAGGCGTGCAAGACCTATTTAAAGATGGGTGCGCAAGGAGAAAAGCCTGCAAGGAAAAGCAAAGGTTTTGGGACTTATCCATATTTGTCATATCAGGAAGAAGATGAGGATATTGAAAGCATGTGGTGAAATATAAGAAGGAATAATATTACAAGTGGAAAAATCTAAAACCTCGATAAAGTACATAGGGAATAGATTAAGCTCATAACCATTGTCAATAAGAGTGCATTTGACACTGACATTATAAATGTGAGACCTGGTATAAAATCGTGGTTCATTGTCAAAGGGGTGAATGTAAGCAGGAAGATTGGCGTAGAATGAAATATGTTGTGAAAAGGCATCATCAAATGTGTCATACATGGAATCCAGATGGATGTCAATAGAAACATTAATAGTAGCAAAAAGGGTTGAACATGACGAAGTGAGTCGGGATGGGTAAGTTGATATTCATTGATGGAGAAACTCATGATTGCTAAATATAAATGCAACAAACCTAGAAGGCTATATGAAGAAAGGTGCGGTTCACCAAAAAGATTAACTGAAAATGAAACTAAACTATGAAATTATAGCCACTAGTTAATATAAATAGGAGGACTAAAACACTGTATAAAGGAACTAAAATAGTATGTAGTAAATGTAACTAAATATGATAACTGCAGTGAAACCCTAACATTGGTCAAAAAGGAAGGATGACTTAGCTAGTCAAAGGAGACTTTTACGCAGTGTTGAAAGTATGGTTGTAGATTCCAAAACTTAGAACGAACACTTAGAGACCCTACAAAGGATAGATTTGGAAGTCTTAAGGTGACTGAGGCGCGTGAGAGTGTACTAGGGCACAATGGGGTACCCTTGTGTGCAGGTTAGGAAAACTAATCTTTGTAAATACTAAGAATATAAATTTTATATGGTCACAAACTATATTCAAAAATTATCTGTCTGTCACACAGGATCTGTGAAGTTGTGTCAAATGTGTTAGAAAATGAGATAACGACTTGCAAGAAAGAAAGAAGTATCAATCCCTAAGAAAAAAAAGATGTATAATGAATGGGTCAGACTAACCTTAGCTGCCATACTAGTTTTCTTATCACTAAGCATTGCACTACATTTCAAACTCAGATGTAGTTCTGGTGTGTGTGTGTGTGTGTGTGTGTGTGTGTGTGTGTGTGTGTGTGCATGTTTTGCCCTAGGTGCTCTTGGGCCAGTCGTACTTTGTGAAGTAGCAATAAATAGTAACTATAGAAAATGTAAATAGCATGTGTGTATGAAATATAATAGAATACCTCTCGATATGTTGTGTGTGTTGATGTAGATCTCCTAGCCTTGAGGCATGTCACTATATTGAGGCATGTCACTATATGTATGCAAGTGATGTAATGGATACAAATCTAGATGGATTTATAGTAGTATGTGACGCTAAGACCGTAATTATTGTATGATAATATTGTATTTATAGGGTTTTCTTTCCTCAATTTCATAATTAATCCCAACATGACCGACCACGAATAATATAAGATTGAAAAATGGCTAGAAAGAGCCGAAAAGAGGTGGGACAATGGAAAACTGGACTAGGGCACCCTGGGTAGGACCGGGACGCTAGGGGGTGCCCCATTACAAGCTTAGGCACCTGGATTTATGCAAAAATGATAGGAAAATGCCGAAATGGGTGGTTATTTTTAAGGGAATATGCAGGAAATTGTAAATAAAAATATAAAGAAGAAGACCAAAAGATGGGATTAATTAGTACTTTATTAACTTAAACAATCGTCTAAATATTAGTATGTTGATTAGGCTAAATAATGTCTAATGTGCAATAATTTGTGTCTACATTCTCTGCCATGGTCATTGCATACAAGATACTTTGGGGGAGGTAATACTTTCCTAATCTCTTTCAAGATGCTCATAAATGGGTATCTAAATGTGAGTGTTGCCAACAGTTTGTGGAAAGACCACAACTCGCGACACTTCTGCTCATACCACTGATGACTGAAGAGCCTTTCAAATAGTGTGGTCTGGACTTCATTGGTTATCTCAATCCTCATTCTAGTGCAGGTCATATATTTGAGCTCAAAGCAAAAAATTACTTCACTAAGTGGGTGGAGGCCATCCCAGTTAAGTGAGCTAATTTAGAATGGTATGTAAATTCATCAAAGAAAATATTATTCTCCATTTTAGCTTTCCACAAAAGATAGTTGTTAATAATTCCACCTATTTCTCTTCTCTTGAATTAACTAAGTTCTGCAATAGATATGGAATATACTTAGCCCATGCATCTAACTATTATCCTCATGGGAATGGTCATGCAAAATCTAGTAATAAGAATTGTTGGGCCCCTAAAATATTTTCCAAGTATAAGAAGGCACGTAGGCGTGCAAGCCCTATTTAAAGATGGGTGTACAAGGAGAAAAATGTGCAAGGAAAAGCAAACATTTTGGGACTTACAAATATTTGGCATATCAGGAAGAACACGAGGAAAGTGTGACCCGACTGCGCATGCAGAATGGATAAGGTGCCATCCTGGAAGGTTGTTGCACACAAAAAGAATATATCTTGCGATGGAAGATTATAGAAGACCATCATTGCAAAGAGTGGAGAGCTCGATCCTTAAGAAGTATCCTCCCATGGAGGACAACCTTGGACACTTGGAAACAGATCTAAAACTCCTATGGAGGCTTGAAGATGTTAAGAGAGGCTATAAATACAAGAACCGGCCAGAAGCAAATATATAGAAAATAGAAAGAGGCGAAGCTAATGCAGGAATATTGTGAGAGCTCCATAGGATGGGTTTAGAGGATTTGTAGGAATATGATGTACTAAGGGGATGGGTTTTGAACATTTTTATTTGTACTATGAAGGGCCTAAATCCAACTTTGATGCATGATATTGATCTACATTATCACATGAATCTCTTATTTCTAGAGTTATTGTAATATGGTTATCAACATGCTTAATATGATTATATGTGTGGTTCTAGTTATACTACATGGATATAGGTATATTTAATATGAGTGGGTGTAAAATCCTTGCATTTTTTTTTTTTATAATTCATATCTATGTTCTATAATGCTTTCCTTAGATAAATGAATGCATTGGTCTAGAAGTCGTTATGAGCTCTAAGATGAATGTACGGTTCCTTCCCAGTCTATTCCATTAAGTTTCTGTTGCAAGTAATACATTCTCCCACAACTCACATAAAGGAGGGACTCGGAACCCATGCGTGCCTCGGGTGAGCACCCAGCGCCCATTAGGCGATAGGCTGGCGCACATGGGACTTAATTGTTCTTTGGGAAGGGCTTAAAAATGACTACATATTGGTTCCATTTCTAGGACCTATTTTCAAAGTTATTAGAAGAAATGGAATGCGTTTTTGTCTTTGTGATGTGTAATGACAGAACACCTAACTTTAGAAAGTGTTGAAATGTGGTTCAAGATCATGGAGGACGAGTTTGATCAAAGATTCATCATTGGGCCTGAGTTTAGTATGCGTGGATGGGTAGAAGAAGACCTATACAATGAGTTGTATGAGACATTCTTTTGCTACTTCCCATTAGAGCTATATGAATGGCTCTCAGCATACACATCTAGATTAAGATGGTTTTTTATATCACACGTGTGGACCTAAGATGACTATCGAAGGTTGGAGGATGTAGATCTGACATGGACATGTGTTATTGATCACTGGTAGAAAAGGGTGCTAACTAGATATGCTTTTGAATATGCCATTTCAATGTATTCTTTCCTATAAATCACTGAGTTTGAGTTTTTGAAGGAGACTAGAGGATAATTTTTATGTGTTATCGCTTTGGCTATGAAGATCCTATTCATTAGTTTTGGTTTAGAATCATTCCCCATGGCCGGCTAATCTCTCCAAGTGTTGGGAAAAGGGAGCTAAGGTGGAGGAAGATGGAGGACATTGTGGCTGAAAAAGGAAAGGGAGGAGAGATGATTCAAGTATAATGAAGCTCGTGAAAGGGAGATGACTAGACAATGCGAGGTAGAAGTGTGATGGATCTATGGAGCCAGATGTTTTGAGAAGGTGTTGAAGTTCATGCAGAGGATGTGGAGCCTAATTAGTATGTGCTACCCCATCTTGGCAAGCGCAGAAGAATATCCCCTTCAACTTCTAATGAGAGTTTGTCACATGGAGAAAGAAGAGCCATCAGTGAGCATCAGAACCCACTTGGAGACCAATCCTTGGTGCTTTATTTTTCAAATCTAGGGAAGAGTATTGTTAACCCAGCTGGTATCAGTGGATGTGACTGATCTGTGCCCAGGAGATATAATTTCTTATTTGGGACTCTTATGGATGTACATACCGTTCCAGTGTTTGAAGGAATTTTCAAGCAAAGTGCAGATACACAAGCCTTCAGTCTCACATTTGGGAGTGGTGTAAGGTACACTATTGGTAGTGGGACATTATCATAGAATTTCGGTGCACAGTTCAGTGGAACTTTGGGAACCCTTGGCGTAACCAATTCAGGACTTGGAGGATTCAGTGGATCTGATGGGTTAAGAGGAATAGGACCTGGTGGAATCTATGGATCTGGTGGGTCAAGCGGAATAAGACATGTTTGACCTAGTGGATCTAGTTGAGGGAACAACGGAGGAAACACTAGAAGTGTTATTCGAGAAGTGTTTGTACTTACCAGACTATAAGGGTATTTAAGATGTTGTAGAGCTTGTGCACAAGTGTGAGTTACTATGGCGTGCGAAAGGGATCACTAGCCTAGAGCGAAAGGAAAGCCAATTTGAAACTACATTGCAAGGGCACACACATTTCTGGTATAGGAAGTATAAACCCCATCAACTTTTTGTGGATTATCTAACATTGAGAAATTATTTCCTCATAGAATTTAATATTCCACAATTTGAGCAGAAGAGCATCGACGACTTGAAGGAGATCTAGCAGGGAATGGTAGAGAGTGTGCAGGAGTAAGATGCATAGTTTAAAACTCTCCTATCTGAACTGTCATATAAAATCCACCCCTCATAGTAGGCTCAATGGTTTTTTAGAGGGTTGATCACTCCATTTAGGAGGGCATTGTCACATAAAACATTCACTAACCTGCACGAGGCTTTAGAGGTTTCCTTGCGCACTGAAGCTATTGGGAGTGTGATTACATATGTTAGTCCGTTCTTGGAGACCCAAATCACTGCAATGGCCAAGTAATTAGAGAATATCTCTGCAAACTCATCGTATAAGGTTGATAGTGGGCTTTGTTGTATTGACTATGAAGTGGAGGGTCATGCAAAGGATATTTTCCCTCAAAATTCGGTGCATGCTATGGCGGTGAACTGTTCGATCTGCCATGGGGATCATGATGCAAGTAGATTCCCTCTACTCTAATGCACAATCCACAAGAATGTTTCTTGTAATTGCAAGATATGCACCTTTATAACCCATGATAACAAGGACTGTAGACTGATTGATCAAATCTATGATGTTATTGATTTGGGTGTGCATTAGAATAGCGTTGCTAGAAATTCTAAATATGATGACCAACATTATGAAGGGTGTGTAGATTGAGGGGCACGTGGAAGAGGTTTTTGCAGAGGATTTTTTTGTCACGGTAACCGCAGTGGAGGAATAAGTGAGTTCCCATGGAGAACATGTTATAATTATGGATCTATAGAGCATTATAAACGTGAGTGTTCTGATCTAAAACAATGCTCTTAGTGTGGGAAGAAGCACAAGTACAAAGAATGTCTGGAAATCTATGAGCATATAAACTAGAAGCTCTAGAAAGATAAGGGTGCTCCTATGGTGAGCATTAAAATGTCTAACTCACAATGGATGCCAAGAGTGGAGCATGAGCTAGAAATTGAACCTATTCTAATGACAATGTGTGTTGAGGCCGCACATGCCAGAGAGATGCCAAGACTAAGGAAATTAGTTTCTAGAGAGGAGGTGTTACATGGGAAGTACCCGGACCCTTCCCATTAGAAAGAATTATACTAGGAGACTATGGATGTGATTTGGAGTTTACAGGGGGAGATATAGTGTCTCAAGGAGCAATTGAGGTAGGTAGGGCAGCGTAAGGATAGCGAGGTTCTAATAAGTGACCTAGATGAGGTAAAGGAAGCATGTAAAATGTTTAGGTAAGAGAATATTAATCCCTTTCTAGGAGAATGGTTGAGGGAGAAGGTACCATGCGCTGGGTAAGAGCGTGAGAGACAGGTTTTGCATGTAAACCTTTCTCCATACATCCTTTACTATGAAAAATAAATTACTCTGAATGTAGTTATTGATGGATGGCTCTTGAGAAACATCCTCATTGACACACAAGTGGAGGTGAATTTTGGATGCATGGCATCAGATGCAAAGGCCCACGTTGTAGCCATCTTCAAATGTGTTGTATATGGCTAACAAGACTAAGGAAATTCCCTTTGGAGTCAAGAAGGATGTAGTTATCACCATTCAAGGGGCCAAGTTAACTGGAGAGTTTTAACTCTTGGTGCTTGCCGAGGTAGACAAATTTCAATCATTTCTTGGAAGACTATGGTGTTACAAGAATAATAATGACATAAGGTTTAAAAAAGGATATATCAGTTTTGAAAACAAGGAAGAACATGTGATCACCCCTTTGACGGATGGTTAGTCCCTGCCCTACAAAAAACCATTTGGAGAAAAATTCCTTGATAAAATATATGTGTGCTCCATCAGAGATCCTGAGGTAATTTACCCCATGGAAGGGGTCATTCAGTTTAAACATGCTCAGTCCGTGAGTGATACCACTAGCGTAGCATGTGACAATTGGGAACATGGGACATATGAGCTAATTAAGTGGCAACTAAAAGGACCGGTCACAAGGGTGACAAAGGCACGATTTTTCAAGCACTTGGGAGGAAAGAAGTTGCCTAACTACTCGGGAGGGGCATTCCCTGAGATTTTCCTACATGAAATGGAAACTCAGTGGATAATTAAGGATGAAAGAAGAAGAATTCTCAACTATAACCTAGTCGGGACTGCAGTGCGTGGGTGGGCTACACATCAGGATAACCTCCTAGAGTGGCATGAGGTAGGAATCACACTCTCTGTAAGGTTTCCAAAAAGCAACGTGACCACGGCTATACAAGAATACCATGGGAAAGAAACCGCTTCATTTCATATCTAAGAATACGAGGAATCCTAGATGGGAAGCGCAGAAGAATTACCACCTTCATTGTGGGTACACAAGTTGTATTCCACATTACAAGGTTGTGTGCATGCATGGTACATTTATTTAGAGATACATCATCAAATAGTTAATTAGCAAGAGTTGTTGGTTGACCTCATTTAATCATTTGAGTATAGAATCACTAAACCATCAAAGGATAAGGTGTTGCAAAAAATCAAGCGCCTTAAAGTAGGAAATAGCGACAAGGCTGAGGATAGGCCATTGGAATTACTATAAAAACCTAATATGGAGATGTGCCTCTATGAGGAATAATCAGAGGAAGTACATTTTGAATGCGTGTGTATGGAAAAGGAAAAAGGAAAATTGGTCTATGTCACAGACAGGGAAGAGATGGACACATTATATGTTGATCATTCAAATGGCACACGCAAGGTCATTGACAGTGCAAATGAGGAAGCACACACCTACCATGAGCCGTTGAAGAAAAGTAAGGTTAGCATTGGGACAGAGGCCGAACCTAAGGAGGCTATCATCGGTGACTATTAGTCGGAAAAGGAAGTTTTGGAGATCATTGATCTGTTTCACAAATTCCAAGATTTTTTCCCTCGTGGGTATCATGAACTCAAAGGAATCCACAATTCCTTGGAAGAATTGAAGATCAAGTTAAAAAAAGGTGCGCACCCAATTCGGAAGAGACCTTATTGAATGAATCCAAATTTGCGTATATAGGTTAAGGAAGAGATAGAAAAAATGATAGTGTCACGTATCATTCAAGTGGTTAAACAGTTAGAATGGATAATCCCAATGGTCATCAGCATCAAGAAGGATGGGAGGATTAGGAACTGTGTGGACTACATGGACCTGAACGTAGTATGTATCATTGATCCTTTCCGTACCCTATTTACAGAAGAAATATTAGAGGGAGTTGCAGGGCGCGAAGCCTACTCCTTCTCAAATGGATTCTTAGGGTACCACCAAGTACGGATTGCAAAGGAAGACCAGAGATAGAAAAATTTCACCACTAAATGGGAAAGTTTTTTCTACATGGTCATGCCTTTTGGGTTGAAGAATGCACCTACTATGTTCTCACACATTGTAGTGCAATCCTTCTAGGAATTCATCCATAAGTTTCTTCAGGTCTATTTGGATGATTGGAATGTATATGGTCTCATCAAGGACCATTATGATAACTTGAGACTAATGTTTGAAAGGTTTCGAAAGTTGAGGATATCGCTCAACATTAAGAAGTGTGTCTTTACTACCCCATTTGGAACCTTATTTAGGTATATCATATGCAAAGAAGGCTTACTAGTGGAACCTGCCAAAGTTGCAGTCATTATTGGTTTGGGTTAGCCTACTAGCCAAAGTGTTGTGCGTGGATTCCTTAAACACATATGATATTACTGGAATTTCATTAAGAAAAATGTCAAAATTACCATGCCCTTAGAAGAATTGTTGAAACATAAAAGTGCCTTTCATTAGGGAAAGGCGCAGTAGAAGGAATTTGACACTTTAAAAGAAACGCTCGTAATGAATCCCATATTACAATTCCCCTCTTGGGATAAGCATTTCCATGTACACGTGGATGCCTTACGGACAACAATGGGGGCAGTACTAGCACAACTTGGCGAAGGAATTTTTGATCATCCCTTGAGATTTGCAAGTAGGAAATTGACATTAGCAGAGCAGAATTACATAACTACTGAGCACAAATCCTTGTAAATGATCTATGTGCTACATAAGTTCAAGTAGTATCTACTGGTATCACCCTTAATATTATAAACAGATCATATGGCATTAAAAATAATTAGTCAACAAACCCATTTTGTAAGGGCGCATATGTTATTGGGTCCTCCTATTTCAGGAATTTGAATTTACGGTGGTGGTAAAGTCGGGAAAGAATAATTTAGGGCCTAACAAATTTTCAAGGATTGATTTAGAAGAGGACGTGTAAAGCATTGAGGAGACCATGCCAGATGCACAACTATTTAGATTATGATACGCACCCTCAGACTTGGAAGATATCACAGTGTTCTTAAAAACATGTGTTGCACCAGAAGGGATGAGGGTTATGGAGAGAAAGTAGTTAGCTATACGTGTTGCACCCTACATGCTTATTAGTGGAGATCTATAAAAATTAGGATGTGACAAGATTTTGCTCTGATGCATGCTAGAACATAAGCGCATTACAATTATGGAAGAAACACATGGTGGGATCACAGGAGGACACTATGCAGGAAATGCAACCACATGGAAGATTATGCTCTTAGGGATTTGGTGGGAATCTATTTACCAAGAATGTATTGAATTTTTCAAGATCTGTGATCATTCCTAGTGCCTTGGCAAGCCTGGAAAGAGGGATAAAATGCCCTTACAATCAATATCCAACGTGGAACCATTTGAGAAATGGGCTATCAAATTTGTAGGACCAATATCACCAACGACATGAAGGATTGGTTCGCGGTATATCATCACTTGCACTCATTATTTAACATGATGGGAAGATCCATCACCTACAAAGGATTACACCGCGGCAATAACTGCTAGATTATTATGGGAAAATATAATCAGCAAATATGGTTACCCTTTAAGTTTAACAAGTGATAGGGGTACACACTTCCTAAATGAAATATTTAAAATCCTGTTGGAAAAATTTATGGTGGCCCATCACAAGAATACCCCATATCACCCTCAAGAAAATGGCACTGCTAAGGAATTTAGCAAAATACTAAGTCATATGTTAACTAAGATCTGTGACCTCAGAAGATAGGATCGGGATGATAAGGTATCAGTCATCCTATGGGCATACATGACAACCTATAAAAGGTTGAACAAAACCACACCATTTTAATTGGTGTTTGAAGCGGTGGCTATTTTACAAGTTCAATTCATGTTACCTTCGTTGCATATAGCGCACACATGAGGTTTAGCCGATGAGAAAGTGATCGAGGAAAGAATTCATAAATTAATGCGGTTGGATGAAAGGCGATCACTTGCTAGGTGGAGTCAAAGGATAGAGAAAGTAAGGAAAAAAGCATGGTATGATCTTCATATCAAGAACAAGAAGTTTGAGGTTGGGTAGTTGGTGTTATTAAATGATTCCAAGTATTTTCACCATCCTGGGAAGTTGAAAGTCCATTGTTTGGGACCTTACCTCATATCGTACATTCTTGATTCTGGCACTTTCTAGTTACAAGCGTTGGATGGGACAAGGTTACCAGGCCACTTTAATTAGAGTAGGCTGAATCCCTACTATAAATAAGTCTTCTTGGTGTTCATAAACAAGGTCGTGTTTCCAGTTAGTTTAGGTTTCCCTTTTTTCACTTTCCTTTTCTGTATTTCCCTTTCCTGTCATTTGTTATGTTTTTTATTTTGTGCCTTGGGCGTTGGTAACCACATTACTTTTTGAAGGTTGTGCATGTGTAGGGGACCACACATCTATTTTAGTGTGTGGGGGAAGTGATGCAAATTATGGACCTATAATACAAGTGTGCGTTGGTAGTAGAAGTTATGGTGAGTGGCCCAGTTAAATAACTGAAGGCACGTAATGGTAATAGGCACGTGGACAAGAGATAGACATAAATGGTTAGTGTCAAGAAAGCCTTGAAGAAACCACGTATAGAAGAAAGGAAGAGCATAGGGAAAACATGAGGTAGGTGAGGGAAAAAATAGGGAAATGAAAGAAGAAGTGTCTTCCGTGCTAGGAACACACACGTAAGAGGCTCAGACTGATTGAATTTTGTGCGCCAGAAGGTTCTAATAGGATTTGTGTCCAAGTTGTGGCACATGGGAAAAAGCACTCAAAGATTGGCTTAGTAGAAAAATCCACATTTAAGGTCGAAATACGGTGGTAGGTGAGAGATCATTTAATGTTGGTAAAAGAGAAAAATTATAAATAAAAGGTCGAGAACTTCATTATTTACATTACATTTATGAAGAAAATAAATCTCTCACGAACTAGGGCACCCAAAGCAATATCTTGGCGTCGAAGGAATTATTTGAGAGATTTGAAGTGCATATCTAGGGTAAAATCATAAACTAGGAGGAAAGGAGTACACAGGCATGGAGAAGTTGAGTAAGTAAGCACCATCTTGTGGAAGAGTTTTTCCAGTTAGGGTTTGGTGACTAGGGCATGGAATTAGGATTTTTTCACAAAGATCGAGCTTGGGGATGGATAGAGTAGTAGAGAAGAGAAGTGAAAAGACACTTGAAGTGATAACCTAACAAGAAGAATGGAACCAAAGAAAGAAATTATCTCACCAAAAAAGAAAAAGGGAAAGGGTAAGGAGAAGTAAATAGCTGCTGATGCAAGGAAAAATGAAGAATGGTATGTGGAGTGTAGTACCCAGATGGGGTGTTACTTGGAAAAGAATGGGAATCACACCTAAGAAATATGACTGTGTGTGATTACAATCACTGCACCAACACAAGAAAGAAGGATATGGATTTTGAGTTAGTTCACCCAACCAATATGATACCACTAGAAGGTATGCCCATTTATAGTGATGAGGTGAAGTTTAAGTTGAAGAAGGCAGGGTTGTTGTAACTCTACGAACTACCATATTTTAGAAAACCTGAGCACCTCTACCAGTGGCTAATGGCATTTGTTCATGAATATAAATTTTATTTCATGGGGAACAAGATGCGCATAACCCCACAGCTTATTTCCAAGTTCACGAGCGTTATCTTTGAAGGGGAAAACATTGATGATGACCTAAGTGACAAGCAGGCCATCAAGGCAATAGTTGTTGCATTTGATTGTAAGAAAGGATCGTGATATTTTAACATCGCTGAGATCTAAGACCCCATGATAATGATGGTGATGCACTTGGTAACAAAGCTCAATGATTAGGAGAGATGGACTCAAGTGAACAAGGCATGGCTAAATGTGCGCTGGAAAATATCCGAGGGGACCATATACAATTTTTTCTCTTTCATCACAGATGAAATTATCAGTAGCACACAAGAAGGGGAAAAGATACTATTAGGAAATGTTCTCCTCATAATTTTCTTCTCAAAAATTGGAGTGCCCGATGAGCTAGTAAGGTTTGTTTGGGAGTACCCAGAGGAGGATCCCTCACCCGTGAAATGGTTCGAACAATATACTTATGAGACAATGACAACCACTAACAAGGTGTGTTTATAGAAATGGTACAAGTGCATGAGGGATGCGTTCAGGGTGGAATGGAGGATTCTAGAGTAGATACCCACACTCGTAAAGGGAGAATAAAAATTTGACATATATCAACACTTCTGTAATGGTAGATTTAGGTTGACAGATGAAAACACGGGCCCCTGGTGCAAGCGTCCTTTCTCCTTCACCACACAATATTTCCATGTAGGGATGAACAAGTTTAAAGAGATAAAAATACTAATGTTTGACCTTAGTGAAGTAGATCAAGACCATAGAGAGCTGCACAGAAAGTAAAATTCTACCCCAAGAAGCTCGCATAAGTGGAGAGATATGTCTCCCATAAGGTACAGATGATGAAACCAGTGACTTTGCCAATCGCTAGAAGTGATGTAATAAGAATATATCTTCACATCCAGCCAAAATTTGAGAAGGACACATACTTAGAAGATGATGTATCCATTCTTGAGGACCCCACAGGTAGAAAGAAGCCCACTCCAAAGAAGAGGGAAAGAGAAGAGGTGTAGAAAGCACCAAGTGTAGAGGCCATGCAAGTGGTAAGTGCACTAGGGACAAGTGTTAAGCCCAGTACTTACACATGGAGAATGACGTCCCTGGTGAAGGAAAATACCCAAGAGGAGAGAATCATCGGATCATAAAGAACCCTTCACCCAGGAAAATTCACCAGAGGAGGAGGAGAAGGAAGTAGAATATCTTTCTAGGAAGAAGTAGAAGGTGATGGAGAAAAATGACTCAGAGGACATAGAGATCTTGGAGGCCTATATAGGTGCAAGAGACGATGATGAGGAGGATGAACCAGGGGGTGAGGACCAGCCTATCTATGAGTTTCATGACTCAGAGGAGGAAGGAGAGGAAAAATAAAATGAATACATCTTTGTCAAGAGGGAGGATAACAAGGAAGGAGAAGATACAAAGGACAGAGGGATAAGTGAGGAAGTTACAAAAGAAGAAAGGACTCCAAGCCTCACTAAGGAGTAGGTTAAACGAGGGCCACAATGCAAGAAGTAGCCAAAATCACAGAAGACCTAGTAGAGAAGGAGATGGATTGAAACGTGGACCTAGTAATGAAGGAAACCGAGGAGGAAAACATAGAAATGAAATATGGCAGCATCAACGTGAATCCTAGTTTAGCCATGAACTTTCCTAAGGCCTGCGCGCATAGGGAGAAGAAGCACAGAGACTCCATGGGTTCAGAGGATGGGTTATATTGATGACCCAAACAAGGTGTTGCACATTAACTTTCAAAGCACTATGTCAATGGAGTAACTCTTTGCTATGGCATCATTCAATGAGGAAGGTGCATACTGTCAGATAAGGAAAACACGTTCTTGGGAATTTGAGTCCCACATCGATGAACCAGAATTCAAAGTGAGCCAAGGGGAAATAATGGAGGTACCATCATCAAAAGGTGATAATCCCTTTGTAAATGCTCAATAGCTATCAGATGAAAAAATCTGTAACTAATATAGACTAGAATTTATAAGATAACACCCTAGTCACACTGGCACATCACTCAGCCTAGACTAAGCGCTCACCTGAAGTGCGCAAAGGTTCCAGGTCTCTCCTTAGGGTTGCTATAATAGGATGTTAACATGATGAAGGTAGAAACATATAGAATCATAACTAATCCATCAATCTATAATGCATGTTATCCTCAAATCTATGAAAGAACGAGCTTAAATAGTAATCATGATTTTACCATAAACATGCAGTACTCAATTACACAGAATAACACTTAGGTTCAGCCAATATCTTCCATTTATTACTAAATACAAAATCTCCTTACAGTATTGTCATTCTATATCAATGTACATATGGATTTGATACACACATTCATACATCAAGAATCATGCATACACCACTCTCTGTGATACCTACATCTACTATGCACCTAACATCATATATATATGGGGGGGAATTTCCCTTCACCACTTAACTATTCCAGAAATAGGTCGCATGCTATTGTTAGTCACATGTCATTTTACAATCATAACCACACATGCAAGTGTGCTATCTATAGTCCTCTTGAAGTTAACTGAAGTGGTAAATTCTTTTCTTAGCTTGTCTCCATGCTTAGACGCTTTGAAAAACTTCTCCAAATATAGATAATGCATGGCACATGTTTCTCTGCATCGTTGATGTGGTCCGGAAGCCATCTTCCAAAAATAGATCCTTCTACTCAAAATCGGCTATGTTCTGAAATCCAAACTTTTCTTCCGTGTGCGGGTCCTTCCTATCCTTTTGTGCCCTTAGTTCCAGGCCTTCTATCCTGTGCATACTCCTCATGTAATTTTAGACAAGTATTCTTTGATCAAAATTAACCCACACTAATCTCATTGTCATCCCGATAATGGGTATCTCCAAAAATTTGAAGGGAAATAACAATGAAAGAATAAGAATGAAAGAATGTGGATAAATAAAGAATTTTTATGAGGTTATTTAGGCAACATCCTCTGTATCAATTTGTAGTATCAGCTCTGGGTAATCCTCTTATTACAGCCTCCAAATCCTACCATTCAGTGAGTGCCTATTCTACTTTCTCGGGGATGTCCATAGTATTGGATTCTAACTCATCCCTCGCAATTTTTCCTTGCTCATTTTGAAAAACCAACAAAAAATTGGTCATGGATGTCATTCTTCCTTCCAAAAGGTCCATCTTTTGTGCAATCATCTTTCCAAGCTCTTATAGCCGAGCCCTTGTGCAGCTCTTGTGTTGCTATTAGGGCCTCATGATTTTGTTTAACCATTGACAACATTTTTGTGTGGTCCAATGTCTCATCTTTCATTGCTTTCTAGACCTCATTATTCTCCTCTAAGGTCTTAATGTTATGAGCACCTCTAGAGTTGTGCATATATTTAAAGCCTGGTCTTCTTTCTTCAAAACTTCTTGTAATTCCTACAACATCCCTTCATAAGATGCAATTTTTCTCATCACAGATGATTTCTCCCATTCAACATCTTGCTATGATCTTTTTGACACTTGCATACGCAGAGTTTCATCTTCGATCATAAAGTCCATCAACTTTTCCACATAGTGTATCACTGAAGGAAACATCTTTGGTACCTTGGGTTCCAAGTGTGGCCTTGCTTTGATTACATTGTCCCCAATCTCATCTGCGATGCTTATGAAAACTCCGTTCTTCTTAAGCACGAAGTCTCTTTTTTGTGTTATGCACGCTATATCTACATCCTTCTCCTTTAACTCTTTGCCCATTGCTTTGATTGTGGCAGATTTGTCTATGTTTCTTCTAGCCACCTCAAAAGAAACTTTCACTGGTGCATTGCCGAATTGCTCATCTGACATGATAGTAGGCTTTAATGTCTTGTGTCTAGCCTAAGGTGCCTTCTTCATTCTTGTAGAAATGCATAACTCTTCCCACACATGTAATTAAATCTCATCCATGTGGGTATGCATCCACCATGATAGTTTCTTTCGTGTGGGCACAATTGCCATATCCTCATCCATTAAATCCCAGCTAAATAAATCTTTCTACGTGATCATGCTCTAGTAGCGGGCACAAATTTTTTTTCCTGCATCCTATACATACCCCATGGCTGGTGGAATGTGCTTCCCACTTTTCCTTCTAGACATTTGTTGCTTTGGAATTCTAGCCTTCAAATTTGGGACTTGTGTCTCCACGTCCTAAATATCCTCTACAGTTTTTTCCTCTCGTATTTTCTCTTCTTCTTCCTTCTCCTTTGATGCCTCACCATGTTCTTCTATTTGCTTTGGAAGTGTAGGAGATGTCATCCTCTAACTCTTCTACCTCCTCACTCAACATCAACTTCCTCCTCCTCTGTGCGGTCTCTTCCTTTTGTGAGGAGAGTTGGGGTCAATTGCAACATAGTGGTTGGAGTATCACCTTGGGTCCTTGTTCTCCTGAATACTCTTTTAAATCTATGCTCCCCTTAGGCCACATTAAGTTCCTCATCATCCCCCTCTTATGGCTGAGGTGGTTGTAACAACGTGCTCAACTTCACTCTAACTTGTAGGATGTCTCCTACCCCTATGCTCCAAACCACCACTACCTTCAAGATCCTCCGCCTCATTCTGAACTTCAATTGGCTCTGTGGGCTTAGGTGTTGGGATGTTCTCCACTGTATCATTTCCCTTTGGTGGTTCTTGAAGTGAGAACTCACCTTCCCACATATTTTTTATTCTCCATTTTTGTATTTAGCTAGATATACACCAATGATGCCCCCCACATCTCCTACGTCCCAAGCTTATTGGTTCGATATTTAGAACCTATGAAATGATTCTTTATGTATAAGCACTTCTGTCAAGATATACATACTTCTTCTTTAATGTATGGTAGTTGGAATCTACCTTATATGCATTGAATATTATTGGCGTGTGTCTGTAAATCTGATGAACAGATTCCTGAAAATACCTTGCAGTGAGTGTAGAAGGTAACTGTGCACTAAGGGATCCATACTCCATCTTTCATTAGAAAGCGCGTGATGCAGAAATGTTGATATATAACAAACTAAACTTGTTTCCCTACTACTACTGGTAGGTCCTTTGGGATTGCACCACTCTTCCCCAAATGCCACGTGGAGCCTCTGATACCACTTCTCCTCCCTTTTGTTTTACTTTGTCTATCATGGTCCCCTTGTATAGGTATTTGCTAAATATTTCAGATGGGGACTTTTTCCCCATGGGGTATTCCCATACTTCTTCCTTCGGTCTATCTGGTACTCCAATCTCCATGAAGACCAATGATAGTAGAAGAGCCCCAAAGCTAAGATTCCCTCCTCTGTGTGCTTCTTTAACTATTTGCTTTGCAATATAGCCTGCAACATTGTAGATTGTCCCTTCTGACATCCTACGTGCCACATGTAACCACATAGTGTTTACCTATGACTACCACTCCTGATCATTTAACTTGGTAACCAGGTGTGCTGCAACTTCATATAATTAGATAGTTCTTCAATTTATCTATGTCTAATTCTGCGCAGACCCTTCTAGGTATCCCAACTCTTGTTTGGTCTTTACAATCGCAAATTTATCTGCAAGGTCAACTTTTATGTGTTCCCTTGTGGCCTTTAGACCTATCACAGATGAGATAAACATAGATGAAATTATAACTCTGCATCCTACAAAGTAGAAAAATACTTCATGTACCCTACCCATGAGCCACTAATACAAGGGCTCATACTTCCCAAAATATGGAAGCTCATAAAACTGATAGACCCTAATTCTCTTGAAAATATTTTCACTTGCATCATCATATACTGGCATGTCATATGTCGTACGCTTGTTTTTTCTAGACATGACCAAGGAATCGAGACACTTCTTATTCTCTGAAATCCTGTGATTATATTCACTCACTTTTCTCTTTCTATAGGGTGAATCCCACTCTTTGCTGATGATGACTCCTTCATGGTATTGCATTTCTGAAAAATGGCTTTCGGATGTTATCTCTTCTTCATCAATGAATAATTTCTTCTTTCCTTTTACTACATGGAGATGCCTTCTTTGGTACCATTTCTACCTTGCAATTATCTCCTATTCAACCTTATAACTCTGCAAATACAACCCTAGTTCGATTCAATTATGCCCTAGGTGGAAACTTTGTAACCTAACTCTTTTATGTCTCCCTGCTTCACTCAAACCCTTCACCACTAGGGATGCAAGCTTCTTGTCACATAGATGTGGTTGTCACTCTTGGTTTAACACCCTTCGCACCTTAACTTGATCACTCACCTCTTTGCACTTGGATCTTCTCTCAAATATTCTTAGTCGTAATGGTAAAAATGAATCGACATCCCATTCTTATATAAATTTTTCAAATTTTGATGCATTTATTGCTCCACACCTACCAAATATCCCTTCATTAATTGACCAAATCCCTTCATTCTATGTGGTACATCTTCACGCCCAAATATAAAATTTTAGTGCGCCTACCTACCCTTTGGTCACATAATTCTCTTTAGCATGTGCTCCTGTACCCGAGTACCTCATCACTGTACCTTCTCCTGGTAGTTATCATGGCCTCTGCTTACCTCATGTTACAATGTTTTTTCATTCATCTCCATCCTTGGTAACTTTTGAGAAACAATATTCCTTTGACTTAAAGCACATATGTAGTAGCTTATTCCTTTCATCTTTCAATTCCCCCTGTCTTTTTCTATCTTTTTCTTGGATTAATATAACCACCCCATACTAAAAGTATGTGCAGTCCAGTGTGCATAAACATTATTCATACCATAATTAGCTTTAGGTGCGCTAGGGCGCTTATTATAAAAACAACAATTAAATTGACAAATCATAACAACAATGAAGAAAATACATTAAGAAAATACAAGGTTAAAAACCTAAAATAAATGGCAATACTACCTTATTACAAACACCAAGAAGACTTATTTATAATAGGGCTTCATCCTACTCCTGTTAAAGTAACCAGGTAGTCGTGTTCCATCAAGCTTCTAACTGGAAAGTACCTAATTCAAGTATAGAAGTGATAACATACGACCCCAACCAATGTACTTTGAGCTTTCCTAAATGGCGTAAGAACTTTAAGTCATAAAGAAGTAACATTTGTCCAATCTCAAACTTCTTATCCCTTATGTTTCTGTCATTGCGTGCCTTCTACCTGTCCTTTTCCTGCTTCTGACTCCATCATGCTATGGCTCGGTGCTCATCTAGTTGAATCATCTTTTCGATATGTTCTTCTAAATCCTGTGCATTAGATAAACCTCTAGCGCATGTAATGCGTAAAGAAGGTAACATAAATTCTATAGGAAGAATAACTTCCGTGCCAAACACCAATTGAAATGGTGTGGCCTTGTTTAATCTCCTTTAAGTTGTTCTATATACACAAAGCATAGCTGAAACTTTGTCATCCCAATGCATTCTTCCAACATCACATATTTTTGTCAAATTCTGGCCCAAAAATTTGTTGAAAGCCTCAGTAGTTCCATTTCCCTGAGGATGGTAAGGTGTAGTTTTATGGTGTACAACCATAAAATCATCTAATAGGATCCTAATTGTCTCTTTCAGAAAGTGTGTACCTCTATCACTTATCAAGCTTAAAGGACACCCATATCGTGTAATAACATTCTCTTATAGAAACCTAGCTGATATAGCTGCCATAAAAACTTTTGTACGTGTAGCTTCTGCCCACCATGTGAGATAATCTGTGTAAGTAATGATATAGCATGATCGAGTCCTACACGCGGCTGGTGAAATAGGTCTGACAAAATCAATGACCCATTTCTCAAATGGTTCTGCACTCAAAATTGGTTTCAAATGCATCTAATATCTTTGCCTTGGTTTTCTTAGGTGTTGACAATGATCACACGCCCTATAATAATCTTTACAGTCCTGATACAGTGTCGCCCACTATAATCCAGTAATTAGGATCTTTTGGGCAGTCACATCATCTGCATAATGGCCTCCTGAAATACCACCATGAGCTTATTCCATGATATCCTTGTGCTCATTCTCTAACACACAACGACGTAATAATTCATCTTTGCCTAGTTTGTAAAGGTCACCACTGATTAACATAAATGGTGCCAAATGTATAGCAAGTTGTTTAGTTTCTAATGATTTCATTCCTTCTAGTGCCATACCTATTCATAGAAAGACAACATTGCCTTCTAATTTCATGGGAATGCATTGTAACCTGTATAACTATGCGTCTGACATTGTTTCTTCAATTTTCTATGCATCCTCTCCTGAATTGATTCTAGATAAATGGTCTGGTCTAGAATTGATTTTCCATGGCTTCACCACAATTATGAAGTCAAACTCTTGAAATAGGAGCACCCATCTACATATGTGCCCCTGTAATATGGGTTTATTTACCAAGTACTTCAATGCCATATGATCTTTATAAAACAAAAATGCTTTTGTTAGCAAGTACTATCGAAACTTGTATAATGTGTAGATCATTGACAAAGATTTGTTCTCTATAGTTGTATAATTCCTTTAAGTAGGATTCAGCTTCATACTAGCAAAACAGATTGGATGATCTATAATACCTTCCCCAACTTGAGGTAACACAACACCAATGGCCATACCAGAAGCGTCCACATGTACATGGAATAAATTATCCCAAATGCGCACTACTGCGGTTCTCCCCAATAAAATGTACCTTTCCCCTTTAGTAATTCTTCCAAGGGTGCAGCAATTCTTACATACCCTTTGATGAATTTTCTATAATATATTGTATGACCTAAAAATCCACGCACCTCACTTTGAATGGTAGGTGCTTCCAGGCCTAAAATTACTGCAACCTTGGCTAGATCAACTAGTAAACCTTCCTTGTAGATTATATGTCCTAATAGTATCCGAAATGGCATAGTAAATATGCACTTCTTGATATTCAAAGAGATACTCAATTGTCTGCATCATTCAAACATTAAGCGTAGATTCTCACAATGATATTTCACAAGCCCATTTATTGTCCAATCATCTAGGTAGACCTGTAAGAATTTTTCAATAAAATATTTGAATACCTAAACAACTATGTGTGAGAATACAACAGGTGTGTTTTTCAATCCAAAGGGCATCACAATATAGGAAAAACTACCCCATTCAGTAGTAAATGTTGTCATTTCTTTATCCTCTTGAGTCATCCTAACCTGATGATACCTAGAAAATCCATCTGTGAAAGAATATATTTCGCACCTTGCAACTCCTTTTAGTATTTCCTCAATGAATGGCATGGGGAATGGATCTGTAACGCATGCAACATTCAACTCCCTGTAGTCCAAAAAAATCATAATCCATCCGTCCTTCTTGATACTGATCATGATTGGGCTAACCCATTCTGACTCATCAAGGGGCTTGATAATTCCATATTTCAACATTTTATCAATTTCTTCTTTCACCTTTTTGTGCAAATTAGGATTCATTCTCTAAGGTCTCTTTCTAACTAGTTGTGCACCATCCTTATTTTTGATCTTCATTTCCCCAAGTGATTCATGCACACCTTTATGTTCATGATATCCTTGAGGGAATAAGTCCTGATAATCCCTAAGTAACTCGATGATCATTGCTACCTCTGAGTCTAACCAGTAATCTCCAATTATGGCCTCCTTATGCTCAACTTCCGAACCTATATTCACCTTTGTTGTCTTCATGGGTTCTTGGTAGGCATGCACATCCTTGTCTACACTTTCCAATAACTTGCACACCCCATGTGAATGTTCAATATCTAGGTTCTCAACTTCCTCTTCATCCACGATGTAGACCATATTTCCTTTCTCTTTCTCAAGGCAAGTGCGCTCAAGTAGTATGGAGTCCATTTCTTCTTCCTTTTCAAAACATGCTCTGAACTCTATCTCACCAAATAATTCTTGAATATGCTCTTTTGATTTTGAACTATCTATCGTATTTAAAAGCTTGACAAATTTTAGTGCCTCTACTAGAGGAGGTTTAGTCAAGAAGTAGTAAAACGTGTAGATCATACTTGGAGTCAAATCTTGCCAGTTCCTAGTTTTAGTATGTAGTTTTGCATATACAAACCAAGCTCATCCACATCCTTAGAGCGTAGAATAAAATTTATACACTGAGAATGAATGTGGTAATGCTTCCTGTCCTATTGTCCAGAGTCTCTCACACTGCTAAAGGTGATGCTGAACAGGTTGATCACCATTATAAGTGCAGATTTTCATAGGTACATTGTTCTTTATAAACCTAGTAGATAAGGCTATCCCAATTTCTTCCCACTGTATAAGGCTATCTCTGTGGACTACCCACCAGTGTGTTGCTATCCCACGTAGTGTATATACTAACATATGTCTCCTTGTAAGTTGGTCTACCCACTATGTTTCCATGGCCTTCAGAAAGGTAGGAAGATCTTCTATCCCTATATACCAAGTTACTGTGCTACCTATCCATCGAATTGAATGAAATACATTCTTGCACGTAACCATGATTTTCACCTCGTTCCCGATTAATTCATATAAACCATGAGCCCAATTTTTACAAGCAATACACTTAGTATCACTAATAGAATGAGAATCCTCCCACTGTAAGATGCCTTCTTTTGATGGCTCGTTGACCTTTGGGTCCTTAATAGTGCGTACATAAACTCTATTTAAATTCTCCTCACTTAGAGGCTCAACATATGGCATAGAATTTCCATCTGTCAAAGTATCACAACCCTCTCCTCCTTGTTTTCAAAGCTGACATACCCCTTATTGAATCTCAAGTCAACTTTATTTGTATAACACCAAGGTCATCCAAACAAGGCTGGAAAATTGTTTACTTCTACAAGTTCTAATACCTCAACATCCCCAATAAACTTGGCCCCTTGTATAGTGATAGATGCATCTTTCAAAACTCCTATGGGCATGGCCTTAGTCCAGTTTTCCATAAATAACACATTAGATAATGGCTGCAATGGGGCCCTTCACATTTGTACCCATGCATCTAATGTTAGAACATTTACTTTTGCACCTGTATCAATCAATATGTTGCTCAACAGCCACCCATCCACAACAAAATTCATAGTAATTTCTTTGTCATAGTCAATGCTATCAGGGGGAAGATTTGCATGCAGAATATGTCATCCAGTATCAAGCCTTACTCATGGAGTGTTCCCTTTCAACCAACTTCCCAATAGTGGAATAATGTTCTCCTGGTGCAACATCTTACACACCTCCCGCAGATCATCGATATCAGTTTGGACTGTCTCTGATGATTTCTTCTACTCCTTTAGGTATTGTATCTCACCTTGAAGATTCCTTAGCACTTCCATGGTATCCTAGTAAACTTCCTTCTGATGAGTAGGATATGGGTAACTCACATGAAAAACCTCCTCCTTGGTAATCATAGGCTTCTAGTGCAATGCCTCTCTCACGTGTGCTACTTTAGCGCATGTAGTAATATTCACTATCAATACCTCAAGGCCTTCTATTATCTTAGGCATCCATTGGTCTTCTACTATGTGCTAGATTCTAACCTTCCTGGCACCTTTATTTTATTTCTTATTCTACTTACTCAGATGCTCATATAAGTTTGGGAACTCTTCATAACTATGGCTCTTTCCGTAGAAAGAAAATGTAATATTCTGAGGATATTTTCACTTGCAGTGGTCAGGATATCCACACATATAACATGTTCCATGTGGGAAATCTCCTCTTCCCCCACCACGGCCTCATCCTCCATATTCACCATGATATCCATGACCTCCTTCAAAACATCCCTCATTCTTGTCATAACATGTTTTATTATGATCCCGATCCTCGTGCTCATTCCTACCCTTAGAATTATCTATTATACTTGTATGTCATACTCCAATGTCTATAGCATCCTGGATCTAACCGATCAACCAAAAAACCTAGGTATCATGGGTCGTGGACTTACAAATCTTGAAAAAGTAAGATACATTCTTCCTTATCACATGTTGTAACAAAGGACAGTGACTCACAACATGATTCAAATGGAAAATATCATAGTCAAGTAGTAATGATCATATATATCTATGAGGGAAACTATCCTTGGTGTGAATTTCCACTTCAAAATTTGTAGACCAAATTCCTGAGCGCATTTCATGGGTTGAATTTGCTGACAGCTTCTCTAATTGCTTTGTTATAACTATAATTTGTGCTTATAGAAATGGGCTAACAGTAGCGTCAATGCTCCCAACTACCTCATCACGCAAAGTTGCTTCCAGTGCTTCATGTGGATCCATATATGTCTTATGTGACAACACCCTTCTAAAAGGTGTAATCAATCCTTCAATGAACCATTGTGCATGTTGGCTAGTGTGAATATCATAAGATAACTTAGATAGAAAAGTTTTAAAATGAGCATCATACTCATGTACACTCTCAATAGTGCCTTGTTGGATATCCTTGAGCATAGTTATACTCTCCTACTAAAACTCATGGATATGAAACTCTTTTAAGAAATCATCCCTCAATGTTGCATAATCCATGCAAGTTTGATCAGGGTCAAACTTCCTATACCAGTTATGTGCACACCCTTGTAATGTAGTGGCGAATTGACTTGCCTTTCACTCAGTAGTTGTAATACCTTTAGCACACCACAAGATTTCACACAAATACACATGTTCGACAACATCCTCTATACCTCTATAGTCTGACAGATGAAGATACATCTCCATATAGATATTGTGTGGTTGTTGTGGACCTTTACCACTTGATCTAGAACCTCATGTGTTCCCTCTTCCAATAGAACCACTAGATCCACAATAAATAAAACCACCTATAGTTGGAATAGGTCCTGTAGATGTACTCCCATGTGCCCCAAGAGTAGTACTATACATAACCCCTACAGTCTGTGAGGTATTTCCACTTCCAGAGGTGAATCCAACATTATGCATGCTCACATTATGTACAGATGATGCACCTAAGAATTCTCATCCAAATGAAATTGACGTCGTATGTCCTTCTATTGATGTACTTGATCCCTAACTTACTCTTTCTTTTCTACTTCCCAAGCTAGTTTGTTGGTTACTTGTCGTACTAGATACTGAAAAACCAAGTACAAAAGCTAGGTCACCTAGTGGATTAAGATGCATGCGTGTGGCCCAAGTAGTCTCTGCTGGTGCACTTTTATGTGAGGCTAAGAAAGGATCTCTATCACACTTTCTAAGATGGGGGAGTTCCTGATGTTCAGGCTCCACATCTTTTACGTGAGCTGTAAATCCTTCACGAGCCATCTCTCTCCTCCATGTCATACTCTTTACAATGGAATGTTGCTTCTCTCTCCCTCTCATGTGCCTCATTATACTTAAGCCACCTTTCCTCTCTCTATTTCTCTATTGATAGGTCTACCATCTTAAACCAAACCTGTACCTATCTTCGCGCTTGGTGAAATTTAGTTAGCCATCGGTTTACTCTCCACGTTAAAAGTTACCATTAAGATCTTGATTGCCAGTGAAATATCGTGCAAATATGTTCCTCTTGGATACCGCAAAAAAATGAATTCATCTACCTCTGGGAAAGAGTATGTAAAAATTAAATATTCCATAATATAACTATTTAGAACACCACGAAACCACGTATCCACTGTGCGAGTCCAGATCATATCAGCATCATAGAGGGCCTGAAATTCTTCTTGTGTCAATAAAAGTGTGCGATACCTCCAATTCCACTGGGATGCATAATTAGTAAGCCACTCATATAGTTCTACTATTAAGATAGTGAAAAATCTCTCATATAAGCTATCAGTTAGGTTTTGTCCTACCCAAGTGCGTGCGTTAAACTCAGATCCACTACTAAACCGTCATACATATTCTTCCTCAAGATCATGTATTAATTATTCAATACTTGCTAGAGTTAACATGTACGTATTCATCGTGAACCATCCTGAAAACAACTTAAACAAAGGTCTTGGTAATAGAACTAATGATGCAACCTAGAATTTGCAAGATAACACCCTAGTCGTGCTAGCACATCACTTAGCCTAGACTGTGCGATCACTCGAAGTGCGCAAAGGTACCAGGTCCCTCTTTAGGGTTGTTGTAACAGGATGTTAACATGATGAAGGTAGAAACATATAGATTCATAACTAATCCATCATTCTATAATGAATGTTATCCTTAAATCTATGAAATAACAAGCTTAAATAGTAATCATGATTTTACCATAAACATGCACTACTCAATTATACAAAATCACACTTAGGTTAAGCCAATATCTTCCATCTATTAGTAAATAAAGAAGCTCCTTATAGTATTTTCGTTCTATATCAATGTGCATATGGATCTAATACACACATTCATAAATCCAAAATCATGCATACACTACTCTCTGTGATACCTACATCTACTATGCACCTAACATCATATATATAGGGTAGGGAATTTCCACTCACCACTTAACAATTCTAGAAATAGGTCACATGCTATTGTTAGTCACACGCCATTTTATAATCATAGCCACACATGCAAGTGCACTATCTATAGTCCTCTTGAAGTTAACTGAAGTCTCAATTCTATTCTTAGCTTGTCTCCATGCATACACACTTTGAACAACTTCTCCAAATATAGAAAATGCATAGTGCACGTGTCTCTGCATCGTTGATGTGTTCTGCACGCCATCTTCTCGAAAATAGATCCTTATGCTCAAAATCAGCTAAGTCCTAAAATCTGAAATTTCCTTCCACGTGCGAGTCCTTATCCTTCCGCGCCCTTGGTTCTGGGCCTTCTATGCAATGTGGACTTCTCATGTGATTTTAGACAAGTATTATTTGATCAACAGTAACGCGTTGAACAATTTTTTGGTGGAAGTAGAAGCCAAACTCTTCAGGAGAAATGATAGAGTGAAGTTTCTCAAGGTAGAGCTGGAGAAGAAGGAAGAGGAGTTGGAGAAAAGAACAAAGGAGTTAAAACATGAAGAACTGGTCAGCGCTCAGCTAAGGCATGAATTAAAAGAAGAGAAAACAAGCATGCGTGAAGTCTATAAGAAAGTAGAGATGATCATAGATATCATTTCCTTGAAGCACCCAGATGTAATGCCACCTACGTAGAAGTATGGATCCACCCTGGAATGTCTAGAAGTCTTGACCCACGTCCTCACGATAAAAATATGACCCCTAACCTTGGAGTCTGTAGAAGAGGCATTTGCATGTAAGGAAACAGAGGAAAAGATGAAGGTTGTGGCCATTGTGGCCCAGTACAAGAAAGTCCTCATCGATGTGAAATCCACCACCCAAGTCACTGAGGATGCCTATGAAAATTGCACCGATAGAGATAGAGTGGCGAGAATTTTTCTCATCACCCATGAAGTGGAGATCAAGGAATTCCACAAGAAAAACAAGGGGAATAGAGCAGAGTGTTACAAAATTCTAGCTGAGGTTGAAAAACATTCAGAGGCTATTGAGAACTTGTGGGGCTTAATTAGGAACTAGCTGAAGGAGTTATATCCCCAAATCACTCGAAGGATGGACACGCTTGAGGATTTGGGAAAAAAGTTGGAGGGGATCTTAGAAACAATGAATAACTAAGGGCAAGGTCTAAGCTTTAATGACGTGATCACCCTAGTTGGAAACCATTTTCACTAGGAAAACAATGAAGTCGATACTTGGAATAAGTTAGAGGCCGAATTAACAAAAGATTTCCCTTTCCTCTTACAAAAATAACCATAGTTCCTCATTATTTCTTTCTCCCCCAAGATTATTCATTATTTATTCTTTCCCAAGCAATTCTAAGAATGGTCATTCTTTATTATTTGAGGAAATGTTCCTATGGATGGAGAACATGCGTAGTGTGGAGTAATGTTGGGCCCCTAAAATATTGACCAAGTACAAGAAGTCACGTAGGAATGCAAGACATTTTTAAATATGGGTGCACAAGAAAAAAAAGTGTGCAAGGAAAACCAAAGGTTTTGGGACTTAACCATATTTGGCGTATCCCGACTACGCATGCAGAATGAATAAGGTGCTAGCTTGACAACTTGTTGCCCACAGAAAGAATATACCTTGCGATGGAATATTCTATATGACCATCATTGCAAAGAGTGGAGAGATGGACCCTGAAGAAGCATGCTCCCATGGAGGACCACCTTGGACACTTGGCAATAGATCTACAACTCTGGCGGAGGCTTTAAGATGTTAAGAAAGCCTATAAATACAAGCATCCACTCGAAGTAAATATATAGAAAATAGAAATAGGTGAAGCCATGCAGGAATTCTATGAGAGCTTCATGGGATGGGTTTAGAGGATCTGTAGGAATACGTTGTACTAAGGGGATGGGTTTTGAACATTTTTCTTTGTACTATGAAGGGCCTAAATCCAACTCTAATGCATGATATTGATCTACATTATTAGTTGAATTTGTGATTTCTTGATTTATTGTAATATGGTTATCAACATGCTTAATATGAATATATGTGTGGTTCCAATTATACTACATGGTTATAGGTATATTTCATATGAGTTGGTGTAAACCCCTGTGCATTTATTTTCTGTTATAATTATGACTTGGGTAAGTGCACAAAGTTGGGGGGGGGAAAAGCAGACAATAATCCGAAAAAAGAAAAACACGTATGCATTTTGTTAAAACGTACTCGTGTTTTAGTTTTTTTGGCTCGGGATCACCAAAGCATAATGTGTACACGTTATGTAATGCATAAATGTTACATAACATGTAAGCATTATGCCGACTATAAACAAAAAAAGAGGCCTGAGCCTCTATCATTTTTCCTCCCTCAAATGCGAGTTTCAGAGCTTGTCCGTGCCCTCACATTTTTTCATTCAACTAGATGTCAAGCTCAAAGGATTGTTTCTGGATCACTGGGAAGATCTGAATCAATGATGGTGCCATGAAGAAGAGGTAAGAACAATTATTTTATCAAAATTGCATTGAAATATGATAATTAAAGATTAAAATTTGAATTGATTACATATTTTTTATTGCTAAAGTTAGAGGTCAAGGGAATCAACCACAACCAAACCCTGTTATTTCTGACATCCCTCCTAACACTCCAATAATTTCTCAACATCCCTCAGGTATTCAAAAAGATTTAGTAGCCCAAATAGTTGAAAACAAAATTGAAATTGAGGATTTAATCAAAATAATGAGGGATGCACAATCTACAAACCCCCATTATGCCTCTCTTGCAAACACATTGGAGGCATTAATTTTTCAAATTAATGTAGCAACGGGGAAAATTGATCATTGGACAACTTACAGAGAGGGGTTTTAGGGTTTATTATTCCAAAAAATTGTCATATGTGGATGTAAAGAAAAAAAAAAATTCAAAAGAACTCATATGCACCTTTTTCATAGACCCTCGCACTACTATTGCTATTTCGTTGACATGTAAATGATTTCCCATCCATTGGTGTAATAGTAATTTGATTAAAAACAATTTTTGGGACCAATGGTGGATGTTGTTTGATTTTCCACCTTGTAATAACAACGAGATGCCACTATAAATTCTGAGGAAACTATTTGCAAGTTTATCCTCAACGAGATCCCAAATTATTTTCATTTCTAAGATTTCTAGGGCTGAGGAAAAGGATATGTACAGGATTGAATAGGTGCACAATGTGCACCTATCAACAGGTTAGATTCCCTGTATAGAAACCCCCTCACCCTGAGATTATTCCTTAAGAAGTGAAGGAGATAGTAGAGATTGATACACTCCACGCGCTTCATAGGAGGTACATAGAGTATTCCCTTAGGGAGTACTAGCATGAGGAAACATTTTTTCTCGTCATGTGGTAGTATATGTTTGGGGCCTGAGGAGGATGATACTTTCATGCGTACTGAGTTTGGTGCACCTTGTGCTAGGGAAGAGCACGATAATGTAACTATGTAAGATGTCATTTTAAGTGAGACATTTGGATTACATTCATTGGTTTCAGCTTCACAGGTAATTTGTTTATGTTTTGTTATGTGTCTTACAAAAATTTTGGAGTACCTGATTTACTTATATATGTTAAATTTTTGAAATAATTGTATTTGTACATGTACATGCATTGATATTACAATGCGAAGGAGATGCATCTTCATCTTGACCATAGGTGGTGAGCACCATGCATACACACACATTCAAAGAGGTAATTTAGAATGTTAATTATGTAAAATTTTCACATACATGTGTGTGTGTGTGTGTATTTGCGACGTGTATATATATATATATATATATATATATATTAGTTTTGAAGTCAAATATATGTATGTTGTATGTCCATCTTACTCAAGTGATATACATGTTTGATAAAGATGTTGACTTCACTAGACACCCCACCATCTCTGCGACAAGTAGATAAAGGTGTTGTCACTGCAGTTTCATCTGCGTAGCAATTCATTGAGGTATTCAAACAACACGTAAATTTTGTTATTAATCTCTCATGTAATTCATATTATGTTAAATTACATGTTAGTAATTTCTTTCATTGTATAATTATTCAATTATGTTAATAATGTTCTTCATTATGAGTATGAAGGATTTACCTATGACAGGGCGCAACCCTATTCATTTGATTCACAGGCATGGTGGGGTAAAAACAATAGTTCTATATTGATAAAATTAGTTAAAATATTGTCATTATGTAGATATATGTACTTAGCTCTATTTTCACTAATTCTAATGTTAAATTTTCTGATCTTGTGTATGTAGGAAACTTCAACACCCTCCATTTTGACTTTGAGGGCACGAACACCTCTATCTCATCCACTTCGTACCCCCATTCATACTGCAAGAGCTCTCAATGACTCATCTGACCATGAGATGAAAATTTGGCATGATCGACAACTTGCGGTAAGTGTGTCTATTTATGTAAATAATTTCATTCTAGCACAGTCTTAAATACATGTTGAAAACATATATAAATTAAGTTTTGACAAAAAAAACATTGTTTGCATTTATAGGCTCGTCTACAAGAGAGTATTCAGCGGAAGAGGACTTGAAGCATGGGCTTGGACAATCCAAAGTCATCTCATGGATCTCCATCTTTTCCTAAGGGAGGGCCTTATTCGAGCAAGGCAAAGAGAGGGATAGATTTTGATGAGTAGGAAATATATATGTCTTACATGACATTGTTTTTGTATGCCTATGTGCATGGCATTATATGTAAGCCTATATGGCATTTGAACTTGATGGTATATTACCTATCTGGGAATTTTCGTATTTATTATGCACATTAAACTACTATTTGGAACTTGATAATTTTGTATGAGACCTTACATTTCTGAGATTATTTTTTCATGAATCTAATATGATGTGCACATGACAATATTTAAGACATTATGGATTATTTTTTGATTTATTGGTGATGTACATGTACTAGCATTTTCAATGTATAATAAGCATTAAACTTTGGAAATAAATATTTATATAATGTATGTATATAAAGAGTTAGCAAATCTGACTAATTATTCATTCAATTTATCAATGTGTATATGTGTATTTACCTTAGTTACACTTCTTCTTACTCATGGTCTCTTTGTACTGGTTCCTATCTTATCATGCACTTACTACATTCTTCTATGATTCATAGTCTTCTCCCCTGTTAAAACACCTGACAATCGTCACAATTTGATTCCTTTCATCTGTTGATATTTTGAGAATGTCTCTCCATGTACATTACTCCAATGCTTGAGAATGTCTCCGAATGCAATGACATTCTGATTCAGACACTCAATGATTCTTGATTCTCTACTCCTATCCAATTCGTGTTACTACCTTTAAATATGTAGGCATTTCAAGTTATTTGGAAATCACATCACACCCTTCACTAGTCTTGATGACTACCCCTATCCTTTTTAAGGTGCTTTTGAAAGCATTCATGGGTTTATCATAACATAAATTATCAATGAATGGAAGGTCACTAATCCGTAGGCCAGCTGACTCCAATCTAGAACTAAAAAGGGAGGATTTAGTAGGTGATTGATAAATCTTGAGTGTTCTTAGACATACCCCTATCAAATTCATTCTTAAGCCAATCTAGTCATTTTGGACTCTTAAGCGACTACGCCCAGACAAGGTAGCCCTACACTGACTCAGATTGCACTATTTCAAGCGTTGTCAAACAATAGCACAATGAGAGAACTGGATGGAGATGGTTAAAACTATGAGAGGATTTTATAGAGGGCCCTGACATGGAGATCTCAAATCTGATGAGACATCTCTAGATGCCATGGAGTCCGAGAAATCACCCATCGAATATATGGTGTGTTTGGGCCTCAGGGCTCTTAAACGACTACGCCCGGACGAGGTAACCTAAAAGCATGGGAAGCGTAGGGAACCAAAACAAAAGCTCCACTAGCATTCACTAGGCCACCCTGATGTGTTGGTGTAGTTGGTTTGGTCCCATGAGCTTCTGTTTGAAAACTACAAGCCTCTGACAGCCCTACATTGACTCAAACTGCACTATTTCTTTGCATTTGCAAACAATAGGAAAACAAGAGAATTGGATGGAAATGGAGAAAACCAAAATATTATTTCATAGAGGGCTTCAACATGGAGGTTTTTGATCCAATGAGACAACTCTAGGTGCCACAAAATACGAGAAATCACATGTCAAAGATATGACGTGTTTGGGCCTCAGGGCTCTTAAGCGACTATGCCCAGACAGGGTAGCCCTAAAGAACAAGGAGCATAGGGAACCAAAAATAATCCTCCACTAGCATTCACCAGGCCATCTCAAAAATTGACATAGTTGGTTTGGTCCCACGAGCTCCCATTTTAAAACTACAATGTTTGTCAGCCCTACACTGACTCAGACTGCACTATTTCGCATGTTTGCAAACAATAAGACAGGGAGAGAACCGGATGGAGATGGTGAAAAATGCAAGAGGATTTTATAGAGGGCCCTAAAATGGAGCTCTTGAATCTAACGAAATGTCTCTAGGTGCCACGGAGTCTGAGAAATCACCCGTTAAAGATATAACATGTTTGGGTCTCAGGGCTCTTAAGCGACTATGCCCGGACAGGGTAGCCCGAAAGCACAGGGAAAATAGGGAAAAAAATGAAGCCTCCACTAACATTCACCCAACCACCTTGATATGTTGGCATATTTGATTTGGTCCAACCAACTTTTGTTTGCAAATTACAACGTCTGCCAGCCCTACACTGACTGAGACTGCACTATTTTTCACATTTACAAACAATAGCACAACGAGAGAACTAGATGGAGACAGTGAAAACATGACAGGATTTTTCATATAGGGCCCCAACTTGGAGGTCTTGGATCTGAAAAGACATCTTTAGGTGCCACGGAGTCTGAGAAATCACATGTTGAAGATATAAGGTGTTTGGGCCTCAGGGATCTTAAGCGACTACGCCTAAAGGGGGTATCCCGAAAGCACGAGGAGCATAGGGAACCAAAATAAAGCCTCCACTAGCATTCACCTGGTCACCCTAATGTGTAAGTGTAGTTGATTCGGTCCCACAAACTTCCATTTGTAAACTACAATGTCTGTCAGCCCTATACTGACATAGACTGCACTATTTTATGTGTTTGCAAACGATAGCACAACAAGAGAACTAGATGGATACGGTGAAAACCTCATGAGAGGATATCATAGAGGGACCCAACTCAGAGGTCTCGGATCTAACAAGACATCTCTAAGTGCCATGGAGTCTGAGAAATCACATGTTGAAGATATGGCGTGTTTTGGCATCAGGGATGTTAAAGGATTACGCCCGGAGGGGGTATCCTGAAAGCATAGGGAGCTTAGAGAACCAAAACGAAGCCTCCAATAGCATTCACCCAGTTACCCCAATATGTTGGCGTAGTTGGTTTGGTCCCACGAGCTTCTGTTTGAAAATTACATTCTCTAATAACCCTACACTGACTCAAACTGCACTATTTCTCACGTTTGCAAACAATAACACAATTCATATGAACCAGGTGGAGACTGACCTTAGTTTCCATGAGAGGACTTACAACTAAGCAATGTCCAACATTCTAGACTCTCGGATATGAAGATCTATGTTCTCTGGGTGTGATAATTTTGTGCCTAATGGCCTAGTGAAGATATGACGTAAAAGTTTGGGAAATAAGGGCTAAATGTAAAGACTATGCAAATGGAACGACGGAATCCCCTGAACATGTGAATGTAGGAGATGCCCAAATCCAGGGTTTCCTTAGTAGATAGCTAACCTTTGATATAGTCCTAATGCGATGAGTATGTTATGTTTATATAGGTAGCTCAAATTTTGACACTAACGACCAAACATATTGACTAGCACCTAGGGTAACGAATGGGAAAATGATAAAGAATGACCTCGAATAAATAAATTATACCCAAGTGTTACAGGGACTCAAGGCACCGTAAACTCATATCACGCGTTTGCACAGGGGCACTCCAGGGTAGCGATAGGGATCACATTCAAGAATTGTAGATGGAAACCATGAAAATTAGGCTATTGTACTTAAGGTCTCCTTGAGACTAAGGTGACCAGGATTTTAAGAGACATCTATAAATAATACGGAGACCGAGAAATTACCCGTCAAAGTATGTATAGTTTTCTGTCATGCACGGATGTTAAGGGACTATGACCTGAAATGAAGTTTGTTTCCTTACTAGATAGCTAACCTTTGATAGATGATAGTTTGACACCAAAATGACAGTCCTATGTCTAGTGTTTATACCAGGACACCTTGACAAATGTTGGCATAGTTGGTTTGAGTCCCATGAGATTCCGTTAGCAAAATATATCATCTAGCATGCCCTACACTGACTCAAACTACACTATTTTTCGTGTTTGCAAACAATAGCACAGCAAGGAGCACCGAATAGAGATGGAGAAAACCATGAGAGGTTTCATAGAGTACCCTTACATGTAGCTCTCAGGGATCTAACGAGACATCTGTAAGTGCCACGGAAAATCTGAGAAATCACCCATCGAAGATATGATGTGTTGAGGGTCTCAAGGCTCTTAAGAGACTACGCTCGAACCATGAGGTAGCCCGAAAGCATGTGGGAGCATAGTAAAATAGAAAGAAGCCTCCACTATGCATTTGTACCAAGCCACCCTGATGTGTTGGCGTAACCTTTGGTTCGGTCCTATGAGCTTCCGTTTGCAAACTACAGCCTTTTGGCAAACCCTACACTAACTCAGACTACGCTATTTCTCACATTTGCAAACAATAGCTAGAACAAGAGAACCGGATGGAGACAGAGAAAATCATGAGGTACTTTTGTATAGGTCCCAAACATGGAGTTCACCTTAAATATGATGATACGTCTCACTTCAGGTGCCACGGAGTTGTAGAGAAATCACTAACCGTTAAAGATATGGCGTGATTGGGCCTCAGGGATCTTAAGCGACTACACTCGGACGAGGTAGCCCGAAAGCATGGGTTGAGTGAAGACCACCAATGATGCAATTTTTTTTCCATAGGAGACAACTATGTAGATGATATCCACTTAGTTTTGTTATGGAGACCACCAATGTTCCATACTCTTCATTTTTAAGGAATGGAATATCTTCAATCAAATAGAGAATGAAGAGCCTACATTTTTTTTTGACATTACCAAAGGTTTTTTGTGCCCAAAAAGAAGTTGAATGCCATAGTAAATATTTATTCTTCAACTTTAGATGACAATGAACATCCTTAAGAAAAACAATTAGGTGAAGATGTCAATATGATTCAAGAAGAAATGCCTTCTGAAACTCATAAAGAGTCAATTTGATTACCCAAAAATATCTGGAAGAACTTAAAGACTCGTAGATATGAGTGGAAGAAAAAGGAAAAATAACTATCAGCTTGGAAGGATCAAATTACTTGAACTAGAATGGAAGACTAGGGGATATGTGATAATTGTTGATAGAATCATGGATAATCTTAGTAGGTACAACATGCCAAGTAAGATTTTTTTATTAATCCTAGCTACTGTAGTTTACAAATGGTATTTGTAGTTTGCATTAATGAAATCTTGATGGGACTACACCAACTACACCAACACATCGGGGTGGCCTAGTGAATGCTAGTGGATGCTGATCGTATTTTGTTCCCTGACGCTCCCCATGCTTTTGGGCTACCTCATTCGGGCGTAGTTGCTTAAGATTTCACCGAAGCCCAATCAATAGCTATCTTTGACATGTGATGATTACTATGAATTAGTCTGACTGGCACCTAGATACGTCTTGTTAGATCCAAGAGATCCATGTTGAAGACCTCTATGTAAGGAATCTCATGGTTTTCTCCACTTCCCATTTGGATTTTCATCGTTGTGTTATTGTTTGCAAACAAGAGAAATAGTACAGTTTGAGTCAGTGTATGGCTGCCAGAGGCTTTACTAGGATTGCAAACCGAAGGTCATGGGACCAAATAAAATATGCCAACACATCTAGGTGGCATGGTGAATGCTAGTGGAGGCTTTGTTTTGGTTCCCTATGCTCCCCGTGTTTTCACCAGCTACCCCGATCGGGCGTAGTCACTTAAGAGCCCTGAGGCCCAATCAAAAGCTATCTTTAACATGTGGATTTCTCAGACTCTGTAGCACCTAGAGTACATCTCATTAGATTCAAGAGATCCATGTTTAAGCCCTCGATAAAATCCTCTCGTGGCTTTCTCTTTCTTCATCTGGTTATCTCGTTGTGTTATTGTTTGTAAACGTGAGAAATAGTGCAGTTTGAGTAAGTGTAGGGCTGTCAGAGGCTGTAGTTTGTAAATGGAAGCTCATGGGACCGAACAGTACTGATGCCAACAAATCAAAGTGGCCATTTGAACGCTATTGTAGGAATTCTTTTTGGTTCCCTACGTTCCTCGTGATTTCGGGCTACCCCATTCGGGCATAAATCGCTTAAGATCCCTGAAGACCTAAACACGTCATATCTTTGACGAGTCTTTTCTCGGACTCCGTGGCAGTGAGAGTTGTCTCATCAAATCCAAGTGCTCCATGTCAGGTTACTCTACTTGAATGAGTTGCTCTCCCAGTTTATTTCCTATCCATCTAGTTCTCTTACTGTGCCTATTGTAGTGTTGCAAACGTCCTGAAGTAGTGCAGTTTGAGTGATCCCATTGTAGGTCTGCTAGATGCTATATTTTGCAAATGGTAGCGTGTGAGACCAAACCAACTACGCCAACATGGTACCAAATGGCCTGGTGAACACTAGTGTGATAATTGTTTTTTGGTTCCCTACGCTCTCTGTGAAAATGTTAGGAAATAAGAAATAAAATATGCGGAATAATCCCTTACAGAATCGCAATAGTAGAAACTAATATGTAGAAAATATTACAGATCTCAAATAAAAGTGCAGAATAAATAACACAACACAAAGAGATAGTATTTAATGTGGTTCACCCAATTTGGGCTACGTCCACAAAGAATCACTTGCTCAAATTTTATTACAAGCCTCCACTCTCTCAATACAATACCCAGATTTGTTTGGAGCTATGCTCAACAAACTCTAAAGAATTCACACCCGAATTCAAAGCACATCTGCAATGCATTTTCTTGTATCTGTATTATATGCATAAGACCATATAAATAGACAATTGTCTTAAGTAGTTTAATACAAAACCATGGGTATTAAAACCATGGGTAAAAAACCATGGGTATCAAAACAATGGGTATCGAAAAACCATGGGCCCAAAAATAGCCCACAACGGTTACCCATTACCCATGGGTTAATAAACCACCCATGAAAATTTGCTTCAGGGGCTTCGTCCCCGAACCCCCTTGACCTAGGGGGCTTCACCCCTCGAACCCCCTTAACCCGCTCACTGGTGAGCGGGACCGCCATAAAAATACCCGAGTGTAACACATAGAAGGTGTACCACACTCTAACATGAAAATAGGCTCCATAAACATAACAATCTCCCACTTGGAGACTGATTTCCACTGAGACAAGCTTCTCAACCCTTCACTATCATCCACGAAGGCCAACCAAAGCTGAACATAGCTTTAGTTTATCCCTTGTGACCACCTTGGTCATCATGTCTGCAGGATTCTGACTGGTATGAATCTTCTCTAACTTCAACTTATCTTCCTCCAAAGTTATCCTGATGAAGTGATATCTCAACTGTATATGCTTCATCCTGGAGTGGAAAGTCAGAGTTCTTAGCTAGGTGTATAGCACTCTGACTATCACTATATAGCTTACATTCCTCCTGCTTATGCCCTAACTCCTCAAGTAATTGTTGTAACCAAATCATCTCTTTGCTTGCCTCTATGGCAGCAACATACTCAGCCTACGTGGTTGACAAAGCCACCAACTTCTGTAGTCATGAAATCTAGCTCACTACTGTCCCACCTACAGTGTAAATATAACCTGTTGTGCTCCTCCTGCTATCTACATCTCCAGCCATGTCTGAATCTACATAACCACATAAAGTGGTGTCTGATCCACTGTAGCATAAAACTATCCCCATGGTCCCTCTCAAATACTGAAGGATCCACTTTACTGCTTGCCAATTCTCTCTACCTGGATCACTCATAAATCTACTCACATCTCCCACTGCATGGGCAATATCAGGCCTAGTGCACACCATAACATACATCAAACTACCAACTGCTGATGAGTAAGGTACCTTGGACATATGGTTTCTTTCCTGCTCTGTCTTGGGACACTGCTCCTTTGATAACTTAAAATGGCCTACCAAAGGAGTCCCAACCAGTTTAGCATCCTGCATGTTAAACCTATCCAATACCTTCTTAATGTACTCTTCCTGCTCGATAAAGTCAGATTCCGTTCCTTCCTATCCCAAGTTATCCTCATACCAAGGATTTGTTTGGCAGCCCCCAAATCCTTCATATCAAAGGATTCACTTAGTTGTTTCTTGAGTACTTTTATTTCCTACATTTTTTTACCTACAACCAACATGTCATCAACATACAAACACAGGATAATATAACTTCCATCCTCAAATTTCTTTGTATACATGCAATGGTTAGAATGACATCTAATATAACCTTGCTCCATCATGAAGCTATCAAACTTCTTATACCATTGACATGGAGCTTGTTTCAGGCCATACAAGCTCTTCTTCAGTTTTTCACACCATATCCTCTTTACCTTTGACTTCATATCCTTCTGGCTGCTACATATATAGCTCCTCCTCTAAATCACCATGGAGAAATGCAGTCTTTACATATAACTGTTCTAAGTGTAAGTCTTCTGCTGCCACTATTCCAAGAACAGTTCTAATAGAAGTCATTTTTACTACAGGAGAAAAGATCTCATCAAAATCTATACCTTGTTTCTGTGTAAACCCCTTGACCACAAACCAGGCCTTATATCTTTTCTTTCCTCCTTCGTCTTTAAATCTTACACCCACTTGTTCTGTAATGTTTTTTTTCCTTCTGGTAGCTTCACGAAATCCCAAGTCTGGTTCTCCATGAGAGACTTATGCTCCTCATCCATGGCTTGCTCCCACTTCTTATTGGCATCTACCTGCATTGATTCATCAAAGCTCTCTGGCTCTCCACTATCAGTGAGTAATAAATAATAAAGAGAAGGAGAAAAATGTTTAGGTTCTTTTCTTACCCTAGAAGACCTCCTCACTGTAGGAGTTTGGGGTTCCTGTTGAGTAGGTTCCTGAACTGATTCATGGGTCACTGTACCATATGGAAGATCCTCTACCACTGTATATTCTTTCTTGGATTCTTCCCTGTTTTCCTAGCAACTGTTGCTTATACATGACTTTCTCATTAAAGACCACATCCCTAGACCGAATGATTTTCTTTTCCTTAATACTCCAACATTTAAATCCAAATTCATCACCACCATAACCAATAAAAGTGAATTTTTCTGATTTAGCCTCTAGCTTGGTCCTATCATCCTTGTCAATATGAACAAACTCCTCACATCCAAAGACTCTAAGAAATGAGTAATCAAATTTCTTACCATACCAAGCCTCCTCAGGTATGCCTCCATCCAAGGCACTTGAGGGTCCTCTTTTTATCAAGTACACAGATGTGCTCACCGCTTCTACCCAAAAATAAAGAGGCAGTCCTGCATGTATCCTCATGCTCCTAGCATGTTCCATTATTGTTCTGTTCATCCTTTCTGACATCCCATTCTACTACGGGGTTCTTGGAACCATCTTTTTCCTACGGATTCCATTCTTAGAACAATAATCATCAAATTCATTGCTACAATAATCCCCTCCATTATCTGACCTGAGGCATTTTAACTTAAGACCTGTTTCATTCTCTACCAAGGCTTTCCATTTAACAAAAGTATCAAATACATCAGATTTGTTTCTAATACAATAAACCCAAACTTTCCTTGTTGCATCATCAATAAAAGTAACATAATAACTTGAACCCCCAAGAGATGATACCTAAGCTAGTCCCCACACATCAGAATGTACCAGCTCTAACTTAATCTCTTTCTTCATAGGTCCAACCTTGAGAAACCTTACTCACTTCTGTTTCTCATATATGTAGTTCTCACAAAAATCCAAACCTATTTCTGTATATCCAGGAAAATTCTTCTTTATGATGTCCATGCCCTTATGGCTCATATGACCAAGCCTATAGTGCCATAATGTTGTATCTGCATATGAAGCCACAAGATTGCAATCATTAGTACTATTAGTGGATAAATACAAGGTTCCAACCTTCTTACCTCTTGCCACCATAAGAGCACCCTTGGTAAACTTCCAAGAGTCAACTGTAAATATCACAGTACAACCATCACTTCCCAATTGCCTCGCCGATATCAAATTTCTCCTTAATTTAGGCACATGTATGACATCCTTCAATACCCATGTATTCCCATTCTACATCTTAACCTGAATAGAACCTTTTCCAACTATACTGCAAGGCTAATCATCACCAAGAAAAACATGCCCAAAATCCCCTTTAACATAATCAACAAAATAATGCCTATGTGGAGTAGCATGAAAAGAAGTCCCTGAATCTAAAACCCATGATTCAGTAATATTATGCAAAGAAAGAATCAAAGCATCCTGACATACATTACCTGATGCCACATTCGCCTCCTTGTTTTCTTCCTATTGTTTCTTCTTGTCTTGAAGATCCCAACAATCCTTCTTTGCATGCCCAAACTTTCCACAGTTCCAACATACAATTTTTCTCTTGGATTTTGACCTTGCCCGATCTTTCGATTTTCCATGGTTTCCTCTATTCTTCTGTCTCCCTCTAGTTTCCACTGTCAAAGCATTCCCTGAAAGTAGAAGATTCCTCGAAGATTTTTCTTCACATTTCCTCGCTTAGAATCACCCCTACAACATCCTCAAACTTCAACTTCGAGTTAGCTGGAACTGAGTTACTTACCACCATTACCAGGCTATTCCAACTTTCAGGTAAAGAGCATAGAATTAATAAAGCCCTAACTTCTTCATCAAATTCTATTGTAACTAAAGCTAGCATATTCACAACCATATTGAAATCATTTAAATGATCTGCTACTGAACTATTCTTAGACATCTTCATATTAAACAACTTTTTCATTAAAAATATATTGTTAGAGGCAGAGGGTTTTTCGTACAACTTCCCTAATGCATCCATTAGATTTTTTGTAGTCTTTTCCTTTGAAACATTAAATAATACCAAAGATGCAAGACACAAACAGATCATTCCAAGTGTCTTTTGATCCAAAATATCCTATTCCGCATCTGTCATACTCGAGGGTTTGTTCACCTTCTTAGAAAATGGAGTATAAAGATCCTTTTGATAAAGGTAATCTTCCATCTGCATCTTCCAAAGACTAAAATTCTACCCATTGAATTTATCAACCCTAGATCTTCCATCATTTGCCATAGCTCCCACTCAAGATAAAAAAATTCCATGTGATTCAACACTTTAGCAAACCAAAACCAAGCTCTGATACCAATTGTTAGGAAATAAGAGATAAAATATGTGGAATAATCCCTTATAGAATTGCAACAGTAGAAACTAATATTTAGAAAATATTACAGATCTCAAATAAAAGTGTAGAATAAATAACACAACACAGAAAGACAGTATTTAATGTGGTTCACCCAATTGGGGCTACGTCTACCAAGAATCAGTTGCTCATATTTTATTACAAGCCCTCCACTCTCTCAATACAATACCCAGATCCATTTGGAGCTATGCTCAACAAACTCTACAGAATTCACACCTAAATTCAAAGCACATCTGTAATGCATTTGCTTGTATATGTATCATATGCATAAGACCATATGATTAGACAATTGCTTAAGAACTTTTATAAAAAACCATGTGTAAAAAACCATGGGTATCAAAACCATGGGAAAAAAACCATGGGTATCAAAAAAATGGGTACCGAAAAACCATGGGCCCAAAAATAGCCCATAACGGTTACCCATTACCCATGGGTTAATAAACCACCCATGAAATTTTGCTTCGAGGGCTTCACCCCTCGAACCCCCTTGACCTGCTCATCGGTGAGCGAGACCACTGTAAAAATACTCAAGTGTAACACATAGAAGGTGTACCACACTCTAACATGAAAATAGGCTCCACAAACATAACACGTGCTTTTGGGCTACCCCGTCCGGGCGTAGTCCCTTAAGAGCCCTGAGGAACAAACACATCATATCTTCGATGGGTGATTTCTCGGACTCCATTCCAACTAGATACACATCATTAGATTTAAGATCTCCATGTTGGGAAACTCTATGAAATCCTCTCATGATTTTCTCTGTCTCCATTTGGTTCTCTCATTGTGCTATTATTCGCAAACATGAGAAATAGTGTAGTCTGAGTCAGTGTAGGGCTGCCAGAGGCTGTAGTTTGCAAATGAAAGCTCTTGGGATTGAACCAACAACACAAACATGTCAAGGTGTCCTAGTGAACACTATTATAGGATTTTTTTGGTTCCCCACGCTCCCTGTGCTTTCAGGATACCTCGTTCGGAGCGTAGTCTCGTAAGAGCCTTGAGACCCAAACACGTCATATCTTCGACGGGTCATTTATTTGAATCCATGGCACCTAGAGATGTATCATCAGATCCAATAGCTCTTTTTTTGGGGTAATCTAAAAAATCCTCTCGTAGTTTTTTCCATCTCCATCTGGTTCTCTAGTTGTGTTATTGTTTGCAAACGCGATAAATAGTGCAGTCTGAGTCAGTGTATGGCTGTCAGACGCTGTAGTTTGCAAATGGAATCTCATCGGACCAAACAAAATACACCAATACATAGGGGTGGCTGGTTGAATGCTACTGGAGTCTTTTCTTTGGTTCCCTACGCTCCACGTGCTTTCAGGCTACCCCGTCCGGGTGTAGTCTCTTAAGAGCCTTGAAACCCAAACACAACATATCTTTGACGGGTGATTTCTGGGACTCCGTGACACCTAGATATGTCTCATCACATCCAAGAGCTCCACATTGGGGCCCTCTATGAAAGCCTTGGGTGGTTTTCATTATCTCCATCTAGTTCTCCTCGTTGTACTATTTTTTTAAAATGCACGAAATAATGCAGTGTGAGTCAGTGTAGGGCTGTCAGAAGCTGTAGTTTGCAAACAGAAGCTTGTGGGATTGAACCAACTATGCCAACACATTAGGGATGGCTAGGTGAACACTAGTGGAGGATTTTATTTGGTTCCCTAAGCTCCCCATGCTTTCGGGCTACCTCGTCCGAGTGCAGTCCCTCAAGAGCCATGAGGGTCCAAACACACTGTATCTTCCGACGGGTGATTTATCAAACTCCGTGACCCCTAGAGATGTCTCGTTAGATCTAAGAGCTCCATGTCAAGGACCTATATGAAATGATCTCGTGGTTTTCTCCATATCCATCTGGTTCTCTCGTTGTGCTATTGTTTGCAAACACGAGAAATAGTGCAGTTTGAGTCAGTATAGGGCTGTGAGATGCTGTAGTTTGCAAACGGAACTTTATGGGACCAAAAAAACTATGCCAACATGTCAAGGTGGTAAATTGAATGATATTTGAGGCTTCTTTTTGGTTCCCTATGCTCCCTGTGCTTTCGGGCTACCCCATCCGGGCGTAGTCGCTTAGGAGCTCTGAGACCCAAACACGTCATATCTGTGACAGGTGATTTCTCAGACTCTGTGGCATCTAGAGACGTCTTTTCATATCAAATATCTCCACATCAGGGTAATCTACGTAAGCCTCTCATGGTCTTTTCCATCTCCATCCATTTCTCTTGTTGTCCTATTGTTTGCAAACACGCGAAATAATGTAGTCTAAGTCAGTGTAGGGTTGTTAGATGCTATATTTTGCAAACAATAGCTCATGTAGGACTGAACCAACTATACCAACACGTCGAAATGTCATGGTGAATGCTATTGGAGGGTTTTTTTATTCCTTATGCTCCCCGTACTTTTGGGCTATCTCATTCTGGGCGTAGTCTCTTAAGTGCCCTGAGACCCAAACATGTCATATCTTCGATGAGTGATTTCTAGGACTCCGTGGCACCTAGATATTTCTCGTCAGATCCAAGAGCTCAATGTCAGGGCCATATACGAAATTATCTCACGGTTTTCACCATCTCCATATGGTTCTCTCACTGTGCTATTATTTGTAAATGAGCGAAATAGTGTAGTCCTGAGTCAGTGTAGGGTTGTTAGACACTGTAGTTTGCAAATGGAAGCTCATGGGACTGAACCAACTAAACCAACAATTTGGGGTGGGTGGGTGAATGGTAGTGGAGGATTTTTTTTGGTTCCCTACGCTCCCCATGCTTTCAGGCTACCATGTATGGGTGTAGTCCCTTAAGTGCCCTGAGGCCCAAACACGCCATATCTTCAACGGGTGATTTCTTGAACTCTGTGGCACCTAGAGACATATCATCTAATCTGAGAGCTCCATATTGGGGCCCTCTACAAAATACCCTCTGGTTTTCTCCCTCTCCATCTGGTTCTCTCACTATGTTATTGTTTGTAAACATAGAAATAGTGCAGTCTGAGTCAGTGTAGGGATGCCAGAGGCTGTAGTTTGCAAATGGAAGCTCATAGAACCAAACCAACTATGCCAACATGTCAGGGTGGCCTTTTTAATGATATTGGAGGCTTTGTTTTTTTTCCCTATGCTCCCTATGCTTTCAGGGTACCTTGTTTGGGCGTAGTCGCTTAAGAGCATTGAGGCCCAAACATGCCATATCTTCGACAGGTAATTTTTCAGACTCCGTGGCACTTAGAGATATCTCATCAAATCCAAGAGCTCCATGTCGAGGGCCCTCTATGAAAGCCTCTCATGGTTTTATCCATCTATATCTGGTTCTCTCGATATTATATTGTTTGACAACGCGAGAAATAGTGTAGTTTGAGTCAGTGTAGGGCTACCGGAGGCTGTAGTTTGCAAACAGAAGCTTGTGGGACCAAACCAACTACGCCAACACATTGGGGTGGCCTAGTGAAAGCTAGTGGAGACTTTGTTTTGGTTCCCTATACTCCTTCATGCTTTCAGGAAACCTCATTCGAGCATAGTCGCTTAAGAGCTCTGAAGCCCAAACATGCCATATCTTCGACGGGTGATTTCTTGTACTCCGTGGCACCTATAAACGTTGCGTCAGATCTGAGACCTCCATGTCGGGACCCTCTATGAAAGTATCTCGCAGTTTTCTCCATCTCCATTCAGATTGAGTTAGTGTAAGGTTTTCCATTGCCAATCACCTGATTAATATAGGTGGTTAATAAAATATAGGTGGTGAAATGAGAATTTTAATAAGATATTTTTACAATATAGGTGGTGAAATGAGATTTTTGTTTGTTGTTCCTTTCTAATATTTAATTTCTCTTAGCTTCACTTAGCTTTGAGAATAATAAATTCTCTACTGATAGTGCCAACCATGTGAAGTTGGAAGCTTTTTTGGCACCACTAACCTACATAAACATGTTAGTAAGCAATTAAATAGAATTTTAAATCATAGAAAATTTAAATAAAATCATTTAAGTAAATATTGAAATTAAATTCATGAAGAACATACCTTTGCAAATTCAATCCAATGAACCACAAGGATCAAATATATTCTTGATAGTAGCAAGAATTGCTTCATGATCTAATTCACAAACCTTCCACATATTTTTGTTTGATGGTCGACCTCGATATTTAATCAATTTAATATTTGTTGCAAAGACCAAATGTGAATAATGAAGTATCTTCTGATGTACTTCATAGTCTTCAAACAACCAAATGTTTGATTTTTTGATATGATATCGTCCAAGCCTAGTTCCAGTGACTACCACTGATCTAGTGGGATACTCAAGGTCTTCACCGTCAATGACTATGGAAGTCAATTTTTTTTCCCCTCTACACAACAAGATAAGAAGTAGTCTATTCCCTCTTCGTTAAATTCTGTTGCAATAAGTGCAAAAACATGCCCTATGCATCACAAAGTAAAACTTGTTCAGTCAATTTAAAAAATATATTAAGAGTTGACCATTTAATAATTTATAAATCTAAAACATGGCATGTACATATATGTATATACCTTGTTGCACTAAATCATAGACTTGGTCAAAGTCAGGTGATGTTTTCATTTGATCTGAAGACCTTGCAAGTTTTAATGCTCATGGAACTTCATTTGTGTTGAGTGGAATTAAAGTTCTACAAGTCCATTCATCCACCCATTGCTATGAATCACATTAATTCCATGAAAAATCAATGCATGATATATAAAAAATATGTCTTGCACCTCGTATAAATAGTCCTAAGCATTTGCATCTGAACTACGGAATGAGAGCATATCACTTGATCCTACAACTGTCATATAATATTCAAAGTTTTTCTAGAATGTTGTTCCTTTATTAACCAAAAATATCTATGAACCGTTGATCTCTCTTGAGATTCATGACCCATATTCTTAACACACCCTTTAACAATGTTTTTTGCATCTATAAATTTAGCACCATCCTTGAAATTTAACTATTCTCTTGCAAGTTCTCTTTTCACACATGCTTATGCAACCATCATGCTCTCCTTTTCCATGCCCTTGCCTTAGTAAAACTCTAGATATGTTGTACATTTGTTTCTTTGTGCATCTTGCTTAACCAATAAAACATCCGTGCATTCTTGAATTGTGATGTGTAGTTGTCTGACCAAATGTAATGTTGATCAAAACTAATGTTCCTCTCATTCAAGCTCGCATAAAACACCTGGAAACAGCCTTGTACATATTCTATAGAATGTGTCTGATAATCAATGATGTAGAAATGATACTCTCTTAATATTTTTCGATCTTTCTCAGTACTTTCAAGAGAGTGCATGAATGTTATATGCATGAAAATAGTAACTTACATTGAGTTATAATATTGAGATTGAACTTCCATTTGTGGTTGCAATGTGTAATTCTCTACGAATTCAACTACTGAAACAATAGTACCAAGTGGGAATGTGTTCATTTATTAACTTTAATTGTTCATCCAACCATCGAGCTCTATGCGTGTGCCTTGCATACTCACAAAAAATTTCCTCTCTGAATTTGACCATATATTCTGATACAGGTAATTATTTTCTAATAAGCTCACACCTGTTAGATTATTTTCCATCCTTTAATTGATATGCCACCGATTTATATTTTGTGAAATGAACCATTTCTTTTCCTATTGAATATGTACTCTCCTCGATGGATATAACTTTTCAGATTTGGCAAGCCACTGCATACATTACACGTTCCATCCAAACATGCTTTGTTATAAAAAAATTTTCTTGTTGATTTTTCACAAAATATTGTCGGAATAAATTCCCTTGAGGATTTTTGTGGGAAATTTATTCCACACTCCTGCAACATGATGTCAGTATGCAAAACACTGACTTATTTGACAAAAAACATCATAATGTATTGAAAATTCAACATGATAACTCCTGTAACAAGTGGTACATGAGTGATTGATTTTCACATAAAAGGGGTTTGCTCATTTCAAAGAATCTTTGGCTAATGTTAATTTGTGGATTTTCATTTTTAAACTTAGAGAACAATTCTGTTTGATTTATATATAAGAAATGTTTTTGCACATGATTCACAATTACAGAGAATCATATTCTTCTTTTTACTATATCTCTTCTATTCAGTGACACCCTTGTGTTCTCATTTCAAAATTTTACAATTAATTAATTTAGAATATCAGATGTATTCTTGTCTTCTTCATGGAAGTCTTATAGAGAAATCCCAATAGTCAGTGTTATTGACTAACTCAAGACATTTACGTATCTCAATTGATTTCATTAGTGTTTTTCTGTTTAGCTTCAAAGCACTACTTGTTTTTCTAATCAAGCATTTATTAACTATTTTATCACTTACTATATAATTAATTAGTGCCCACGTCGTTTAGCATTACTATCTTTGGTGCGTCTTATGCCACCTACAGTTTGGCATGCTTTATGTATGTTTTCAATAATTTACACATTTTAATAAACAACATTAGATGTTCTTAACCCCAGGTTCTTCATTATAGGTCTCATCTTAATTAATTTCATCAATGAAATAAATAATTGACATCTTTGCGTGTCATTTAAATTCTCAGAGTAACTATCCCATATTCCACTAAGCTTTTCTTCTCGTCATTTCTTTCAGAAATTTTGTTAGGCATTGATTTTATAATGTTTTCATTAATTTCAATTAAGTGAATTGGTTTTCTTCACAAAATGGAAGGAGGTGTTCTTAGAGGTGAAGAATTCATTTACAAGGTTACTTTCTTCATTCAGTGTTTTCAAACAAATTTTGGAGTTAACATTTGGATTCTCAAATAAGGGTTCAACAATTGGATTCATATAAATTTATTCATCCATAACAACCTTATCATTCAATTGAATATCATTATTCATTACAAAATCATTATTCTCTACAATTTCAATTATGTATTTCATCCCCATTTTCTAATACGTTAGCTACATTTGATATAGCGGATGTACCTTGCCTTGCTCAAAGTTTTTACATTCTCTTCAATTTTTTTATTCTCTTCTCTCTTCCAATTGCTTTGGTGTCTTGTTCTTGACTTTCCTCTTGTCCTTAGCTCGACGTTTATCGCACATGATTAGAAAAAATAAACTAGTGGGGTTGGGGACAAAATTGAAATACTAAAAAATCAGTGCAAGAACGTAGAGAAAATTGTAGACAAAACAGAATGTTTTCAGAATTCCCGTGAAAGAGATGAAAGGGATGTTGGGGGGGCCATAATATATAAAACAAAGAAAAATGTGTACGTGTTATGTACTGCATACACATTATGTAAACGCCTATGTGTTATGTAACGTGTACGCGTTTTTTCATTTTCTCTTTTCCCAAGCCATGCCTTAAGGCTTAGGATCTGGTTTGGATCCCCAAGCCTAATGCATGGACCTGTACAAACAAAACAAACATGTTTTTGTAAGAAAATGTAAAAATGTAACTTCCTCTATGATAAATCAAAATACAACAATCGCTCCATTTTCAAAAAATTATACCACGACGTAGAGCAGAGTTTCTTATTTCTAAAAATATAAATTTTCAAATTTTATGACTAATATAAGGTTTTCATATTATTGATTTTCTAACTATGCCTTTTTATAGCTATTTTTTGAAGTGTAAATATTTCTATCTTTCATTATGTATCTTTTTTTTGGGTGATTGAAATTTTAAAAAAATTATACCAGCCCAAACTAGGCATAATTCTATAAATATTAAAAAAAACTAATTTTCGATATTTTTGAGGTAGTTAGAGGGGGGGCGGGGCATGGTTGGAGCTCTGTTATTTTTCAAAATATAAAATTTATGTACTAAAAAAAATCATAAATAAAAAAAAGAATTGCGCTAAAAAAATGGAGCCCAAACTAGATGCTCCTAGCTATCTTTCTACCAAAGGGGTTTTCAAAAATACTAAATGATGCTAAAAAAATGGTGGGTGGGAACGAAAGTCACTCTATTATGTTTTTTAATAAAAATAGGAGCATCTGTTGGTATTTTATTTTTTTGACCCAGCTTAAAACTTATCTAGTTTTCAATAAAATTTAGTAGCTTAGAAACTAGACTCAAAATGCTACGATTTATATTTCTACAACATCTTCTAATTTTGAGTGTAACTATTTTGAAAAACTCGTACAAGAAGTTTTTTTTTTTTAATTTCAGAAAAATGCGTCCACTTAAGACCCCCTTTTGCCCCCCCAACTTGGTGCACTTACCCTCCTAGGTTCTGTAATGCTTTCCTTAGATAATTTACTGCATTAGATCTATGATTCCATATCGATGCTATACAATGAATGTACGGTTCAATTAACAAGAAGTTCCATCAGGTTTCTATCACAAGTAAAGCCTATTCTCAGGCACAGGACTCCCAGAAAGGAGGGACTCGACACTTCTGCGTGCACTCAGGTGAGTGCCCAGAAAAAACTGGGTGATAGTCACAGTAAAGCATGGGACCTTCCATGTTCTTTGGGAATGGATCAAAAATGACAACAAGAATCTTGTGAGCAGGTAAGAAGAACCTTGTAGATTGCATACAAAGAAATTGGATAATAGAAGCTATATGATGCACTAAGGGCTTTTCCTGTTTACACCAAAATAGAGCTATTGGTATGTATTGATACCAAATACAAGTATGGGATCACCTGAAGTGGTTCCAATAACTGTAGAATTTCGAGTATTATAATTGATCAGAGTAGTAGAGGATGGTGAGTTCAAAGACTCATTCAAGTAAGAAGAAATTTCTACTTGGGGAACCTATATGAAGATAGATTATTGGTCATTGATAGGATAATGAATTATCCATTGCAAACATGATTTTCAAAATATTTGATAAGAAGGGACTCCTTCCTAAGACAAATCACCTGTCAACATTGGTGCATATGGTCCTACTACGAGATAAAAGGAGAGTCATCACCGTAACAATCCATGTCAAATTTTGATTTGTTATGGCATGCACACATTTTAGGGATAGGTGACATATGTGGGGAGAATATTTTCCATCTATCTTATCTAGATGACACTAACTTAGAATGCACACCTGCAGTGGGAAGTACCTAAAGCCTATACAAATATTGTCCCACTGGGCATGTTAGAAACTTGCATATCACCAATTGGGAGTACAACACCCTCTGTGTGTATGTGTCTGTGATTCCCTTTGTGTTGTGAGCAACCAATTTTTTCAGGTAGTTCATGGGATTTGTCTCTCAGTTTTGTTGGACTAAAGCTAACTTTATTGTATCAAACCTCCTTTTAGAAGGTGAATCCTATAGCCTAATACGATAATCCTAATGTTAAACTTACTGTCTTGATATTATGGTAATACTAATTTGCTGATCTTCACTTCTAATCAATCTGAGACAAGTTCCCAAGGGACTAGAGAGATTTGTTGTCATGCTAAAGATCTAGCATGAAAATGAAATTATCCTATGCCATAACAGAGGTGAAGCCCACACTCAAGAAATCCCTGAATCGGGTAATGTGAACATACCCCCCGGAGAATCTATGCATATGTAAACCCCATGATGAATGATGAGGATGTGCTAATTTTATGTTTAGAGAGTGTTTCAAACACAAGCGACACAGTCCCTGGAAATGCAATTCATGAGCTTATTATCGTTTCACATAGAAGGCAGTAATGGATCCTGAATCGCCTAAGAAGAATTATTTCCAGACCTGGAAAAAACCTTGAGAGCATCCCCTAGGATGAAAGGAAAGGAAATATGTAATAAAAACCTCTAACTTAGGGTAGAGACATAGCCACAAAAAAATTCGAGGCATTTTATTGAAGGTTAATTGGATGCACAATTAAGGTTTAAGAATGAGTTAAACATAAAGGCAAGGATCTTTCTTCCAGCAAGGTACTTAGGAAATGCATAGGCCTACAAATCAACACTATTCACCTGGTTTCAAGTGTTTAACAGAGTTCCATGTATATGAATTATAATCTCATACCCTAGGAATTGGAGAGATAAAATGTGCCTTAGCACTTCATGTTTATTGAATCATCAAAGAGAGAGAGAGAATCCCAGAATCTTTCATTCCTTAGTGGTCCCCTATACCCTTCTAAGGTGCAATGGGAACACAAAACTATGACCTCCTTCACCCCCATAGAGGATGATTAGTCACACTTTGGCAAGGCTTTTGCTTGGAGCTTTCACCAGGAGATGTGCTACTCCCCACATGTATTTCCTCATTTATCACAAAACATTTATTCTCTTTAAAATAATTGATTCGTCCCTCATCCTTGCATTCCATGTAGTGATAGAGGAGGTACCTAATTTCATCCCTATGGTTCCCATTTTGAGTCCAGGCATCTCGAAACACAATGCAACATAGGCTATCACTTGGCAGCATCCAAAGTTATGACACAATGTGGTATCCATTCTGTCCTATATGTTGCACCAATATGAATGGTGCCATATCAAATGCCTACTTCACACCATCACCAGTCGGGTAATCTATTGTCACATGTGAGTTACAAATCACATTGCAAGTTTAACTAAATCTTCACCTCTCACAAATACTTATCAGTTTAGTGCCAAAAATTCAAGCATCTATTGAAACACATGCGCATTACCTCTTTTAATTTCTAGGCACACTTCTCATACTTTCAGAAGAGTTCCATTGCTCAAAAATAAAGAGTTCTTCATATATCCTTAGCTATGCATCCAATGGTCACAAAACTTTACCAATGAAAGACTTTTAAAAATTTCGTCATACTTGAATGTGATTCGAGCCCCACTGTACTCTGCATATATGTTATAGTAGCAGGTCAAATATTACATCCTCGGGTTGCTCTTCCTTATTTAGATCTAAGTTGATCTAGATGATGCAAACTGATTTACAATTAGATTTTTTAGTCTTAGAGAATTAGCTTCATAGAATGGTTCCCCATCGCATTTTTTTCATTACTCACCTTCAAAACCTACTTTGTTTTGTAGTCTTTTCTGGAAAAAGCTTAGTCTTGGATGATGTCCATGTCTTGAGAATAATACATTCGCAATAATTATGAAGTTTTATCGTTTCCAAATTAATCCTTCTAAACTTCCTCTTTTCTTTGGCGATGGTTGTGGAAAGTGCTTTAACTCAAAACTTGCTAAGTATGAGCTATTAAAATTATGCAGTTGTGGCACTAATCGTATCCCGCATAGCTGGCTTTTCCCATTCGCACTTATATGCATTATGGGTTTAGGAAAGACCTTTACTTGGCCTTATGGGGGAGCTTATACTTGTGTTGCCTTTAACTAGTAGAGTGACACCTCCGTAAACTCACAAATAAGGCAACTATGTGAATTAGAGGTAATTTTGGAATGTAACAGTTTGATGTGACTTACTTTAAAGAAGTTAAAATCAACATCAAATCTCTGGAAAAAGGGATTCATCCTAATTCAAATCCAATCCATAAAGGAGACTCGTCAAGTTGGTTTTTTAACCTTTTTCTTCTCTCAAATATTATGGACATAAGTATTGAATTGTACAATGATAAGGAGCAAATTAGATTCAATCATGATGTGTGAAGTATACTCTCTCAAACAACAAGTGAAGATTAAATCAAATCATGAGGTTCTGTCAAATTCTCCATTGAAAACATCCGTGAAACTTTACCCAAGTTTAGTTTTCTCAAGCTGTCCTTTTTTACTAGGGGTAAAAATGGATAACAGTAGTTATCATCATGAATGACGTTAACTCAAATTCTCAAGATCACAATATAACAGTTGTAAATTCTATTCACAGTACTTGTTTTTAAACACTTAACCAGATGACTTAATATGTTGAAACATAATGATTAAGTGGTCTGGCCAACCCTCAATGTATATGGATCCATCACTAATATATAGGTTAATATTTAATAGTATGAAATATTTATATTTCTATTATTAAATATGATAACCTAGGTATATACTTTAGGTTAAATATTTAATATCATGAAATGCTTATATTTCTAATATTAAATATTATAAACCTAGGTGTATGTGTCAACCATTTTAGGTTGAAAAGGTGGGTTGGGAGACATACCCGATCACCTTATATAAAAAGGACTTTAGGTCCTCATTTGATATATTCAAGAAATATATTAAAGGTGTACAAATCAAGTGATTTGGTTTTACCCTTGGTAAATAGGGTTTCAAAGGAGGAGGTAATCTTATTGGATGTAAAATAAGTTCTCTGAAGTAAAAAGGTTATTTTCAAAGTAGTTTTTACCCTATTGGGGGTTTCCACTATAAATACTATGTCACCCTTGTTATTTATTTCATGTAAGTATTTCTTTATTTACTTATGTTGTGATGTAATCTTTATTTAAATATTTACTGTAACATTATATAATATGTAAGTTGATTAAATCCGTATTTATTAGAATCCTCAAATTCTAACATGGTATAAGAGCGGGGTAAATTAAATAAATTAAGATCAAATATTTTGTATTTTATTTATTTAATTTGTACAAGTTTTTTCAACCAACCCGTAAGGGTATTTAAAAGTATTTGGTCCCCTTCTATTTTTTCCCAATTTGTTTTTGCATTAAATTTGTGCAATTAAACTCTTGGTAAAATTTTTAGGGTTTTTCAATTTTAAATCCCTAATTTTTTAGGGGGGGAAGATGTAATATGATATGCTTCTTACTTTCATTTACATTTTGTAAATTATATGGAATTAATGTTTGTTTGGAGATTGATGTGTACATAGGTGAAAGGGGTTTCAAATGTTTACCTGCGTGAAAGTCACATATAGAAAAGGAAAAGATTTATTAATAAAGGAAATAATTTTCATATTTTCTATAATTTCAAATGTTTGCAGATTAAATATTTCAGAAGGTAAATTCATACCCGTGTTCTGTTGGACCCCTCTAAAAGGATTCAATTTAAAAAACTATAGTTTATAGTTAATCTATAACTATATCCTATATTATTTGAAAACGATATTATTATTTTTAAATAAAAATATCTATAATATAGAATAAGGTCTATATAATAATTTATATAAACACAATATTAAAATTTATATAGTTTTAAAAAAAAACTATATATTAAAAGACTTGAAACCATATTAAAATTACATGAGATTGAGGGAAGAGTCAACAGACCATATTCTAAGTCTAAATTAACACTACAAGAAAAAGGGTATTGTATCCACAAGTTTTCTACATTTTCTTTGTGGATATTTTAGTTGAAATTGTGAATCCAAATTTGTGGACTCCACCCACAATAATTTTGTGGAAACAAAAAATGTGACAAAAAATGTGAAAAAAAAACACATAGAATAATTGTGAGAATTCCACAAATTTTATTTTGTAGAATTTGTCACAATTAAAACATTGTCATATATCCACTATTGGTAGTATTGTGACAATTTTCACAATTTTGTGATAAATTAATGTTTTTGATGGACTAAATCATCACACTTTATTATCATTATTTTGTATAATATTATTCTTATTAATTTTATATAATTTCAAATATTTCAATAATAAAATTTAAATTACATTTTAAATATTAATGTATATCAAAATAAAGTTTTAATTAAAAAAATACAAGATTTATTACATTCTAAATCAAAATATTTAACAAATAAAATAAAAAATCTATTTTTTAAAAATATAAAATTATAGTTATAAAAACATGTAATATATATATATATATATATATATATATATATATATATATATATATATCCTTCTTCCTAAAGAATCACATGCAATAATTGAAAATATTAAGTGAACTCCTTTATTAAAGATTTAAATATTTTTAAAAGGTTTGTAAATAAATACTTTTTAAAATAAACATTTGAGAATTTTGTTTTATTAAATGAAATTTTCGTTTGAAATATATAATACTTGTATTTTGGGAAAACAAATTAGTTCTAAAACTTATATGGAATAGTTGATTAATAAATTGCAACAATTTTTTATTTAAATGAAATTTATAGAGAATTATTTTTGGCTGAAATTGATATTGTTGAAAATGTTTTCTATTTAGATTGTTAAGATTAGATTATTAAACTCTTGTTTGAGCATGAGTGTTTATTATAGAATTATATTTGGGTTACCCCTGGTATTTTTCAATTTTATTCCTTTGTCTAATTTATATCAATTCACTTTCATTCATTTATTTCATTTATCAAGAAAACATAACAAATTATAAATTACAATAATTTTTTTTAAAAAAAATAGAATAATAATTTATTGAAAGAAAATATATTCAATACAAAATAAACAATCAAAATCATCTTTTAACACTATTTTATAAATCTTTAACCATACTCAAAATTTTGAATACATCCCCAAACACCCGACTTTAATATTTTGTATGTGAACTTAGTCCTACAAATAAATTGATCCTAAGCTTAATTTTCTTCTAACATCAAAAACTGCTATTTTAGTTAGTACATTACTCATGTAAAGACCGTCTCTTTTATCCAACATGCATGCCCTCATAGTATAACTACATATATTTTCCATTACACACCCAAAATATCTTCATCAATATTATCATATGTGTGAGGTGCAGTTCAGTTCAGCTCCTCATCCCGTGAGCGATGCAATTCGGCTACTCAGAAACCTACCTTCTGTGCTTCACAATAAAAGAATCCACGCTACAATCCAAACTACTCTTCATAGATTTTTTTAAGGATGAGAGTAAAAACACCAACTAAAACCCCTCGTGTGAATGCTCAAAACTAGAGAATAAAATAAAAATAGAGGAGATGAAGTTTATTATTATAGACAGTACTTTCCCGTAGAATCCTCTAAATTTTTATTCTTAATAAATACAGTCCACGTGTATGATGCCATCTCCTTCACACAGATACTTAGAATGGATACATACACTACAAGAAAATGGCTACCATATCCACAATTTTTTCACAAATTTGTTGTAGATATTTTATCTATAATTGTGAATCCAAATTTGTGGACTCCACCCACAATTATTTTGTGGAAATTACAATTGTGAAATAATTTGTGAAAATTCCACACATTAATAATTGTAATAATTTTCACATTTATAATTATTGTGAGAGTTTTCACAATTTTGAATATGTTGTGGATCCACAAATTTAAAATTGTGACATGTGATACAACAACAATTTGGCAACTAAATTAGCAATTAAAATTGTAAATATTAGCACAAAATTATGAATTTTAAAAAGTAATATTTTATATTAGTTTGAAAAATGATAAATATTTTCAATAAGTATATTAATTTTTTTGAAAAAAATACAATTTTAAGAGTATGTATACATTAAAATATGTAAAACCTTCAATTTTTAATTCTAATAATAAAATTTTATTTTTTAAAATCAAATTTAAATCTAACGTCCAATCAAATTTAATAATAGTTATATTCATAATTAATTTCAATAATTCAAAAAAAAAAAAATTCAATAATTAAGTTTTAAATATCAACATGCAACAGACAAAAATATAACATTTCAGATTTTTAACATTTTAAATAATTTATTGATTAAATGATATAATAATTATAAATATTAAAAATCGATTACATTATAATTATTGAAAATATTTTGAATTAATATATTTAAAAAAAAAAAACTAAATTATAATATCAATAACATATACTAAACATAAAAATACTAATATTTATATATTTAACTATCTTTACCAAATTAGTGTTTAAATTTTATAAATATAGATATATTCCGGAAAGATTTTTTTTAATCATAATTACATACATGAGAAAATAGATGATTTTATAAGTGTCATTCAAAATTTTCTATTTAACATAATTTTAAAGAACTATTTCCGGTTTAAATTGAAGTTGTGTAATACAAGTGGTTAAGAATTTTTATTTGTATTGTTGTATTTTTGTACTTGAACTTTTCGTTAGTATGATTGCTGAATGTAACTTTGTTACATTTTGGTGATTTTATTCCTCCTTCTTCAAGTATGTTAATCTTTAAGTTCGATGATATATTTTTTAAGTTATGAAGAAAATATAATATGAAAAATTATAAGTTTAGAAATAAAAATTACAAATTAATTTGAAAAAATATATATTCAAGAGAAAAAAACCAATTAAAACCATGCTTAACACAACATCCTTTCCCGAATATTTATTCAAAAAAAAATTTCACAAACACCCGTTAATTACTTAGACATTATTCTTCTACTATCACAATACTACTCTGATTAAAAGACCTCTATAAAATTCTTGCCAACAAACAACCTTCAGAGGGTATATCTTCCATATTAAAACAATCGCTACTTAATCCCTCATATGTAACAAGGACTAAAAAGTATATAGTTAATCCACCAAACTATTTATTACTTCACATTCGCTTCAGAATGTAACAGATGAAAACAATCCCGACCGCTCTTCATAGCTCCTTTTCAGGTATGAGCCTCAAAATCTGTAACACGGAACCCTTGAAATATGATGCTCAAAAGCATAGAAAAATAAAAACTAATCAATCGTATTACTATAGGAAATATAGTCTTTGTGAAACATCTAAAGTTTGAATGTTCTAGAACTATGATATATCCTTCAAATAGATCTTTATAGTAGATGCGTATGTGATCTCCTTCCCACAGATTGCTAGCATGCACAGATCACCAACATATGCATTTATAGATCTCATTAATAAATATCACCGAAGTGGATGTAATTCACACGGATTGCATTCTAATTCACATGGATTACAATATTTAATTCACACAAATAAAGAGTCCTCATGCATCGGATCATATTAACATAGATCATGTGATTTAATTCACAAACACCACTATTCTCGAGGCATAGAATCAGATTTTTGAGAATATTTCACAAAGAATGTGGTGGGGTCGTGCATGCATGTCTTCATTCTTTAAAATTTGAACACTCAAAATAATATTCTTAAAATAAAACCAATGATTATCTTCCATGCGTGATGGTCTCTTTGAACACTTTATTAAATTTAATACAAATTTATTATTAGCTTATTATTAGTGAAATAATTCAATCTCATAATAATTATGTCTAACTCAAATTGTATCGCATATTAATTTGTTGTAGAATATATTTAAAAAATCAATATAAAACAACATGTAAGAGATAGGCGATTATATTCTACTTGAGGTTTTTGTTACGATACTTTTTTGGATAATAGACACTTAAAAGTGAAAACAGATTTAGTTTTTATTTAAGCATTAAAAATAGAGTCAAAATTTGACATCATGATACATTAAAGAGTATATATTAAGAATTAAAGTTTATATATATATATATATATATATATATATATATATATATATATATATATATATATATATATATATATATTCAACATTTTAGACTATGCATAATATTTGTTTTAAAATTTTAAAATCATGTAAAACATTGAATTGTTTAGCATAATTCTATTTTGAAATATCCATTTTTGTTAAATTATGAAAAGAAAATGTAAATTTTCTACGATGTAATTTCAATAATGTGGATATTTCACAATTTTAAATATGAATTTTATAAAATAGTGTGAAAATGTTTTCAAATGATTAGAAATTGTGATTTCTCCACAATACAATATCATGAATATGGATTTTTAACAAATGTAAATGATACTTTTATGAAATTTTGAATTATTTACATTATATTTTTATATAATTTATCTGTTTAATATTGATAATTCACCAAATTTCTACAAAATAATATAATTGTTGATAACAATGTGAATAAATTAGCCTAGTTCTAGTAGTGTTATTTCTATCTTGACAAAACTCAGATCATGAATGAAACCAACTACAACATTTGGGTCAAAATAGAATTTATGGCGAGGACACTCTAGACAATTATGTTTGGATCTGAGGTTGCTCCCACCATTCATCAAGCAACTGTAGATATCATGAATGCATTCTTGCAACGAATGTAAGATGCTCTTTCTATGTAATGTGAATGATGAGTACCTTCTACACGTTGGTAATATAAAATATCCGAAAGAGGTATCGACAAAACTAGAATCTATGCATAAAGGCTACTTGGTATATCAAGGATAGTAATGACGATTATAATAGGTGAAGGAATTCAAAGAAATAATCTATATATTTTTGATGATTTCTCTTCTGTCATCTTGTTTTATATCGTAAGAGTTTGAATAATTTAAAACTATGGCATGAAAGGTTAAGACATGTTAATTATTGAAGCTTATATGAAATTTATAGATGTAGTCTAGTGAGAAGCTTTACATGTGTTGTCTTCTTCTCTAGAAGTTACTTCATTAAATTCTTCTAAATGATGGTTTTGATTTTAATTTAGTAAATGACTATGATAATGTTTTGATGTTATAGATGTTTATGAAAATCTTATCTTCCTAGATAAGAAATTAAATTAGGCTCAATCTATGTTAGAAAACTCAAATCCTATTAACCTTAAGAAAATGATCAGAAGCCATCATATGTACCATACATTAATTACCTTGTATGAACCTGAGCTGTGAAGTATTATAGGGTCTAGTTAGATATACAAAGTAAAATATAATGGTGATGGTAGTAGTCACAAATATAAATCTAGACTTATTGCTAGAGGTTTCACTCAAGTACTTGGTATTGATTATGTTGAGACTTTTCTTGTAGCTAAAATGAGTACTGTTAGGGCCTTATTTGCAATTGCCGCTCAATTTGGGTGGGAAATCCACCAAATGTATAAGAAAAAAGATTTTTTGAATTGTGATTTAAAAGAACTTTACATGTTTCAACTTAAAGGATTTGAAGAAACTAGTAAATAAAACTATGTTTGTAAGTTAAGAAATCCTTGTATGGTTTAAAAACAAGCTCTTAGAGCTTGGTATGTGAAAAATTGTTTCCTTCTTTAAATTGTTAGGTTTTGTTAATTGTTCTTCTAACAATTATATATTCATTAAGCAATAAGACTCGCATATTATCATTATATGTATATATGTTGACGATTTACTTATGACTAGTGATAATTCTGATTTAATTCATATGATTAAAAAGAAATTGAAGCCAATAATTTGAAATGAATGAGTTGGGTCTACCACATCATGTTATTTGTATGATTGTATTTCATTCTATTATTATTTTTCAAAACACAATATGTAACCATTGTATTGAAAAAGTTTCTTATGATTGATTGTAAACCGTTTTCTACTTCAATGGAAGTTGGAATAAATATTGATCATAAATCTGCATATGAAAAAGGTTGATCATATTTTACATACGTTATCTACTGATAGTTTTATTTATCTAACTATAATTAGATTAGATATTCCCTATACAAAAGGAATTACTTCAAGGTTTATGCAGGAACCTTTTTTAGAGATCATTGAAGCCGTAATTTGAAATGAATGAGTTAGGTCTTTCACATCATGTTATTTGTATGATTGTATTTCATTCTATTATTATTTTTCAAAACACAATATGTAACCATTGTATTGAAAAAGTTTTTTATGATTGATTGTAAACAATTTTCTACTTCAATGGAAGTTAGAATAAATATTGATCATAAATTTTCATATGAAAAAGGTTGATCCTATTTTACATACGTTGTTAGTTAATAGTTTGATTTATCTTACTATAAATAGATTAGATATTTCCTATACAAAAGTAATTACTTCAAGCTTTATGCAAGAACCTTTTTTAGAGATCATTGGAATCTTGCATAAAAAAATTAGATATTTGAAAGGAATAATCAATTATGGGTTGCATTATAATAAGAATGAAAATGCTATCTTATATGGATTTTGTTATTCCAACCATATTGATGTAATGTGTTATAAAATATACTGGATATGTATTCAAGTTTTTTGGTGTAAGAACCATTAGTTGGAACAACAAATAAAATCAACAGTCTTCATTTTTTCTACTGAGGCATAGAAGTATAACAGAAGATGTAAAGAACTCATGTGATTATAATGGCTATTAATAGAGATACACATGGAAGTTAAAGGAAGTATTTATCTTCTATGTAGTGGTCAGATTTGTACTACTCTTGATTAAGAATTTTATTCAACATTAAAGGACAAAAAATATTGAGATACATATACACTTCACCTGTGATAAGGTGCAAAGTGATGAGATAAATCTCAAGTTCATGTTGACTGAAGAGCATGTTGCTGACATCTTCACAAAGTTCCTGAGTGCTGCAAAGTTTTTTTCACTTTCATGAAAAGTTTGGATTATCAGATTTTTCATTGAGGGGGAGTGTGTATGACAATGTCGCCTCCTAATGGAACTTGGTTTTTGTAGAAATACCTTCAGGCATTTGTAAAAGAAATTTTGAGAAAGTGTAAAAATACGTTCGGGCATGTATACTTACTTGACTTCTTTTTCAGAAAGAAGTGTAGAAATATCTTAAAGGCAGTCTTCAGTAAAATCTTTAGTGCTATTAAGTTTAATTGTAAACATCTAGTACAAACATATTATTAATGAGGTACTTGGTTCAATAACCTTTTATGAGAACCTATGATAACATGTAAAACTCACAAATCGTACTTAGCCACTGATTATGGGATGATATTTCGGATTCCAAATCCATTTGTACCAAAAGGTAAATTGAGTATGATGAAGGTGTTATAATTCCTTCAACCAATATGCTATCCTAAAACCTTTATGGTTTAAGGATTGTAAATCCTGTAGTATACCACAGGAAGGTAATCTATTGACATATGTTTTTTTATCCCACTTAACATTAAGGGGGAGTGTTGGAACATAATGATTAAGTGGTTTGGCTAACCCTTAATGTATATGGGTCCATCACAAATATATAGGTTAATATTTAATAATATAAAATATTTATATTTCTATTATTAAATATGCTAACCTAGGTATATAGTTTAGGTTAAATATTTAATATCATGAAATTATTATATTTATAATATTAAATATTATAAACCTAGGTGTCTGTGTCAAGCATTTTAGGTTGAAAAGTTGGATCGGGAGACATAACCGATCACCTTATATAAAAAGGACTTTATTTCCCCATTTGATATATTCAGAAAATATATCAAAGGTGTGCAAATCAAGTGATTTTGTTTTACCCTTGGTAAAGAGGGTTTCATAAGAGGAGGTGATCTTACTGGATATAAAATAAGTTCTCTGAAGTAAAAGTTTATTTTAAAAGTAATTTTTTACGCTATTAGGGTTTTCCACTATAAATATTGTCACCTGTGTTATTTATTTCATGTAAGTTTTTTTTATTTACTTATGTTATGATGTAATCTTTATTTAAATATTTATTGTAACATTATGTAATATGTAAGTTGATTAAATCTGTATTTATTAGAACCCTCAAATTCTAATAGGTACTAGGGAAAATATTTGAGATGTTTAATGAACTTATTCCAATATTGAGTGATTGTTAGATATCCTTGGATTAAAATTTGAAACTCGCCCACTATTATATCAAAAAAAATCTTTGGAAACTATGTTTTTCCTTAAAAGAGTTGTAAATAAGTCCCATGTATTGTTCTCAGTACTCAAATTCTGCTAAGCTAATTAATGTTCCACTAGGAAAATATTTCACCTGTCAATCAATATATGGCCCAAAATTCCTTTATTTCCTATGAGATTTTTTGAATATCTAAATAATTTTCCATTTAATTAAGTCATGCTTCAATCCCATCTCATAATAATACTCCTGAGTACTTAGGTAGAATAATCTTTGTAAGGTCCTTAGCTAGTTCTCTTTCAAACCTTTGACTTTTGGACATATGTTATGTGGTATGATTATGAGCATTTTTTATAGCTTGATCATTCTGACCATCACCCTATTCATCTTTATTCTCTTGATTTTATTCCTCTTCAGGTTCCACATTTTGTTCCTCATTCTAGACCCTATTATCAAGAGCCACAACTTAATCTTGAGTATCATTCATCAATGCAAAATTTTTATCCAACTTATCTTATCATTTCCTTGTAATATCTTCATATACATTAGGTATTTTTTTCACATTAGTGACATCATTAGGATAGACACTACAAGAATCTTCCCTTTTCCTTATCATTTCAAATCTTAACATGAAACAATAAAAATGAGAATACAACTTATAAATGTGACAAAAATAATTAAGGCCGTAATATTGAACCTAAGCTATGATACAAAAGTGTAGCGAACCCCCGCAGGTGAACGTAAAAACACATTGATTTTTTAAATAATAAAATAGAATTTACAATCACCCTACAACTAGGAATGGAAATTGAGTCCCCAAGATTTCTTGGTCCTACTTAAACATAGATTCATGTGTAAGAGGAATATAAATGATAATAATAACTTACATTTATGCTAAATTATTTTATCATAACAATCTATAATGAAACTTGAGAGGCTCATTAACTTTTATAGTTTACCTCTAACTTTAATAGGTTAAATAATAGTACAATCACTAAGTACAATATTAAATGAGCTCCCATTTTATTATTCAGTCATTACTATGTAAGACACTTTAGTTAACTATAAGAAAATGTATTTGTAATTTTATTTCAATACAACCATACATAATATCAATCATAATTTGATTGATGATTCCATTAATCAAGCTCATTATTTTTCTAATTCGCCTATCTATTTACTATATACCTTGTAACAAAAATCCATCACACTAATTTTTAAGCCACACAATTTATTTTATTTTTCTAGTGTTTTACTATAATTAATTCAACATCCATAAATATAATTCCATTCCTATCTGGTAATAATAAGTTATTTTTACCATAATTGACATTATTTGTTTGAAGAAACCATCTTTAACTCATAGACCACACATAAAATATTTTCATAGTTTTATACATCTTATGCACAAAATTTTGGTTAATAATGATAGTACAATTTCTACTCCCATAATATTTACATAAATCTCAAAGGTAATATAATGATGCAATTTTACAAGAGACACCAGGTCACTAGTCATAGAGATATGTTCTGCCATTAAACTATTATGAGATAAAGAACATTATAGGAGTACTTTACCTCCAAATTTGATCCATATGTATCCCCGTATACCTATAAATACTTGTGAGTGGCCCTAAGATTTCATGAGAAGAAACATGTTGTAATAAGTGAGGAAAGAGAGATTCTCATGTGTAATATAATAACCCAATCAACTGTTAGACATTAATAGGGGAGGAATAATTATTATACATCCTAAAATCATAACATAATTAAATTTATTTTGGAAAAATTATTTGACTAATAGTAGGTACCCACCTAGTCCCTAAAATCCATCATAATGATAGAGCATTAATAATCTAAAGTGAGAATTGAAGAGCACATCCTATGTGTCAATCCATGATCAGTGCGATAGCATTCCCAACATTCGTAGGTTTGCCATACCACCTAGGGGACTCAATACTGCAAACATCCTAATTATAGTTTATTTCTATATACATGGTTTTTAATAATGTTCATGTATTCTTATATGAAAGGTTTGTACTATTCATTCCCAATTATTTAATAACGCTTTATAATAATTTTCTATCCAATGTTAAATTAAATACATTCATTATCACATCTAGCATTTAAAATTTTACAAAGCATACTGCGACATATTCAACTAGTTTTTTTTATTAGAGGTAAAAAAGGGTTGAGGGGACCCTACCCCATAAAAAATGTTACCAGTTCCTTACAAAAAGTCCAAGGGATATACCATTGAAGCCCTACCACAAAACCAAAGCAATAACAAGGGTCAGCAACAAGGAAATACAAACATAAAAGAAAATATCTAAACAACACATAAACAAACTAACAGTAGCATAACCAAGAAACTAACAACAAAACAACTTAGAACTAACACTAGTAAGACAATATCCCATATACGCACTCACTCTTTTATCATTTCCCCTACTGAGTTCATGCATCTGTTCCATTCTTTAACAAGGGAATCAATGATAGCTTTCCAAAACTTGTAGTTTTTCTGGGATCTCCTCTTTAGGACCTTTACAATAATATTCCCTTTCCTTAGCAAGTTCCATGGAATGAATCATCTCAACTAAAAGCTTGAGATGGTGTATGGTGCTCTTAACGTTGAGGATATGGACATCATGAATCTAGAACACAACTTCTTTCATCTTCAACATATCCTTGGTCATTTCCAAGCTTCTCTGATTGGCATTCTTGAGGTATTCACTAAGGATGAACGAGGATAAATTTTCCACTTTATCAGTCAGATCCTTCAATTCCATGGAGACCATACTAAGATTCATGTGTCTATTAATGTCGGTATCAAGCCTACAATGCTCGAATTCCCGCATGAACAAATGAGACATGATAACAGAGTCTTGAGCAGTAAACAGTTTAGATTGGGTAGTTTTCAAAGAATGTAAACTCTAAATGGCATCCTCCAAATTCTTGGAGTGCTTATCATCCGTAAAATCGGGAGATTTATTACTCTCCACCCTCATCATGGTTATCCCCATCAGTAGTAGCCTTGTCCAAGCTGGAACCACAAATATCAAGTCTGAAACAACAGATTTCCATCTTGGTTTTCCCTCGAATTTAAAATCTCCACTTCCTCAACCTATTTAGGATCCTCCTCAAACCTGCTATGTTTGTTGACAACACCATGACTTAGATTGGATCTGGTACGCTTAGCCACAAGTTTTTCAAATGGGTCTTCACTAAGATTGTCCTCCTTGGGCACCCATCCATCAGTGACGGAGGCACCAAATTTGTCATTTTTCCCCAAAAAATAAGTACCCATCCTGACAAAGGATTTAATGAGGCCCTTATGCAAAGGAAGGGAGATGGTCCCTTTCTCAACCATACCAATAGATTTTTCCAGGGGAGGTATATAGAAAGAAATCTTTAGGGAAATTGTAGGTTGACTTTGCATTACACACATGGTTCAACATGGGAAAATGGTAACCACAAATAACTTTGTACCTACGTTCTATGGTGATGTATGACATAAACAACTAAGCAATTTCATCATAAGGTTTGGGTAGATTTCCCCGATGAATACTCATTGTGAAGAGAGACAAGCATACCCTTACCTTGCATGAAACATTCGATCTCCAGACTGTAGTCACCCAATTAGGCTCGTAGATGCATCTGTCTTCCAAAGCTAAACCCGAGACTTTGGAAATAAGCTTACGGGTGGTCTTGGTAAATGATAAATTTCTAACCTAGACATGGCCCTCATTCCACATTTTTGCCACAACATCACTTAGCTTGTCATTATGGCCATCAAAAATATTGAAAAAGGGTAGCATACCCACCTTTTCAAGAAGAGTCTCCACCTCAACAGACATCTCCTGCCTCTTGCAAGGTTCAACTAGTTATCATAGTCACATTATCCATTATTGATTTACAACTAGATTTAATTTTACATTGGTGTCATAATATGTAGATTTTATTTTAATAGTTCACTAATATCCTAAGTTTATTCAACTGGATGGATTTTTCTTGTTCAAATCCTTTATTTTGGATGCATTCAAGCTTATTATGTTACTTATTTTCTAGCTTATAATATCATGTTATGGTTTAAAGGTTACATCATTTCATGTTTCCATAGACAAAAATTCACTTTGATGAATCCTTTTTATTCTTCTATAGATATATTGGAGCTTTAGCAAATTATCATCATTAATGTTGCCAAATTATCAACAAACTTGATAAAATGCAAATAATATGAACACCAAAAGAAAATAGATCTCCTTCTTTGTTACTCAATAATGAATTACAATGTTTCCTAAATAGGAAAACAACTCCCAACTTGATTTTCCAAGAAAAATCTAACTAAATTCACTAAATCTACTCTAGGTGGCGGAAAATACTATTTTTAGCAGTTTAATAGAACCTGCTATTCTTAGTAAGTTCACATGCTTATTTATACGGGCACAAAAAATGCCACACATCTTCTACATTCCTAAATTAGAGGAATTCCCAAATTTCTAAGTCATAATGCAACTAATAGACTAAAATTAACTAATGCCAAAAAATTGAAAAAAACCAAACTACAACTTAAATCTTAATTTTTGGCCTTAAGATGGTGGATTTAGGGCCCAAAAATGTGTCGAAACTTGCCCCATTGGTAGGGAAAGTTGCTTCTGCATTCATCTCATCAAAACATGTGGTTTGAAAAAATAAACGGACTCAAATGGACACCCAGAGCTCAAGTTATGACCTTTTCAAGTTCCTGCTAATTTTGCCGCATCATTCTCCTCTGCTTGAAAAAAATATAACTTGTACAAGTTTTCTTCTTCAAACTGCTTCCATTTATTTGCATCAAACTTCTTAATCTCCCACTCTAAGACCCAAGTATTGTCCTCTTGTTCCAGTCCTTTCCAATGTACCAAATATTTTTTGTATTTCCCATTCCGCGTGTCCATTGTTTTCTTATCTAGAATCTGATCCGTTTATTCTTTCTTCTTCACCAAAACCTACTACCTCTAATCTACTATTTCATCAATAACATCCCCTTCTGCACCATCCTCATTAAAATAATACAAATCTAAAACATTAAATACTAGAGAAATATAAAAATTCCCTAGTAATTCTACCTAATAGGAATTATCATTTTTTTTTTTCACGATTTTACAGGGACCAATCTTCTTGTACTTCAGCTTGTTATAGGTTACTTTTGGAAACCATTCCTTCCATAGATATACCCTAACCAACTAACCAACTATAAATACCTTTCTCTGTCTGTGCACATCTACTATTTCCTTATACTTATAATTACTATTCTGCAGCTTCTTCCGCACTTCTTCCTGCAATTGTTATATATGTTCGGAAAATGCTTCTGCATCATCACTAACTTTGGCATCAACTGGTAGTTGTACCAAATCTAACACCCCATGTGGTTTACTCCCATACACAATTAAAAATGGAGACTTTCCTATGGATCTGTTTATGGAACTATTATATGCAAACTCAGCTTGTGGTAATGCTAAGTCCCATTGTTTCAAATTTTCCGCAACGATGCACCTTAACAAGTTTCCCAAACTCCAATTTACCACCTCTATTTATCCATGAGTCTGAGGATGATAGGCACTACTAAACTATAGTTGAGTTCCCAATTTCTTCCATAAAGTCCACTGGAAGTGACTTAAGAACCTTGTGTCCCTATTCAAAGTAATGGTTTTGGAACACCATGCAAACGAACAACTTCTCTGAAAAAATATCTACTACGCTTGTCACATCACTTGTTTTATTATAGGCAATAAAATGAACCATCCTAGAAAACCTATCAACAACCACAAAAATTGAGTCATTAGCTTGTTTTGTTTTTTGTAATCCCAAAACAAAATACACTGTACACGACCCTTTAGGATTAGGCAACAACATATACAACCCTATATTCTGTGCATGGCCTTTCGATACTTGGAAAATTTGACACCTCTCCACATATCTTACCACCTCTCTTTTCATCTTTGGCCAATAGTATTTCTCTGCTACCAAGGCTATTCTCTTATCTTTACCAAAATGCCCAACCAATCCTCCACTATGGAACTCTTTCACTACATTCTCTCTCATAGATCCAACTAGAATACATAGTTAGCGTCCCTTGAGTAGGTATTCATCTTGTTAAATTTACTCATCATGGACATCTCCTGCATTATCTGATAATGGATGAATTAACCTTTCAAAAATATCCTTAAAATCAGAATCAAAAGAATACAAACCCTTTATTGCTTCAAAACCCACAACCTCATTTTCCATAGTGGTAAACAAAGTCACATGCCTACTCAATGCATCTACAACTTGATTCTGTTTTCCAAATTTGTGTTTTAGAGAAAAAATGTAACCTTGCAAAAATTATACCCACTTTGCATGCCTACTATTTAACTTCTTTTGGGTATTTACATACTTCAAGGCTATGTGCTCTGTAAATAACGCAAACTCCTTAGGCACTAAGTAATACCTCCAATGCCTTAATGTTGTAAAATTGCATAAAATTCCACATCATAAGTAGATTAGTTCTTTCTTACCTTATTCATTTTCTCACTAAAGAAATTTATTAGTTTTCCACCTTTACTTAGAACAGCACCAATACCCACATGTGAGGCATCACAATCAACCTTAAACACTTTATCAAAATATGGTAGTGCCAAAATGGGTGCCTCTGTCACCTTCTTCTTCAAGAACTAAAAACTATCCTTAGTTGCCTTTGTCTGCAAAAACTCCCTTCCTTTTGTGCAATCTATTATAGGTGCTACAATACTGATAAAATTTTTAATAAATTTTCTATAAAATGTTGTTAGACCATGAAAGCTTCTTACCTTTGTTATACTCCATGGAGTAGGCCATTCAATAATTTCCTTTATCAAAACACGTGGTTTCAAAAAAAAAAACGGACTCAAACGGACACCCGGAACTCAAGTTATGACCTTGTCAAGTTCCTGCTAATTCGAGCGCATCAATCTCCAAGGGCTAGAACTGAATCCATCAATGTTGAAAATATTCTAAAAAATCCACAACTCTATCATTAGTCTTGAACTTCATTTTATATAGCTGAATATAAAAATTTAGTATAGTGTTCTTGTTTTTGACCTCGTACAAAGTGATTACCTAATCACATGATTGTTTACCTATTCTAGCATGTTGAATGTGTAGTTAAATGTCATCTTACACTTTGAATAAGATGTTCAACTCATAAATTTGATTGGCCTTGTCAAAATGACAGATGGTGTGTTAATTGATCTGGTGATCTGGTTATATAACCATTTATAACAAGACACGATTATTCATACTCAAGTTGAGTTCAAATTTTAGTGTTCCATGTGCAATATTTATCACTAGGAAATAACTGCAAATCAAAAAGAAAGAAATTTAAAAAATTATTGGGAATTTTACTAACTAAATGGATTGTTAGCACAATAAAAATCAATACAATACACTCAAAAATCAAATCAATCCTTTGTGCAAAAAACATTCATTGGAAGGTAGTTGTTTATTTTAATATTTTGTATTACGTTTTGAATCAACCCCTATTTTTTAGGGTTTTTTTAGATGTTGTCACTGCGTTGAGTATTTTAGAATTCAATGTATAGAGATAACTTATATTAGATTCACATGAGTACAAGGTTTGTGGTTTATGGGATCAACTATGTGATTTTAAAAAATAGAATTATACTAAACCTTAATTGGATAGCAACTAAATATACACTATGATATAAAGCTGGTATAATACACTATGACATAAGCAATAAGAAGATAAACATGAAACCCTAAGTATTGGACATAGAGGAAAGGACTTAGCTAATTCTTTCTTTTCCTTGAATTGATTTGGATTGGAAAACTGATGAACATGAAAATAACAGTGTCACGATATCTTAGGATAAATTTAGGAATTGTTGAACAGAGCTAAATTAGGGCACCTGGATTGGGTCAAGGGCATGTGGATGCTAGAGTCTTCTACTGTAACACCTATGAATGTGCAGGTGGTCAAAATATGATTTTTATTGTGTCGCACAAGTGTCGCTTATAATTACTATTAGTCTTTTGTGTGTCACACCTTGATCGCTTGATGTACCTATAACCCACAAAATAAAGATTGACATGTAAATCCCACAATACCACATCAAATCTAAAAAATAAATATGTAATATGGGGAGTCATATCGACCCTAAAGACACCTAACTGAGTGAACTTACAACCAGGCACTACACTACATCTTAGAATCCATGTAGTTCTTGTGAGTGTGTGAAAGAATCATGTCCTAGGATTCACTTGTGTAAGTGCACTTGATCGCCGGTTGTAACTAGATGTAGAAATGTGAATAGATGTGTGGTTAGAATAATAAACTTCCCATTCTTATGTAGTGTGTGTAGAAAATTCAGTCCCTTTTATTGGTGTTAGATAAATTCCTTTAGTGATATTAGATTCCTTTGGATGCAAGCTTAGATGGTAATAGTACATGCTTAGAGATTTTTCCTTTATTTCTTTCATAGAGATTTGTATTTATATGATTCCATTGGTTGAATTTCCTAATTGAAAATGGAAGGTCGACCCATAATAAGATAAGAGGAATTTAAGAGGCCAAAAAAGAGTGAGTAGGGTAGAAAGAGGTTAGGGGCACCCAGAGGGGACAAGGGCACCTGGGCATTGATGTCATGGGTGGGCATTGGTGTTCAAAGTTATAAAATATAAGAAATTAAATTACTGATTGGGTTATAGCGTGTAAAATACCAGAAAGAAGAAAATAAAAAATTAAAGAGGCCAAAGATAGTTGTCAATTACTAGTTTTCTTGATTGGGAATCACGTAAATATTAGTATGCTTTTAGGACCTTGAAATGTAACCAAGTGCATGATTTTTTGTCTACATTTTCCCCCACTTTATGTTTTTGAGTGAATACTCGATAACATAAATTGGTTATCATATGTGTACCTTTTGTTCCTATAGATTGTGATGGTGATAGTGTGTTGAAGGTACACGTGAAAACATGAAGTGATGTAAAAATGAAGTGTGGAAACTAAGAAAGAGGAAGTGACCCTAGGGGTGAAGTGTATTGTGTTGTACCTATTATTGTGCCTAATGTAGGGTTACTTCTTGTTACATATTAAGGATGTACCTATAAAATAAGAGAGAAAGATTAATCAAAGTCATGTATTATGAAATCTCTGTAAAAATATGTAAATATGTGTAAAATTAGTAAAAGGAAAGTGTGAACATGATGATCATGAGTGTAAAAGGATATAAATATGTCCTTAAAAATGCTCTATAGAGTGATTTTTTGGGCGATCTCACACCAAGAGTGAGTTTTCTGGGTGATCTCATGTTAAGAATGATTTTTTTTTAGTGGATGATCTCATTTCAAGTGCATGTTTTTTAGGTGATCTCATGCCAATCACCGCAAGCAAAGAGTTGGTGAAATTATGGATTTTTGTCTGGGACAAGGTCTAGTGTTACTCTCCTTCCATAACCACTTCCTGATTATACACCACTGCAGATGGTGTGATCCTGGTTTTTCTAATTTATACTAGAATTAGTTCCTTATTGTACCAAATATAATGTAGATAGAATGAATTTTTCTTGCTAGAGGAATGTGCATGTACTTGTGAAACTACTCTATAAACTATTGTGAATTGTGTTAATATGACAGAAATCAAAATTAATTCTACCTTCTCACAAAATGTGCACAGTTCAGAAACTCATTTTTATTTGGTAGATGAGATGCATTAATGAAGCATGGGCTGACATTTCTCACTACTGCAAGTTATGGGACAGTATGGGGGGCCACCTTTTGCAATAGAACACCATTTTACTTCATTTACTACTTCTTGTAAGTGGTTGAAGGATAGATGGGATTTTCATTTTCCCTCTCTCTCTTCTCAAATTTCTATAAATTAAAGTGTTGGGCTCATTGTGGGTGTTAGTGTCTATGTTGAACTAAGGGCCCAAGTTAGATTCTGGGTCTGGGTCATTATTATAATTGTAGTATGTTTTTTTTCTTGTATTGTGCATATCTTACATTGTAGATTTGAGATGTTATTGTGGTATGATTGATTGAACCAAATATGTGATACCCCCTGTTTGGGGTAACTATGGTGACATCACTGAATTATCACCCCTTCTAGTATGCATTTTTCTTCCACTTTTCACACATTGGAAGAATATTCTCAATCCCTCCTTTTTTGGTGTACCACCACTTTAGTGTAGGCTTTTTTTTTCATGCACTCTCTCTCCATAGTCCCTTGGAAAGTAGATGACCTGATGTTGAAATAGACTATATTCCTGTACGGGGTAGGTAATATTCATGGTAGAAACAAAGGCACATGCAAACAATATGGCTGTGAAGATGTGTGAGTAGAAAAAACTTGTGATAACCATGTAATAGAAAACAATATTTAACAAGAAAGTGTGCATACAAGACGGACCATGAAAAGTAGGTTTCAAAAATGGGACATCCCTCATAATGTCACAAGACAATCAGATGGTGGACAAAGCATCCAAAAGCATACTGAATGTTCATACAAGACAAAGAGGATAGCTCACAAACAATAGCATATAATGGAAAACAATGTCAAGAAAACTGTAACAGACAATCATGGTGGAAAATAGTTATATAAAGTGAATGTTACACATGATGCACCCGTTAACATGTTAGAAATATATAGATTATGTCAAATCATGTATAGATCAATGGAAAGTAATGTGCTAGTAAGAAGAAGTGGTAAGATAATGGACCAATATTACCTATGATGTGTAAGAGTAGAAAATGTAAATGCCACCATGAGCCTTAGTGGGGCTGGTAAGAGGTACAATGCCAAGAAGCATTGCTACATGTAAACATTTATAGGAAATTTTGTACATTCACAAATAAAGACCAAGAGAACACACCTGTGTATATAACAAATATAATGACATACTGAGTATCTGTATAACATGGGAAATAAAATGTACTTGTAAGTATAAAAAAGCAAGAATGGATGCATTCAAACTAAGATATATAGTATATTTTGTATGAATGAGATGAAATATTATGTAATGCCAATGTGATAAGATAAGTTTGCCCCCAATGGATGTGAATGTGTATGAGCCGAGTGTTATAACTTAGGTCACTGAGAGGGGAGGTGAATCAATGTCTTCTCAAAATTAAAAAAAACTATTCAATCCACTTAATTAGTTATTATAAAGCTAAATCAACATTCACAAGTACTAAATATGAGAGAGAGCACATAGAGATAGGATTTAATGTGGGAAACTCAAATATGGAAAAAAACCCATTGAAACCAAGAACTAGCTTAGGAGAAAAATGTCCTATAAATGTTACATGATTTTAAGTTGAGAATTTACTCAACATGGAGCTGCAACTCCAAAAATTTAACCAAGCCACTGCTTAGTCTTTGACAAGATCTACAACTTTCCTGGAAGCTACAACTCCCAAAATCAACAAGGATTCTACCTATTTATTTTGTAAGTAACAACTCATAAGGAAGATACTACTCATTTTGCTAGGATACAACTTAGAATTTTAAAGATTTTTGTCACTCAGAATTTTTTTTCTTACACAAGTTAGGGTGAAAACTAAATCAGCTCACTATTCTTATCAGTTCTTCCCTAATTACTCTCCTTGTGATAACACTTTCACATGAACTTGTTCCACTTAAATATTTTACTCAACAATCAATTTTGCAATCAATCACAATCCCAATTTCATCAATTCAATCCTTTGTATGCTTTTGACTTATAAATCTAAGAATGGATCTTCAAAGAAGGTTTATCAATCATAAGCATGCTCCTATATTTGATGACGATGAAATTTTCAAAAATATACTACTCTCTATAGTGATTTCCACTTAAGGTATTCTTCTAAAATCACCTCTTTCCTTTCAGGCACAAATTTTCTTTCAACATATATTTATAGATATTTCTCAAGATTCAATCACTAAATCTACAATCACCTTCATTCCCCTATTTTAATCTTTGTAAATTTCATCTCATCTTCTTATTCATAAGGGAACCTACCTGCAAATTTCTCTCATAAACTCTCAACAACCATCAGCAACTCTTACATTTTCTTCAACTCATTACTCGATTTCTCACCACCCTCTTAATTTTCAATATATTCAACACACTTCCATCTAGCTTATACTATAAATTTAACACTCTAGACACATAAATCCTTCAACAACAATTAGAAGTTCTGAAATTGATTTTTGTAGGCATTAGATACATGGGCATCTAACTCTTTAACTTCAACTTCTAGGACCATTCATCCAGCTTAGCTTCTTTTGGTAATATGTACAAAGAATTCTAACTGGCTTCACATAACTGTTGTCAAGTAGATGATTACATTTACTTCACATGATGTGACTCCTTGTATGCTCAAGGTGCACATGAAATATTATTCTGACTAGATACCAAACTTTTGAGATTCCAAATATGTCAAGAGAGTAATCTCCCACCATATCATGTAACTTCCATTGGTTTTTCATCTAGAATCATGAGATTTTGCTTGTCTTTAAGAATTGTCAGAATTTTTAGAGATTACATCATGAAAGGATGTTACTTCACACCTCAACCATATTTTATTAAAATATTTTCAAAATTCAAACTCAGTAGTTTAGCCTACATTTTCCATTTGAGTTTATAAGGAGTATACAACATCCAAAAAATCAAATTGATGATTCTTAAGAACTCTTCTCAAACATTCACTTAGATAACCTAGGTTTATTTGATGTAGATCATTAACACTCAGAGATTTAACATCAACAAAATATATTATCAAGCATCATTCATTCTTCTTCAATCAGTTAGGAGATTACAGTCATGGAGAACCTTCAACACAACCATGGATGAGCTCATTTAGGAAAAAGGAAAATTTATTCAATATTTTTATTAGATTGGAGAGTTTTTATGTTTTCACTCAGTAATCTACAAAATTCAATATGGTAGTACATCTATATTATATTCCATGACGTAGCTTTGAGGACAAAGCATCAATTATTTTGTTAACATAGTCTTGGATCATAACATTAGGTTAATTAAGACTTCAAATGCATTTTTTGAAGAGAGATGAAGTCATTTATACATTTTCTAGACATATGTAATTCCTACTATCCTACAAGGATAGTAAAAATTTATTATTCTTTTCAAAATCGTGCAAATTTGGGTTTTTAAATTTTAAACCCTAGGTTGTTAATTTGAGGATTATAATGTATCAGTTTTCAATTTTATGCTAATTCACTTGTATAAACACATCAAAATATTATCTTGCTTCTGTCTCCATTCCTTATTTACATTGATACTTACAGTAATTCATCATTTCATAAATTTAGGCTAAGAGAGCTTACCCTTCTGACTGTTACAAAGAAACATGCCCAATTCTAAAAGAATGGCAAAGATTCTAAGACTAAATACTTTCTTAATAATCTGGAGATCAATTCTGAGAGGGATAAATTACTTGTGTCACTTTGCATACTTAAACCATTATCACTTCAAGGAAACTAAGAATGAATATAAGCCTCTTATATGATCAAGGTACTAGCTCTAAAAGAATGTTCCAGAGGATTCTCGCTAAGAAAATATGATCTAAAATATTCTTAGAATCAGTTACGGTCAATTTCACTACATGGAGGAAAATTAGAGCTTTCTGGAGATATCTTGTTTACATAAATCAGAACCCATATGCAAAATTTATGGCTCACTGAAGTGTTCGGGAAAATAGCGAATTTCAGGACTGTGCATCAGTTGAATGCGTGTATGGTTGCCAAGTGCACCAATGAAAATGTGACATGTGGATAATTTGAATGAAGGGTAAAAGTTTTTCTTAGATGTTGGTCTTGGACTCTAGGTGACAGATAGGGGGGGCCCACCTTTTATTGGCTGGGGGGCCTCAACCAGGTTTGATAGACTTGGTTATGAAGGGGTGTCTTGGTCTCCTTCTCATATTACCATTGCAAGGGATTTAGTATATATTTATTCAATTCTACAGTATTTTTATACATCTGGGAAATATTATTCAATGTAATTGTAAAGGGCTTGGTGGATAGCCCAACTCAGCCAACCAAGTTGGCCTATCCACTGGGCCACCCCTATTTATTCCACATTGGATGCTTTGGATAATATATCAACTAAATTATATTTCTACGTGTTATATAAACTACCACGCCTTAGCCTTATCTTTTCCATGCATTAGGATTATCTCATTATCCCTCCTTTTGACCACATAACCACCACTAATTCATACACAACTCACAATATGGCTATAACACCCAAACTTGGAAAGTTCCATCAAAGATACACTTTACACGGCCTTCAAAATGGTTCAGTATCCAATGTAAAACAACCACCGCCCTATATTTCAATATTCTTCTCACCCACCATGCACAAAATGTGGGATTTAATTCCCATGGTAGTAAAAAATGTGTGCTAGAGGGGGCTTGAACCCAATTGGGGTAGGTAAAAGGATATTCACTTGGCCGTTGAGCTAGTGGTGTTGGAACAATATAAAATGGGGTATGTTTTATTTATAGAGGAATTATTAGAAGACTGTGTTAAATATTGAAAGTCTTATAACTTGAGCGAGGAAGGGAGTTTGAAGATGATGTAAAAAGAAACTAGTTTTATTATTGGTAGGAGATTACAGTAAGAAGAACATATTCTTATAGAAATATTTGCAAAGGTTTATTTTCAATTTTTTAATAGATCAGTCACATTCAACTAGACCCAGAGAGTAGGCTGCAAGCTCCAAACTTTGTTATCATGTCTCATGTCGAATTGCTGCTGAATTTTCTTCATATTTCTCTATATTTTACACAGTACTTATAGATTTCAATTATTTATTAAAATTAGAAAAATATCTTAATAGCAAAAATTTCATTAAAATTTGTTAAAAGCAATTTTTTGAGTGTGATTGTGCAAATTTACTTTGGGTTTTTGGATCACTGGTATCAGAGCTGATTTTGACTAGTTTTTAGATCAAATTAATAGTTTTTGGATTGCAAGTTGTTGTTTTGAATGTTAACAAGGTCTCGGTCAAAGAAGGGTGAAGGTGAACTAGTAGAAGAGAATCATGAAATTGGTACAAGATGGTCTCGAATTCCTACAATGGTAAATCGATAGGCATTAATTTTATCAATCATTCCAAAAGATGAAGGAAATGGTAGAGGAAATGTACCAAGATAGACAAAGGGAAAAAGGAACTAGAGGAGGTAAAAAAGAAGACAAATCTAGTTCTGATATTCCTAAAACTGAACCTTTAAAATTTTATTTTCCTTCATTAAAATTGGATATTAAGTTTGAATTGCCAATGTATACTGGAGATCTTAATACAGAGAAATTATATAACTAGATCAAGAAAATAGAATTATATTTTAGGGTTCAAAAAATTGTGGATGATGAAGCAAAGATTCATTTGAAAACTCTTCGGATAGGTTGAACAACACTTATTTTGTGGGAGAGTAAGCTTCAAGAAGTAGAGGAAACCAAAGGTAATGAAATCACTTCTTGGTTTGATTTTGTTTCAAACCTTAGAAAATTTTTTTATCCTTTTAGTTATGAATAGCAAGATATGATGGATTGGCAAACATTAAGGCAAACTAAGGGACAAAGTGTTCAAGACTACACAAAATAATTTAGGAAAAGGGCTCTAATTCTTGGAATTTACCTAAACACACAAGAAACATTACTTAAATATATAGGTGGATTACATAGTTACTTAAGACATATGATTCTTGTTTTCGGTGCCACTAATCTTGATGTAGTGTGTGTTGAAGAAACCCATTTGGAAGCATGAGGGAAAATGACTAAGGAGTCTTCCTCTTCCTTTAAACAAAAGGAAAATTAATCCGAAGGAAAATAAAAAGGCTCGAAAGAACAAGGAAAAGGAAAGGGTAAGAAAAAAATATATCTTTAAAAAAGGAAGATGAAAAACCATTTCGCAATTATTTTAAAAATAACCATGATGAGTTTAGGTGTTGGAAATTACATCCATAAACTAAGTCTAAATGGATAAAAAAGGAAAATAGAAGAAAATGAGTGTTGTGGTTCATGATCTTGGGTCTGATTCAGGTGATGAAACCAAGATCACAGCCATGAGTTTTCAAGGAAATAATTCTCTCTCATCTTTCAACACGAGTACTTCAAATGCTACATCTTTGTCTAATAAAAAATATATGCATAATAATAAGAAAAAGGATAAGATTTTCCACCTTAGAGTCATTTCAAAAGATACAAAAATTCATATTCTTTTTTATAGCGGATCTCAAGATAATATGATTTTAGAGGAGGTTGTTAAGAAATTGGGACTCAAAACTAATCCACATCTTAAGCCTTATTCGTTGTGTTGGGTTTCTGATGATGTCAAGCTGTAGGTAACTAGAACTTGTAGATTCAGATTTTCCATTACATACAAGTTTAATGATGAATTTTATTTTTAAGTTGTTCCTTTCGATATTTATGGAGTAGTTTTGGGAGTCCTTATTTGTATGATCGTAAAGTAATATTATTTAGGGTAGAAAATAAATACTTTCTTGTGAAATATGGAATTGAGTATATTTTTCATGCTCATCGTGAAAAAACAAATCTTTCATTAGTTAATGTAGGACAAATGAAAAGACTTGTTAATTCAAGTAATATTTTTGTACTCATGGTGATCAAAGCTAAAGAGAAAGATCACGAAAGGGATTTTTAATATTATGATCTGAAATATCATAATGAATTGGTAAATAATTGTTTCTAAGTATGATGATGTTCTTCAGGATCAACAGGGTCTACCTCCAAAATGAGGGGTTTAACATGAGATCCAGTTGCTACAAGATGTAACTCTTCCCAACATTGGTATGTGTAGATTATCCATTATTGAAAATGAGCAAATCAAAAAATAGGTGATGGAAATTTTTGCCAAAGGTATTATTCATCCAAGTACATCTCCATGTGGTTCACCAATTATTTTGGTTCCTAAGAAAGATGGAACATGGTGAATGTGTGTATATTTTTGTGCTTTAAATAAGATCACAGTGAAAAATCGTTACCCTCTTCCTAGAATAGATGCTTTACTAAATCAATTAAAGAATGCATTTTACTTCACTTAGTTAGATTTAAGAAGTGGTTATCACCAAGTAAGAATTGATGAATTTGATGTATTGGAAACTTCTTTTAAAATGAAACAAGAATTATTTGAATGGTTAGTGATGCATTTTGGATTGTGCAATGCACCCACAACATTCATGAAAGTTATGAATTAGGTTTTTTGAACATTCATTGATGATTTCATTATTGTCTGCTTAGATGACAATCTTATTTTCAATAAGTCTTAGGATGATCATGTTATTCAAATTATGAAAGTATTAGATGCATTAAGAGGAGAAAAAATATTTTTGAAGATGTCAAAATGTGAATTTGGGAAAACATATTTAATTTACTTAGGTTATTTTGTGGGAAATGGTGAATTGAAAATAGATCCTACAGATGTATTATAATAAAGTGGCCTAGACCCAATAATGTGACAGAAGTTATGAATTTTCTTTTTCCAGTATAGTATTGGAGAAAATTCATTTCTAAATTTTCGTTTATTGCATCTCCTTTGCATGATTTGACAAGCATAAAATAAGTCTTTCAGTGGGGAGGAAAATAACATGAGGATTTTGATACACTAAAAGAGAGAATTAGTACTGCTCTGGTCTTGGCACTTCTAGATTTGCAGCATTCATTTGAGATTGAGAGAGATGCTAGTGACTACGCAATGGGGGTAGTTTTGATGCAGAATAAATGACCAGTGTGTAACCATTAAGAAACCTTCACGAGTGCACTAAGAAATTATCCAAATTATGATAAAGAGTTGTATGTGTTGATGTAGAGTGTAAAGAAATGGAATCATTAATTGATTGGAAAGGAAACAATTATACATACCAATCATCATCCCTTGTAGTACTTGCAAACACAAATAAAGTTATAACAGTCAAAAAAATTCCATTGGATGGGATTATTGGAGAAATTTCATATCTCATGATTAGGTATAAAAAAGGTATACAAAATAAGGTTTTTGGCATGTTATATAGACCTCCAGTTGTTGATGCATCTATTATTTTACAAGATAGTTCTTTGGCTTAAAATAGTTATAAATAACAATATGCATCTGATTTTGATTTTAAATAAGTGTATTAGGACTTAATGAGTGGGAACCAAGTGGGAGAAAAGGATTATCATGTGATTATCAAATTTTATATCATTCTAGTAAAATTTGTATCTGATGAGGCCATAAATTGGCCATAGATTACCATTATTTTGTCCTTCCAAGTTACCTTTGAATGTGGATTTAAATGTAATCTATGAACTTATATTTTATTTAAGATAGAATATAGGATATATATCTTATTCATTCTTTAGAAATCTTTTGTTATCTATTTTCTTGACTAATCCTATTGATTATTTGGGAAAAGATGCAAAGTCTTGTGTATACAGGCTATAAAGGAAAGATAATGCTAGTATTGGGAAAATTTGAGTTGATCATGTATGGTATATCAAAACTAAAATATGATTTCATATTCAGATTCCTCTCAAAAAATTATGCAAGTTTAAAAAAATAATCATCTAAATCTAAGATCGTATGAAAAAGTTATAGCTATTTTAAGTTAGCTCTGAAATTCGCAGGCTTAGTTCTGGAACTCATAGAGTTAGTTCTAGAACTCACAGGTTTAGTTTTGGAATTCACAGAGTTATTTTTGGAACTCATAGGCTTGGTTCCGAAACTCGCATGCTTCGTTTCAAAACTAACAGACCTTGACAGTTTTAGAGGAATTGTGAAAGATCAGAGAATCCAATGAAAAATATGAGAGATGTTTTTGTTCATAGAAATGTGATTGAAAAATAACTCATTTAGATTTTCTACATGTATTACCAAAAAAGAAAGATCTAACTTTTAGTGAGCTACAGTCCGAGGAAAAGTGTATCAGAAAGCACTACAAGTTCCATAAATAGAAATAGAAAAGTTAAATGGAAAATATGAGAGAGGTTTTTGTTAATAGAAATGATCTTAAGTAAAACCTCATTCGAATTTGCTACAAGTTTTACCAGTGAAGAGAGATGTGAATTTTAGTGAGCTATAGTCTGAGGAAAAGTGTATCAAAAGAGTGTTAAAAGTTCTATAAACAGAAACAAAAAATTCAAACAGAAAATATGAGAGAGGTTTTTTCTCATAGAAACGTGTTTAACAAAAACCCCATTATGATTTGCAATAAAGTTTACTAATTAAGATAAATATAACTTTTAGTGAATTTTAGTCTGAAGAAAAGTGTATCAGACAAGCGTCAAAAGTTCCACAGTTAAAAACAACAAAGTCAAATGGAAAATCCGAGAAAGGTATTTGGTCAAAATCGTATTTTGAGAAAATCCTTCTTCCCATAATGTACAAGAATACAATCATTATGATTCTTGTTACCGAAATAAAGGCAAAGATTTGGGAGAAAATCTTCCTAAAATAAGTGAGATAAGACTTTGACTCCAATAATATATCTCTCTCCATATTTCATGGAGATGGAGATATTAGTTGTTAGGATTAGAATAAAGATAATATAAAATTGTATCTCCAAAAATAAGGATTTGGTTAGATGCATAAATTATAAATGCAACCTTCCACACTTAGATATGTAATTCTTTTCTCCCAAGAAATAAAGATCTATTCTTTCTTTCCAATCTTTTGAAGTAAAGTTATTCTATAAGTTCTGAATTAAAAATATAAATTAATTCCTCTTCTAAGGAATGAGCTGGCCACTCATTCCAAGGAAGATGGATCAATGTGTAAATGTTTGTTTCTTTATTTTTGTAGTTTTCCTTTTGTTGTAAACTTCTGATTACATATTATGTGATCCTTCTTTAGTATAATTTTTGTTGTGAACTTGCAGGTGTATTTTTATCTCTCAGTTATTTATAATTCAGGAATTTTAATTTATGCAAGTGTTTTTACATTCTGCAAGTGATATTTCCTTTATGCAAGCATGACTTTATATTCTTGTAAGTGTGTTCACATTTCTGCAAGTGTGATTTATTTTATGCAAGTTTGGTTTGTGTTTAAAGGAGTTATTTTCTAAGATATTATTCTCTTAATGCATATAGCCTTCAGACACCAACCTGGATTTATATTATTAATGGTGAGGATTGACGACCCTCATCAAGTGGCTAGCTGGAATGAGCTAACTTGGTTACAAACTTGGTGAGTTAGGACCGAGCTAGGCCAAAAAAACTAGTTTTCTGTAAAACCTTAAAACCCTCAAAACCAACACTTGAACCCTTACAACAACAACTTGAACTTGATTTGACCTACACAATGGATATGTCAAGGTACTCTAGAACAACATGCAAACCCTAAAAATCCATGAATAAACAACCTCAGACAAGATTTAAAACCTGAATCAATGCATTCAACACATGAATGGAATATATATTATGAAACTTCCACACAAAGCCTAAAAATGTAAAGCTGAGAGTAGTAGGGAAATGATATATGATGAGTATCATAAATCCCAATAACTTGCACTCTAATATCATGATGAATATAGAAAAAAACAAAACAACATGAGGATATATGAGATAATGTGAACATCAACCGCATTACACTCCAAAAAGATCACTAGATTTCATGGGGGAGTGAGAATCAATCACGAAATGTACATGCAAATATTGGAAAGGGAAAAATATCATTCACCTTTCATAGATTTGAAAATAAAGGGGTATAAATAGGGGGTTCTCTGTAACCCCCAATGTAAGCAATCATACCTCCTCAAGTGGAGAAGGGGAGTTACATTCTTGAAATTGAAGTAATTCCCATATGAAAAACTAAAGCATATGACACATAAGCAATATGTCATAACCCGTATACATGTAAGGCCTATAACCTCACCGTAGTGATATGAATCACCATGTGATGTGGAAACTGCACTCATAGACAGTCAAAATTGAGATAAATAACCAACCCAAGGACTTGGTAGATTATAGACAACAGTTGTAGAAAGAGGTTTCAACATGATTATAAGAGAACAACATGTTAATTTTGAGTAATGAAGAGAAATAAGAAAAAATAATGTTATGAAAGGATAAGGTTATATGATTTAATGGTTTATGTTATATGTTTTACCTTTAAATATAGTAATACCTAAAAATTAGAGTGTAAGCTTGAAAAAAATAATTTCTTTGACCCTTGTTAATTCACTCATTAATGTGTATCTTCAAGGATGGTAGATGATGTATAGTGTGTAGATGGGCCTAGCTCAATTGAGAAAACAACTCTAGTAACATTTGAGCATTGTGTCATATGACCCTACAGCTCCATTTGAGAACCACCATAGTGGTAAATAAATCATACCCATCTAAGGAGGATATTTATTATAAAGGATGTGTTATTGGAATTCCCCTTTGAAGTAGAACCTAGGAAAGGTTTGATAACCAATTTTCACTCAAGTAAGCAGGCCAATGAGCAATACATATCTAGATTAAAAGAAAATCTTATGGATTGAAATCTTAGGAAACCTTTTATGTCTCTTATTTGTTAGTTACCATAATATGTGTTTTTAGGAATTTAAGTTCAATTAACGAGATAACCAAGGAATAAAGGTCTCATTTAATAACAATTTAAATTTAGTGAAAGGAATGTAATTTAATGCTATCCATGGGGAAAATTTTTAGTAATATGCTATAATGACCCTATTGTGGATTAGTCTTATAAACAAGAGAAAGTAGAGTGGAATCCTTCCTTCATTTTGAACAAAATATCATTCTTAGGATCCAATTATAACCTGAGTTTATGACTGGAAGTGACATGTGAATAATTTCACATATAGAGCGGTAAAATTTTGTAATTTGGATTTCAAGACCTACTGATCACCACTAGTAGAAAAATACCAAGTAAATGTTAGTCTATACTAGTTGGGGACCCTTCAGCTAGAGGTAATGACATCTACTATGATTATGGAGGGGTGTAGTTGCCTCCTTCTCCTATTATCATGGGAAGGGAGTTAAACACCCTCGTTAATATGTATTCCATGTGGCAATCTTCCTATTATTATCCATGAGGGATGGTGTATTCATACCCATCAATAAAATAAAGGGATCAAGTTTATATGTCAATACTTGAGATAACCAAGTTGGCCTTATTATACATAGTGAACACCTTGATGTGATGTCCACATGGGTGTTAGGAAAGGTGCTTATAAGTTAAAATCATCCCCACTTTGTATTTTATTGGATATAATATGAAATAGAATTAGCATAATGAATTTTCCACCTGGTTTACTCCAAGACCTTCCTATGGGATGTGAAGTACACATTATTCATGCATAACTCACTTTATTTGATGAAATGGCTAATCTTTTGTAGTCAGTTCTAGTCCCAAGTATGTGTACTCTTAGAGATTAATTTTTGTTGTCTGATGAATGAAAATGTTGACATGTTGATAGTTATGAATTACTCAAGTAGTGTGCAAAAATGAAAATTACCAGAGAAATTTGGATGTATAGACCTTAGATTGTAGATAAAACTAGTGGGACATTGATGACATTTTGGAGGCATAAGGTAGCTTTAGTCGATGCTTCTAAACAGTGTTGCATTCTTGAAGTAGATAGAATGCAATGCTTGGACTTGTGACAAATGATGAAAATATTTGGAATGATTCACATTTTTGTACAACTGGCAGAGTATTGGTCTTAAGTGCATACCTGTTTAGAATAGTGGATCTTCAGTAAAAATCATGTATCAAACATTTCACAAAAAAAATTCCTTGAGTTTTCATTACATTTTGGGTGGTAAAATAGTGGGCATGTACACCATCTTGGCGTGCCAATTCTAAAAAGTCATGCTTTTGTCATGTTCTAATGGTCGGGGGTTGAATTCCTTAGTCTTAAGAACAATTTGATGAAATCTTGTACATAACCTGATGATTATTCCATATAGATTTCTTCCTCTTAGGTCACTTATGAAGGAAGGCACTCTTAATCATGTCAAGTTGGTGGCAAGTATCCCATCTATTGGTGAGCGGTTATGGCTAATGCCATTGTAAATAGAAGTCATTCCCCTGCTAATGAAAGTAAAAAAGTTCTCGAAATAATAGACCCAATTAGGATCTTAGGATAAACTTGTTTCTAGCTTTATTTCATAATCGTACCTTGCAAATAGTATTTGACTTGTTCCCATCGGCACATTACTTGTGTTTGATATATCGACCTCCGAATCACAAAGGACTTTTGATTCCCTTAGGATAGATCATAGAGCCATTCCAAGCATGATTCATTCATGAGAAGAGGAATATTCATCCTCCAATGAGATATAATCCCTTAAAGGAATCCCAATTTCCTTTCATTTTGAAAATATGGATTGATTGAAAGCCTTAGAGTGTAAATAAGGCATGAGGCCCCAGTAAACTCTAGAGGTTGATTTAGTTGTTATCTCAAGCCTTCATGTTAAGGATCCCTGGAGATTATGTGAATCACCAACAAATCTACAAGGTCTTCCTAGCCCAATGCAGGACCAAGAGGAGAGTCATGCACAGGAATATTTTTAGTCATGAATTGAGTGTGAGGGAACATAGTCCTTTAGTATTTACTACTGTTGTGAATTGGTAGATGGAGAAGATCTGGACAAGTGGAAGTTTATCCTACTGAGAGGGAGGCACCAATAATTATTCAAAAATAATTAGAAGATTACCTGAACTATCCCTATTATCCCTAGTATGTGCAGAAATGACCTAAATTGAGGGTGGACTACCAGTAGAAGTATTCTGAGATGTCTCTTTGAACTTAACACTTATCTCAATATAGTAACTCATGACCTGGTGGGGTTCAAAATATCATCCCTTCGCACATTTAGAAGATGACAACTCAAAAAACATACAATATGTGGTGCATTGATCATATTGTTCTCACGGTGTTACATTTCATACTTGGGTATTTGAAGGATATCTTGGAAGTGTAATTCGAAGACACAAAAGTTTCATGAATTAGGTTTTCTCACCCTGGTTGACATGCATAGCCTCAAGTTATGAGGATAGATCAAATCTTTTCTTGATTTGTGTGCTATCCATTTCTCCATCATTTGAGTGTATCAGAGCCAACAGAATCACCTGCTTAGCTACCCAATGACATATTATGGAAGGGATTTGGATTTGAATCATACAGATTTTTGTCATATCTGTGGTGCTGCTCAGAATTGCAAAGGAGAATCTTATTTGGATACAAACTCCATGATTGCAAAGGATTATAATCGGGGACCTGTGTAGCATTGTAAGGAAATACCTTTGGAGACTCCAAAATTATTGGTTCAGAGATATTGCTAACATACTCCCCACCATTGTCAGTTATAATAATCTTGATGGACCTTTCATCTAGTGTTTCTCATTGACTATCTTGAAGTTCCGGGACTTAGTGGTGCAACAACATCACCCATATTTGGCATCGTTGCTAGGGATGAACAAAGGTAAACCCATACTGAAACATAAAAATGTTTCATTGCATGAAGGTAAGGAGGTACTGAAATACTAGTGAATGAAGGAGTGGGATACTTTGTCTAGAGATGTCCCTATGGATTAATTCTAAGGTTTCTGAAGCTCTCCAGGATTATCCCTGTGCTACAATTTTTCCAGTTTCGAGTGGGTATTACACTAAATTTACATGAACCTTGACAAAGTACTTTTGAAAGGAAGGTAAGATCTATGAAGCTTTACATGAATCCAGTGTTGACTATCTCATTTAACGGATCAATTTTATCACATTTGCACAACTAAGGTTAAAAGTAGTTTAAATGGCCAAACCATTCGTGTTGAACTAATTTTTGATTAATTTGAGTGTCTTAACAAGGTGTCAATTAAGAAGTGTTGGGAGTATAGTTGGAAAATGTGTACAACATGTTCTGAAGGAAGAAGATCTTCCCTTCCCTAATGACCACTACCAGAAAGTTGTTTTTCCTCAAATCTACACCCATGGGGTGGATTGAAAAATATTCTCTTTAAGGTAAAAAGGGGGGAATTTCTTTAAATGGTGTTCAAGATTGGAAATCAAGATATGGCATTTTGTATCCAACGAGGGGTCTAACAATTTCCTTGGAATCAAGATTTGGGGTGATTGAGGATTGACATACTTCCTCAAGGGGATGGCTTCTGATTCCTGTAGTACTTTTTGTAGATGCCTTGAATTCTCCAAGGTAGAGAGGGACCTTCATTTGAATTTTAACCTAAATGCAGAGGGTCCCGATGGTGTCCCTATGTTTTCCAAAGCTGATAGGATCTTCCAAGAAACATTTCTTTAGAGAATGGATTCAATCTGAGGATAAACATGACCATGTGACCCACAAACACTTCACTCCTCATCATTATGTTTATCACACAAAATGTTAGATATCACTTACCTTACCATAATATGGCTTAGCCCCTATCTACACCAATAAAATTTAAAGTGAACACTTTCGGTCCTATAGATATTTAAAGACATGGCTAGAAAATCAACAAATGAAAGTTAGCCCAAGATATTAGGAATACACTTGTGTAGATTTCAAGGAAGTGGGGGTATTACAGATGATCAATACTTAAATTTTTTTGTAACAATATGAATTTAATAGTTAGACAATCCTAAAATTTTGAGGATGTGTACATAAATTTTTTTATTCATACTCTAGAGGAGGATGCACGGGATTAGTACAAATATTTTCCAGAAAACTCCATTGATTCATGGAAAGAAATGAAGAATAATTTAAGATTGCAGTATGGAGATAAAACAGACACTAGGTTTCTTTTATCAGAATTTTAAAATATTAAAATGAATCCTAATGAATCTATTCATGACTTCAATATAAGGTTCAATAAGACCCTTAATAGGCTATATGTGATCCTGAGGCCAAGTGATGTTTCTTGTCTAATAAAATACTCTGATGCTTTTGATAAGAAGGATGTCTATTATTTGAGGGATAAGAACCTCGAAACATTGAGGCAGGGCTTCACCACTACTTTGCAGATTGAAAATAACATCAAGGAAATTGGTAAACCTCCTAATAGAGAAGGCATCAAGATGATCAATCTAGAGAAGCCTCAATCAAGTAAATTTGTGGATTTGGAGGAGGTTGTAAAAAATATGGCCAGAGTTGTTAAGAAAATATCCTCTAAACTAGCCAGAGTAGAGAAGGGGATCAGACAATGTTCCTAAGGTCATCATAAAGCACAAGGTCAAGAAATATTTACAAATCATCCTAGGGGTGATAAGATATCTGATGAAAGAGGTAAAGGGCCCATAGGATTAGGAAATGCATATCCCCAACACTTGGAAAATAGATTGGTACCTAATCCTTTAGCCGTCATAGTTGCTCTTATTGAAGAAGCCAATGAAATTGAGTGGTGTGATAGTTGTTTCTTGTGACATTCTCTATGTGTTGTTGACAAGGGCGTTGAGGAAGAAGCTTTTGATGATGACACTAATGATGATGCATGCACGATGGATTTATCTACAAGTTCACAGTAGGAAGCAACCTCAATTGAGCTGATGAGTGCCAAAACTATTAAATATTTCTGGGATTGCATTCACCGGGTATTACCACTTCCTCCCTCTCATACTTTTGAAATTTATATGGTACAAGATTTTGAGTTGTCTAATAATGATTTTAAGTGCTTAAGGACATTAATGATTAAGAAGTATGATGGAGGAACTCCTTCAGAAGAGGATATATAGTTGTTAATGAACGGAGTAGTTGGCCAAGAAAAAGAATATAATACCAGGAGAAAAGTTGACAAAGGGGTAGGGCCTCAGGCCAAACCAAAAATTCTAGTGCTTACCAGAATCCCTAAGGAAACCCCTAATAAAGATGCATCTGGCAAAGGCTTTGTCACCCCAAATAAAACTTGTAATCCTCCCCATGCTCAGACTGTGAAAAATCCCGTGTAATCAGATGAATTGGTAAAATTTCCTCCCAATACTCCCTTACCCAAATATGTTCATTATGACATAGCCCAAATCTTGAGTTAGATCATGATTTTTGTTCCTATTGTTGAATTTCTTAGAATCCCTAAGCATAGGAATAGAGCATTCATATATTTGGGATTTAAAAAAGAAAAGGTCACATAGGGTAAAAATGTAAAGATTGTAGAGTTTCCTCCTGCCATTACAGAGTTGGGAAAACCCAAAGTGCTGGAAGAACTAGGTGAGCCACCTAAAGTATATTTGGGAACATCCTTGGTTGAGTCTCAGTTGAAGGTGGATCCATTTTTCACTACTTTTATTATTAAGGATAAGTTGTTACCTAATTGTATGTTTGATTTAGGAGCCTCATGTAATGTAATGCCTCTTGAGGTCATGAATGAGTAAGATCTCAAAGTAACAACAACTTATGGGAAATGTACTTCCATGGACTCTAGAGAGGTGTCAGTGGTTGGATGTATCAAGGGTTTGACAATACAACTTGCACCCTACCTAGGCAAGAACTTAAAACTAGATGTTGTTATTGTTGATTGCCCTGCCAAATGGGGAATGTTGTTATCAAGAAAGTGGGCAATTAGTGTGGGTGGAAGTGTGCAAATGAAAATGTCTTATGCCACCATACCAATTGAGGGAAGCCTTGTGAAGTTATATGGTGAAAATAAAATGTTATATCTCATTGAGGACCCCAACGATGCTTCTTATAAAGTATTGCACATAGACATTGATATTGATAACTCTGTGAGCTATGTTGTTTTCAAGGAATATGAAATTGATTAATGTAGATATTCTAAGAAGGTTGATTTTCTTGGGACTTTGATGTTTGATCCAGCCTTGAGAGGTATTGAAAATCTTGACATAGGCACAAAGGATAATACTGAAAAAATGTTGTCAGATAGCAACTTGAATGAAAAAGAGAAACAATCATATGACAAGTTGTTAAAGACATATCATAACTGCTTAGCATGGTCATATCTAAAATGGCAGGATCTTGAAAATTTTCCTTTGTTGTTTTCTTTGAATCAAGGTGCACACCATTGTATATTGTACAATCTTTTGTTTTATTTCTGTTTTCATGTTTTTCTATTTTGGTTTTTCTTGGTCCCTAGTGACCAGTTTTTGTTGGTTTCTCAGTTCATCTTGGGGGAGTTGGTTATTGTTGTTCTACTCAGCACACTTGTTATTGAATCCATTGCCCAATATATTTTTGGCACATGATATTCTCTTTTGTTCTTGTGGAACTCATAGGGAGTGTCCATCCCTGATTCAGAGCCAATGTCGGTGCTCAATTTGATCTCACCCCATTTTTTCTAAAAATTATTCAATTTGTAGGATCTGTCATATTTTCTATTTCCCTGAATGGATGCATGAAATTTTTTCTTCATTTGTATGCTATTGAAGATCCTTATCCATGGTCATGGATCACATTTGGGCCTTTTATCATTTCCAATTTATTTTTCCTTAAACAAAGATTCAATTCTGGGTGCAAATGGTGAAGTTCCCTTGCATCTTATGTTTTGACGGGTGTATTTCCCTGTCAAATTATATCTCAGCATTTTTCGCTTCATGGTCTCTTTTGATTGGATGAGGCATGTCGGGTCTATTTTATAACTTGTAATTTTTTGCTATATTTGCAAAAAGATCAATTTGGCCCTGTGGCTCCATTAAGTTGTGATTGGCTGGTAAAATTTATAAAGGTAGAGAAAATTTCTATTTTTTGCCCCGAAGGTGTATACGTGTTCATTTTTAATTGGATGTGGGTTGGCGGGTCTTTTTGGTGAAATTTTCCACTTTCGTCACATTTGTAAAAAATATCAAATTGGCCCCGTGGCCCAGATAGTCTCTAATTGGCTATTCAATAAATATGAAGTGGCAGGGAAAAAGTCATACTTTGACCTCGAAGATGGACACATGACAACTTTTTCAAGCTACAAGGGGGGAGGTGGATCGGCAGAATGTTTTGAAGTTTTTTTCCCTTTTGTAAAAAGGAGTAAAGTTATAAATTGATCCACAACCCCACAATGAAAATGTCTTACTTTGACCCCGAAGAAGGACACATGGCATATTTCAAAAGTTAGAAGTGGAAGGCAGGTCGTCGGGGCGTTTTGAAGTTTTTTTCCCTTTTGTAAAAAAGGAGAAAAGTTATAAATTGACCTGCAACTCTGTTGGGGACCACATGAAAAGATAAAATTGGGAAGGCTGGTTGGTGGAGGAAAATTGGAAATTTTTCCTTTTTGTTAAAAAGGGTTAAATTGCAAAAATGAGATGCGACTCCATCAAAGGCCCACATTAAGCCACGCGTCAAGCCCAATTTTCAAAGGTGGATGGCCCACATTTTCTCCAAAAGTCATAAAATGCAAAAGGAAACCCCAGGCCCATTTTGAATCAATTTTTTTCCACGTGGATGGCTCTAATCTAATGTTGAGAAAGGGAAAAATCAACGGGTGATGTGCATTACATCTAATTTTGCTGCCATTTTTGCTCCAAGACTACTGGAGATGTGAATATGCATTATTTTTCATCTTTTTTTGATGAAATTCCTTGTATTTTTTGTCTACAAAGTGCAATTGAATGGATTTAGAGCTTAATTGTGAGTATGAGGAATGTAAAGGTTGATATTTTGAAGTTGGAATTACTCAGGCACTTGTAAAAATGCAAATTACTAGAGAAGCTGGATGCAGAGAAAAGTTAGAGAGGAATGAATGGGAAATGAATGAAATGATGGAGGTTATAGGCACAAAATATTAAAAACGTGTTGCCAGACGAGATGATTGGGTGCCCTAGTTAAAACAATGATGTAAATATTTGCAATCATTCACCTTTTCGAACAACTGGGAAATTTGTTTTACAAACCTGTTAAACATCATTTTCTAGAAATCATGATCAAACATGTAACAAACAAATGTTCCTTGAATATCTTTTTCCTTGGGGGAAAGCTTGGATGTAAATGGAGTGTTATAAAAAGCATGCTTTAGTAGTGAAAATGGTCAGGGGTTGAATTCTTAAGAGAAAATTTGAGGAAGCCCATCTTCCTAAGAGACCATATGAGAAACCTGTAAATCTCTTATGTTTTAGATTTGATCATGTCAAGTTGGTTGTAAGTGTACATCCATTGAAAAGCTCTGAGATTGTTCAAGAAACCTTCCCCTGCTGATGAATCTAATCAACTTTGAAATAATTTGTGTTAATCTTGGGAAAATTTCTGTCTACATTATTTCAGAATGTCTATAAATAGTATTTCTTATTCCTATTGCAATCTTGTGTTAAAATCCCTCTGAATCACATAGGATCTCATCCCTACAATAGTTTATTGGAATTTACAATTTCATTACAAGAAGAGGCTTCATCATGTAATGAGATAAACAATTTAAAATCACTTTACTATCATTTTGTTGATAAATATTGTTTGTAATCCTTTCAATGTATCTTAGGCATGAGGAACCAGGGGTCTATAATGTTTAATTAAGTCTTTAGCTTGAGCCTTCATGTTAAATTCATGGAGATTGTGTGAAACCATGCAAATATGGGCCTCCATTGATGCACACATTCTGGTTGAAGGAATATTTTAACTATTGTGAAGCATTCTATCATTTATTTTTCCAATTTTTGTGAAGGTTCTCAAAGATATGGAAAAATCAAGTTTATCCTACTTAATCTCCCACCAAAAATTATTCAAAAACAATGAATACTACCTGAACTATCCCTATTTTCCTTGTATGTCCACAAATGAATAAATTCTACTACCAAAATATTCTTAAGCAGTCAGGATTCCATAATGTATTTAGTAACCTTAACCTTGTTTGGAAAATATCACCATTCTTTAGAAGTGACAACTCGTGACAGTTAAATTGTGGTGCATTGATCATATTTTCTCAAGGTTTCCTTTCAAATTTGTGCAAAGAAGGATATCTTCATTCTCCTTCACCAACAGAGGTTATAAAATGGGTCCTCTCACCCTAGTTGAAAGGCACAACCTAGATTAGTGAGGATAGATCAAATCCTTTTATATGGTGCTATCCTTTTCTCCAACATTTGAGTGACAAAGAGCCAGCTGAATCACCTCCCTGGTTAAAAAATGACATACATGATGATTTATCTGTCTCTACGCTTCTTGTTAAATATGTGGTGTTGCTCAACTTGCAAAGGAGAATAAATTTGGATACCAACATGTAGAACATTTCCTCTTGCTCCTTAAACCGGATGATTCTTGAGTTGAATATATAAGTAAGGTTTCAGAAATGATAACCCTCTTAGGGGATAGAGGAATAATTTTCTCCTCAATAGGTGGTTTATTTTTGAAAAAAAATGGTTTCAGTGGGATATAAAGTGGAATATTTGCATTCAGGTTGAGAAGTGGAAGCTATGTGTTCAACTATATGGGTTGAAGACTTACTCGTCCTTCTTCTTTTCTTCCTTAAATGCCCTAATACTTCATCAATATTCTTGACCCTTGAAAAATATTCCCAATTTAGTATAAGGTGTTCTATTTCCAATATGTGTTTAACAATTAGAGTGATAAGGAAATGATGACACATTGTTGACCTCCTTCTCTGTGACTCTCTACTCATCCTTTTCAAGATTTCATTTAAGAAAGTTTGTAAATTAACATGCATATCATTTTTTAAGTGTTTGATAAACTTGAAATGGAAAGTGTTTGGTCTAGAATATATACCATTACAAGTAAAATATTTTATGATATAATTAAGGAAGTGTGAAATGTACCTTGTAGGTCAGCTATGAAGTTATCAACTAGATCAACAAATTCTCATCGAGCTCCCGATGGATTTGGATTCTCAGGAAAAATTTCACCTTCTCCGGGAATCCCTATAACTTTAAGAAAAATGTAATTGTCCATTCTCATTTCTAAACCTTTAAAATTGGACTCTCCATCCTAAAATGTCATAGAAAATTCCTTTACCATGGATTCATTGAAACCCTAGAATTTATTTATGTATTTCATCCATTCACTATTCTAAAAATACTGAAATATCTATGGTTTCTTGTGGATTTCAGAATGGTCATTTGGATTATGGTGAATTATATCTCCTCCCATTTTGAATTCTTCATATTACTTAAACTTGGATAGGGAAAAGCACACAGTTAAGAATAGTGATAAAATAATTCGATTAAGGAAGAATTATTTGAGTACTTTGTTTTTGAATTCTACGACCAAATAATGTGCAATGCAAAAAAAGGGACTAAATTAAATTGATTTGAATGGTGTAAACCTGTGAAGTGACATGGTGTGATGGAGTGGGGTGACATATAGAAACAACTGACAAGTTTAAAGTTAGAAGCATCTAAAATTTATTTATATATATTTATGACATGGTATAAACGTTAACTAAAAATAATCATACCATCGATACTTTATTAAACTTAAATGAGTGCACTTATCTTAAGATATGCCTATGATGATGATTGGATGTGCATTATTCTAATTGCAACTTTTTCTGAATGTGGATTTGTCATGATGTTGCATGCTGAGTTGTCATGATGTTTCTGATGTTGTTATAATGTTTCAAGTATATGCAGCATCATGTTGAAGGATCCTAAAAGAAATCAAATAATTCTGGGAGAAGGAATACTAACTTATTTTTGTGTCATTCATTTTTATCACCACTCACATGTGCAAGTTGTTTTTTAGTTTTCTTCATGCAATCATAAAATCCTTCAAACATGAAAACAAATCATGGATTTTTTATATGCTTCTACAAGTGGAACATTTAGTCTTTGCATCATCTCTCTGTGTTGACCATGCACTTCTTGCAACAAATATACCAAATCCTACAAAACATAAATTATAAGAAATAAAAACATGTTAGTTGATTGATAATGATCACCAAGAGGGCTTATCACATAACTTTTATTCACCGTTGGAGTATTAAAAAATGTAAATATACCAAGGTCACTAAAAATATCAATCTTCAAAAATTTCAGAAGATGAACCAACAGGTTCAACTTTTGATCTTAACTCATATGTTCTCATCTTTATCCCTCCTTTTAACCTCCCATGAACTGTTGCATGAAGGTTCTCCTATCAGTTGAATTTTTGTAAAATCTTAATTTGTGACCATTTAATAGTACTTTTAATCTCACAGGATCTATGGTGGTTAGTTTCACAGCTCCATTTGGAAATATTTTTTGAATCTCATATGGACATAGAAACCATGTCCTAAGTTTTCCCATAAGGTATTTGTACTTTCAGTCAAATAAGAGATACCAATCACCTTAAAATTGTCATGTCTTGATGAACCTATCATGTAATTTTATTCTTTTCTTTTGTACTACCTATATCTTATGCATATCTTGTCTCTTCATTTCATCCAACTCAATGAGTTGGATAATCTTCTATCGCTAAGCTATAGACAAATCCATGCCTAGTTTAAGAGAATCCTTTAGTGTCTTGTGATTAAATTCAATAGGGATAATAACAATCTTACCATATAAAATCTTGATTGGTGTGAAGCTAGTTATTTTCTTCCATGTATTGAATGCCCATACTACCTCTAGAAGTCCATCTACCCAATCTCTCCTATGTAGTGTAATATTTTTTGTCAAGATAGCTTCTATCTCCCTATTTGTTACCTCTATTTGGCCATTAGATTGGGGGTGATAAGGTGTATAATTCTGATGGATATTTTCATATTCCTTAGTTTGATCAAAAATAACTTCAGCAGTAAATTGTGCACCTGGATTAGTAACAATTTATCTTGGTAATCCATATCTTTTGAATATGTGGTCATATAGTAATTTGATAAAATTATCACTCTTCTAATTTTGAAATTCTTTCACTTTTTTCCATTTAGTGAGGTAATACATGCACACCAATATGTATTTCTTGTGCTGAGATTTAGGATCTATAGGACCAATCAAGTCTAAGCCCCATTTTTCAAATGGCTTTAATACTAATGGTGGCTGTAATGGAATCTCATATAACATGGTGGGCTTACCCATTCCTTGAAATTTATCACACCTACTTGTGTATAGAGTTATATCTTTATGTAATGTTGGCCAATAATCACATGTTGGCAACACCTTTTGTGTTATTTTGTTTTTCAGAAAATTTCCCTCCAGAAGGCTCATTGTGGAAAGATTTAAGAATGTTGTATATCTCCTCATCATCAATGCATCATCTCATGACATTATCTTTCCCTGTGTGAAACAGAGATCTAGCTAAGCAATAAAAATGCACATTATTCTCAAGTATGTATTTCTTTGTGAATATAATTAGTGTAGATGTCTCTTACTTGAGACCAAATAATTGGCTATATTGGTATACCAAGGTGTTTTTGGTTAAATGAAAATGAGGTTTTCATTTTGGAAAGAGTCATCCACTATCTATTCTTCATTATTAGTCTCCATTCTTAAAAGGAAGTTTTGTAAAACATTTTCTTTACAAGTCTTATTGATAATAATAACATCAAAGTGTTGCAAAAGTAGTAACCATCTAATTATTCTGGTCCTTACAACTAGCTTTTTGTTCAAGTATTTAATTGTTACATGATAAGTATGAATGATTACTAGATAACATGTGATGTAGTGCCTAAACTTATTAATAGCATACACAACTTCCAAGAACTCTTTCTTTGTGACTTTATAGTTAATTAAAGCATTCTGCACATTCATGTTCACATAATAAATTGTATAGTTTAGAACTCCATACCTCTTTCCTAAAACAACTCCAATGGTATGGTCTGAAGCATCAATTTGAATTTAAAATGGCAAGTTCCAATCAGGTCGTCTTAATACAGGGGCAATGGTCAAAATTTACTTCAACGATTGACATGAAGTCTCACATTTTTTAGTCTAGTCAAATGCACTATCCTTCCCAATTAGTACAAATAATGGTGTTGTAATCTTATTAAAGTACACTATAAATATTCTACAGTAATAAGCATGTCCTAGGAAGATCCTCACATCTTTATGTTTCTTTAGTGTTGGAAGATTTCTAATTACAAATATTTCTATTAGATTATACTAAATTTCATCAGATGATAGATAGCGCCCCAAGAGTATTCCTTTAGACATCAGCATGTAGCATTTTTCATTACTTAAGTACAGATTATGCTCCTTGAATCTCTTCAAAACTTTGTTTAGATTCTTCATAGCTTCATCAAAATTAATGCCATGTACTGTAAAATCATCCATCTATAACTTCATGTAGTCATTGGCTACATCTGAGAAGATGCTCAAGAATACCCTCTAGAATATAGTAGGTGCATTGCACAAACCAAAAGAAAGAACAAAATATGTAAATGTTCCCCATGGGCATGTGAATGTGGTTTTTTTCTTTTTCCTATGGTGTAATATGAATTTTATTATAACCATTGCATCCATCGAGGAAATAAAAATATTTCTTACCAGCCAGAGTGTTAAGAACTTGATCAATGAAAGAGAGTGGAAAATGATCATTATTTGTTATTGTATTCAACTCTCTATAATCTATGCAAATCCTTCATTTTCCATTATTTTTGGGTACAATGACAAGGGGTGACACCCATTGACTATCTGATATTGGATATATTAATCCAACATCCAATATTTTTTTAATTCTTCTTTGATGATGTCTCTCACTACCGGGTTCATTCTTATTTATTGCTTCCTTATTGGCTTGAAGTTGTCTTTCATATATATCTTGTGTGTACAAAGATTAAGATGGATCCCATGTATGTCACCATAGTCTTATGTAATTGATGGTTTGTGTTTTTGCAGAAAATAAATCACCAACTACTCTTCTTGCATGCTCAACATTTTAATAACATTAAGTGGCTTTCCCAGAGTGATTTCCACTTACTTAGAGAGATAAATCATGGAACAGATATTGTTTCTTACGAAATTCATTATGCAATCATGTGGAATAAGTTGGTGAAGGATGAAATTATTACCTGGAACATACATAGTGATATGCTGAGGTAGAATTTGGTTCACAAGACAACTTAGGCACTGTACTCTGCTATCTATTTTTTCACTCCTTCCATAGTAATTATGAAGGATGTTGGAAAGAACAATATATTTTTCTTGTCCTTCAATTTTGCATGATCTCTCAAGAATCCTGAGTTTCTGCATAGAGCTTTTTTCTTGTTCTAGCTCCTAAATCCAAATGGTTTGATATTCTTCATTAAGTGGTTGTGTAAGAGGATAAACCATGATATTTTTAGTACCAATTCCATTAGAAATAATAATATTACAATATTTTATCCCTATGAATGCATCAACAGTGGAAATATATGGTCTTCTGAGGATGATATGATATTCCCCAAATATATCTTTTGGTTGAAGAACAATAAAATTAGTGGGGTATTCTCATGATTCTACAACAATCACTACATCTTCAAGGATTCCTTCAGGTTTCACTATTGATCTATTTACAAGCTATAAGACTATGGTTGTTGGTCTTATCCCTTCCAAATTTACATAATCCATAATCTACTTGGTCATGATATTTATGGATACCCCTAAGTTAATGAGAGTATTCTTTATTATTGTGTCATTAATTAAAACATGTAGTCACAAAATCATGCACTTTAGACATTTATTTCTCTCATTATCATACTACTATTTAAAAATTTCTTGAATAAAGACTCTACTAATTAACCCATGTTCTTTTGGCCATTTTTTAAATTTTATTTTATATTTTGTGACCTACTTCAGATATATGCCAAACCATTTTCACACATTCCCCATAATTTTAGTCGTAACTGGGGGTGCCCAACTTTAGTACAAGGGTACCCAGGGTGCTCTGGTCACACCTGGGGCACTACGATCTTTCTAGCACTTTCCCACAATTATTTAGCCCTCTTCTAGCCATTATTATTATCTATCTTTGGTTGTCCTTATCAAGTTTAATTACGAAATTAGAGCAAGAGAACCCAATAAATATAAAGTTATGAGAGTATAATGAGGGTCCTAACGTCATTTAATACTATCACTCCATCTAGAGTTGCATTCATTACATCACTTTCATCCACATAGTTCCATGCATTAAGGCTATGATATCTACATCAACACATACTTCGTAGGGGGAGGGATTCTATTCTATTCCATGCAAAAATATTATTACATTTTCTACATTTGTTTATTTCTCATTATTTCACAAAGTTTGACTTTCACAAGAGCACCTAGGGCTTGACATGCACGTACACACACAAAAAAACTACATTTAAGTCTTAATTGTATTGCAACACTCCATTTGGTAAGCCCACTATTGTGGTAGCTGAGGTTAGTCTAACCCATTCATTTGCATTTTCTATTTTTTGTGGATTTTCTACTTCTTCATCTTTTTAAGGTATTCCATAGCATATTTCTATATTTGGTACATTCATCATAGTTTAGGGAATCCATTCTGAAAGACAGTGAAGGTTGCATCATATCTTCCAACCAAGAAAGAATCAACTTCTGAGCTTTTTTAGAGACCAGGATGCTTATTTTTCCATACCAAGGCACCCTGGGGCGCACCGGTACCTTCCTGGGGACTTCTATCTATTCAAATCCTCTAGATCCACACTTTTTGGGATCCTTGTGTAGTCATTCCTGCTCATGGAATATCCTTTCAAACCGTTGACACTCTGTGAAATTTACCTTTAAATCAACTGAGTTCATTCTTCACCTAACTCTTGCACATTGGGGTTTTATTTATTCTAGTTTAATTATTTAGATAATTTACATTACATCAGAATAATTAATTACATTGTTTTATGTCCTCTGAGGTTAGCTTGACTATTATTATAATAGACCTTAGTTAATTATTTTTGTGAACACGAGTCTTATAATGGATAAGAACCATCCTTCTAAATCTCTAGTCATTCTGCAATTTTATATCTTTGGTCATGCCTTTTTCAATACCCCTACTGACCCTTATAGCTATAATCCTTGCCCTTAGTTTATTCAAATTCCATCTTCTGATCTAGATCATGAAAATTTATATGATTTTATAGTTTCTTGCCTATGGACCATCGATCTTAATCTCCTAGTACACATTCTCGAAGAAGTACAAACTCCTTCCTCTGATCATATATTACAAGCTAATTTACCTGATCCCATAATTGAGCCTCCCATCATTACTGCACCATAACATGATTCATAGTCACCCCGTTATTTATCCCTCATTAAAAAACATTTATTCTCGAAATACTATAGTTTTCCCTACTCCTCCATCTTCTACGATTGAACTTCAATCTCTTAGAGATTCACATCAATCCTTCCCTACTATTTTTATGATTGATATCTCCTCCCCTTATTTTTCACTAAATTCTTATTTTACCAATGCTATGGTATCATATACAAGACCTACTCCATAATACTCTTTTTCTTTACCTATCCCTCCACCACCTCGCTTTATACAAGAGTTACCATTGAGAGTGTCATTTGTATGATAGACACAGTTCCCTCTTTATCATTTCTTACTAATACTACTCTCATTCCATATGAAGGGACTTTCCATTCCACATACGTCACTCTCCCATCTATAGAAACATCATCCACTTGAGTGTGTGTACCATTCACTTGTACTTTATTGATGAACAATTCCTATTGGGAGCATATACCACTTGATACTTACTACAAAGTCACTGTATGTTCACATGACAATATCCTTTGACTAGGTTTTTCCTTTAAGGACCTCCATTATCCTTTATATGATGCAAATTTTTATCATGGGTCTTTTATTCTCAGTAATTCATGTGGCCTTCTTGTTTTTCAACTTATCGTTCACCTAGCACGTTATCATACTTCTTCCCCACTTTCTCTTAGTTACTCTTGGTTAGATTATATTAGAAGCACACTTGATCCTTCTCACATTGATATAGAATTTCCCATGCCATTTGGTATTGTACGCATTTACAACAGCTCCTTTTTTGGTTAATCACCCAATTTCCCTATGTGGAATACTCATGGATGTCCCTTACCTCCCTTTACTGATGAAAAATATGCCATGAAAATTTATATATTATGCATTCATGGTTATGTGGATGACCAACCACACACCATTACTTATCAAGTTTCCCTTCCCATAAAATATGATTTTGACGCTACTCATGATTATCTTTTAGATGTTTTTACTTACCCATCACTTTCCTTTTTTGATGACAAATCACCACCACAAAAAATATGTCCTACATTCACACACTTAGTTGATAGCTTTGGCCCTCGTAAGAATGAATCTAATACACTTCTATTGGACTCAATCCACACTTTTCAAGATTGGTTTCACACTCTGGAATCCTCAATTACCACCCTTACCACTGAAATTCAACAAATCAACATGCTTCTTAATCACATGTTTGTACTCATTATACACGTCCTATCTAATCTATGTCCTCTATCCATCATATATAACCAAACCTCAAGTCATACCATTAACTAAAAATCTCATATTTGAACATAAAAATACACCACACAACATTATTTTTGAGCTTCTTCACCATCGCTTGGTTACCCTACCTCCTTTTCATCGTTATTCTCCCCATCGGCTAGAAAAATGTTGATATTTTCCATATTACCATTATCACCAAACAAATGAGCATCATGATAATGATTGTCATTGGTTATCACAAATTATCAAACAATTGAAATTTTTAGGCCTTATTTCGTTTACCATACTATGTTCTCCTATGTCTCTAGCCACTATTCCTCAACTACATCCTAAGAAACGACCTCTTGCACTTAGTTAATTATCTCCTTTTATATAGTGATCCATGACAGTAAAATGACAATCATTTACCAATGTTAGTTCTCCACTTTATGTCAGTACATCGACCATCATATCACTAGCACATTCTATGACACCAAAATCTGATTCGCACATCCGTCCCTCCCACACGTATAGGCCTCATTCCCCACTACAACATTTTTCTAATATACCTCTACCATTAGAAAATGATCACACACTTTTTCCTCCCACACAAGATAAAGGACCTTCTTCCTTCATCATCATTGAATAGTCATTCATACATACTCATGGGTATGATATTCTACATCCCCCTATTTATTTATCCTTAGCATAATCACACTCATTCTCCTTTAGATGCTTTTACATTTTTAGCGTCATTACCAAATGACACACTCTTGTGTTTTGGTTCACACTTCAATGTTGAGGGATTACTATTATAATGAACCCCACACCTTACACTACACATTTACATTTTATCACATACATCACACATCATACACCATCCACCCTATACTTAATCTACATTATACATTATATTATATCCTCATCACACACATATTAGTCATTCTACGCCATTAGGATATTTGACACACTGCCTTTGTACATCACCCATATTCTACATACTATGCTAGGTTACATTACATATGATTCTAGCTTTACATGTCATCATTACAACCTACATTATTAGTTTATCTACACCAATTACATTTCATTATACACATTACATATTACACATCCTACACATTGAGCATCACATTCAACATACCACACATTTACACATGATATTCATCACTTGGTTATTTATATTTCATTCTCTTCTACGAGCTAAACTCACCACTTGATGGCACACTTTAGTTCCCTGGTCCAAACTCAACTACTAAGGGTTTGTAAATAAAATGGACCCTACACTCATCACAAATTTACTATCCCACCTTTTATCATGCGGCATAACTAGCTTAGTGACATATGCTTTAGCCTAAATCGTGACCTATTATATCATTCTCTAGTGATATACACCTTAGGTTACATCACCACACCCTCCTTACACCTCATAGTGATATGCACTTAGTGATAAATAATCACTCCATACTTCATCTTGTAGTGATATACACTTACGCTATAAGTTCCACACACATTTCTTCTATATGTCACATGCCATCACCATTAAGCATAGACATTCATCAAAGCATGTTAAACATGATACACATGGTACTCATCCATTTCTTGATAACAAAATCTCATTTACGGTTCATTATTGACTGCTAAGGGGGGAAAAAATGAATCTTAGTGCATACATTTCCATCCACTTGAGGGACATACAACTCTTATCATTCCATCTTCAATTCCATTCCATCCATCCACAACATACAACATATATGGTTACTTTTATTCTATATTTCTAGCACGTTTAAATGTTAACTTTATTACACATGTTAAATTGATTTCTTATATGTCATTTTATATACCATCTACACATGCGCGTTCACGTCTTTTTTTAGTGTGATCACAGATACATGACTTCAACACCCGACACATATGCTGACCTTCTACCCTTCATATACTCGTCATTGGGAGCATCCACATTCATCTCATCTAGGATCTTCTGTTTCATTTTATACTTAGCATCATAAATTACTTACTTATACATGCTTTTGACATACTAGCTATATTTTTAACATGCTAATGGGTGTTTCATGTGCATTATTTCTTATGTAGGGATATTAGTTTCTATACTTGTGTGGTTACATTGTCTGCTTTTGTCTTCCATTATTTTTTATTGTTTTTGGGCCTTGCCCTATGTTTGGTATGAACACTTGTTTGCTTGAGGCCATGATGGCCTTGTGTGTCTTGTGACATCACGAATAATGTCCCATGTTTTCAACCGAATTTGTGCAACATAATTGTTTTCGTTCTTGTTTACATTTCCTACATTGTTTACGTAGATTATACACTATCTTATACATGCATGTCTTTGACTAGCCTTTTCTTATTTGTGCATGCCTTCGTTTCTACCAAAAAAAATCAGCATACATATGGTTGGCCCTCTTTTGGGGCCGTATGTCTCCTATCAGTGACACCACATGCACCCCCAAAGAGGGGGACATAATTTGGGGATTTCTACATACTAACACAATGTATTTACACTTGTTCGGTTCAGTGTAATTTCTTCCCTTGGCATTGAGATTTACATACAATGAGTGAGTTCAAACCAGTCTATGAACTCCATAAACAATGGATTTTATAGGACTTGGTGTCCTTAGCATTTCTATGGAGTAGTTATAGACTTGGATGTTACAGTGGGTGTGCCTCCCTCCACTACTTCATCCATTGGCGTCAAATCACCAAAAAAACATGGATAGTAAAGAGATATCTACGCTTATTTCTATAAAATAGTTATAGTCTTGGAGGTTATAGTGGTTGTGCCTCTCATCACTTTTTCTTTTACGCATTTTTTTTATCTATAGTTTCCATGCTCTTCCATATTTTTATCATTCCACTTTGTCTAGTCCTTCAACACATTTTTACTACACTCTTTATGGACATTAGGTACGCATCTCTATCTACTTTATGTTACCTAGATTTCTTCTCACAAGTGTAAATTTGGGACAAAATGTAGTCACAAAATCATCCACTTTAGACATTTATTTATCCCCCTCTCATACTACTATTTAGAAGTTTCTTGAACAAAGAAATTACTAATTAACTTTGTCCTTTTCGGCATTTTACTTATTTCATTTCATATTTTATGACATACTTCAGCTATATGCCCAACCATTTTCACACATCCCCCATAATTTTAGCTATAACTAGGATACCGTGGGGCACCTTAGTCCCACCTAGGGGTGCCCTGATGTTTCTAGCACTTTTCTGCCATTTTTTGGGCCTCTTCTAACCACTTTTCATTCATTCATTTTCTATGGTCATCCTTTCTGAGGTTTATTATGAAGTTAGAGCAATGGAACCCTATAAATATAAACTTATGAGACCATAATGACGGACTTAATGTCATTTACTATTATCATTCCATCTAGAGTTACATCCATTGCATCAATTTCATCGACATAGTTCTATGAATCTAGCCTAGGAGGTCTACATCAACACACACTTTGTTAGGGTAGGGGTTCCATTCTATTCCATGCACATATAATATTACATTTTCTACATTTAGATTTTATTTGTTATCTCACAATGTGTGACTTACACAAGAGCACGTAGGGCACGACATGCACACACACAACATAACTACATTTGGGTTTTAAATTTAGTGCAGCCCTCAGTTTATTAAGCCAACTATTATGGCAACTGAGGTAATTCTTACCCATTCATTTGCATCTTTTTTTAAGGATTTGATACTTCTTTGTATTTTGCAGGTCTTCCATATCATCTTGTTATATTTGGTACACTCAGAGTAGTCTAATGAATCGAGTGAGATACACAAAAAAGGTTACATCATATCATCTGACCCAGAAAGCATCAACTTCTGATCTTTTTCAGAGACTACGACAACTATTTGACCATACCGAGGTGCCCCGAGGCACCCCAATACCTTCCTAGGCACTTTATTCTATTTAGATCCTCCAGATCCATGCTTTTTGGGACCCTTGTGCAATCATTACTACTCCTATAATATCCTGTCACACTTGTGACAGTCTACAACAATCACATATCAATCAATTGAGTTCATTCCTCACATTATGCTTACATATTAGGGTTTTATTTCTATCAAATTAATTATTTAGATAATTTACATTGCATTAGAATATTTATTTATAGTGTTTTATTTCCTCCTATATTAGATTAACTATAATTATACTAGCCACTAGTTAATAAATTTTACTTAATAAAAACATTTACCAATAGACTTCCTAGATCTATATACCTAGGAAGAATTGAATTTCAAAGAATAATATCATCGAGTTTTCCAATAATTTTTACAGTAGATGTATCTTTTCTCTTTTTTCAAGGTTTCCTTATTCATAAATCCTTTACCAACTTGTTATAAATTGGCACATCCTTAATGGCTTCAATCAATGGAATTTTGACACAAATATCCTTTAGCTGGTTGACAAAGTTAGGATCAGATTCTTAGTCGAGGTAAAAATTATTTTCTTTCATTCTTTCAAGAAATGGTGGTTCATTAGACTACATTTTATCCTTACCGTAACTTATCTGAGGTTGTTGTCGATTAGCTTGCAACATCTTCTAGATTTATTACAGATCAATTTGTAACATGTTTTTACTTTTTTGTAGATCACCTTGCAGCATCTACGGTTCGTCGACAATTTCAATAATGGTGGGTTCAATTTGTGGAGGAAGTTCTCTTCCTGAGCGTAGATGGATATTGTTAACATCAAATAAATATGTAGGGTATTAAGTAGGTTCAGTGGTGTAGGCTGGATGAACAAATATATTATTGGGGTTAGGCATTAGTTGAGCTGGTAGATGAGTTTATTTTAGATGAGAACCGTATTGAGGATTTGGAATTAGGATTTTTTGTTGTGGATAAAGAGATTTTTGGTAAGTGTTAGTGCAAATTCACAGCACCCCTGGATGTTGATAAGATTTCTAGGTTGATCATACTAGCATCTAGTGTGATTGCACAACATTGAATCCTTTCTCCAAGTGTGGGACTTGTAAAAATGAGAAAGGAATCTCCAGAGAAGGCTGGTTCCTATTCCTCTGTTCAGATGCACATGAAAAATGTAGAGGGTTTACTCAAAGTCTAATCTAACTTGCCAGGGAGATAGGGTAAGAAGATGTAGAAAAATAAACCTAAACTAACGAAGGTGATGCACTGAGGAATGAAGGACACCTATCTTGCCAGTAAACAGAAGCCATTAAAATGTGATGCAAGATCATGCACAGATAACAAAATTTGAAGTGAAAGATTAGGAGGATGAAAATGAACACAGAGAGAGTTGAGAATCATCCACAGACATGCATTACTTGCTCTAAAGATTGATACAATACACTAAAAAATCCCAAGAGGTAGAATCTCATTACAGTTTTAAATGGGAGGTTCGAACTCCACAAATTCACCTGCCGAAGAGAAGAAGGGAGGGGAAAAACAGGAATGTTCGACACTTAGAAAGAAGCCCCTCTTTACAATTTATAGGAAGAATGAGAGAGGGAAGAGAGAGGAAAGTTAGATCTACCCCAACCACTTCTAGGTTGCATTTAATTTATCTCATTATGGCGGTGGGTGAGAACCATGGCAAAAGCGGTGAACTATATTTTGCATTAAAGCTGGTTGTTGAAACGTCGGTTTTGGCCATTACCACGTGCCAGAGACATTTCTTGATTTTCTTCTCCAAACTGAACCAAAATTCAATATTGACCTCGGAATCGTGTAGATAATTTCACTAGCTTTCCATTGATATAAAGAACGTAAAAAACCGAGCTCTGGATCGAAAGTTATGGCGATATGAAGATTTAGGGCAAAAACAGACCAAAATGGATCGGTGAGAAAATATTTGAATTTTTTCCCTCTCTCTGTCACTTGGATGACACGTGTCAGGCTCTAATTCATCTACGGGTTCATCCTCTAAAAATTCCTTTCCGGCCTTAAAAATTGGACACGTGGCACTATTTTATTGGTTCGGGCCTGAGGGGCGCATTTTTACCTTGCGCCAAACACTTAGCAACTTTTCAACCTTCTAACACGTGGCACGTTCTGATTTGTTGGCGGGCCTCCTTGTCTCTTTTCGGCCATTTCACCTTTTCGCGTCCCGCGCATACCTTTTTCCCGGCTGTCCCAGATGAAAATCTCCTGCTTCGGCCAATTCGGGCTTCCTTGTTTCTGTTTGAGGTGAAGACACGTGGCGAGATTCCATTCGTTGGTGGCTCTTTCGGCTTTCTGTGTCCCACGCGTACTTTTGGCCCAACTGTCCCAAATGAAAGTCCCCTGTTTCAGCCAAATCAGCCAGTTCGCGTCCTCCGCGTAGTTTTGGCCCGGATGTCCCAAACTGCCCGAAATGGACTGACTTACGCCAAACCATCCGATCCGCGTCCCACGCGTACCTTTGTCCCAGCTATCCCAAACCGCGTGAAACAAAAGAATTACGAAATTTTTTCCCTCTTTCGGCTGATTCAGCTTTTCACGTCCCAGGCGTCCCGACATCCCAACTATCCTGCAGACCACCTGGACTAGGACTTAGCCAATTTTCTTCATTTTTTCGGCCCCCAAACTTGGTACAACGAACCTCAGTACGACCCGAACCCTTCAAACCTGAAATGCCGTAACACAGTCCTGTAACCTTATTTTTTGCATTTCTTCCATTTTCTCAACCTGTTGGGATTTCTTCTTGGGTGGGGAGTTAGAAAAATTCCGAGGGGACCCCGGAAAACATGATTTTGGGCCTCGAACCAATGTTACTTGCTCGGGACCGAATAATCCGATGCATGTTATCAAAATTACCCTGGGGGTGAATATTGGATAACAATTTGGCGACTCAGCGGGGTCATCTACCTGCTAGATGAAGTTACCAGTTGCCTAAAGCATCCATTGGGCATGGAGTCATGAGTTGTAGCCTGCAAACTGATCTGAAATTTGAAAACCTCCTCTCTGAGCCACTTGGAAACCCACTGAAATGGACCGTGCAAGAGCGAAACCAGCACCACAAAAACTATGTACAAAACTGAAAATCATACATGCTCCAAATGGAACATGCAGAGTGTGCACAAGCACTTCTTCTGCTAAAAGCAAACCTACATACTCTACTCTAACTGGAAGCAAAGGCAAGCTAAACAAACCCTGCAATTGGTTGTGAGAAATAGCTTCCCTTTCTCAAAAGTGGTAGCCATGCAATTGATTTGGAGTTGATCATGACTGTTAGGATGAGTGGAAAATCAACAAGAAGATGGTATACCACCGAAATCATCAAGGTATCAGCTTAAGGTGAATCCAATACCTCTTTTAGTTGCTCTGCATTTGGATTGAAGAGGTATGACAGCTGATCCTTGGTACTTTGTAGCTCATCCTCATGCTTAGAAGCAAGCATGACTGGTTGTGACTTCTCCTTTGACTCCAATGAAGTCAAATACCTTATTGGGAAAGGTATGATCCGTTTTATATGCCCATAGCTCTGATTTTCAACTCCAAAAATGGAGTCTTCTTGTAGAACCTCCTGAATGGATGGTGTGGAAGCAATGGTAGGACCTTTGTGCGCTTTCTCTTCCTCCAATGAAGAACATGGAAGATTTAAATCTTCCGATATTGATTCCAAAGAGCTGCTATAAGATGTAGGCTTCTGCAAATGAATGCTCTCCTCCATGACAGTAGGCTCAGGTGTTTGGAATGTGGATGATGAAAGAGAGAATGGTAGGAACTTAACCGGTTCTTCTTCATCAAAGCAGTCCTCCAAATTTAACAGATAAACTACCTCATGGTTGTCCTGCTGCAAATGCTCCACTTCCTCCATGGTGTCTTCTTGATCTGTAACTTGACCACCATGGTTTCTTTCACCCTCCAACATTGAGTTTGAGAGATCAAACTCCTCTTCAGCACTAGAACTTGGGAGAGATGAAGTAGAAAAAATAACTGAAGGTTCTCTTGTAGCCTGCTTTGTGCTTAAAGCCCTTGGATCTATAATTTTCTCCTTCACAACTAGAATATGCTCCTCTTCTTTTGGATTTGGAGTAGATTATACTTCCTCCAATGTTTGAAGATAATCTTGCTCTTGATTGAACTCTTCCTCCAGCGTGAAGTTTGTCAAGTCAAACTCTTCGATCTACTGCTCTAGAGGACAAGCTGGGACTGCAAGATCTTCTTCTTCTACTGCGACAAAATCAGTCCTGACCACCATTTGTTCTCCAAATCCAACCTCTTCTAAGGGCTTAACCATCAAGGGGATCTTTGTCATCCCAAATTTAAGAGCCCAACTCTTCAGACTTTGAATTTCTTTATCTTTGTTTGGCTCTTCTTTCTGCTGCTGTTTTCCTTGACTGGCATTCTGATTTTTTATCCTCCCAACATGGATTTGGGAATGCAAGAGGAGAAGTGGATTGTAACTCAATTGATTTAGAAATTTTTCGTGGTGGTGGAGGAGGTAGAAACTCTTGTTTCTTTGGAGGGAATGACTGTTTGGAAGGGAAAAGGGAAGAAGAATTGAGGTGTGGTGGAAGACTGAGAGGTGGAGACATGGGATCAACATTTGGGACAGTAGATGGAATGTTTAGAATTTGCAATTCCAAATGAGATGATGATGCTTGAGTAATGGGAAGAGAAAAACCAGATGATGGTGTAGAACTTACCCATTGACAAGGTTGTTCAACAACAAGTGTATAGGCCTCTATTTCTGCTGTCCATTGTGTAAGTTGGGGGGTAGCATCTTCATCATGAAGTCCAGCTTCTCGTGAGGGCTGAAGTTTATTGGAAAAGGGCCTCCCCATGGACAAGGAGTCCTGCAACCAATTCTGAAAGCTTTCATTTGAGCTGTTGCTCTTGATTGCACCATCTTTGCCTCCATCTTTTGGATTTGTTCCAGCAGATCTGCATTTTCTTCTTGACTGCCCTCACAACCAACATACCGTTGTGCTGGACATGCTTCATATCCAAACTGACTTTGGCACTGCTGCTCATATGGGTATGCATACTGATCTTGAATCTACTCAAAATGTTGATTTGAAAGAGTTGTAATGCATGTTGGAGGTGGAATATACATGTTGTTGTTCATGTGAATTACATGATGGAAATGAAGTCATGATTGGACAACTTCATGGAATGGAAAAGAATGGAAATGATGGAAAGAAGAATGGATGGAAATGAATGGAAAACATGTTTGCAACTTAGAGAATGAGTTGTTTACCAGATGGAGTCACCATATGTGTTTTTGAAAGTTCCTCCAAAAGGTTGAATCTTGAATAGGAACACACCAACTTGTCAAAGATAAAGTGAAAGACCTCTAAGGTCCCACCCGGCGTGCCAAAACTGTTAGTGTGAATTCACAACACCCCTGGATGTTGATCAGATTTCTAGGTTGATCATACTAGCATCCAGTGTGATTGCACAATATTGAATCCTTTCTCCAAGTGTGGGACTTCCAAAAATGAGAAAGGAATCTCCAGAGAAGGCTGGTTCCTATTCCTCTGTTCAGATGCACATGAAAATTGTAGAGGGTTTACTCAAATTCTAATCTAACTTGCCAAGGAGATAGGATAAGAAGATGCAGAAAAATAAACCTAAACTAACGAAGGTGATGCACCGAGGAATGAAGAACACCTATCTTGCAAATAAACACAAGCCATTAAAATTTGATGCAAGATCATGCACAGATAACAAAATTTGTAGCGAAAGATCAGGAGGATGCAAATAAACACAGAGAGGGTTGAGAATCATCCACAGATATGCATTACTTGCTCCAAAGATTGATACAATACACTACAAAATGCCAAGAGGCAGAATCGCATTACATTTTTAAATGGGAGGTTCGAACTCCACAAATTCACTTGTCGAAGAGAAGAAGGGAGGGGCAAAACAGGAATGTTCGACACTTAGAAAGAAGCCCCTCTTTAAAATTTATAGGAAGAATGAGAGAGGGAAGAGAGAGGAAAGTTAGATCTACCCCAACCACTTCTAGGTTGCATTTAATTTATCTCATTATGGCGGTGGGTGAGAACCCTGGCAAAAGCGGTGAACTATATTTTGCATTAAAGCTGGTTGTTGAAATGTCGGTTTTGGCCATTACCACGTGCCAGAGACATTTCTTGATTTTCTCTCTCCAAACTGAACCAAAATTAAATATTGACCGTGGAATCGTGTAGATAATTTCACCATCTTTCCATTGATATAAAGAACGCAAAAAACTGAGCTTTGGATCGAAAGTTATGGTGATCTGAAGATTTAGGGCAAAAACATACCAAAACGGATCGGCAGGAAAATATTTGAATTTTTTCCCGTGCTCTGTCACTTGGATGACACATGTCAAGCTCTGATTCATCCATGGTTTCATCCTCTAAAAGTTCCTTTCGGGCCTTAAAACTTGGACACATTGTACTATTTTATTGGTTTGGGCCTGAGGGGCACATTTTTACCTTGCTCCAAACACTTAGCAACTTTTCAACCTTCTGACACGTGGCACATTCTGATTCAATGGTGGGCCTCCTTGTCTCTTTTTGGCCATTTCCCCTTTTCACGTCCCGCACGTACCTTTGTCTCGGCTATCCCAGATGAAAATCTCCTGCTTCAGCCGATTCGGGCTTCCTTGTTCTTGTTTGAGGTGAAGACACGTGGCGAGATTCCATTCGTTGGTGGCTCTTTCGACTTTCCGTGTCCCACGCGTACTTTTGGCCCAACTGTCTCGGACGAAAGTCCCCTGTTTCGGCCGAATGAGTTGGTTCGCGTGCTCCACGTACTTTTGGCCCGGATGTCCCAAACTGTCTAGGACAAATATCTCCGAACCACCCGAAATGGACCGACTTGCGCCAAACCGGCCGATCCACGTCCTGCACGTACCTTTGTCCCAGCTGTCCCAAACCGCGTGAAACAAAAGACTTAGGCAATTTTTTCCCTCTTTCAGCTGATTCAGCTTTTCGCATCCCATGCGTCCCGACGTCCCAACTGTTCTGCAGACCACCTGGACTAGGACTTAGCTGATTTTCTTCATTTTTTCAACCCCCAAACTTGGTACAACGAACCTCAGTACGACCCAAACCCTTCAGACCTGAAATTCCTTAACACAGTCCTACAACCTTATTTTTTGCGTTTCTTCCATTTTCTCAACCTGTTGGGATTTCTTCTTGGGTGGGGAGTTAGAAAAAGTCCGAGGGGACCCCGAAAAACATGATTTTGGGCCTCGAATCAATCTTACTTGCTCGGGACCAAATAATCTGATGCATGTTATCAAAATTACCCTGGGGGGTGAATTTTGGATAACAATAAGATTTTTGGTAATTTGGAGGTGAGTTATTCCACTATTGTCCTTCTCTCCAAGGTTCCTTCCATAATTAAAGGGGTTTTGTCATTGTTGTTGGCCTACAAATTGAGATTGCCATTATTGTTGGTATTGGCTAGGATATGGAGCCCAACCTTGTTGCTGATTATCCCAAGGTGAAGGTGGTATATATTGATTATTAGACCAATTTTTAAATTATTTCATAGGTTCTTGTGACATAGCTTCTTTTCTTGGAAGCCAAAGTTTTCTTTGAGCAACATAAAAGACTTACCCATTCTTTATCTCTAATATCTTGAATTCAAGTGAAGCCTTTTTTTGTTTTACAATGTTGGTCAATCCTTTACATCTAGATTCATATTTCTTTATTTTGCATACACGAAAAAAATCATTGAGTGGTGCTTCTACATATTCTCTTTTCCTTTTTTCATGTCGAGCATATAATTTATTGGCCATGTCATTGACAATATCCTTCTTCATGTTTTTGAAAATGCTAACAATTGTTGAATTAAATATGTGCCCAATACTTTTGGTAGCTGATTCACCTCTTGATCTTACATTTATTATTATATTCATGGTGGCTCTGGATTACTTTCTATAAGCTTCACATATTTCATCAAAGGTGTCTTCTGAAATGTCTCCAGATCCTATCAAGAGCATCCATGTCCTCCTCACTGAGTCCCTTTAAGAAGATTAATTTGAGAGATTCAAGAAGTAGTCTTGTGTGCCTTGTATTTTGAACACAAAACAAGAATCTTCTTACATAGTATTCTAATGGTTCATCCTCCTTTTGTGTCATTTTTTAGATTTCATAACATCATCTGTTGCTTGATCATGGTACTTTGTTAGAAACTTATCATTTTTTTGTGCCCACGTGGTTACAACATTTCTTACCATAACCATGAACCATATAAAGGCTACATCCTTGAGTGTAGAAACAAATAACTTTAATTTGTGTACATCTGTAGTATAATTATAGCTCCCGTGTAAAACATCAAAGTCAAACAAAAAGGTTTCAGGGTCTTCAGCCATGGATCCATAAAAGTTAAGGAAAGTAGGAGGATAAATATTCTTAATATTAGCATATCTATCATTGTTAGTAATGGCGAACTCAAAGATAGTTCCCCCATTTTGAGATTTTTGATCTAATTCTTCTGCCATGTAAGGTTTCTTAATAGCATATTTTGAACTTTCACTTGGAAAGGGATCTTCAAATAGAAAACCCTTATGTAGAGGAAAGCATATCTTCTTCAAAATCCTTAAAATTATATGAAGAGATATATGTTACTTGTGTGTAAAAATCTTCCATGGGCATCTCTTGGTTGGTGCATGCATCAACTTGTTCAACTCAATCAACAAAAATTGTTGGGGGGCGGGGGGGGACGGTGGGAGTTAGTTGGAGGTGAATTTCCTAAAAAACTAAACTATTTCTAGAAATACAAAAACCCCTTCAAAAACATTACAACTTGGCAATATCCCCAACATCGATGCCAAAAATGGTGGTCTAAATGAACTTGCAACAATTAATATGTTGTTCATTAATCTACAATCATTTAATTATTGGACCAAGGGACATAAAATTTCAATATTTTCAATGATGTATGTATAGTTACAAATAGTTTGGAGGTGTAGAGGTAAAGTGTTTTCAATACAATTAAGAAATTGCAAAGCTGAAAATGACGTATATTATGACTTAAAGTAAACACTATGGCCAATGAAAAAGCATGTAAAAACAAAACACAGATAAAGGATTGAATTTTTACTAATCTAATCATGCAACGAATTAAATCAACAAACAAAGGAGAGGGCTAGAAAATCACACATGGGCTCTTCCTTGGGTGTTAAGCCCTCTTAAGATCTATGAATATAATGACTAAATAGAAATTGTAATTTTATTTCACTGACATGAAGATTAAAGTTGAAAAATATAGCGAATTTTTTATTTATGGATCAATTCCTCTATATTCTCTCTATATCTCTACATGATTAATATTTCCTTTTTATATCTTTCATTATAGTACAGAGATGAAGAGATAGATTTATACTATTATTTCCAATTAGATTAAGTAAAATATCTTAATCACACAATATGAAGACTACATGCATGCAATAAAACTACTCAATAGTTGTTTACATATAAATCACATAACTTACCTAATCAATCAGTTGATCAACCAATTATTAAATTATGAATTAAATTAGATAGTTCTTTTTAAATTTGGAAAACATAATAAGATGATGGCATTGAGTTCTCTCCTAGTTCTCATAATTTCTTCTTCCATTGACACGTTCAAGCTTATGTGCAATGTCCATGTTGTACAAGCTCCTCATAATCACAACTTTATTTATGTGTGTGACCTATTTTGGCTACAAACACTTTTTTACATATGATTCCCTTTGGATGCATGTCATTTTTTGTGGATGAACCCTTCGCTGTGAATGAGTTCCTTTGGCTTCATGTCATTTGTTGTATATAACAATTTCTTTTTCAAACAAGGCTCACATTATACAAATCATCATTTAAACATCGTAATATGAAAAAAATAATAAATGCATGCTCATAACACAACAAAATAAAGGAAGATAGTAATAAGTATATTGATTAATATTAATTCCATGATTTCAAGTTATAAATAAAATGTCTAGCAGTATAATAGGGAAATAAAAGTTCAAGGCAACAAATGGCTCAACAAAATACAAAAGATGAGGTGTTTTAGAAAGGAAATTAAATGACTCATCATGATATTTAAACTTCAATAATCCTTCCAAGTACATACCAAGAGCTCTAACACAAAAAATTGACATGTAGAGAGAGATTATGCTAATTTCCCACCTAAGCATTTGAGTTCATGCAAAACACCCTGACTGAATCTTTCACATGCCATAATTGTACTTAAACTTCTTGCCAACACTAAGAAAACTTGTACAAAGAAGATATTTTGAAGAATACCACAACCACCATATTGATATAGAGTAAAAATTTATTAATCTTGATTAATTTAAGAAATTCAAAATCTTTATTTGGTGACAAAATGACTCATTTCATTCCTATCTCTTCAAGGAGGCTTGGCGAGAGATAGTAGTGTTAGAAAAACAAAGATAACTTTCTTATTCTTCCACCTTTGGTCCTCAAAAATTTTGAAAAAATTTGGTCTTGGATTGATCTTTAAAATAAACTTATTTTATTTATTTGAATAAGTCTAAAAAAAATTGTTTTGATGCTAAGAAAAAAGGGTTCTCAAATTGCATTTTTTAAATAACCAGTTTTAGTAAAACTTTCACAAATTCAACAAATATTCTTCAAAATTTGATGAAACTTGACATAAAGAAACAAAACACAACCATATACATGCTCCATAGGTTTTTTCTCGTAAATATGCCTATATATACAAAACCAATGCTATTTACCTAAACTTCCACTTCTAGTTTCTCCACACATCCAGTGAGCTCTTATCTCACTGACCAAGGTTGCAACATCTTGAATTCATCCTGAAATTTCTTCGAATTCTCTTTTATTCAACCTTCATGCCCCTATCTTATCCTCACCTCAATAATCACACATTTTCCATCAATTCAACCTGACATCAATGACAACACCAATGCACAAGATTTCAACAATCTCCCCCTTTGTCATTGAAGACAACAGCTCATAAACTTTGATGGTAAACACACACTAGCAACTTCAAAGCATCCATACCTTGTTTCTGAGAGCACTCTCTCCCCCTTTGACATTTATGAAAAAGGTTCATACATTCAATATGATAAATAATATGTAGATAAACACTTACAAATCACAATCTTACCTCAAGAAGCTCCCTCTTGGATTTGACTCACTACCTTGTCAGTTGTGTCTTGAATAAATGCCTAAATTCCTTCACCAATCAGCCTCAATACTCCCCCTGAACCTATTATCCCCATGTTAAGGTATCTCACTTCACCATGCTCAATAAATAAGCCCAATTTTTCCTTATGCTAGGTGATTTTGTAATTTGGAGTTTAGATCCTTGAATTATCTTTTCAGTTCCTTTTAGCCAAATTTTTCCCATCCATAGCAGTCTATGATGATCATAAAATAAAATCATGCAACTCCCTCTATGATCATTTCACCCTCCTTTATCTGAAGTTACACGAGATCAAGAACTTTCCTTGTTTTCAAGTCCTAGGGATAGGAAAATCAAATCAAAATAGACTTGAAGAACTTGTTTAGTGTTCTCTATGACTTTATTTTTCTAATTCAACTGATTGTGTTCGAAGTTTTTCCCCCCTTGTAATTAGCTACATATTTCATTATTAGGATTTATCAACACTTAATAACTCTTTTTGAATACCAAAAATATATTCCACACCTTAAGTATGCCTTGAATGTCTCTCTCAACCTATGAAACTTCTCTTCACACCTATAAATGACTTTTTCATGACTTTAATCTCTGATTTTACCTTCACATTGTACAACCTTCACTTTAATTTTCCCTTTCCTCCTTCTATCACCATATCCTAGGAATTATGATCATTCTAAATCCCTTATATCCTCATTTGTCAATAAATCTAATCATAAAATTTTCATGTACTCAGCTGTGGTAGAACATTCTAGCCTTGGCAATCTTGTTGTCACCTTGAAATTGAACTTTAACATATTGTTTTACAAGATTTTTATTTGTCATCAAAACTATTTATTTATCTTCTTAGCACCATTCTTTAAATTTTCATACAATTTTCTCCCTTATAATAATTTCTCTTATACTTTCCTTTAATACTTCGACAGAGTAATATAGCTCCTCTCTATTTTGATACTAATAAATGCTTTGCAAGGTTCCACATTCACCTTTTTCTCTCAACTCCTTTTATTCCTAAACCTTCCACTAATTACCACTTTCTTTCCTTAAAATATTTCCTTGAATACTTTTGAGTTTTGCTCAGGTCTTGACTATCACAAGTGCCCAAAGCTTATTGTGATTCCACAACATGAATGTGTCTTCCTTTCTTGCAAAATTAATCATTTGTGTCAAATTTCAGTGATTCAATGCAAGCTTAACATACCTTTCATACCTTGGATGAAATGGAGCTACACTTTGAAGCTACACATCTTCACCTTCTTGTCATTAACTCATATTAGGTCCGATAAATAGAACATAAGAGCCTTGATGACTTTATTATACTCATATATATATGCACTTGCAATGTCAATGCCACATGATTTAACAAAAAAAATGTCTTTACACTCCTATTTCAACATTTTTATGATATGATATTTACAAATTTGATTGGTGAATATTGGATATGCAACATGGTGCAATGTTGTCCTTTGAAGACTTGGAGAAAAAAATATGACTTGATATGTACACTTGAGAATTTTTTTTATAGCAGACGTTGAAATCATTTCAGACCTTGACAAACCTCGATGATTCTCTCAATGTAATCACATATTCTTATCACAACCAAAATTCACATGAGAAATCAAATATTTTGACTCAAAAAACTTTCCTTCATTTTTTCTCTCTTTCAAACCTCTCTTACTTGAATACAACCTAGGAGTGAATAACTTGACGTAACACAAACTTGACAACCATAGAGAGATATATCTCATACATTGATGGAAATTTGGACATTTTCTTGATGATCACTACAACCTTGTATTCAACATTGGCTGGGTTACTCAGCTAATACTAAAGATCTTGTCACAGATTTCTTAATTTCTTATTGACATGTTAGACACTGGACTTTTGTTCATGTTAGAGACATGTTTTTGACAACTTTCATTAATTTTGTGCACAGGACTTGGATTGAATTAAAGGCTTGATAAAGAACATAATAGGCTCACACATATGTACACATTCTTGAATTTATTACTGACTTGGATTCCATCATCAAATTTCTTCCATTTTTTTACTCATATCATACTTGAAATGATATTGAAAGACCTTGTGGAATATCATTCCCTTCATGACTCAACTTTTGATAGCTTATTCTTGTCACCTTATGGAAGACGATGAACCAACCTAACTTAAGTTTTGTAACATGTACTATATTATAACCATCTGCTACTGATGACGATTCCTTTCAAGGATGGTTCATGATTCCTATAGCTAGCTTATGTCTGCTAGAAGCATAGAGGAGACACATTTTACTTCAAGGGTCACTCAAAAAAATATAAATTTGTCAAATGAACTTGATGAATTATTCTTTCCTCTTTCTACTTTTGAAACCTTTTCAAAATACTTGGCTACACTCTTTAGTATGACAATTTTCATCTCCTAAATCCATACATGTTGATTGAATGCCTAATATACATACATGATTAGCTTCATTTACTTGTTTTCTCTTGACAATGATTATTAAAGCTCATTCATGGTTGGTACTTGGTTTTCTCTCATTTTTTTAGCTCGATCATCAACTTTTGATGTTTTTCTTTAACTTGCATCATCTACCCACACTATTCTCTTGTCATTCATTTCTTCCTCAACTCTAGAATTGTTTACCTTGACCTTGTATATATACTTCATGTTCTTATTCCAGTGGTTTTCTCACACCTGGATGACTTAGTCCCATTCCTTGTATGTTTCTTCAACTTTAATATCTTTTTACCATGCCTTTTGAATGCATGCATCCTATTGCTATATCTAGGAGACTCATGACAGTTTCTTGCAAAATGACCTTGTACATGACAATTGAAACACACAACATTGTTCCTACCTCTTGAGTCTTTTTCTTTCAAAAAATTAATTAATGGTTTGTCTAAGAAGTATTTTTGTAATATTATCTTTTTTCTTGGAAATTGAAACACATGATATTCTTCTCATATTCACTTATAGAATCTCTACAAAAGTGTTCTATGTGTAATATCTTCATACAGTCCCTATCTCTATGTCCAAAAACATGACATGAAAAAATATAAGCATTAAAATTTATTTCATACCTGAAAGCATTAGGTTGCCTAATTGGTTTAGGACTTCTTGAATTTTTCCCCTTAGTTGTCTCCATGTTTAAATATCTACTTGAACCAGCTTTTTCATCCTCATGCTTCTTCATAGGTTCTTCAATGAAGCCTAGTCTAGTCTTGTCACCGAAAATGGCTTCATGTTGTTTATCAAGTATTCCATTTAGAGGTTCAAATCTCTTTTCTAACTTTCCATTCATCTGCATCCTTTCTTTTTATTCTTCTAGTTTAGTCCTTAGAGATATCAATTCTTCATCATGTCTCATACATGTTTCCTCTTTGACATTAAGAGATTTTGTCATCTCTTCAACTTGAGACTTTAACTCAGTATTGAGTTTTAGGTGCTCTAGTTATTTGAATATAAGAGAGGTTGAGATCAAATATAATTGGGATTCAAGTTATTTGATTTCATCTTTATCTTTATGTTTATTCCTTTCCTCAAGAAACTTGATATTTTCTTCATATTATTTCACAAGTATATTCAATTTATAGGTATTTTTCCTTTGGGTTTTCAGTTCTTCCAAGGCACTTATGAAATATTCCTCAAGATTGACTTCAACTTCATATTCATCTGAAATTTAATATTCACTAAGATGTTTATCACTTGAGCTACTTCTAAGAACTATCTCTATAACCATGCTTGTATTTAGGGAAGGACCTACTCCAATATGTTACACTTGATCAAAGAGTACCAGGATTTGATACCAATTGGTAGAAATTGGGACACTGAAAGGGGGGTGAATCAGTTTCTTCTCAAACTTTGAAAAACTATTCAATCCACTTAATTAGTTGTGATAAAGATAAATCAACATTCACAAGCATTAAATATGAGAGATAGAACATAGAGATGAGATTTAATGTGGGAATCCAAAATTGGGAGGAATATCCACTGAAACCAATAACTACCTTAGGAAAATAATGTCGTGTAAATGTTAAATTATTTCAAGTTGAGCATCTACTCAACATGGAGCTGCAACCTCAAACATTTAACCAATCTACTACTTAGTCTTTAAGAAGCTACAACTTTCCTGGAAGCTACAACTCCCAAAATCAAACAGGCTTCTACTTATTTCTTCTTTAAGAAAATACTCACAAGGAAGCTACTACTTCCTCTTGCTAAGCTAAAACTTAGAGTTTTCAAGATTTTTGTCACTCAAATTTTTTTGTCTTACATAACTAATGGTGAAAACTAAATCATCTCACTATTCTTATCAGTTCTACCCCAATTAAATTTTATTCCGATAACTCTTTCACATGAGCTACATGCACTTCAAGCTTGTACTAACCAATCAAGTTTGCACTCAATCGCAGGCTCAATTTCATTAATTAAATCCTTTGTTTAATTTTTGAATTATAAATCTTATATTAGATCTTGAAAGAAGGTTTAGCAATCATAAGCATGTTCCTCTATTTGATTAGAATTAACTTTTCAACCATATATTGCTCTGTTTATTGATTTACCCTCAAGGTCTTCATCCAAAATCACCTCTTTCCTTCTAGTCACTCAGCTGATTTAAGAATATATCAATAGATATTTCTCAATATTAAATCACTAACTCTACACTCATCTTCATACTATTGATTTACTTTTCATAAATTTCATCTCATCTTCTTCTTAAGGGAACCTACCTGCACATTTCTCTCATAAACTCTCAACAACCATCAGAAAATCTTGTAGTTTCTTCAACTCATTACAAGATTTCTCACTACTCTCTTAATTTTCAATATATTCAACACACTTCCATCTCCCTTATACTATAAACTTAGCACTCTACACACCACAATCCTTCAACAACAATTACAAGTTATGAGATTGATTTGTATAGGTAGTAGATACAGAGGCATCTAATCCTTCAATTTTAACTTCAAGGAACATTTATCTAGCTTAGAGTTTTTTGGTCATACGTGACAATAAGTCTAACTAACTTCACAATTGTTTTTAAGAATATTATTACATGCACTTGACCTAATATGACTCTTTTTATACTCAAGGTGTACATGGAATATTATTATGATTGCTACCAACCTTTTGATCTTTCAAATATGTCAAGACAGTCTTCTGACTCCTTGTCATAGGTTTTCCATATAGAATCACGAGATTCTACTTGTATTTTAGCATTGTCAGACTCTATAGAGATTACATCATGAAATAACAAGATTACATCATGAAATAATGTTACTTCACACCTTAACCATATTTTATAACCTCTTTTCAAACTTCACACTCGGTCATATAATCACCTGTCTGAATAGTTAGGCAGTCCTATGATATTTTTCAATAATCTTCCAACATTATTTAAGACACATCTTGTTCCACTCTAGTTCACTTTGAGCACATGTTTGTGAATAGTTTGGGCTAATTTCAAGCTTGATTGCCTTGTGGCAATCTCCTCTTCCAGTTTTGATTTTTTATTGGCTTGTTAACTTCTTATTCTTGTGTTGATGAGGAACCCCATGGCTACCAAGTGTGTTGGTGTATAACCCAAACTAATACCTATAAATTTATCGCTTGTTTTCAAGAAAAAGGATGAACATCATTTTTTGTGTATTCTTGCATTGCTAAACTACCTCATTCTTGCTGGAAAATGCATAGCCAAGATCTATTCACTTGTTCAATATTTCTTCCAATTGTATTGCTACCATATTTCTATTCAAGTTTCCATTTATCTAGTTATTTATCTCTTCCTCTATAACTCCATTCCCAACCTCTTGGACTCATGTGGACACACGAGACTGAAAAATGATAAGCTAAGGGAACCGAGTATAACACAATTGGATTGGCACTATTTTGTTTTTCAGGTTGGAGTTAATGCTTTTTTTTCTTCATTTCTTCACATTTGCTATTTTTGAATTATATGCTCATTATCAAATAGAGTAGAGAAATTATTTTCATAGTTACAATCATTCAAATGTTTCAGTAGATTATTTGTTTCAAACCTAATATATTTTTATGAAGGATTGCTTCTCTTATCTATCTCTATAGATTTACAAGGAAGTAAATCTGGAAGAAAGATTTTGTGCCTTTTTTGGAAGTTTACAAAAGCATCAATCCATATAGAAAAATCCTCTTTTATTTTTTTGGGGAAGTTGCAAGGAAGGAAATATTCCAAGAAGCTCTGATTTCTTCCTATGCATCTAAGGTAGAATAGAGGTTAGATATGTATCCATAGTTAGTGAAGATTTCATTTAAAATATAGTATATTTCTTCTGCAGTTGGTTGTTTATTTGTTTTAGGATTTAATTAATTAGAGTATAAGATGTTATTTTATTTCTTCTTTAAAACAGAAAACAACAAAAATATTTATTTTTTTAGATTAGTGGTTTTGTATTGTTTATTTAATCCAGTCCTTAAAAATACAAAAACATAGAGTAGTTTCAATTTCATTAGATTAGATTTATTTTCTTTAATTAAATTAAAATGCACAAATGCATGGATGACTATAAACAGACCCAAATGAAAATAAACATATGGGTGTGACCCATTAGTCCCACAATGAGACATGGGAGATATTTTCATTAATGTAGATACTGGACTGTGTATTATCATCATTAGAACTCCATCAAGATACTCTGATAAAATCTCACAACTGCATGTCTTAAAAGTAGACGCCGATAAAGCTTATGAGTACTGGATCACTCATAGAAATAGATTTTTACCATACACATGACCATATAAGGAACTCAATAGCTAAAGATAGATGGTAGCGATCCTAGAGTCCCACAACAAAAACTACCCGAATTACTCACAGATTAACACAAGTCTGCACACGTTGGCTTTCTGCACATGACCACTACCACCCGATATGATATCAAAATTAAACGTTTTGAATGAAAATGCTCACTGAGCCCTCACATTTTGGACCACTCACGCTAACCAGGTCTACATTTCATGAAACCACACCTCTCTCACTTGTACCATGACTCTGTCTAGACATATTTACGATGCCCCCATTGGTTTTCCACAAATTCCACGACCTGTAAAAAATAATATCTGTAAAAAATGATATTGAGTGGAGTCTCTATGTGGCCATCCTTTTCGATCCATCCATCTGACCCATCCAAGTTATATAGTCTTTTATTGCACTTGATGATTAGATTCCATTTTTCCGAGTTGAAGACATTGTATTTCCTTAATAACTTGTTGAAACCATTTCACTCGCATTTTGCTTATTATCCACACAAACATTTCTACACCTTACGGATTCAAGTGCGGTTGAAGGTCGTGTGTTGATTTTATTCTGTATAAATTTGTGAACCCAATGTGAAGAGATATTATCTTTTCATTTTCATATTATTTCATCAGTATTACCTCTCTCCCATTATTGTGTGGGTATTCATATACCCTCTTAATATGTTAGGATACGACAGTTATGGATGACCCATATTAGGTCTTGAGGCATACTACTATTAAATGGGTAGGCAATAATAGTCACCCTCACTTTCTGCGTGGGCAGAAAAATCCTCAACCAATCTTCACACCTCCTAAACTCCTCCTCCTCAAGGTACCAACAATGGCTTCTCAGTTAGGATTGAGGAGGTTAATCAATTTATGCAAACACACCCGCATAAAATTTCAAGTTCTCATAATATGAATGTTACTAGAGAATCAGACTATCCTCCTCAGGTCTTATTCAGACTGTAAATTAGTATGCAGTCTGATCAAATCCCATTTTTATATAAGGAGTATCTAGAACATTATGCTCGAATTGAACAACACTTCCAAAAGATGAATCATCCTATAGATAGGTCGTGAGGACATGTTGATATCTTGATTCAAAATATAACTTCTACCCCTCCCATAGCAGAAAACATTTCAAAAAAGGGGTAGAAAAACAATGAACAATTTATAGCAAAATATCATACACCTTTGCAACCTAACAAGGTTTAACAACATGTGCTAAAACAAATCACCATGACATCATTATCCAAGGTCATATTGATGTTTGTGGACAAATTTAGGGAATCGGAACTTTCCCAAGCTACTCATGCTTCATATTCTTGGTAAGGGAATATTAACCATCATTTACAGAGCTATGACCAAGTGTTAATTGTGCTAAACCCTCTAGTTTACATGGGTGTTCCTAGCCCTGAGGATATTCGCACTGGGTTGAGCACCTTGGGTATGCCCCCTCATGATGTGTATAGATACCCACAATAGACACTGGACAGAAGTGCATTCTCAAATACCATCCCAATTAGAACTGCAATGTTCCCTAGTTTTGTGCCTCAAAATCCATACTAAAGTAATGTTCCCCCATACGTACATATGTATTATAAGTCACCACAAGAGGACATGTACTCTTACCCTGGCCCGTATGGTCAGCCACAAGGGATCCTTTATGCCCCAAATTTTTTTTACACTGCACCATATCAACAACCAATTCCATCTCCACCTCCCCAGTAGGGCCCATCAATGGTTGAGTCTTACGTAGTGGGTACCTACTCTGAATATCTTAAAGATCCCCTCAAATTTACCATTTAGACTATTATGATCCCAAGAATTCTGCCATTCAAGAGTTTTTCCCAGGGGATGCAGTCATAAAAAAAATATTCCTTAAGAATTTAGAAGGCCTTGCTCTTGATTGGTATTATAGGATACCTAAATCTTCAATACATTCTTTCGAACAACTCATGTTAGAATTTCTCAAATATTTCAACATGAATAATTTACTAAGAACATGAATAGGGAGTTCCTCCATATTCAACAAAAGCATGAATCCTCTACACATTTCATCTAGATATGGTGATAGGTTATGTACTCTTCAGTAAGCGGCTCCAATATGGATCAAACATAGCTCTGTGATTTATTCCTTCACTCTCTTAATTGGGAAACAAATGAAGATGTCTATAAACTCCCACTAAAGAGCTAAAAATAAGTTTTGGAAGGTGCTCTCTACATTGATCAAGCAGAAATAGACAATGGTAGGAAGACCTATGGTTTAAATGGGAAATTGATCACTCCCTATCAGGGTAGTTCAAGCTACCCCAACAACACAAAAAATAAACAAGGACCTAATGTCCTCAATAAAAGACATGATGTTACAATTGATGGTGTTAAGGATCAATATAAGAAACCAAATGTTGTTAACACCCCAAGTACAAATAATGTCGACAACAATGCAAATGGTAACAATAAAAGAGTAACAACTTTACTCATATGATTAATGTTGGAATTCAATCACCATACACCCCAAAAATGATAGGTTTAGGCTCACGGACCTAACCACTACCCAAGAAGGTAGTCAAACTAATTTTAAAATCAAGGGTGAAAACCACCGAACTTTAACTATAACAATAAATATTTGAATAACAATTGGAACTTTGAACCGTTATAGAAAATGAATCAAAGAGGTAGAAATTATGATCCTAACCTATACTACAATTTCCATAAGGTCCAAGGGAATGACACCAGAACATGTCGCAACCGTAACAAATTCATTCAACGTCTACCAAAGGACCAAAGACAACTCTTTGTTGATATTTTTTGGTAAATCCCATGGTTCCTACTCAAAACACTAACATGGGACCTATGTCCCCTAAAAAACACCACTCAAGATCTTTAATGACCACCTTCCAACACATCTCAAAAATGATAAGTTGGAACCCAATGACACTAACAAGTGTATCTTGATAGGAAACAATGATCATAAAGCTTTGAGTTCATCAAACCCATTGGTGGCATGTCCATTTGATGGTTTTCAACAACCAAAGATAATGTCTCTAGTGGAATTGGAAACTAAACAATAAATAAACATTGCTACTAGAAGGCACGACCATTCGTTGTAAACCATTCTAATTTACCCATATATATCAAATGATATTTGTGAGATGCTTGCAAAGATGGTAGGGTCTTATGACTTTATTAATGACTTAAAAAAGACCTTTTCTCACATTTCCTTCTTGGACTTGCTGAAGAAATCTCCTACTCATAGAGATTCTTTATTAGAAGCATTGGGTGTTGGACACTTGATAATTACAATCCCTCCTCTAGAGGAAAAAAAATCATATAGACTTCAACATCCATCCTCCCAGGAAACTAGAAAGAGATACCAGATATGTATTCGATATCATTAAGATTCCCACAGATGCCAAATTGGTACATAGAGGTGATTTGACTTTATATCTACAAGTGTGTATTTACAACAACTTTGTGAGTGTACAATGATTGATGATAGGGAAAATATCAATATTTTTCCTTTCTCATTTCTAAAAAAGTTAGGCTATGCAGAAAATAATTATTCTTCAATGAGAAACACACTAATAGGGTATGATACCCTTAAGGAAACATCAATTGGAACCATAGTGCTACCAGTCACCCTAGGGCCCAAGATAGTTCTTATAGAGTTTTATATTATAGACTGGGAAATAAACTATAATATGATTCTTGTTCATCCTTAGATACATCACATGAAGGTGATTCTATCCACTTTGTTTCAAGAATTTAGAATCTTACATTTGGGAAAAGTATTCATTGCACAAGGTCACCCACAACCCTTTAAAATTAACCTAGAAAACCTCAAAAAGAAACCAGGGGTACATTCTAATTTTGAACTCCTCACATATAAATTAAACAAACCTATGAGTTCAACACTAGAGATAAAACTAGTTCCCACAATGGAATTAGAAAAATCTGGTTTGAGCGAAGGGATTCTTGTAATCAAGGATGAAATATTTTTCATTGAGATAATATAGATATAAACCATTACAAGGATTGTCAAGATGTTGGAGAATGATTTTCCCACTATCCTTCTATTTGATTACATAGCCATAGGACATGCTTTAGGACTCAACTCTCTTTCGATAGATGGAATTTTCATGGTAGAAGTCTCATAAGTGAGCAAAGAAGATACAAAAATCAATTTAGCATCAATATTCCCAAGAAACAATTAGAATCTTCATTTTGATGGAGAAAAATGTTGCTTTAGTGTTGGGGTGGGTACGATCCTCACTTCTCTTGAGGGGAAGGTCATGGATTTTTCCCTCAAGCTGTATTTCAAGTGTACCAACAATGTTGCTTAGTACGAGTCTCCCCTTCTTGGTATTATAGTAGCCAAAAATATGGATTCTCTTAATATTAGAGTAATCGGTGATTCATAGCTATTTGCTAACCAAGTTTTAGAGGTATATGAGACTACAGTGGAACAATTACAACTCTATAAGTCTATTATGCTCAATTTAACTAAAGATTTTGAATTCATTTCAATTGAAGCTATTCCTTGTGAGAAAAACCATCTTCTAGATTCGATAGCTACTTATGCTTCTAGTTTCTATCTAATAAAAGAGTTAGAAGAAACCAGATTCATGGTTTTGGTCCACACCAAACCCTTAGTTCAAAATATGAAGATGAATCTAATCTTAACATATGTTGATGTTGAGAATGATTCTGCTACCGTAGACTACATAGAAAATGATGAAGATCTCTTAGGGTAACTTAACACTTACACAATTTTACATCCCACACACCATAAGATATGTTTTATTGTCACCCCTCACTCTTCCTTCTATTTTAGAGACAACATAATGGGCCCTTACTCCTCAGAAATCCTTGAGATCTATGAGGTAGCAGAGGAAGGAGAATTAGAATTACCTCCATCCCTACCTGATTTTGAAGAGGGTAACACCTCTTTGATAGAAGGGATAATTGATATTAATATCAAGATAGAGAAAGACCCAAAAATTATGAAGTTAATTTCTTCACCGACTCCTGAAGAATTTGAGATACACATGAAAATCCTTAAAGAGAATTTGAAATCCTTTGCATTCAACTACAAATAAATGATAAGAATTTCTCCTCACATCGCAGTTCACAACCTAGTGACCATAATTAATGCTAAGCCCATTAAGAAAAAATCTATACCTATGAAACAAAAGGTGGCACTTATAGGAAAGAGGAAGTAATAAAAATCCAAGAGGAGGGGTTCATTAAACTTTTTGGTTACTCGATGTGGGTATCCAACATCATCCCGGTTCTTAAAATGAATGGAAAAATTAGTATCTACATTGAATTTCGGTATATCAACAAAGCATGTCACAAGGATGATTTTCCACTGTCATCCATTGATGGCATCATTGACACAACTTGACTGGTTATAAGATGTTTTCCCTTATGGATGGATTTTCTTGCTACAATATAATCAGGATCTCTAAGGAATATTAGACAAAGACAACCTTTATCACTCTTTGGGGAACCTATTGTTTTACAGTCACGTTATTAAGTCTCAAGAGTTCTAGTGCCACTTACCAACAGGAAATGACTTACATATTCCATGATCTCATTCATAAGATTATGGAATCTTACATTCACGACCTTATAGCTAAGGCCAGAAAGTGCTGTGATCACCCTAATCTTCTTTGTATTATCCTCTCTTTTCTAATTAAATATAATGTTACACTGAATTCTAGAAAAATGTGTGTACGGTGTGATAGGAGGGAAGCTACTATGATACATCATCTCTTCACGAGGGATTGATGTAGATATGTCCAAAATCTGAATAGTTTTTGAAATGGTTCCACCATCAGATGAGTCGGGCATAAGGTCCTTTCTTGAAAATCTTAGTGCAATCCGAAGGTTCATTCCTGATTTGACCTTTTCTATTCATCCGAAAAACTATTTATTAAAAAGGATTGTTGCAACATTTGGATAGAAAAGTGTCATGAGGCATTTAAATTGGTCACACAATTCCTATTGTCACCCTCCCACACTCATGCCTCCCAAATCATATCTCCATCTCATTTTATATTCATGGGCTTATAGACGTCTCATTATCCTAGATGCTAGCTCAAGAAGATTATGACAAATGATAATGTGTAGTCTACTTCATTAGTTGTACACTACTTTACTATGAGACACACTATCTGCAAGTAGAGAAATAATGCCTTACTATAGTGTTCACAACAAAGTAGTTAAGGCACTAAATGCTTAACCAAGAAATGAGGGTCATTGTCAAGACATATCACTTACTCTAGACAACTAAATTCTGCTTATACAATCTTATTGCCAAACACACACAAACTACTCTCATTCTTACCAATTTCGTTATAATTACTGCCTAACCTCTTTTTCCTTCATGATGCCACTTTACGACGAATCGTAAGTCAAAATTCTCTTCAAAACAGATAATTAGTGATTATTAGCTAATTAATCCTATTTTTCCCTTGTTTTGGTCAATATACCATACTATTGACTCAAACCCCTCTTCCAACCACTCAAAATCATGCCACTTCCTTCCACAATGTATCAATAAGCTTGACAATATTATCATAGCTTCTTAGTTGAACATAAGCAGTTAATTAAGGCTCCACACATCTAAATCACTTGTTAATTCACTAATTTTTATTATAAAAGCTTAATCATGACTATTAATTCTAATCTAATTCAGGATTTTAGTCCCACATTCACGAAAATACTAGTTTTCCTCCAAGTGAAAAATATAAAAAGGAATCACCTCATACCTTAATACTTTACACAATGCATTGATTTTAATCTCATATAATAAATATGATTTATATCCAACTTCAATCCTTTCCTAAAACCTTAACAAGGTTATTTTATGGATATCTAAAGTGACTTTGTTAGTCATTTGGACAGTCCATTTCCCCTTTTTTGGAGTAACAACCATCCCAATATGATTTCCCTCTTAGGTCTATTTAGGTATATGCTAGGAAATTAAACTTATAAGTAGGCATGATTAGTTATATTTTGAATTAAATTGATGTTAGTTAATCATTCCATCAAGATTCTATCTTTAGTGTTACATTAGTAGACTTAGAGCCTTGACTAGAGGTGGAAATGGTGTTAGCCTTCCTTAGTTAGTAATGTAATTTGATTTGTAAAGTTTAGGGTGCTTTCATTTAGCATTCCCATTGGGAAAATACTCCATTGCATTCAATTTTTACATATTTTTAACTTATCTTCAAAGTTTTTTCACTTTATTTTTTCTAGATTATTTTTAAGTTTCCTAGATTAATTTTATGCTTTCTAGTTTAAATTCAAGCTTTCTAGAGTACTTTCAAGATTTTTAGATTAGTTTCTCAAGATTTTTAGATTAATTTCCAAGTTTTATAGTAATTTTCAAAGTTTTGTAGATAATTTTTTAAGCTAGGTAGTTGTTTCAAGTACATTATTAGTATAAGTTGTGTTTTTCATGTTCTTTGCAGGATATAAAGAGGTGAAGCCCTATCAAAATTCCCTCCAAAAGCTAAACTTTTTATCTTTTTCAAGAAATTCTTTTAAAAAGTCATATTTTGGTCACCTACAAGAAAGAGTGCACCTTTGCATTTAAGTTTGCACCTATGTATCAAATAAATTTTTCTTGTTTACCACTAGGTGCACATGTGCTTCACTATATTTTGGTCTCTGAGACTAACTTGTGCATGTGCATCACTGGGTGTGTCTTTTCTACACTTAGTGCATAACCAATATTTTGGAGGCCATAATTTTTTCGCTTGACCTTGAAATGACTTTTTTTTTTAAATTAGAAAGGTATTGAACTCAACTATGCAATGGTAACATATATTTAGGTTTTATAGTTACCAAAAAATTATGGTTTTTTATTTTTAGAAAACTAGTCATTTTCTAACATATCTAACTCAGGGTTTGATGAGTAATTTTTTTCATGTTTTGTATGATTATGGAATAGGGAATTTTATGGTATTCTATTGTACGTTATATGATATTGAGAATAAAAAACACCTCTAAACATTTTTTTTCTTATTTGGAGTAAGTAGGAACAATCATCATTCATTTCTATGCTTACGGGAATAAAATTTCATTTTGTAGATCAATTTTCAAGATAAATATTTTCTTTAACTAGATTAGTAGTAGAATTTGTGATTTCATGTTCCTTGTAGGATAAAAGGAGGTTAATCCCTGTCAATTTTTCCTTAAAATGCTAAAGTTTTTTATCTTTTTCAAAAATTCCTTGTCAAAATCCATGTTTTGACCAGCTATAGGAAGGTGTGCACATGTGCATCAAAGTGTGTGCTTGTGCATCAAAGTGTGCATATATACATCAAATATTGCACCTATGCATAAATAATTTCACCTATGCATCACTATATTGTGATCTCTAAGTGTAACTTGCACCTATGCATCTAAGTGTGTCCCTGCACATCACTAGATTTTGGTCTCTAAGTGTAACTTACACATGTGCTTCAAAGTGTGTGCCCACGCCTCTCTGGCCACACCTATGTAAAATGTCCTATGTAAATTTTATAGAGGTTTGTTTTTTACATCAAATGGGGCACTTTTGCATCAATATTTGTGCTTGTGCATCAAAGTGTACATGCTAGTGCTCAGAGGGGTGTGCATGTGTTACACTAAGTGCATAATCTATCTTCCATAGGTTATAACATTTTCCCTTGACCTTGAAATGAATCCATTTGTTTTGAATTGGAAATGTATTGAATTTACCTACATAATGTTAAAATAAATTTTGGTTTAATAGTTACCAAAAATTTAGGGTATTAAGTTTTATAAAACTAGTTATTTTCTCACATATCTAACTTAGGGTTTGATGAGTGAATTTTTTTCATGCTTTGTATGAGTTTGGAATAGAGTTTTGTATGCTCTTATCTTGTACCTTATGTTATATTGAGAATAAAAAAAACCTCTAAGACAATTTTTTTCTTTTTTAGAGTGACTGGGAACAATCATCTTTCATTTCTATGCTTAAGGGAACAAACTTTTATTTTTGACATGTGCATGATCTTTTAGTTTGAGAGCTTTTTCACTTGATCAATAACCAAGGCTAAAATTGTGTATGATCTTTCCTTACACCTAGTGTTATCTTTCATATCAAAATTAATTTTAGTCTTTCATTAATAAGCACTTGTATTAATTGGGAATAAACCTTGGTTTCAAAGTTGTATCGTGGTTAGCTGATTTACAAGCCTTTACATTACTATCTTTCTATGTTATTGTGAATCCTTTTAAAATAATAACCAATTATATGATGGACCTAACTCTAGAAAATGAAATGAGGACTTAAAATTTAACATACATGTGTGATGTAGGTTGTGAAATCCGGTCTAAACCAAATTACTTAATCTAAATCATTAAAAACACACCAACAAACAAATTAACAACATTGTATTATACGTTTCAATTAGGAGCTATGGATCATCCACTACGAGGACATAACCACTTTGGTATAATCCTTAAGATACAACAATGTGCGTGGTCCTAGGAACCCTAAAGTAGTTCACACAAGAGGGAACCTTGTGAACAAAATAAGAAAGTGCTTCAACTACCCACTTGATTAGTACACCTTGCTGAGATTAGAGTAAAAATTATTTCCATTGTGACTTCAATGATAATACAAATGAATGCACTCGTTACTCATTGTATTATAAGGGGGTAAATTAAATATGGGATACTCCTTGGAAAACCTTGGAAAACTGAGATCACATAAATAAACTTGTGACACATAGAGAGAGAACCACCTAGGAATATTTTTTGGCTTGTATCCTTTTTTTTGACATCGAATTCTATAGATAGCTCACAAAGTGAAAAATTAGTTAGATTAAAACTATTTTTTTAATAAAAAGGGAAAGAATCTCTTAAAGGTTGAAACCACGTTTTATTTCATCACAAAATCGATTTCATGTCATTTTGTCTTAGTTTTTCACTTGTCCTAAGACAAGGCCAAACTCTACCAAAATTACACCAAGTATTTTTCAACACTATTTGGTCTACCCCTTTGTTTTCTTGTTGCTCATTTAGAGACAACAGAAGAACAAACATATATGGATACCTACTATAAATAATCATGTACATCACTTTTGTAGTCTTCTTACATGACCAGGTTGTAATGTCAGAATGCAAGAGTTGAAAGTGTGAATGGTATGTCATCAAGTTCTAGTAGCCCATCTTTGTCTCATACCCTTAATGAGACTTACTATAATTTGTAGTTAGGTGATGTTATCATTGTCTTCTGTTGATTTTTTATGATGCCAGCATTATATTCATACAATTTTGATATTTACGTCTTGTTTACATTATGAAATTTGGCCTAAATCTCTAGTTTGTATTGTTACAGCACTCGCACGCATAGTAATTGTTTGATATACTTTGGTATAGTTTTTATATCCTTATTTTGGCTTGAGTTTTTTTATTTTTGAGGTTACTTTTTTAGCATCGCTATAACATAATTTTGATACTAAAATCATGCTTTCTTGCAAATCTTGATTAACTTGTCCAAATAACATTGTTATGTTGCTGACATTTGTATCGTCCATTTTACAAGAATTAGACTTTGTTAGTGTTTAGAAATTGGTTTTTAGTATATCTTGTTAGAAAATCGCATCAAGACACTCTTATCATTTAGGTCTTTTTTATTTCAAACTTGACCTAACTAGTGATATTGTGTTGTCATTGTTTTGGTTTGAAACCTATTTATAATAAACATAGGGAGTAAAATTTATTTGTGACTAGTTTTGAGTATTATACATTATTGTGTTATCATATAAATCCCATGTTATATTTTATCTTGCTAGAGTAGATCATTCTTTATTCCTTGGTTTCCTTAGGTTCATATTGATCCTTCGGATTTGTGACTATTTATTGTTTGCGATTATTTGTAATGATTTGACGTCATTACATAGCTTGGTTTCTCCCGGCACCCATGTTTGTCAAATGTCTATATGGTTTCCATTGTGCTACCCAAATCGACACAAGAATTCATTCCAATTGAAGGATTTCAATTACACTATCTCACTCTAGACATTTGTATCCCACAAACACCAATAGTGACAAACTATCACAGTGTTCATTATACATATGACACTAAGGAATAAAAGTTTCAGCATTCCCATTAAAGGATGCCTATTATGTCTAAGCCTCATTTGGTTCTTCACATTAGAGAACCTGATCGGATACCCTATACCCCACCTTAATCTCATAGTCGATGGTAATGTTTGGATGCTTCTTATCTAAATTATTATTCCAGTTCCTCCCACTCTTCTTTTGACTCTGCTCCAAAATATTATATTGATTCTTCAGATTCACCTTGGTCTTCTAAAAATTCTTGTCACAGCTATTCACTTCATTCAAATTTTAATTCATAGTTCTCCCATTATTTATAGGAATGTCCTTATAAGTCACCTAAAAGGAATCTTCCTCCTTTGAAGATAGTTTTGGATCCAAGATCCATCAACCAAACAGATAATTTGGTTCTTGAGTCATGGTCCTCCCTTACTTTGCAGGACCTCCCTTATTCATGGCCTTGACAACCTCTTCTTTCATTGAAGATCTGGGAAAATCCAAATCCTTCTAATTCAGAACCCATGTCACATCCAAAGATGAATCTTACGTCACAACCGTCTAATTCGACACCCATGTCTCAATATTTGATGTCAACACTTATTTCACATTAATCTATGTTGACTCATATGTTGTAATCTCTAATCTCCTAATTAACACCCATGTTGTAATTATCTAAGATGAATCCCATGTTGTAATCATCTCAGTTGAAAACTTAAATCACATTCATCTAATTTGACTCCTATGTCGCAATACCCTTCCTCGATGACTGATCCCATCACTCTACCCAAAACATGGCATCTTATAGGAAAACCTATGCTAATCAATTCTAAATCTAGATCGTCTTGTGCTAGAAATACATCTAGATCTAACTCAGCTTCGTCTCTTGAGTCATCATCTTCTCAATCTTCCACACCAGTTGGACCCATTTATTCTAATCAACCTCCTATGATCGAAGAACAAATACCCCTACCAATCTATTCATCTCGAGATGAGGAGATGATCACGAAATTCCTAGGGTCACATGATGACATTCCCCTAGAGGATTACAATCAAGGATTTAATCTTGACATTGATACTCTTTCGTATTGGGAAGAAGTAATAAATTCCTTTTTTTAGAATACTAAGGAATATCCTAATACCATTGAGTAATATCCTATCTTTTCTTCACGTCCTTATTTACATAGCATGATTTCTCAATCGCAATCTCACCTTAGGTCAACACCTAGTAGCCCATCATATGCTTCGATATGAGGGGCACCTCCAAGTTTCCCTTGACCCTATATTTTTGGCTCAGCTCTTGGTAGGCCATTTTCTTCTCAACTTAGGTCACCACCTTGTAGAAAATCATCTACCTCTATATGTGGGGCACCTCCAAGTATCCCTTCATCATCTATATGTGTCTCACATCCTACTAGCCCATTTTATTCTATATGTGGCTCACCTTCGAATAAACCCTCTTCGTCTATACTCGGGCCACATCATATAAGTTATTGGGCCTCAAAATATTGGCTAATTGTAAGAACACACATGGGCATGTGGGGCATATATGAAGAAGGGTGCGCAAGGTGAAGGTGTAAAGGGCAGGGTTATAGCAAGGTTTAATAGAACACATGGCACACACATAGAACGAGTTTTGAGACTTAGACATATTGGCCGTTCCAGGCATCACATGAGAAAAGTGTTACATGTCTAACATGCGGAGTGGATAATGTACCATCCTGGTAGTTGTATAGTCAAGAATGGAATATTCCATGCATGCGATGGAAGGATCCATAAAGACATTATTGCAAAGAGTGGAGAGATCAGATCGAAGGAAGCATGCTCCATTGAAGGATCACATGGACACTTGGCAATTGATCTATTATCTTAGGAAGGCATGTCATTGGAGACTAAATCTATATATGGAGATGCTCAGGTAGAAGAAAAGAAGTAGACACAAAGGAGAAACACACCAATAACAACCTCATATAGCACTAGATAGGAAAAGCTTTGTAGAAATAATTAAGGATCCTTTGGGTTGGGATTACAAGAACTGTAGGAGTGATGGCATATTTAGAGGGATGGGTCTGTAACAATTTTTCTAATGTGGAAAGGATAGCTTAGGTTCCTGATGGATGACTCTGATTTGCATTGTTATGTTGGTCTATTATGACCTTAATGAATGGAATGTGGTTATTGAAAATTTTAACATGAATATAAGGTTATATTCTAAAGGATATATGTTATTCATATGTATAAACCCTAGTGCATTTGCTTTTTCCTATGAATCAGTTCTATATTCTATTTGATACTTCTCTTTTGTTATCTAAATGGATGCATTGATGTGATAAATCATCCTAATCTCTTCGAATGAATGCATGGTTCTTTTCTTTCCTACATCTAAATCTATCATTAAGGATGTATTAGCAAAAGAATTATATCAAGGAGGGGCTTAGCACCCGCGCATGCCTTGGGTGAGTGCCCAACATCCACTGGGTGATAGGCCGATGCACATGGGATTGGACTCTTGTTCTAAGGGTATAAAAAATGACTACATTTTGGTTCCATTTCTGGGACCTATTTTCAAAGTTGTTGTGAGAAATGACATACATCTTGGTCCTTGTGATGCGTGATGACAAAACATATGACCTTGAAAAGTGTTAAAGCATGGTTCAAGAGCACGGAGGACGAGTTTTCTCAAAGATCTAGCATTGGACCTGCGTTTGATACACGTAGATAGGTAAGAAGAGAACATGTACCATGAGTTATATGAGACATTCTTCTATAATTTTATGGTAGAATTATATGTATGGATTTTAGCATATTCATCCATATTAAGCTTATACTATAGACTGCATGTATGGACCCAGGATGATTGCCAGAGGTTGTAGGATGCAGATTTGACTTGGATAAGTGTTGTTGATCATTGGTGGAAAGAAGTCCAGAATAGTTATACTTTAGAATATGTTATATCTATGTATTCTTTCCCAGATATTTCTGAGTTTGAGTTTATGAGGGATCCCAGAGGATCATTTTTAAATGATATCCCTTTAGCTATGAAGATATTTATCATTACTATAAGTTTAGAGGAATTTCTATGGCCGGCTAAGCTTCTCTGAGCGTTGGATGAGGAAGGTAGGGTGGAGGAATATGGCATAAATTACGGCTGAAAAGGAAAGGGAAGAGAGATGACTCAAGTCTAGTGAATCTCACAAAAGGGATATGGATATACAATGTGAGGTTGCAGGTGTGATAGATCTATGGAAGCAGACGTTGCGGGAAGGAGTTGAGGTTCACACAGAGGACATGAAACCTAAGTAGTTTGTGCAACCCCATATTGAAAAGCGCAGGAGAGAAGCCCCTTCAACTTCTGATGAGATTTCATCACACGGAGAAGGGAGAGTGGTTGATGCACATCTGAACCCACCTAGTGACCAACATCTGGTGCTTGGATTTCCAAATAAAGGGAAAAGTATTGTTAACCTAGTTAGTATCAGTGGAAGTAATTGATCTATGCCTACGAGATGTAATTTCTTGTTTGGGACATCCATAACTGCACAAACCATTCCAATATTTGGAAGAATTATTGGACAAGGTGTAAATACACAAGGTGTGGGTATCACATCTAGAAGTGGATTGGTACACATAACTCAAAGCGAGACAATATCACAAACCGTCAGTGTGTAGTTTAGTGGGATGTTTAGAACACTAGGCGCGACCACTTCAGGCCATTTTTCAGCTACAAGAGGTGGATCTGGTGGTATAGGAGATGGAGAACTTGGTGGACATAGTGGATCTAAATGATCTAGTGGGTCAAAAGGAACAGGACCTGGTGGATCCAGTGGATCTTGTGGAGGAAACACCAAAGGGAACTAAGGCTCTGGATCAAGAGGATAAGGGCCACAACCACCTCTACAAGTATTATTTGATATTTCTTTACATTTTTATAAATATATGGGTATTGAATATGCTATAGAGCATGTGTACAAATGTGAATTACTATGGCACATGAAAGGGATCACTACCCTAGAGTGAAAGGTATAGTCATTTTGTAACAATGTTGCAAAGGAACACACATAGTTTGTATTTCCGGAAGTATGATCCCCATCAAACGGTGGTAGACTACATTGCATTAAAGAACAACTTCTTAGAAGAGTTCTATATCCTTGAATTTGAGTAGAAGAGCATCAGTTGTTTGAAGCAGATCTAACAAGTCATGTCAAAGAGTGTGCGACAATATGACATGTGGTTCAAGAATCGCTTTTCAAAACTATCCTATGATATTAATCCTTTCCAACATGCTCAATGGTTTGTTGGAGGATTGATAAAACTATTTAGAAGGGAATTGTCACACAATACTTTCACAGACCTGCGCATGAGGCCTTGTAAGCTTCCCTGCATGCGAAGGCTAGTGGGAGCATTGATATTGGTGCTATCCCTTTTCTAGAGGCTCAAATTACTACGATGGCCAAGCAGTTGGAGAAGTTGTATGTGAATTCAACGCATAAGGTTCGTAGTGGTCTTTGGAGTATAGACTATGAAGTGGAAGGGCATGAAAAGGATAGTTTCCCTCGAAATTTGGTACGTGCCATTGTGGTAGACTGTGAGATTTTATATGGGGACCATGATCCAAATTGGTGTCCTCTACTACAACGTGTAATCCGCAAGAATTTTTCTTGCTATTGCAATATTTATACCTCTACGACCCATGATACCATGGATTGAAATTTGATTGACTAGATTCATGATGCTAATTATCTTGGTGTGCACTAGATTATCCTTGCAAGTAGTTCCAAGGATGATGATTTCCGCTATGAAGGGTGCACAGATAGAGGAGGGTGTGGAAGAGGTCTTCGCAGAAGATTTTGTGGTCACAATAACCATGGTGGACGAAGAAGTGAGATCCCATAAGGATCCTGTTATAAGTATCGGTATACAAAGCATTATAAGCGTGAGTGTCCTGACCTATTGTAATGCTTATGGTGCAAAAAAAACATAAGTACAAGGAGTGCCCTGAGTTGTTTGAACACATGAACAAAAAACACTGAAAAGAAAAAGGCACTAGGATGGTGAGTATAAAGGAGGTTGACACACAATGGATTCCAAGAGTGGCATGTGACTCAAGATTAGAACCTGTACTAGTAACAACATGAGTCGAGGTTACGCACACAAGGGAGATGCCGAGATAGAAACTAGTTGTTGGGGAATAAGTGGTACATGGGAAGTGTTTATTGCCAAATTTAATCTCCTTCAAAGGCCAAGCAGCATCATGGATTTAATAGGACATTCAGAGGTAGATATATGACTATGTATTTCATGTTGTAGCTGAGGAAGAAATCTATCTGAATTTTAGCACTCAGGCTTTGAAAAGGAGTGGGTAGCACCTTAAGAGGATTTGATCTATCCTCACTATTTTAGGTTCTTCCTTTCAACCAGGGTAAGAGGACCCTTTTGTAGCTTGTTGTTTATGGAGTAGATGGGGATATCCTTCCTAATGAAGTTTTTAAGGAGACCTTCAAGAAAATATGATCAATGCAAAAAAATATAACTCTCACGAGTTGTCACTCTAGATAGTGGATATATTTTCTGGGAAAGGTTCGGGCTACTAAAGACATTTGAAATCTTGATTATTTCTACATGCTTTGGTAATGGAAATTATGATTTTTTGCACACACAAGACAAATAGGGATAGTATGGGTAGGATTAGTTGTTATAAATGAATTTTTCATGGGAGGTAAGCTGAAATGAACTTGATTTTCCATATCTCTGAGAACTCTTACAAAATGGAAATTCTAGACAACAGAATGCTTCAGATTAGGTAAAATGTTCCTTCAACAGGAATATGTGCCTCAATGGCGGCCTAGATTAGCACTTTTTCATGCAATATTTGAGATTTTAACATGAAGGATCAAGTTAGAAAACACAACAAAGTAATGAGATCCAAACCCAATCATGCCTGAGGTACACCCAGAGGCTTATAGACAATCTTTGTCAACAAATGAAAGAAAAATGATTTTAAATCGTCAATTTCATTCCCAGATGAAAGATCTTCCAAGAAATGAAATTAAATATGCCAATAAACTGTCACAAGGATTGAGACTTATGTGATTAAGATAGATTTTGATAAAATATTGCAACAGGAACAAGAAAAAACTATCTACATACATTCAAAAATTAAACAAACGTATTTGGCTTAAGATCAACATAGAATAATTCAAGTTTGATTAAATTTATCAGGAAGGGAAAGTTTGTAGAAAAATATTAGAGCTTGTCAATGGTTTTACACTTGTAACCACCTTGACATGATCAAACTTAATACAAAAGAGATAGCTAGGTTTCTCACTCAGCTTCTCAAAAGATAGGCTTTGTCAAATTTTCCTCTTGGAAATTTTCTTTGACCTCTAACACTCCAACCTCTAACCCTTTGAACAAAAAATTTGTGCCATTTATAACATTTACAGCAGAGCCCCTTTTTCCCCCAAAAAATCATGACATTGAGTGCTACCAGTACTCGCCATGATCACGATCACGATTTCCAGAATCAGATCTACAAACAGTCGCCAAGTGCTCAAGGGGAAAATTTGTTCGAATATCTCTTGCATTTAACTCCTCCTTCTGGTAAATCATATCGAGCCCAAGAGTTAGATCATTTTAATGGCGAAAGACATCTCCAGATCTCCTCCACCAAACTTAGATATCAAAATTAACTCTCCTCTCTGTTTGGCATGTAGTAAATACAAAGAGATCATGAAGACTTCTTCACTTCTAGGAGCGTTTCAATAAAAATGATCGGAAAATCAGATTCAGACTCATAGTTGTCGTTGATCTTTACTTTGAATTTGGGTCATCCATGTGGAAGATTCAATTTAAGACAAGCCGGAGGTTTTTCTTTGACTTTTTACAATTTTTGGGAAAAAGTAAAATTTTCACAATTTGCTCCATGCTTTTGCCCTTTGAGAAATGAGCCTGACACGTGTCCTAAGGTGGGTCCCAAAGGAACCATGGCCAAATTCTACCATTTATCCTCTTTTTTGGAAAAGGGAAAATTTTCCAAGTTTTCATACAGGTAATCTTCCACCTACATTTTCCATAGTTGGTAACTTTGGCCATCAAACTTATTAACTATAAAGTTATTCTCCTCTATCATTGTTGCTTCTCCCACTCAAACAGAAATCCCTTTGTCAGTATATTGCCAAGAAATAAATCTCAAACGTGCTCAAATACTAGTTTTATAGGTAAATAAACATGCAATGAATAATGCAGAGAAACATAAAATAGAAATAAATTCAATAAACAGAGACACAAATTTAACGTGGTTCACCAAAAAAATGGCTATGTCCACCACAAAAAGCCAATTCTTTTATTCCGTCCCAACTAAAACTCTCTCACTGTGCCTACACTGATACAATGAGCCTCATACATGACAACCCTTTACAGATATTAGGGGTTTATTTATCATTTCATGGAAACATAGAAAAAACCACCCATTAGATCTATGAGCTAATAAGGAACGGTCCATATTTTTCAATGCATAAATACATATAAATTGTGGCTAACGGGGGCACTGCCCCCTAAACCCCTATCACTATCAAACTCCACAACCAACAACATACACTTTCAACCCATCTACATATTCAAATCATTTACATTTTCAAAATCAATAAAAAATCCATATTATTTTTAGAGAGAGTAGAGGGAGGAGAGAGGAAACATTATAAATTATTAAATCCATTCATATAAATCTATTTGATTCAACTATACTATACACAACCATGAAACTATATGAAAAGGGTTCACAAGTATAAACAAGTCAAATGGGAGCCTCGTGAGGAATATATCGCTAAAGCTATGAGTTTATCAAAATTACCTAAATACAGCTAAATTTCCTACAATATGGGAATGGAAACACATGGTTCTATGTTCAAAAGTTATTTCAAAGATTCCCATTTACTCGCTTATATATTAAAAAACTCAGCAGATTTGACGTAAGTAAATTACAACAAACAAGTCTCAAAATAGAAGGGTGATTCAGAGACAAATTGTCGTAAACACGTCAAAAACCATTGTTGTAAAATGATTGGTGGGCTCCTAAACCCAATTGAAACTCTAACTTACGAAATCGATTTCTATTGTTTTTTTTGCAAAACTGAGAGTTGCTTTCAATTCTCTGAATGGGGTTCTAGAGGTACATAGGGTTAGTTTTCCATTTATCCAATTCGATACAACAACCACAAGACAAAACAAATCACATTTTCTTAAAAATGTAAACTCACTCTAAGTGAATGAGATATAAGTCAAAATCGAACTCGTCTCTCCAAGGAATCAAATTGAGTTTTATCAATTATATTTATGGCCTTCGTGGTGTCCTATACCACTAGGAATAATATTAGAGCTCTAGGTTGGTAAATCAATTTTCTTTGGCGCACTATACGCAAACTTTACACTATCAAGAATGTTTTTTATTTATTTTTGAATATTTTGAGCTGGAAAGAGTTTTATTTTTTTAATTCTAGTTTCATCCTCTATTGTTCTAAAGCAATTAGGAACCAAATAATAATAATAAAATGCGGAATTTTAATGCAAGAGGAAGGGAAATCCATACGTTTTTTCTAATGCTTGCTAAGGAAATCATCTATGTAATTTTAGACATGGCGCTTGATCGATGAAAGTCATTTGGTTAAAATTTTCCAATTCCTTTTTCCGCGAACCCATTCCATGGATATCTAACAATCATGGCATTCCATGGGAACAAGGCTTCTTCATGAATTTTTACAAACAATTCGCATGCTTTGTACTTGCTTCCTATCTTTCAATGCTATGATAATAATCATACAATGCTAATATCGTTCACTTCCAATCTCAATTACATAGCATAATGCAACACCGGTTAGAAAGGGAAAGGTACTAAAATTTCTACTTGTGTAACACCCGCTAAAACAACCACTCGAGACCCAAGAACAATGTAGGTTTAGATAGGAGAAATTATGGAATCATTTTTTTTGAAAAATGTGTCCACTACCAGACTTCAAGCAACAATTGTCACAACATGGATTCAAAGTCAATTATAATTTACTAAATGAAATTATCTCATTGTAACACACCTTGTATCCATATTACAAAATTAATGAGTATAATTAATCCAATTATAGTTAAATTTCTCTTAGCAGTTAGCTTGGTAAGTCCTTAAATTAACATTATAGTTAAATATTCCTTAATCAATTTTAGAGGGTCAAAGGGGTCCAAAAAATTAAATACCTTGGGTATTTAATTCCACTAGATTTGAACAATAAACAAGGTTCTTAATTGCATGGGCTATAAAAACACTCCCTTATCCCCTAACGTGACCTTAAAAGGTTCAACCCATGCTTAAGAATTAAACATTTAAGTTAAAAAGGGGTAATTTCCCACTTACCCACTCTCAAACTCATATTTTCACTTCAATCTAATTTTTCACATATTTAACACACTTAGAGTTTCCTAAAAACATTTCCAATAGATAGGAAATTTCTTTCCATTTCCAATGATATAAATAAGTCCTCATAACTCCTCATTTTTCTAAAGTTACAGGCTGTTGGGCGTGGGAAAGAAAATTTTCCAAAGGCAGGCCTGCGGGCTTGGGGAAGAAAATTTTCCCAAAGGTGGGCCAGCGGGTCTCGGGACAAAATTTTTCCCAAAGGTGAGCCAGCGGGCCTAGGGACAAAATTTTTCCCAAATCTGCAAGGGACACGTGGCACGTTGTTAAGCTCACACGGGAAGGCAGGTCATTAGAGGTAAATTGAATTTTAACTCTTTTTGTTTAAAAGGGAAAAAAGGTTCAAAAACCCTTGCGCCTCCACCGACGCCCAGGGACATCACGTGTTTTTCCCAAAATCTCATGCAGGGAAGCAGACCGTTGGGGAAAAACTTATAAATGTTGACTTTGGTGTTAAAAGGCATGAAGGTTTAAAACAACCCATGCCTCCGCCGATGCCAAGTGAAGCCATGTGTAAGTCCAATAGTGACTTGCGGGAAGGCGAGCTGACGGGGAAACTTGGGAATTTTTTCCAATATTTTTCCAAAGGTGATAAGGTCTTAAACCATCTGTGCCTCCACCGACACCTAGAGATGCCACTTGTCAGACCCCCAGTGATAGGTGGGGAAGCGGGCCGGTGGGCAGACTTAAGATTTTTCACCCTTTTTCAAATAGGTAAAGTTTGAAGGTGTGGGCCCACGAAGATGTTTTTCCAAAAAGTGAAAGGGTGGTGTTGTGGGGCCGTAGAGGAATTTGAGACTTTTTGAATTTTTTGTAAAAAGTGCCCTAAATAATTTTTGGGCCCGCGGGTTTGAATTACAAAAATTTCTCCCTCTTTTTTTTGACTTAGCAAAGTAAAAACTTCATAATTCCATAACTTTTGATTAGGAACTTATTTTTGGGAAAATGATGAATTTTTGGAAAGAGCTTGAACTCCTCTTTGCAGAGGAAACATCAAAATTCATTTTTTACAAACTTAAGTGGGTGAATCTGACGAAAACATCTTTCCTTCCATTTAAACATGAAAAAGAACTTTTTCAAATACCAGAATTGATTCGATCCAACATTCCTTCTTCTTCAACATGCTAAACAGACATGGAGAAACACACTTTTAATATTTCAAACGGATTACAAGGATAAAATATTAATGGTTGAGTTTCAAAACGAGTTTCCCCCTTTTACTGCAAAACGTCTGAGATTTGGTCTCATTCTAATTAATCAAATTTTGATAAATTTTCTTGATAAATTCAACTATTTGAAAGGTGTTTTGATCTTCCTTAGCTTACATTATTATTTCAATTTTTCTTTCAAGTTGTAGAGTACTGTGTAAATTTTTCTGATAATTATTTGCAGTTTTACAATGAATCAAAATAGAAATCATACTTAACTCGAATGGATATAATTTTTTTTATCATCCTCGAAAAATTTAAATTCATTCAAATCTACTTTACAAAGTTTCACTTTACTTCAATCAATGCTTGAAAACCCAAAATGTAGTTCTACTTTCAAAACATGCATTTCGAATGAAGCAAGGAAATGTAATATTTGTTCTTACGTATTTCTTTTTCAATTTTCAAACATAGATTTTACAATCTATTTCAAACACAGATTTCAAATGAAAACCATACCATTTGTGGTAATTAAAACAACTTATATTGAACTCCAATAATTCTTTTACAACTTCCTTTTTCATTCATCAAATACAACTTATAGAATATACATCTTTCACATTTGAATGTAGACTCCATCTCCAAAAACATAGAAACTTTCCACCATAAATAATATTACAATGCCATCCACTTGAAGTGGGAAATTTTTAAAACAAGGAAACCCCAAGGGGACTACAAAATTTGTCTTCATCCCTATCTCCAAAACAACAACAAGAAGATCCACCATATATATTTTGATCACAACAAAAAGGGAGAAGAGGCAATGCTTTCCACCCAACCAAGAATTCCAATGAAGAGGAGAATCCGTCCTCCTCATTGGCCCCCAAGCCCCAACCACAAGACAATAAAATATGCATTTCAACTCATGGCAACAAATAGGCTTCAACAACACAAAAAAATAATTTTCACATATAAGACACAGTCCATTACATATTGCAGTTTGCAACCATAGAAAGAACAACAAACAATACTCAGGCTTCATCATGTACAAGCCATATGAGCAAGACCTATGGGGGAAGCTGCTTATACCTCCCAATGGGGAAAATGGGTGTCCACTTTATATATATATATATATATATATATTCGCGGGTTTATGATATATATATACCAAAATATATATATTCAAAGCAATAACAAACCAATAACATACCAAAATATTCAAAGCATTCAAATATGCATAAATAAAAGAAAAACATTTTAAAGAGCCAAGATCCTACCTCTCCATGGTAGAGTTTACTCCAAAAGTTCAACAACAAGCTTTTTCAAATTCAAATAGTCCCAAAGCACCAATAAATCCACAAGCATTCAGAAATCTCTAGTTCTCTCCAATTGCCAGAGCCCAAATCCAAATGAAGTAACCCACTAAAGAAACCCCCAAAACAACAAAATAATTTGAATAAATAGAAAAGGGAGAGAGGAGGATGTGGTGGCTCCATGTAGGATGCCACATCACTCATCTTCAAGTCCACCTCACAAGTCAACTTCAAACTCCAAAAGCACAATTAAAAGGGTGAGTGAAAAAAATGACCTTTTTTTTACTTACACACACAATCCAAGTCCATACCCCAAGGACCAGAATTAATTTCATGCAAGAAGGTGCAATTAAAACTTACAACCTGCCTTCCTAAAATACATAATAAGGCCTAATTTTGATTCCCCAACCAATAGGTAGGGATGGTATTCAATGTGGCTGATACTGATGTTGATACATTGCTCGACATGGTGATGTTGGTGTTGGCCTAATTTTATATTTTTTTTGGATGTTTTGATGCGGCCACGAGGCTAAATGAGGTATTTGTCTTTTGCAGGTAGACATGTCACAATAAACATTGAAGGATTGAAGACTAGCCACATGGAATTCTAGATGAATAAGGGTCATCCAAATCATCTATATATATGAATCAAAATATCATCCAAGCAAGCAACAATCTCCTTTACAATTCCATACATAATCATATGATCACAAGATTAGTTCCATTTTCTAGGTTTACTCGATATGACAAAATATCACATGTAAGGAAAAGATATATATATATATATATATATATATATATATATATATATATCACCATGTCGAGCAATGTATCAACATCAGTATAAAATGTCTCCAATACCACATGCATCATATATGAATCAATCACCAAAAATAGTCAATATCTCTACATCTAACATCATATCAAACTAAAAGCTACTATAATGTCCATAAGTATAATCAAAAATATCATAATCAATATCAAAAGGTGTCGAAGGGAAGTGGACACTACAACTTGGTACAAGCAAACACCCTACGCCATAACATATTTATAAAGGCCCAAATTTGGTTCCATGATCATGTTTTTACAAAGGAAGAGAGCATTGTGAAAAAATAAGTTATTGGATTTTGTGCTAACACCTTCCCATCACATTTTCCTTGAAAGATTATAAATCTTTTCCAAAGAACCCATTTGCACATCTTGCCTTCATGCATTACAAGGATATAACTTTCATAGGAGAGATTTTTACCACCTGATTTGTTTTTTAATGTCATGCGAAATTAAAAATTTACCACATTTTCATAACTCTATGATCTCAAAACCCTTGGCTCTTATTTCAGTGGACCATACAACAGTGCCATCTTTTAGTCAAGGATGCATTACCATTTTTTTAAGAAAAAAAATTGATCAAAAGTTGATACTAGGGTGTCACGGTTGGAAGTCCAGACAACCAAACCATTGTTTACGTGCCTTACTAACAAAAATAAGGCATCATATTTTGTTGGACAAAAAAATACAAGGAAAATGTCTAGTTCACTTGAGAAGTAGCCATTCAAGACAAGCTAAAGCTTTGAATCTCTTCACTCCAAGCATGGTGGAACCAATTCACAAAAGCTAAAATAACATGAATATGCCCCAATATAGTATCAACCATCCTAGCATAATATTTTCACTTAATAGAACACTACAATTCAAATCATTTACAAAATCCTTACTATCAAATGAATGAAATTCATATCTTTTGAGGAGAAAATTGGTAGACCACAGGTTGAAATATATCTTTCATAAGCCAATCAGGAATTTGCTTGCAATGTCCAATCCTGTTACAAGAGACTAAGATCCCTAAAACCAAAAATGGAACAAGTTTATTCCACTTATCTATTCCCAGTTGCCAAACCTTTTACAGAAGTCAGATCACCAAAGCAGCAGGGCACGATTTACTCCAAACATATGTCCCCTAACCAGGAGACAAATCAATACATCCACTACTAAAAATAAAAGATAAATAGTAGTATAGGCAATGTGGTATTTGTTTCTACCCAAGGCTTGTGTAGAAAAGGTTATTGGGCACGTGCCACAGTTTCTTAGAAGGAGAAGGAGCAAACTTGATGCAGTTAGGTGATACTCCTTGATGGAGCACCTCATCAATCTCAGTATTTTTCTTCATGTTCTTCAACACATAACCACAAAACAATGACAACAGTTGTTTCCTTCCTCTCAGATACTTTGAAATGACTTCATATGCAGTTGCAGATTCAGACCAATCAATATGTGTATAGTAAAATGAGGAGAAAATGTAGATTATAAATCTCTCAGTGTGTAGGACGTATTTAACCCATAAAATAATGATTCAAGGATGGCTATTGGTGAGAACCCTGTAAGAAAAGTTTTCCTTTCAGTGTTCTATTTATTGAATTATGAGAGTACATAGCTCTACACTTGCTACAACTATGCAATAATTGGTAAACTACAAATGTTAACTTGGGTTTCACACGGTCAGTGCCTTGGATCCCAAATCAAGTGCTTAGATTATTACATGAGTAAAATACATGTTTAAAAAATACTACAAGGATGTGTCACTCTTCTTATTCTATTGCATGGTGATAAGGTTAGTGCAAGTAGGCTTTACACCTGGCAATATCATTTCGAGAAGCATGCAGGAACTACAAAACCAGTTTGGGAAATAAATAATTTATAATAATAATAATAAAATTCCAAGGATTTTCAAGCATTTGAGTTTTGTTCAAGTGTTGATATATGGGGCACTACATGATGTGTAATATTCAATTGATTCATTGTTGTGTGTAATATCAACAAAGTTATAATGGGTTTTATTCCCCTTAAGGGTCTCCCACATACATATGGTGTTCATGTGTCTTCTTCTTTGTTTGATGTTGTTGTGCATGATTCATGCTCACATAATAAGCATATATGGTTAACGATGTTGAATGAATGATTGGAATGATGAATGTATAAGTTTCGAAATGAATTGTTAAATTTTTAGGACTTATTAACTACGCTGCCCAACCCCCCGCCCTCTTAGTCCATTGTGCTTCCAACACATGGAAATCCGGAGAATGATTTATACGGTATGTAGTAGTTCTTTTAAACCAACGTGTAGGGACAATTTGATAATATCATAACTTCTGCGTGTAATATAATAACTATTCAGCATGTGATTATCCATGGATTCAATGGAAGAAGGATGAAGGTATACCAATGAATAATTGATGTATATCATAATCTTTAAGGGCTCAAAATTCAGGGAAATTTTTTTCATACATATATAACTAGATCATTTTAAATGTTCAATATGATTAACCGTCATTTATGAATTGTAATGATGAGGAAAATGTTTGAAACTGCCACCAATTCTGGGTCAAGGAGTGATCTAGTGTATAAGGTCCTTATTTAATGTAATATTACATATACATCATAAAATACGATGTTATCACAAATTATATTGGAAGTATGTGTAATACTAATGATATGAAAGATTGTGAGATGACGATCCCAGGTCACTAATAGTGAAGAAAATGGATAAATGGAATTGAAGTTATTTATATATCTATGTATTGCTTAATAACATCCAAATTAAAGTTTTATTCACTTTATGATTGATTACTTTGTGTAAAAATGAATTAGGAACATAAATAAAATAAACACAATACATAAGCTCATTATAAGCTCATTGTAAATCATGATACAATAAATATGAAAAATACATATACTAAGTACATATATTGGTTATAATAGATCGCAGTCATTTTTTGTGTGAAAGAGGGTGATAGTAATCTATCCACAAAAGTAATCTAAAAGTGTGCATGAGGCCTTATATGCATGATGTCTTTGAGATTTCATAAAATTTTAGGCATTTGGAACGGAAGGGAGGACCAAGTCAACTTTTCGAATTAGTCCTGTATGGATGGATGTATCCTCTGCAATTGATTAATTATTGAATCCGTTACCTACTCATGGATGAAATTCAAGCAAAACATCCTTCTTTTTATTTCATGGATGAAATTGATTGTCCTTATTTTTCTCTTTAAGATGATAACGAAAATTCATAATCTTTGAGGGAATATTTTGTTCCCTAGAATACACTAAATGGAATTCGGAATCGAAGTGGTTGGAGGAAGAATACAATAAATTAGTAAATGAAGCGACATTGTTTTCTTATCTGACCCTGCGATCCTGTCAACACGTCAATTGCACCCATTTTTACCATTGCTCTGCCGAAGTTCTTTCTCCAAATGGTTGGGTACTTGGCGTTTATCTTCACCAATCTGGATGTTGCATCATTTGACATGAGCGTCTGATCGGACTTCAACAATCCACGCTTTTGCTCTAAATCTGTGTAGTACTTGACGTCCAAATTCGTGGGTGTGAGAGGATCCAAAGGAACAACAGTTGAGGTAGATGAGGACGACCGAGGACATTTGGCCTTGAGTTGCAATGCATAGGCGGGGTCCATGGAAGGGTCCTGAATTCCCCTGCCACTGAATGAAGCGCAATGCGAAACGCCGATGGAATGCGCTCCTGCATACATAATTGAGATTACATGTTAGACATGATCTTTGTTTAGTCAATTTACTGTAAACTTGTGATTTCGGCTTCAGTAGATTTAATATTTATTTAAGTTCATATGGAACCAGATGGTACCTGAGAGGGTAACCATCTCGTCCTGTGACAAGCCTTTTGCAGCAAACAGTGTTGTCAACTGGTTTACGTCGAAGAAGGGAGGCGGTAGATTCCCTGGAATGTCTGATGCGCGAGATACTCTTCCGTCCCTTCTTCCGCCTTCAACAGCCCACATCAATCCACCAGCCTGAATTTTCATTCAGACAGTTAGCCATATTAAGCTAAGGGTAACTGCTACATTCTCTAAAGAAAAACATCAGGGAATCATTATTTTTCCTACTTGGTGGGCGCTATCTCTTGCAGCGAAAGCCACAATGTCAGCACATGAGACCACCAGAGGGCATTTGGCTTCCAATTGAGACTTGGCGTCGTCAATTATGTCATAGCCGGAAAGGCTGGGATTGTTTGCAGGGGAGTCTTTCTCTGCTACATTTCCTCCTGTGGAATCGATAAGTATTGATCCGTCACAACCCTGCAATTCACAATTCATTGATTATATCAGTACTGGGCATTGGCTAAAAGAGTTGATATGCGTGAATATGTGATGGAAGCAATGAGGAGGATGCAGTGTACATACCTTTACAAAGCAATCGTGAAAATGCATTCTTATCAGGTCAGCTGCTACACCAGGATTTGCTTTCACAGCTTTTGCAACAGTTATTCCTACAATCTCCTCGGCCTCTGGGCATGTATGACGGTAGTAACCCACCTTTAACCCATCGCCATTAACTGTGACAGTATTTGTATTAAACAATATTACCATTAGGGAAATAACAAGAAGCGGAATCATTTTCATTTCGAACTGCTTGAATAATTGGAAATCTCTCCTCTGAAATATCCAGTGCAGTGGGAATAATCGGACATGGGTCGATGTGGTATTTAAGGGCTTCAGCTTGAAATGCCCTGGGGCCCATTCAATTCAAGCCAACTCAACTCCTACACAGACGAAGATGACCCGTCTCTGGCACGTTGTCGTATCATTCAGCAAGAGACATAATTAAAGCATTTAATAGGAGAAGGCGGCCCAAATGATTAAAATCCGTGGATGAGGTTTTAATTTAAATTTATCTAATAGCGTACTCGTTGAGTTTCTGAATTTGTCGTGTACTAATAATTGTGGCGACTAGGGGAGCTGGCAGCGTCGATTGGTCGCCTAAGTGTCCTTTATCCATGTGTTAATATTCTCAATGCTGTGTGTTCTTAGATTCCTTGAAACCAACCACAAGCTTCCTTGCAATTGGAATTGGAATTGGAATTTTATGGATTTTATATTTCTACGGTCTTAACAAGGCTAGAATGCATTGGCATTATTATCTTGTTATTCAGTCAAAGACATGGCCATATCTACATTCATCCCATGTGATTATTTATTTATTGAATCTAAATTGGTATTATTGAACGGCTTGATGTTTGAGACACAAGCAAAATAGGATTTAAAGGAAAGTGTTTCAAGTTTCTTTAAATCTACGGTGTGCTTCTTTCTACCATATATAAAGCAACCATAATATCGGGTTTCTTATATGAGGAAATGGAAAATGAAAAATGTGTGGAGTGTGTTAGAATATGCTATATATTTTGCATACTATATACCTAGAAGTATATATATGTGATTTTTGTATCTACAGGTGTATATGGGTGGTGTCATAAGTCATAACTTATGGGGAACCATTATGGGTTATTTTGTTAGCCCTTGGTTATGGTACCCATTATATTGTAAAACCGCTTTGACGGTTTCCTATTGATGTACTTACATATAACTAGACATGCACTACGGTAGAGCATTACTTGGAAGCACATAATTATATTGTAAATGGTTAAGCTAATGCAATAAGAGAAAGAAGTTATTGGGCTAGATTTTTTCCCAAAAGGGTTTCCCAGGATAAACCTTATGTATGTCATTTTGGTTTCTTTGTTTATCTTGAATATAATTATGCTAAGTATATCTTCTCACTCATTTGCTTATTGGATCGATTTTTTTCGTTTGGTATAAGAGCTAGGTTTTAGTTTTTCTGTGAAGAGATAGGGTTTCTAAAATATGTGATAAAAAAAATTCGTTTGGTATAATAGCTAGGTTTTAGTTTTTATGTATGTTAGTTGATGTGTTGATATTAATACAAAAGAAGAGAATAAATGTATTACTCTATTGTGTTCTTTACATGGATCTTGCTATAATCTAGTTATGGTCATTACTAGTACTACAAAAAAATTATTAGGTGAGGATGTAGCTGCGGATTTACTATAATAAGAAATGAGGCATAAATCCATTGAGGATTATCAATCCAAGGTTGCCTTGTTAGTGAGAGGAAAGGACAGTCAAAGTCCATAAGTGAATCAAAGACTACAAAAAAGGATAAGAGGAGATGTTGGAACTATGGTAAAATGGGACATTTCAAGAACAATTATAGATATAAGAAGGTAGAAATGGGTAAGTCACTTGACAATGGTAGATCTTCATATAAGAAACCCTCTAATGAAGACTCGAAATATTTTTTCTTTGTAGATTCCAGCTCGTATGCATGTGATCGTGCACAGTTGAGTGACTTGAGTTCCCCTTTTCATATAAATCCACATTGGGAGTGGTTTTGTGAATATGAAAATTACAAGGGAGGTGATACATATATGGGAGATAACTCAACATCCAAGATAATCAGTCATGGGAGATTCAAGATGAGGTTTAAAGATGGAAGGATTAAAACCATCTCGGGTGTTATGCACATTGTAGATGTTGATGTGCATGTAGCACTTAGTAAATATAGATGCAAGATGGTTCAGGTTGTAATGATATATTTTGAAAGAGGCATTGATATAGTAACATTATTCAAGCTTGAGGAAAGCATTGTTACTAATGAGTGCAATGGCTCTATGGTTCTAGAGGATAAGAAATATTCACATCTAACTCCTACATCTACTGCAATGAAGGGGATGTTGTGGCATCAAAGGATAGAAAACATCATAGAGAAAGTAGTTTGCTTTTTAAAAGTAAAATTTATGTTTGAAGGATTTTTGTAGTGTCCTTTAGATTTTGATTTTTTTAGCATTATGTGTTTGGAAAGTTAACAAGACAAAAGTTTCAAAGTAATGTTACAAGATCAAAAGGAATTATACAATGTTATGTGTTTGAACCTTTAAAAGTTCCATTAGTAGGAACAACCGTGATTTATGTTTGTTTTATAGATGATTAATCAAGAAAGACATGGGTATATTTTATCTAAAATATGTATGAGGTTTTCAATAAATTCAAAGCCTTTAAGGCTCTTCTAGAAAATCAGACAAAAAGGAAAATAAAGGTTTTGAGAACTGACAATGGTGGGGAATATTTCTCTAATTCCCCTGAGAAATTTTTTATAGAGTATGGAATAGAAATTAAGAAGAAAAATCCATATACGCCACAAAAGAATGGAGTTGTAGAACATTGATGGGTAACTGTAGGAGTATGCTCAATGACACCAGTTTGGAAAGAAAATTCTAGGAAGAAGAAATGGAAGCTATATGTTATTTGATTAATAGATGACTGACATCCACACTAGAAAATAAAAATCCATAGGAAGCATGTACTAGTAAGAGATCCTCTGTCGGACATTTATGTGTATTTGGTTGTATTGCTTATATGTATATTTCAAAAGATAAGGTAAACAAGTTTGATAATAAATATACTAAAGGAATATTTATTAGATGCTCTAATGGTGTAAAAGGATACAAATGATGTAATTTAGAAATAAGTAAGTTGTTTTTAGCCGTAATGTAATATCTAGACAACTTAAGGAGATTCCACAACCTGAAGCAAAACCAAATGACGATCATGTTAAAATTTAGGAAGGTGAGTCTATGTCTAAATTTGATGTGACTACAGAAGATGAACCACAAACATAGTTGTAAGGGAAAGATTCAAATGAAGAAGATGATGGACCAGAAGATGATTAACGATAAAATCGTATCTTAAGAAGATTATATCAGTTGAGAATGGTACTTGAGAGGTATAATCCTCCTTATTTCCATTTTGCTTCTATTTTATCAAAATTTTCCTTTATTGATGATGAAATCAAGACTTTGAAGAAGGATTTTGTATAAAAACAAAGTAAGTATTGGAAAAAGGCTACTAAGGAAGAAATTGAGTCCTTATATAATAATAATAAATGGGACTTGGTGATTTTACCTCGTGGAAGAAAATTGGTTGTCTATAAATGCTTATTTAACATGAAGTATAATGGAGATGGGAAAATGGATTCTCTCAGGTGGAGGGACTCAATTTTTATGATATTTTTTTACACTTTCTAAGTTAAAATCTATCATATTTATTTGATCCATTTCTGCTACTTTCAATATGGAAATACAGTACATGGATGTTTAAAACAAATTTACATGGTGAGATTGAGGAGGAAATCCACATGATGTAGCCATAAATCCTTAAGATCAAAGGGAATGAAAATTTGGTGTTTACAGTGGAAATTTTATTTTATGACCGGAAACAAGCACCAAAAATGTGGAACTAGAAATATTATAGGTATGTCAAAGGATAAAACTTTATCCCACTTGTTAGTATTGTTGGTGCTTAATTTGATCTCGCCTTGTTTGTCCTAGAAATTCTTCAGTTTGCGGGCTTTGTCATATTTTCTATCTCCCGGTGTTGATGCATGAAAGCTCTTTCCTTCATTTGGTTTCCATGATCATTCATTTCCTTTGGTCGAGGATCACATTAAGTCCATAATTTTTTTTCTGTTCCTCTGTTCGTGTCAAAGAATTTGTAACTTGGGCGTAATCTCAAGTTTTTCCCCTTCTATTTTTTCCACAGGCACATTTTTTTTTTCCTATCAATTTTTGTCCCAATATCTATGGAAACGTGGTACTTGTTGATTAGATGCAGCTCGGTTCAGCATTTTGAAACTCTAAGGCCCATTTCAACTGAAGTCTTTTCCATGTGGAGGGCTTGCACTCATCTAAAAATTTACCTCTTGGTTTGACTTTTGAAGTTGCGTCAGGGAGACACGTGGTGGTTTCCACTGCCTTGCCTAGACTTAGAAATTATTTTTCATGTGGTCGATGCGGATTTATCAGACCACGGACACGTGGAGGACCGACGCTTATTTGAGGATCCACCTTTGGGTCCTACCGTAGCAGTTACACGAGGTAGACACGTGGAGGCTTCCGCTGGCTCCTCTCTATACTTAAAACTTTGTAAGAAACTTTCTAAGGCATGTGACACATGGAGGTCCTGTGCCTATTTCGGCACCTACCCCTGTACTTTACTTTTGAAGACGTGCCAAAGAGACACTTGGAAGTTTGTGGTAACTCTGTCGTTGCTTGGAATTTTCAACGGCCAATGAAAATTTCTCTGACCCTAGACACATGGCACCTTCCTCTAGTCCTTCAAAATTTTCAAAACAACTCTGCTGGACTGAGACATGTGGTTAGCCCAAGCTTGTTTGGGGTCTCTGCTTTTCAGCACCGTACAAAAGGTGCACCAAAAACACACATGGAGGCTTCCACGGGCTCCTTTTATACTGAGATTTTTCAAAGGCCAAAGGGTAATTTTCTTTGGTCCAGGGAACGTGGAAGGCCGGCACTTGTTTGGAAACTTACCTCTGTACTTCGTCTTTGTAGTTGCACTAAGGAAACATGTGGATGGATCTAATATAAAGATGAGAAGGGGCAGAATCAATGGTTGTTGTGCATTGTATCTGATTTTGTTGCCATATTTCTCTGAGATTCCTGGAGATGAGAATATGCATTGTTTTTACGGCAAATTGAACTCACAATACAAGTATGTGGAATAATCCATGCACAGACACTCATTTTTCAAAGGCACAAATGTAGGTGTCCATGTGAGGGCACTCATTTGTCAAGGTGTTTCCTTGAGGACAAAAGGATTGCTTGTCAGATCTAGCTATATAGAGCCATCGTAAAATGATTAAAATGAGGATTTGTCACCTGAAAGAATAAAAAGAATGATTAGAAGGACTATCAAATGGTTGTGGCATGGCATCCTAGTCATTAGTCGAGGGTCTGAGAAATGTCAACAGTTCATGATTTGTCCACCTGGCAGCTATGGGCGTAAATTTGTTAAACGTCACTTCCTAAGACAAATTGGTAACAAAAAAAGGTTCCTCAAATATTCTTTTTTTTTTATTGGAAAATTGGGGATAAGTGAGTGAATAAAATGTATAAATGCAATGAGAATACTCTTGCAAGAGGTCGGGGGTTGAATTTTTAAGAGAAAATTTGAGAAAGCCCATCTTCCTGAGGGACCATCTGAGAAACCTGTTAATTTCCTATGTTTTAGATTTTCAATCACGTCAAGTTGGTTGCAAGTGTACAACCATTGACAAGCTCTGAGAATGTTCAAAACAAATTTCCCCTACTGATGAATCTAATCAACTCCGAATTAATTTGTGTCAATCTTGGGAAAATTTGTGTCTTCTTAATTTCAAAATGCCTACAAGTAGTTTTTCTTGTTCCTATTGCAATATTGTGTTAAAGTCCCTCCAAATCACACACGATATTGTTCCCGTGATAGTTTAGTGGCATTTTCAATTTTATTACGAGAAGAGATTTCATCCTACAATGAGATAAACAACTTAAAATCACTTTACTATCATTTATTGATAAACATTGTCTGTATGTCTTTGAGTGTATCTTAGGTGTGTGGAACTAGGGGTCTCTTAATGTTTAATTGAGTCTTTAGCTCAAGACTTCATGTTAAATTCTTGGAGATTGTGTGAAACCGTGTAAATATAGGCCTCCATTAATGCACACCTTCTGGTTGAAGGAATATTTTAGCTATTCTGAAGCATTATGTCATTTAGTTTTCTAAATGTTGTGAAGGTTCTCAAAGATCTAGCATAATCAATTTTATCCTACTTAATCTCCCACCAAAATTAATTAAAAAAATGAATCATACCTAAACTACCCCTGTTTGTCTTGTATGTCCACAAATGTATAAATTCTACTACCAAAATATGCAAAAGTAGTTAGGATTCCATAATGTCTCTAGTAACCTTAGCCATGTTTAGAAAATATCACCATTCTTTAGAAGTGGCAACTCGTGAGAGTTAAATTGTGGTGCATTGATCATATTTTCTTAGGGTCTCCTTTCAAATTTGTGTAAAGAAGGATATCTTCATTCTCCTTTTCTAACATAAATTACAAAATGGGTCCTCTCACCCTGATTGAAAGGCACGTCCTATAGTAGTGAGGATAGATGAAATCCTTAATGAAGGTGCTATCCATTTCTCTAATGCCTAAGTGAAAAATATTCCGACGAGTCCCCTCCCTGGCTATACAATGACTCATAATATGATCTATCTGTCTCTTAGTGTCTTGTTAAATCAGTGATTCTGCTTGGTTTTGAAGGGAGAATCAATTTGGATACCAACACTAGAATGACATCATTTCCAGAGACATAAATGTGTGTACTAATTTTTAACACCATCAACAATGGATATAGACCATGGTAAATACTTCTTACAAATTTTAAAGTGCAAATATGTTATTGAAAAGTCATCCTGTGTCCCGATTTGTAAGAATTGAGAAAAGTTACAATTTTTTGTGCGCAATATTTCTAGTTTCTATTGGTTTTTGCTGTAAGTTTACATCAACAATATTAAATACAGGTAAAGGAAGGTCATATCTTTGAAGTTTTGTGTTGGGGTTAGCACACCGGTTGTACAGATAATTTATTAGATCTAAGCATACATGCAAATAAAAGTGGATATTCTACCAGAAGAATTATACAAACCAAGAGACATAAATCAACATCAGATTTAATGTGGTTCACCTAGTGTGGGCTACGTCCACCAAGAAACAAGCCAGTCTATTATCCAAATATTTGACAAGATATACAATGAAGATTTACAATCATGCACACCTCTCAAATGTACAGTACTTTCTTTCCTCAAGATTTTTCTTCATCACCAAGAATTCACTCTCTCACCAACCTTTTTGCAAGTTCTTTCTAATTTTTTTTAATCTCTCTCTTATAAACCCTATTTTTATGCTTATATAGTCCTTTATAGACTTAGGGAACTTAGCAATGCAATTATAATCAATAAAAATTCTTTAATGCTAAAAATATATCTAATTCCCGACAGTTAATTAAAACATCCTCACACAGGTAAATGATGCTGGTTAGACCTAACCGCTACCATTTCCTCCTTAACTTTTACCATTGGATGAGAAGTCTAGACCTATGAAGATAACTGACCAATGTTGGTCATACCTGATTGATGCCAGTCATACCTGACCGATGTCGGTCCTGGGTGACAGATACAGGTTCCCCCCTAACTGATGACAATTACTATATTTTCCAACAAGTTTCCATTGCATGCTAAACTGGCTTAATTGAGCTCCACAACTCAACAATCTCCCGCTTGGATATTAATTAATGCACCATACCTGTATAACATCATTCTATTATATTATTCATTAGCTTTGTTTCTTTCTCTTCAAGTCTCAAACTTGAAGACCAATAGAAGTGGAGTGTAGCTCTAACTTATCCTTTGCTAATGGCTTTGTTAGCATATCCATAGGGTTCTTGCTCGTATGAATCTTTTCTAGATTCAATTTTCGTACCTCCAATACCTGTCGTATGAAGTGATACCTCAACTAAATGTGTTTCGTTCTCGAATGAAACACTGAGTTCTTTTCCAAATGAATTGCACTATGACTATCACTGAATAGTTTATAATCCTTTTACTTCTTTCCCAACTCTTCTATAAACCTACTCATCCATATCATCTCCTTTCTAGCCTTTTTAGCTGCAACATACTCTGCCTCTATAGTAGACAAAGCCACAACCTTTTACAATCTTGAAATCCATCTGAATTTTGTTCCACCTACTGTGAACATATATCCAGTAGTGTTCCTTCTACCATCCAGATCTCCAACCATATCCGAATCAACATAGCCACGTAAAGAAAAATCAGAACCTCCATAGCATAATTGCATGCTAGATGTCCCTTTCAAATACCTGAGTATCCATTGGAGTGATTTTCACTGCTCTTTACCTTGATTGGCCACATATCTACTCACAATTCCCACTGCCTATGTAATTTCTGGTCTGGTATAAACCATATCATACATGAGACTCCCAATTGCTGAAGCATATGGCACTCATGTTATGTATTTGACTTCCTCATGTGTGATGATGGACACTAATCTTTGCTCAATTTGAAGTGTCCAACCATAGGTTTACTAACAGATTTATCATTTTGCATATTAAACCTTTCTAACACCTTGTAGATATAATCCTCCTGAGACAAATATAATTTATTATTTTTCATGTCTCTTTGTATTTACATGTCAAGGATTCTTTTTGCAACTACTAAATCCTTCATAGAAAATGTGTGAGATAACTTTCTCTTAAGCTCACCAATGTCCTGTATACTAGATCCTACAATAAGCATATCATCCACACACAGTTTAAAAATAATATAGCTCCCATTTTCAAGCTTCTTAAAATAGACATAATGGTCAGATTCATATCTCAAGTAACCATGCTCATGCATAAAACTATCAAACCTCATGTACCATTTCCTTGGAGGTTGTTTGAGCCCATATAGACTCTTTTTCAACCTACACACTAACTTCTCCTTACCCTTAATTTCATACCCAAGCAACTACTGCATATAAATATCTTCATCCAAATCACCATGAAGGAAAGCTATCTTCACATCTAGTTGCTCTAAATGAAAATCCTATAGTGAAATTAAGCTCAATACAATACAAATAGAATTCATCTTAACAACAAGAGAAAATATTTCACTAAAGTCAATACCTGCTTTCTGTGCAAATCCCTTTACTACAAGCCTTGCCTTGTATCTGTTTTGTCCACCCTCTTCTTCCTTAATCCTATAAACCCACTTATTCTGCAATGTTCTCTTACCTACTCATAGCTTAACCAAATCCCAAGTTTGGTTCTATTCCAAGGAATTCATCTCCTCATCTATGCCATGCTCCCACTAGACGTGAGTCTTATCCTACATTGCTTCTTCAAAGCTCTCTAGTTCACCATTATCAGTCAATAAAAAATAAAAGAGAGAAGGTGTAAATATTTTTGGAGGTTTACTTACCCTTTGTGATCTTCTCACGGGAGTTTGGGGTATCGGAGGTTCAATTTGGACCTCCTAGATATTCCTATCAAAATCTGATAGTGACCAACGTCGGTCCACTCTAACCGATGCTAGTTTGGATCTTTTGTAACCGATATAGATTCTTTTGAATGGTGTCAGTCAGAGGTCAACTGACATTGGTTACCGTGTAACCCTATCGGTAATTCTATTAAATCCAAGAGTTCATTTTTTTTCACAAAATTCTCAACCGGATCATCCTTGGGTACCAAAATTTGATCCCTGTACAATCTCTTTTCATTCCATTCAACAGGATGACTCCTAATAATTTTAGAATTCTCTAAATCCTAAAAATGAAAACTTAAATCACCTGCTCCATAACCAATGAAAGTGCAGATCTTCAATTTTGCGTCCAATTTTTTTCTATTTTCCTTATCAACATACACAAAAGATTCTAGACCAAAAAAATTAGGAAAAGAAAGATCTACCTATTTTTCAGTCTAATATTCCTCTGGTATTCCTGCATCTAGTGAACTTGAAGGCACACAATTAATCAAATAAACCATTGTATCAACTGCTTCTTCCCAAAACTATAAGGGAAATCCAAAATGTATCCTCATACTTCTAGCATGTTCCATGATTGTCTTGTTCATTCTTCCGCAACACCATTTTCCTGTGGTGTTCTTAGAACCGTTCTTTCTTTACAAATTCCATTCACTGAACAATAATCATTAAAATATTTGCTACAATATTCACTGCCATTGTCAGATATAAGGAAATTTAACTTAGAATTTGATTCATTCTCAACAAGGTCTTTCCATCTTTTAAAAGTCTCAAAAACATCAAATTTATGTTTAATATAATAAACCCATACATTTTTTGTAGCATCATCAATGGAAGTAACATAATACTAGGATCCTTCATGAGAAGCTACTTGAGCTGGTCCCCACACATCTGAGTGTACAAGATATAATTTGTGGCCCTTCTTAGTTGCCCCAACATTGAGAAATATCACTCTCTATTTCTTTCCAAAGATAGAATGCTCACATAAATCAAGATCTAAATCTTTTAAATCTGATAACTTACCCTTAGCCTTTAAGATGTACTTTCCTTTTTTACTCATATGACCTAACTAGTTATGCCACATACATTCATCTGAATCTGAAGTAGATAATGTAGAATGAAAATCAGTAATATAGGTTGATAAATATAACGTTCCTACCTTCTTACCTCTTGCCACAAAAAAATCACCCTTTGTGACTTTCCAACAGTCCCCTGTAAAAGTAACCATGCAACCAGATTCAACTAGTTGCCAATGCAGAAATAAGATTCCTCCTGAGGCTTGGCACATGCCTCACATCCTTCAATACCCATGTATTTCCATTCTACAATTTTTGATGAACTTCCCCTTTACAAATAATATTCAAGGTTCATCATCACCCAAATAAACATGCACAAAATTGTCGTAGACATAATTTATGAAATAACCCTTATTAGGAGTTGCATGGAAAGAAGCTCTTGAATCTAAAACCCATGATTCAATTCTATTATCTAAATAAAGAATAAGAGCATCTTACATTACCTCTGATGCAGTAATATTTGCTTCTTTACCTCTGTCTGGTTGTTGGTTCTCTTTATCCTTTAACCAACAATCTTTCTTTGCATGTCCTTTCGTTCCACATTTCTAACAAGCAATTCACTTACTTCTAGATTTAGATCTCTTATCCCTTGAATTTGATTTCTCATTACTCTTACTCTTGGATCTCTTCTTTTGCATGCCCCTACTTTCTACATTCAAAGAATTTCCTGATGATGATTCCTCTATACTCTTCCTATGAATTTCTTCATTCAAGATTATAATAACCACATCATCAAACTTCAAAACATTATTAGTAGATGTCATCTTACTAATAACCATTACCAAGTCATCCCAACTATTAGGCAAAGAAGATAAGAGTAAAAGTGATTTTACTTTATCATCAAATGGTATTGCAACCAATTTTAACTAATTTACAATAGATCAGAAATCATTCAAATGACTAGATGCAGATCCACCTTCTTGCATCTTAGAACTAAATAGTTTCTTCATCAAATAAAATTTATTTGAAGCACTAGGTTTTTCATATAAATTAGCAAGAGATTTCATTAACTCTACCGTAGAAGCCACTTCTGTAACATTGGAAGTCATGGTGCTGCCAGGCTCAATATTATATATCTGAAATCCTTTCTCTCAAGAATCTTCCATTCTTTATAAGTCATCTTCGTAGGTCTAGAATTCTCGTCCAACGGTAAATATAAATCTCTTTGATATAGATAATCCTCAATCTACATCTTCCATAATTGATAATTTCGATAATCAAATGTCTCTACCTTGTATTTGGTTTCTTCTATCATTGTTTTTGCTCCCACTTAATTAGAAAAACCCTCTATGAGAAAATATTTCAACATAAAAAATCCTCAAACGAAGCTCTAATACCAGTTATTGGGGTTAGCATACTAGTTTTACAAACAATATATTATATATATGCATACATGCAAATAAAAGTTGATATTGTACCAGAAGAATTATACAAACCAAGACACATAAATCAAAATTGGATTTAACATAGTTCACCAAGTGTGGGCTACATCCACCAACAAACAAGCCAATCTATTATCGAAAGCTTTGACAAGATATACAATGAAGATTTACAATCTTCCACACCTCTCAGATGTGCAGTACTTTCTTTCGTCAAGCTTTTGCTTCATCACCAAGAATTCTCTCTCTCACCAACATTTTTGTAAGTTCTTTCTATTTCTTCTTAATCTCTCTCTTTTAAACCCTAGATTTATGCTTATATAGTCCTTTATAGACTTAGGGCACTTAGCCATGCAATTAGAATAAATAGAAATACTTTAATACTAAAAATAGATCTAATTCTCGAGAGTTAATTAAAACATTCTCACACACGTAATCGATGTTGGTTAGACCTAACTGCTACCAATTCCTCTCTTTCATGATCGATATCAGTCTTACCTGTCCTATTCTAGCCCTAGGTGACCGATGCCAGCTCCCCCCTAACCAATGACGGTTAATGTATTTTCCAGCAAGTTTCTATTGCATGTTAAAATGAAGTAATTAAGCTCCACAAATCAACACTTTGCATGAATTTAATGTCGATAGACATTTGACAGACCAATTTTAGTGCATTTTGACAAATAAGGTGAAATTCCTTAGTGGCGACTCCATTTTCAATTAACTTTTGATAAATGCTAGTGTCTTAATCTCTGTCAATCGAAATTTATCACTAATATCTGCAAAGATCGAAGGAAGAAGATATTTCTTCGTTAAATACCCTGCTATAAGGTTGTTTCCAGACATGGGAAAGAAAAAATCTAAAGGAAGAAGAATCTGGAAAGTTGTTGGAGATCAGGAATCAAGAAAATAGTTATCAATTGTGGAAACTGATTAGCCTGTCATTGAAGATTGTCATACTTCCTCAAGTGCTTCTAAATCAGGTAGTATTTTTGTAAATATGAATTCTCCATCTGGAGAGGGGCCTTCTTTTGTATTTGAAAAATTTTCATCTCATTTTGTCTATTTTTTCTCCAAAGCTGATAGGATTTTCCAAGAAACAAATTTTTTACAAAACATTCATTTTGAGAATTACATTCATGTGCCTCATAGACCCCTCACTCCTCATCATTTTGTTTCTCCTGTAACATCACCTCTCAAAAACAATATGGCCTAGCCCCCACCCATAACTCTATTTGTTGTGAACACTTTTGGTCCTATAGATTTCAGAGGTATGGTTGGATATCCAAATGTTGTGCCCCAAGATGTTAGAGATAGATTGCCTAAATTTCAAGGAAATAATGCTATTACTAGTGATCAGCACTTACTACTTTTTTTTAATATGATGGAAGACTTTGAGATTGAATCTGAGGATCTGTACACAAACTTTCTTATTCATACTCTAGAGGAGGATGCACGGGAATGGTATAATCTTTTTCCAGAAAACTCCATAGATTTATGGACCTAAATGAAGAATGCTTTTAGATTGTAGTATGGAGATGAAACATACCCTAGGTTTCTTTTATCAGAATTTGAAATAGAAAAAATAATCCTAATGATTTTGTTCTTGACTTCAATACAAGGTTCAATAAGACTTGGAGTAGTCTACCTGTGATCTTGACGCCAAGTGATGTTTCCTATTTGATAAAGTTATCTGATGCTTTTGATAAGAAGGTTTCCTATTATTTGAGGGATAAGAACCCAACAACATTAAGGTAACCCTTCACCATGGCTTTGCATATTGAAAATAACATCAAGGAAATTGGTAAACCTCCTAAGCGAGAAGGCATCAAGCTAATCAATCCAGAGAAACCTCAATAAATTAAAGTTGTGGATCTAGAGGAGGTTGTAAAAACTTTTGTTAGAGCTGTTACAGAAATATCCTATAAACTGGCCAGAGCAGAGAAGGGGTTTGGATAAATTTCCCCCAAGGTCAAGAAATATTTGCAAATCATCATAGGGGTGATAAGAGATATGATGACAGAGGCAAAGGACTCGTGGGATCAAGAAATAGATGGCCCTAACTCAAGAAAAAAAAATTGGTGCCTGATCCTTTGACTATTGGAGTAGTTGCTATGGAAGAAGCTAATGAAATTGAGTGGTGTGATAGATGTTTCTTGGCATATGCCCCATTTGATGAAGATAAAGAAGTTGAGGAAGATGATGATGTGTGCATGATGGGGTTCTCTACAATTTCATAGCAGGGGGAAACTTCAACTCAATTAATCAGTGCCAAAAATGTTGTAGATTTGTAGGATTGCATCCACCGGGTATTAGCCCTTCCTCCCTCTCATATTTTTGAAATAGATATGGTATAAGCTTTTGAATTTCCTAATAATTATTTTGAATACTTAAGGGTTTTAATGATTAAAAATTATGATGGAGATATCCCTTTTGAGAAGGATAGGCAGTTGCTAATGAACGCATTAGTTGGCCATAAAAAAGAATATAACACCAGGAGTAAAGTTTTCAAAGGGGCAAGACCTTGGGACAAACCAAAAAATCCATTTCTCACCAATATCTGAAAAGAAACTCTTAAGAAAGATACATCTAGAAAAAGCCTTGTGTCCCCAAGTAGAACTGGTATCCCTGCCCATGTTCAGACCATGAAAAATCCTTTTCTGTCAGATGAGTTTCTCAATTTTCCTCCAAATGCTACCTTGCCCAAATACATTCCTTATGAAATTACCCAAGTCTTGAGTCAAATCAAGATTTTTGTTCTAATTCTTGAGCTACTTAATAAAAGTGCCTTTGAGTATTTGGGATTGAAATAAGAAAAGACTACCCAAGGTAGAAATGCAAACAATGTTGAGACTCCTCCTACCATTATAGAGTTAGAAACACCCCAAGTGTTGGAAGAACTAGGTGAGCCACATGAAGTATATTTGGGAATATCCTTAGTTAAGTCCTAACTGAATGTAGATCCTCTTTTCACTACTCTGATTATTAGGAACATGTTGTTACACAACTGTATGTTTGATTCTAGAGCATCATGCAATGTTATGCCTCTTGAAGTCATGAATGAATTAGATATCAAAGTGACAGTAGCTTATGGGAAGTGCACTGCAATGGATTCAAGAGATGTGTGAGTGGTTGGATGTGTCAAAGGTTTGATATTCCAACTTGTAGCCTACCTAGTCAATAACTTAAAACTAGATGTTGTTATTGTTGATTACCCTACCAAATGGGGAATGTTGTTATCAAGAAAAAGGGCATCTAGTGTGGGTGGTAGTGTGCAAATGGATATTTCTTTTTCCACTATACCTATTAAGGGAAGCTTTGTAGAGTTGTATGGTGAAAAGAAGATGCTACATATCATTGAGGATCCCAATAATGCTTCCTATGAAGTGTTAAATGTTGACACTAATGCATATAAATTTGTTGGATTTGCTGATGGTAAAGACCACAAAATTGATCAATACAAGTCTATTAGTCAAGTAGGTTCTCCTTGGACTTTTTTGTTTGATGGGGATTTCTCTAAAATTGGAAATAATGTTGGTATTGTTCTGATATCTCCAATCCAGGAAGAGTTTGTTTTCTCTTTTAAACTCAACTTTGAGTGCACTAAAAATATTTCTGAATATGAGGCATTGCTCTTGGGTTTAAGAACTACTTGGAAATATGGTATTAGAGACATCATTGTTAAAGGAGACTCAGAGATAATTTTCAAGTAGGTTATAAAACTGTATACAACAAAAAATCAGAGAATGAAGCAGTATAAGCATGTAGTCTAGGATTTCATTGAAAATTTTGTCTCCTTCAACATAATACATCAGAATAGGAAGTACAATACTTTAGTAGATAAATTGGCTATATTTGGGTCCAGATTTGAAAATTGTGTTGTATCCTCCTATTGTGAATATAATATTGAGGTATTGACTAGTGTATCTATTCATAACAATGTTAATTACTGGTAAGTGTTTGAAGATGACACACAGGTGCAAAGGTTTTTGTAGAACCATGGATAATTTTTGGATCAATGTATATATTGGGAGCCAATAGTTTGTGTAGATGATGGATAAGAGACTTTATTTGGTGAAGAAATCATTTAGTTGAAGACTAATAATTTCCCCAGAGGTTTGGTAGCACTTGAATCAAACTTTGATAATGCTGATTGTACTGTCAACATACACATGTTAGCTTCGAAGGATGTTGAAGAGCACAACCTGGGAATGAAGGATAAAACATGTAAGATCTGGTTAGGTAGCAATTTGAGAAAGGAAGAAAAGTAGTGGTATGTCTATTTCTTGAAGAAATACAAGGACTTCTTAGCATGGTCTTATTCTGAACTTAAAGGATACAGAGAGGATCTTTTCCAGCATGAAATTTCCTTAGAAGCTTCTGCCAAGCCGTTTAGGCAAAAATAGAGGCAGAGAAATCCACTCCTTTCCCTGAAGATGGAAGAAGAATTGAAAAAGTTCAGGAATGGACGAATCATACAGCCCACAAGGTACTCATAATGGGTTGCAAACTTGGTACCTATCAGAAAGAAGAATGGAGATATAAGGCTATGTGTGGACTTTAGAAATATGAATAGAGTGTTAATGAAGGATAACTACCCTCTACCAAATATGGACAATATGTTACAATTGGTTACTAGTTTTGAATTGTTATCTACCTTCAATGGTTTTTCTGGATAGAACCATGTAGTTATGAAGGAATTAGAGTGAATCAAGACTACCTTTACTACTCCTTAGGGAACATATGTATATGTCAGAATGCCTTTTGGTCTAATGAATGCTAGAACCACTTTCCAAAGAGCAATTGATATAGCTTTTTCTAGCTATATTAATGATTTAATTGTTGTATATCAAGATGATGTGACTATTTTTTCAAAAAAAATGAGTGACCACCTACAACACTTAGAATTTTTTTTGTTAAGATGTAGGGAGTATGGTATTTCACTAAATCCCAAGAAGTGCCATTTTGAAGTTTAGAAATAAAAATTTCTTAGACACATTATGTCAAAGGAAGGGGTCATGATTGATCCTGAAAGGTTAGAAGCCATTAGCAAAGTCCCTATTCCAAGAAAAAAGAAGGGAATTCAATCCCTTTCTGGGAAGATAAATTTTCTTAGGATATTTATCTCCAACTTTATTTAACTAACTATCCCAATCACTAGCATGCTGAAGAAAGATCAAAGTATCAAATGGGAAGAAGCTGCTACTCAAGATTTTCTTGGGATCAAAGAAGTATTAAAGAACACCCCTGTTTTAGCAACTCCATATTATAAGAAGGTTTTCCAAATGTTTTCTTTTGCTTCAGAAAGTATTATTACATTTGTGTTGTTGCAAAAGTATGATGAGGGAGCTAAAATACCAATTGCCTTTTTAAATAAGGAATTACAAGGAGATGAGCTAAAGTATACCATCATGGAAAAGCGGGCATTTTCTTTGGTAAAAGAAACAAAGGTATTTAGGCCATATATTTTAAATTCCAAAGTCATTGCTTATGTTTCCCACACCATGGTGACAGATATCCTATCAGAAATGGAGGTTTCAAATAAGAGATGTTGTTGGGTAAACAAATTGCAAGAGTATGATATGGACATCCAAACAACAAAATGGGTCAGAGGTTTGGGCCTGGGAGAACTTATGGTAGAGAGAAATCTACAGACAATTGAGGTAAATGAAGTTGAAGAAGAAAGGATGAATGTCCTTTAAAATTTGATAAATTATGAATGGTACAAGGACATCATTTTTTATCTCAAACATCTACAATACCCTGAGCATTTGAGCAAGAATGAGAAAAGAGAACTTAAGTTAGCCTCCCAAAAATATGTCATTATTGATTTTCGGTTAGCTTGGAAGAACCCTAAGGGAGTTCTCTTCAGATGCATTACTGAAGATGAAAACTCTAAAACAATTGTTGATCTCCATGGAGGACTTTTTGGGGGGCCTTTTGCAGGGAGAGTAACAAACCATAAGATATTAAGGGCTGGTTATTTGTGGCCAAATATTTTCAAAGATAAAACTCTGATGGTAAGGAAATGTGAAAGTTACCAATGCTTTTCTAGAAGACTAAAAGCTTTAGGATCCCTTCCTTTACAGCCTGTATCAGTTGAAGCCCCATTTAGGCAATGGGGAATGGATTTCATTAGGGAGATTTCTAATCCCTCAAATGCAAGCCATAAGTGGATACTAGTGGTGAAAAATTTCTTCACTAAGTGGGTGGAGGCAACCCCCACCCAAGAAGGCAACTCACCAAATTGTCGTGGATTTTATCCTGAATTATATCATTTGCAGATTTTGGGGTACTTACCAAAATAGTTGCTAATAATGCCATGCACTTTCAAGCTAAACCTTTGGTAGCTATTTGTCATGAATATGGGATCAATTTGACATATACTTATAATTATAATCCCTAAGAAAATGGACAAGCAGAGTCCCAACAATAACAATATCTTGAAGATAATTAGAAGAACTTTGGATTTGAACAAAAGGAAGTGGGGTGAGTAGTTGAAGTTTGTTGTTTGGGCTGATTGAATCACTGTTAAATGAGCTACTGGAAAAAGGCCATTTGAGTTGGTGTATGGAACTCAAGCCCTGCTGCCCCTGTATATGCAATTGTTTTCATTTCAATTTCTTCAAAAACTGGAAGATCAAGAGGTTAGTCCCTACGATGCTTGCATCAATTAGATGAATGATTTTGATGAAGAAAGAAAGGCATCACCAACAGAGGCATGTAAAATTTAGAGATAGATTTGAAAAATTTGTTCGATAACATGGTGACTCCAAGATTTTTCAATGTGGGAAATCTTGTGTTATTATGGGATAGCATGCACAAGGATAAGGGAAAACATGGAAAGTTTGATGGATTGTGGATGGGCCCTTATTCAATTGACATTCAAATTGGTGAACATACCTTATTCTTGAAGGACCTAGATGGGGGATTTTACTTGAAATACCTATTAATGGAAGGCCATTTGAAACATTTCGTTGATGGATTTCTTAGAATTGAGGTATGCACCATTGTACAATGTATAGTATTTTGGTTTCTTTCTACTTTCATGTTTTTTCTGTTTTGGGTTCGTCCTAGTCCTTGGCGACAATTTTTGTTGGTTTTCTCAGTTTGTTCTAGGGGGATTGGCTTGTGACTCCATTTCGTTATGGATTTTTGGCACATTCTCTTCTCTATTGTTCTTTTGGCACTGATAGGGAGTGCCCATCCTCATGTTTGAGCTAATGTTGGTGCTCAATTTGATCTCAACCCGTTTGTCCTTGAAATTCTTCAGTTTGCGAGCTTTGTTGTATTTTCTATCTCCCCGTGTTGATGCATGAAATAATCTATCTTTCATTTGGTTTGAGGATCACATTAAGTCCAATTTTTTTTTGCCATTCCTCTGTCCATGAAAAATAATTAGTAACTTGGGCGTAAACTTAGGTTTTTCCCGTTCATTCTATTTTTTCCACAGTCACGTTTTTGTCCCAATAAATGTGGAAACGTGGTCCTTTCTTATTGGATGCATCTCGGTGGGGCATTTTGAAACTCTAAGGGCCCACTTCAACTCATGTCTTGTCCATGTTGATGGCATGCACTCATCTAAAAATTTTCCTCTTGGTTTGACTTTTAGAGTTGCGCCCAAGGAGACATGTGGTGGTTTCCGCTACCTTTCCTAGACATAAGACATTTTTTCTCAGTGCGGTTGGTGCAAAATTTTTAGACCATTGACACATGGAGGAATGGTGCTTATTTGAGGATCTGCCTCTATGTCCTACCTTAGTGCTTTCACTAGGGAGGACACGTGGAGGCCTCAAATGGCTCCTCTCTATACTTAAAACTTTTCAAGAAAATTTTTAAGCTTGGGACATGTGGAGGGCCTGCCCCTATTTGGGTACCTGCCCCTATACTTTACTTTTGAAGAAGCACCGAACAGACACTTGTAATTTTCAACGGCTGATGATACTTTCTCGGACCCTAAACACATGATGCCTTCCACTAGTCCTTCAACATTTTCAAAACAACTCTATCGGATTGAGACACATGGTGAGCCCAAGCTTGTTTAGGGTCTCTACTTTTGGGCACCATACCAAATGTACGCCAAAGAGACACATGGAGGATTCCACTGCCTTGATTTATACTCAGGCTTTTCAAATGCCAAAAGGAAATTTTCTTGGGTCTAAGGAATGTGGCTGGCCCGCGCTTGTTTGGACACTTGCCTCTATACTTTGACTTTGCAGTTATGCTAAGGAAACACATGGATGACTCCTAATCTAAAGTTGAGAAGTGGCAGAATGAATGTTTCATGTGCAATTGTATCTGATTTTGCTGCCATTTTGCTTCGAGACAACTAGAGATGTAAATACGCATTTTTTTTCTTGCACATCAGACTCACAGCATAGGTATGTGGAATAATCCATGCGTGGAAACTCATTTCTCAGAGGTACAAATGAAGAAATCCATACGAGGGTAATAATTTCTCAAGGTGTTGCCTCGAGGATGAAAATGATTGCTTGTCAGATCCAGCTATACAGAGCCACCATAAAATGATTAAAATGGGGATTTGTCACATGATAGAATAAAAAGAATGATTAGATGGTATATAAAAAGGTTGTGTCATAACATCCTAGTCATTAGTCAAGGTTTCTAAGAAACGTGATCAATTCATGATTTGTCCACTTGGCAACTACGAGCGTAAATTTGTTAAACATCATTTTTCTGAGAAAAATTGGTAACAAGCAAAGGTTCCTCAAATATTCTTATTTTTCGGGGGGAAATTGGGGATGAGTGAGTGATTCAAACATGTAAATGCAAAGATACCACTCTTCGCAAGATGTCAGGCATTGAGTTTTTAAAAGAAAATTTGAGAAATCCCATCTTCCTGAGGGACCATCTGAGAAACTTGATATTTTCCTGTGTTTTAGATTTTTCAATCATGTTAAGTTGGTTTGCAAGTGTACATCCATTAAAAATATCTAAGAATTTTCAATGAAACTTTCCTTTGCTGATGAATCTAGTCAACTCCAAATTAATTTGTGTCAATCTAGGGAAAATTTGTGTCTGCTTAATTTCAGAATGTCTGCCAAGTAGTTTTTCTAGTTCCTATTGCAATCTTGTGTTAAATTCCCTTTGAGTCATACTATATCTCATCCCTGTGATAGTTTACTGACATTTGCAATTTCATTACAAGAAGAGCTTTCATCCTGTAATGAGATAAACAATTTAAAATCACTTTACTGTCATCTGTTGATAAAGATTGTTTGTAATCCTTTGAGTGTATCTTAGGTGTGAGGAATCAAGTGTATCTTAATGTTCAATTGAGTTGTTAGCTCGAGCCTTCATGTTAAATTCTAGGATATTGTGTGAAAATGTGAAAATTTGGGCCTCCATTGATGCACACCTTCTAGTTGAAGGAATATTTTAGCTATTATGAAGTATTCTATCATTTATTTTTCCAAATGTTGTGAAGGTTCTCAAAGATATGGAAAAATAAATTTTATCCTACTTAATCTCCCACCAAAATTAATCAAAACAAATGAATCCTACCTAAACTACCCCTATTTTCCCTGAATGTCCACAAATGTATAACTTCTACTATCCAAAATAGGCAGAAGCAATCAGGATTCCATAATTTCTCTAGTAACCTTAAAACTGTTTACAAAATATCACCTTTCTTTAGAAGTGACAACTCATGAGACTTAAATTGTCATGCAATTGATCATAATTTCTGAGGGTCTCCTTTCAAATTTGTGCAAAGAAGGATATATTTATTCTCCTTTTTCGACAGAGGTTACAAAACGAGTCCTCTCACCCTGGTCAAAAGGCATGAGCTAAAGCAGTGAGGATAGATAAAATCCTTAATGAAGGTGCTATACATTTCTCTGATGTCTGAGTGATAAAGAGTCAGATGAATCCCCTCCCAGGTTACAAAATGACTGATAATATGATTTTTCTGTCTCTCTGTGTCTTGCTAAACCACTGATGTTGCTTGGTTTCAAAGGGTGGATCAATTTGGATACCAACAAGTACTTTTTGTACCTTAATAAATATACTTCCCACGACCAAAATATTAACAAACATATGTAAAATCACCAAACATTTATTTTTAAGATATTAAATATACCAAGGTTCAAGGAAACCACAATTTACATAATTTTTTAAAAATTTATTATCATTTTTTTATGATTTCTTTAGTATTCATATTTGAAAATTATTTTTGGGCACCATGTGGGACACAATTATATGCTTTAAGCTCATGTATTTGTTGAGGTTTGGGATTGAAAGAAGTAAAGTTGATCCTTGTGTTAAAAAAAAAGGTGAAAATTGTGTTATCATTGAATTATATGTATATGATATGTTATTAATTGGTGATAGTAAAAAAGTGGTCCTTCATATTAAATCTCAACTCTTATCTCAATTTGATATGAAGGATTTCAGTCCTATAAAATTTATTTTTAGCGTGGATATAAAAATATATCATGTAAATAGAAAAACTGGTGTTAAATCAAATGAGGTATCTTGAGATAATATGGGAAACATTTCAAATGCATGAAAATAAACCTAATAGTATACCTTTTCCTATTGGTCAAAAGTTGTCTTCTAAAAAATGTTCTGAAAATGAAGAAAAAATAGAAGACATGTTTCATGTGTCATATTTTTGTGCAACTGGTAGTTAGCTGTATGCAATGATTTGTAATATACACTATATTACACATGCAGTGGGAGTATTGAGTATAATGATGTTAACTTCTCTAAAGTAACATTGGAATACAACGAATATAATATTTAGGTATCTTCATCATACATCTGACTATGTGATTTGTTATGAAGGTAAACATGGCAAAAGTAAAATAGTAGATTTACATGGTTTTGTAGATTCAGACTACAGAAAAGAATCCGATATGCATATGTCTACCAATGGATATGTGTGTTATTTTTTTTGTGGAGCGGTAAGTTGAATGAGTAAACATCAATAAAGTGTTGTGATATCAACCACAGAGGCTGAGTACATGGAATCTAGTAATGCAAGTAAACAAGTGGATTTGTTTCGGAGAGTTATCTCCATTGTTGGGTTCACTTAACATGTTTTTAGGATTGATTATGATATTCAAAATGGAATTTATCTGGAAAATATCCCAAAGTATCATTCAAGAATGAAACATATTTATGTTCAATACCTTTTAGTACAAGGAATGGTTGAGGAGAAGAAGATATTACTAAGTAAGGTAGACGTAGAGGATATTGTTGTTGACTCTTTAATAAAGATTATGAGTGCTAAGAAATTTTATTGGTGTAGAAAATATATGGGCTTCACTTCAAGATGTTATGTATAATGTAGTACATAACCCTTTTGCAAAGTATCCAACAAGTGGAATAATGTTAGAATATGTTGTACAATTATCATACTATATACCGAACATTACTATACACCTCTACCATGAGTGTTAGTAGGGGTTTGAGATTTTTTTATTGGGATCCCTGTTTCACCGGAATTATGCATGTGATATTTATCTATATGTGTATATGGGTGGTGTCATAAGCTGTTTTGTTATGAAATGTAATGAGTTGTTTTATTATCCCATGCATTTAGTACCCATTATATTATAAAACTACTTTGACAAGGTCCTATTGATGTGCTTACATATAGAATACCATAAATTAGGGGAGAGTAGAATTTGGAAGTACATTATTATATCAAGTAAATGGTTAAGTTAATATAATAAGAGAGAGACATTACTTGTTGTGAGAGACACAAGAAAAATATGATTCAAAGGAAAAAATTATAGGATTCTTTAAATCCATGGTGTTTTTATTTCTAACATATATGAGGAAACCACAATGTGGGGTTTATTACATGAGGAAATCAAAATTAAAAATTGTGTAGAGTACATATATAGTGAAGGACATATGAAAAAATATCTTTACCCCTTAATACTGACAATCCATTGATATTATAAACAATTAGTCTTACTTTGAAAAATAAATTGAATAAATGGATGGATTATTATTATGGGTATTCATTACACCAATATTCATTTCAATATGGGCCCTAAAACTTTGTTGAGTTATTTTCAGTAATATACTTAAAACCATATAGAGATAACATTTGGATTCAGGATCTCTAATTGTAATACAAGGTTTTTTATACAAGTATTGTCTTTCCATATTTTTAATAACAAGAATGTTTGGTCTGCTTATTACATTATGCGAGAACGAAATAATATCTAAGTGAGATGTTTGTGCCTTTGATTAATATTCCATCAATTTTTTACCTCTTTAAAGTTAATATTTTTGTACTAATAATTGTGTCGACTAGGGGAGTTAACAGTGTCAATTAGTCTCCTAAGAATTATATATTAATCCATATGTTTCATAATAAATTGACCAATAAAAAAAGTTAGCACTTTGAATGTGTTAATTTTCTTAATGTTTTCTGTTCTTAGATTCCTTCAAACCAACAAGCAGCTTCATTGCAATTGGATTTTTTCTTCATAGAAACGCTAATTTTATGTATTTAAAATTATCATCAATTGCAATATCTGAATTACAATATGTATTTTATACTTCTAGGGTCTTAACAAGGTTTGAAAACATGACCTAGCACTATTCTTATTATTTTCTTATATCTAATTCAAATGCATTATTGTACCTAGCTTCATCCCAGCTGATTTATTTTTCGTGAAAGTAAACTAAGACTTTTGAATTTTCTATGTGAGATATAAGAAAGAAAGTATTTATAAGAAAGAGTTACAAGATTCCTTGAATCCATGGTGTATTTCTTTCAAACATATATGAAGTGACCACAATGAGGGGTTTCTTACATGAGGAAATAGAAACTGGAAATTGTGAAGCACATATGGAAAAATATGATCCTCCTTTTGAGACATACCTGATCACTTTATATAAAAAGGACTTTAGATCTTAATTTGATATATTTGGGAAATATATAAAATATGTGTAAATCAAGTGATTTGGTTTCACCCTTGGTAAATAGGGTTTTAAAGGAGGAGGTGATCTTACTGGATGTAAAATAAGTTCTCTGAAGTAAAATGTTATTTTGAAAGTAGTTTTTACCCTATTGGAGTTTTCCACTATAAATAATGTGTCACCTGTGTTCTTTATTTCCTATAAGTATTTATTTATTTACTTATGTTTTGATGTAATGTTTATTTCAATATTTATTATAACATTATATATGTAAGTTGATTGAATCTGTATTTATTAGAATCCTCAAATTCTAACATGGTAACAGAGCGAGGTAAACTAAATAAATTAAGATGAAATCTTCTATATTTTATTTATTTAATTTGTATTTGTTTTTTGAAAAACCTTGGAAGGGTATTTAAAATTATCCGGTCCCCTTCTTTTTTTCCCCAATTTATTTTGGAACTACATTTGTGTAATTAAAATCTCGGTAATTTTTTTAGGGTTTTTCAATTTTAAATCCCTATTTTTTTAGGGGGGAGATGTAATATTATATGATTCTTAATTTTATTTACATTTTGTAAATTATATGGAATTAATATTTGTTTGGAGATTGATGTGTGCATAGGTGAAAGAGGCCTCAAATATTTACCTGCGTGAAAATCATATATAGAAAAGGAAATGATTTATTACTATGTGAAATAATTTTCATCTTTTCTATAATTTCAAATGTTTGTAGGTTGAATTTTTCAGAAAGTAAATTCATACCCATGTTCTTTGGTCTGCTCCAAAAGGAATCAATTTGAAAAACTATATTTTATAGTTAATCTATAATTATATCTTATATAATTTGAAAACTATATTATTATTTTTAAATAAAATATATATAATATAGAATAAGGTTTATCTAATAATTTGTATAAACATCATATTAAAATTTATATAGTTTTGGAAAAAAAACTATATATTGAAAGCCTTAAACCATATTAAAACTGCATGATATTGACGGAAAAGTCAAAAGACCATATTCTAAGCTTAAGTTTAAATCATATTTAAACTTAACTTATAAATCTAGGCATATATAGTTTTTTTAAAAAAAGAAACAAATCTAAGTTTGAATCAATTTTTTTATATATGGTTAGTTTAAACCGCTTAAATATAAATTTAATTAGATTTGGTTTATATATGTTTTAAAAAAACCTAATTGCTTACTTTTTTATGTAAGGGGGCATGTGTTTATTGTTTGGCCATTAAGGTATTACTTTTTAAATCTTAATACTTATTAAATAAAACCTAACATGTGTCCCTAACCTATTATATTATCCATGTAAGAGGGTGGCCCCATTCATTTATATCTTATAGTTTATAAAAATGATATAAATAAACCTATTTAAAGGTTTTATTTTATATAAGAGTGGGAGTGGAGAATAAAATGAGATAATATCTCAAGTATAAATGTGAAATTCTCAAGTATAAATGAAGAATTTTTAAAAAAATAGTTTATTGGTGGCCCACGTGAAGTGTGGTAAATATTTATTAAAATATTGGTAGTTATTGCTACATAAAACTTTTAAAGTTTTTAGCTTGCATGAATTATATAAAATATTTTGTAATATTTTCATAGTTTTAAATGTGTGGGGTAAAATTAAGAGTAAATGAAGGGAGGAGACAAGGTTCATGAAATTAGAGATTTCAATTTATTTCATTGGTCAGGTAAAATTACTTGTTCCCTCTATAAAATATGTAGGTTAATCTATACTGTCATTAATCCTACTTACAACTAGTAAAATTCTTGTACCTAGTCTATGTCATTTAAAACCCTTCAATAAGTGTTATGTTTTTTTTATATAAAAATAATATATTATAGTTTATAGTTTTTATGAACTATATGTTATTTTTTATTTACATTCTATAAACTATATACATTTTTTTATAAAAAAAGTGTTTATATTTTTACATTATAAATTATAATAGGTTATTATAATGTACTAAAATATAACCTCACTAATATTATACAGAAGAAGAAATTATGGAATTTCACATTCTGTAAATACACAACAAGTTTTGGCTTCATTAAATTTAACGGTCAAATGACCATCACAGTAGACCAAACATAAGACAATATGATGGTCATTTAGACGTCAAATTTAAGCTCGTAGGTTCTAGGAAACTTTCATTGTATAAAAATTGATGGTCAAATAACCATCATGACGGACCAAAAAATAAGCCATTATGACAGTTATTTAGACATCAAATTTAAGATGGTCGGAGTTTTGTCTACATTAATTTTTTTTCTAAAATTTAAAGTTATGCATTCTTAGGGTTCTCTTCTTCACTTCTATATGGTCAGAAATATTTTTTTATATAAATTTGGGGTATAATGTAGAGCCCTTTATATTGCGATTTATTATTTTGATCATGGAAGGTTAATTAGTATGCATTGTAATGACAGAATTAGTTATTATCAAATAGTTTCTTTAGATCTATAAATTTTAGATCTAATTCTATTAAAAGTGTTGTTTTGATTATCGATAAATATGTATCTAATTCTGTGGTACATTGTATATTATAATGGGGTGTGTTTTACGAGTTTAGGAAAAAAATGGCGTGCAACTATTTATGTCTTCAAAAAACTCAAATCCTGAATGAAGCTAACTACGACATTTGAGTCAAAACAAAATTTATGGCAACAAAACTTTAGACGATTGTTTCTAGATCTAAGGTTGCTCCCACCAGTCGTCAAGCAGGTGGAGATAACATGAATACATTCTTGCACAAAATATAGGAAGATCTTTATATGATCCTATGCAATGTGAACGATGAGTACCTTCTACACATTGGTAATATTAAACATTTGAAAGAGGTATGGACACAACTAGAATCTATGCATTAAGAATACTTGGTATATCAAGGATAGTAATGAGAGTATAATAACTGAAGGAATGAAAAGAAATGGTAAATATATTTTTGATGATTTCTCTTATGCATCTTATTTTATATCTCAAATTTTGAATAAATCAAAACTATGGCATGAAAGGTTTGGACATGTTAATTATCGAAGCTTATATAAAATGTCTAGATATAATCTAGTGAAAGGTTTACATTTGTTGTCTTTTTCTCTTGAAGTTACTTCATTAAATGATTCTAAATGATGGTTTTGATGTTATAGATGTTCTTAGAATTCTTATCTTCCTAGATAAGAAATTAAATTGGGCTCAATCTATGTTAGAAAGTTCAAATCCTATTAACCTTAGGAAAATGACTAGAAGCCATCATATGTAGCATGCATTAATTACTTTGTATGAACCTGAGCCGTGAAGTATTATAGGGTCTAGGTGATATATACAAAGTAAAATATAATGTTGATGGTAGTATTAACAAACATAAAGCTAGACTTGTTGCTAAAAGATTCACTCAGAAACTTGGTATTGATTATGTTGAGACATTTCATGTAGCTGAAATGAGTACTATAGGGCCTTATTTATAATTTCCACTCAATTTGGGTGAAAAATCCACCAAATGGATAAGAAATATGATTTTTTGAATCGTGATTTAAAAGAAGAACCTTACATGTTTCAACCTAAAGGATTTGAAGAAACTGGTAAATAAAACTATATTTGTAAGTTGAGAAATTCTTGTATGGTTTAAAACAAGATCTTAGAGCTTAGTATGCGAAAATTGTTTCCTTCTTTAAACTATTAGGTTTTGTTAATTGTTCTTCTAACAATGATATATTCATTAAGTAATAAGGCTCACATATTATCATTATATGTATATATGTTGATTATTTTCTTATAACTGGTTACAATTCTGGTTTAATTCATAGGATTAAAGAGAAATTGAAGCAGTACTTTGAAATGAATGAGTGAGGTACCTCATATCATATTATTTATATGACTATATTTCATTCTATTGTTATTTTTGAAAACACAATATGCACTCATTATATTGAAAAAGTTTCTTATGATTGATTGTAAACCATTTTTTACTTCAATGGAAGTTGGAATAAATATTGATCCTAAATCTACATATGAAAAAAGTTGATCCTATTTTATATATATTTTTAGTTGATAGTTTGATTTATCTAACTATAACTAGATCAGATATTTCCTATACAGTAGGAATTACTTCAAGGTTTATGCAGGAACATTTTTTAGAGATCATTGAAATCTTGCAAAAAGAATTTTTAGATATTAGATAGAAATAATCAATTATGGGTTGCATTACACTAAGAATGAAAATTCTATCTTATATAGATTTTGTGATTCTTACCATACTGATGTTGTGTTATAAAATATACTAGATATGTGTTCAAGTTTTTTGGTGTAGGCACCATTACTTGAAACAACAAATACAATCATCTGTTTTCATTTCTTCTACTAAGGAAAATAAGTACAATGAAAGAATTAAAGAAGCCATATTGCTGCAACGAATTTTGGTAGAGATACACATGGAAGGTAAAATAATTATTTTTCTTCTATGTGGTGTTCAAAGTTGTATTATTCTTGATTAAGAATCTAGTTTAACATCAAAGGATAAATAACATTGAGATACATATACACTTCACCCATGAGAAAGTGCATAGTGATGAGATAAATATCAAGCTCATGTTGACTGAAGAGCAGGTTGCTAACATCTTCACAAAGTCCCTAAGTGCTGCAAGTTTTATCACTTTCGTGAAAAGATTGGATTCTTGGAGTTTCCATTGAGGGGGAGTGTTCATGACAATGTCACGTCATAATGGAACTTGATTTTTGTAAAAAATACCTTTAGGAATTTGTAAAAGACCTTTGGGAAAGTGTAAAAATACCTTCGGGCATGTATACCTCCTCGGCTTCTTTTTTAGAAATAAGTGTACAAAGATCTTAAAGACAATCTTAAGTAAATTCTTTAGTATTATTGAGTTTACTGGTAAACAACTAGTACAGGCATATTGTTAAGGATGTCCTTGGTTGTAAAAGGCTCCTATATGCTTGGGTTCAATAACATTTTATGAGAACCTGTGAGAACATGTAAAACTCACAAATCATACTTATCCATTGATCATGGGATGATCTTTGGGATTCTAAATCCTTTTGTACCAAAAGGTAAATTAAGCATAATGAAGGTGTTCTAATTCTTTCAATTAATATGCTAGCCTAAAACCTTTATGGTTTAAGGATTGTAAATATTGTAGTGTACAATAGGCAGGTAATCTATTGACATATGTTTTTTTATTCCACTTAACATTAAGGGGGAGTATTGGAACATAATGATTAAGTGGTATAGCCAACCCTTAATGTATATGGGTCTATCACTAATATATAGGTTAATATTTAATAATATGAAATATTTCTATTTCTATAATTAAATATGTTAACCTAGGTATACACTTTAGGTTAAATATTTAATATCATGAAATGATTATATTTCTAATATTAAATATTATAAACCTAGGTGTATGTGTCAACCATTTTAGGTTGAAAAGTTGGGTCGGGAGACATAACTGATCACCTTATATAAAAAGGACTTTAGGTCTTGATTTGATATATTTGGGAAATATATCAAAGGTGTGCAAATCAAGTGATTTGGTTTTACCCTTGGCAAATAGGGTTGTAAAGGAGGAGATGATCTTACTGGATGTAAAATATATTATATGAAGTAAAATGTTATTTTCAAAGTGGTTTTTACCCTATTGGTGTTTTCCACTATAAATAATGTGTCACCTGTATAATTTATTTCCTATAAGTGTTTCTTTATTTACTTATTTTTGATGTAATTTCTATTTAAATATTTATTGTAACATTATATATGTAAGTTGATTAAATCCCTATTTATTAAAATCCTCAAATTCTAACAGAATCCATGGTGTATTTCTTTCTAACATATATGAACTGACCACAATGAGGGGTTTCTTACATGAGGAAATGGAAAATGGAAATTGTGTCAAGTATATATATATTGAATTATGTATGGAAAGATATGATCCTCCCTTAAGATTAACAATCCCTTGACCCTGTACACCATCATTCCAAATTCCAATAATAAATGGAATCAATGGATGTATTATTTTGTGGGTATTCATAACACCTATTTTCAATAAAATATAGAACACAAAATTGTGTTGAGCTATGTTAAATAAGGCACTCAAAAATTTATGAAAATAACATTTTGATGTGGGACCTCTAGTTTTAGAGTTGGTTTTTTTCATATAAGTACTATGTAACCATAATTTTAATAATAACAATGTTTGGTCAGCATGATATGTTACGGAAAAACACAACAAGATTTTGGAATAATATTTGTGCCTCTGATTATAAAGACTTCCTTTGCAGTGGATTTGTACATTTATTGGATCAATGCAATTAAATTCTAATGTGTTTCGATGATGTAAGAAATAAACAAATATAGCCTAAATATTATTACATTATTATATGTCTTAATAATATAAGTGTTAAAAATAGAAAATACATAAAAAAAAACAAACTTGGTATATTAAGAATAAATTTTGAAACATATTCTAAGAGTCATAGAAAATTTAATTATTCTTGATAAAATATAATTTGCAGACATTAGGATGTATTCAAAATTAACTTTAGACTCACAACTAATCAAAAAAATGCTACAACTATTGCAAAATAAAAATTAAAAAAAAACTAAATCAATATTTACATAATTAAATGTTTAGCATTACTTATAGATTACGAAAAAGCATGAGTTCATATGATTTGCTTCCCAAAGAGCCTATACAAATTTTATTTTCAAGAAAAAATTGTAAATATATGCATTCCTCTATAAGACAACAAAGGAAAAAAATAAATTATATAGGTAATTTTTAATAACGTAAGATCACCTATTCCGTTTGCCCAATAGGATTTCATTTTTGGGTTAAATTAGTAAATTGAAAATTGCTATTTTATAAATAATCTAGTAAAATTACAAATAGGTTTGGTGGAAACCCATACTTTCCATGTCTTACTCATAGTATACACTAATCAACAATGCACACAGGAATGCATGAATCAAACAACCCAATTTTAAGGGTTCTATTTGTGGATTTACTATTCACTTAATGGTTTCTTTTGTGTCTCTTTTTCATATGCATAAGCATACCTAACCAAAATTCAATACGATAAGAAATTGAGGACCCCAAGAAGATCACTGAGATATTGTGGGTGAGGTAATAAGTGCAAATGACACAATTATTTAACATGGGCTCACACACAAGATGTGCCATCGTATATTATATAACATATGTCATGGATTTATTTCCATCATTGGGGAAATTAGAACATACTATCACTACCTATTTGACTATGAGCTTTCATCCACCCTCCAACTATAGTGAAAAGAGGGATACCATTAAGGAGAAGTAAGTAATTTTAACATAAGATGATATTCAAAATGACATCAACTCTATTAACTAAAATAAATTACAAGACATAATTCAGTATGAGATTTAAAGTAAATACTACTGATGTAACGCCCACATTGAACACATACAAATATAACAGTAAAATACGAGGATATTTCTTTTTTACTTACATTGCTCACTACACAACGCCACAAGGGCTCAAAGTAAAGAAAACTCACAAACATATATGACACTTACACAAGTCATCGACTCACATAGACACATGACAACAACATATACATGTCGATGCCACACTTTCCCAATGAACGAATACAAGAAATGACTTTACCAAAAGAAAATGACTCAAGGACTAACAGACCCATGACACATCATTTCCTTAATTCCACCTATAGATTCTTAAGTTAATTCCACATGTAATTTATAATTCGACCAGTTCTAGTTGGCTATTTATCCTTTATGAAAAATTTCCATAATTTACACAATTATTTGACATATTTCAAATCACATACAAATTACTTAATTCTCTTGTTCTTATGTTGGGAATATGATTCTCAAACGTTTATTCAATCTTTAAATTTTATCCTTACAACTCAAGTGAATCTAACTTGATGTCAAGAAAGCAATATTAGGATTTAAAAGGGTGGGTTTGAAATCAAGATACCTTTTTCCCATAAACATTATTTGATCACGGTATCTTTATTTCCCGATTAAACATTCCCACAACAAGAAATTGTATATATATATATCTTTGTTTTCCTCGAAGTTTTATCTCACCAAGGGAAATTCATATTATTTGTAACACATAAAAATGTTTAATTGAGTTATATGACTCCAAGAGTGACATTATTCCTAACCTTAAATCTCATTTTACTATAATATTTTTTACTCTTATATTGCACTATGGTCTCATTATTAGCATTGTTTTATAACAAAAGAGTTATGAAAGTACTTTCCTAACATCCTAAAGAAGTACATTATTTTAAGCATTATAATCTACACAAAAACCACAAGTGGTCTGTGTTCAAGGTAACATTCCATGTTTATGCATTTCACGATTTTATAGGTGAAGTTTTCTTTTATTCTTAATGTCAAAAGGGGCATAACAAGGAATTACAGGACTGAGATTCTTGTTTCCTAGGTTCTCTAAATTCAAAAACTTTCATTTCAATTTAGTTAGCAAAGAGTTAATAAATTAATTACCATTTTCTACCCACAAGTTAACCTCTTAATCAACTGAGATTTAGTTTAATTCCAATTCTACCTAAGGATCTACGTCTCAACTATAAATTATTTTAAGGTGAGAGGAAATATTTATGCTAAACAACCTTCATGAAAGACCAAGGTGTGAAAACATATTTACCCTATAAACCCTCTAGACAAAAATTCAAGGCGCTATAATGTAACTAGCCAAAGTAACACATTTAGTTGTGAGCCTTCAGGAACTAAATAGGTCACTAGCAAGAGTTTAAGTCATGGTACAAATATTTCACTAGGTCCATTTATATATCATCTAGATTCCATAAGGAATTCATTTGATGATGGAGAAAATTCTTAGATATAACTTCGTAAGACTTGGTAGATGACAAGGATACTAAGGAGGGGCTGGATCTAATTACTCAAGATAAAGTTGCTCAAGGTTGCTCCTAACCATCGGGTTCATGACGGTAATACTAAACATACCGACCATGATGATAACACAAAAAAGGGGTCTTATTTACCCAAACTAGGATGTGCCATCGAGAACAAGGTTTAAGATCATTCTACGATTTCAATTTCTTCCATGATAAGAAGGATCCCACATGAAGACATGTTATGGATGAATATTATGTTAGGGTTGAATGTTTTGATTGAATCTCTTTATTACATTTACAAGGTAAGAATACAACCCAATAGTTAATTAATCATTTATTGAAAACTGAAAATGCATTACAATATATTAACTTCAAATTCATTTACTATATATATATCAAACCCTTTTACCATACGCAATTATAAATCAAATGGAACCTGTGATTAATGCACATTTCGTGAGATATCCCTAAAATAACATCTCATACATATTAGAAAATTTCAAATATTAAATTTCTGTAAGAGAAGAATACATTATACAAATATTCATTTTACAATGACCTATATAAATTACAATAATAAATAATGAATTACACATTTCTTTTTTGTCGTCTTTCTTGCATATTGCAAAACCAAGTGAGCATGAAATAAGCGATAAATCGTTGGCATGGAATCTACAATAATCTAACATAATTAATGTTTTTTAGTTCCCCATTTACATATAATAATAATTATGAATTACATTTGAAAGAAAAGGTTTAGAAACATGAATTCATTTGATTTCATTTCACTTCATTTCATAACCAAGGAGAGAGAAAGAGAAAGTAGAGAGAGAAACAACATTTTGTCAAAAGTTCTATTTCAAAAAATAAGTTACACTATGGACTTTTTAAATAATTATTTACATGAGTCAAAATTTTCCACGGTGGTTTGGCAACCCGACAAGGGTCCTAAAACTTTCTTTTTTACATTTTCTTGCTAGCTACAAAAATGTTCAAAAATAGGCTCAGAGGCTAAGAAACCACTTTCAAAATTGGTCATCAGATGAGAAAAACACACCACTATTAGATTTATATGTGCCCACCTTATATACTAAGAGTTTATAGGAACTGACGGAATTTGGAACTAGTTAACAGTTTACGATTGGCAGCTAGTTTTCTAGGGCCATCAGTCGTAATTGGCCTAGTTGTAAATGATTAAAAGTTATCATGAGGGATCAAAAAACCACCTCAAAAACTAAGGTTTGATGAATGAACGTGCAACGAGAAATTTCCTACAAGTTCCCCCTATATATGGAGAATTTGGAAGAGTCGATGGAACTGAGAACTGGCAGACAAATTTCAAACAGCAACGGGTTATTCCGGAGCCACCGGTCGTAGTTGAGTCAGTTTTGACCTAGTCAAATAGCGATTAGAGGGCTTACAAATACCTCCCTTTTCCAAAATCACTAAGGGATTTTTTTTTTCCTAAGACCAAAGGTTACAAAAAAATTTATAGTAAAACTACTAGAGGTTTGCGAAGGTGGTCAAGCATTTCATTGCTCAGGGACCAAACGATGGTTTGAAATGAAAGCCATTTTTTTAGTTTTAACATCTCCCCTGAAAGAAGAAAATGAAGTAACATGGCTCATAGAGAGTAGGAAATAGAGTGCAAACACTCACACAGGGTTTGACTAATGCTTGACGTAACTCTCTACATAACAAGGAGCACATATGATGTTTGAATTTTCTTTTACGTGGCTCAGAGTGTATTTTTGAGTATTGGAAAAATTGTGTTTTTCTCTTCCTAACTTTAAATGGTAGGAAAAAGGGTTGTTTTGATTTGACGACATCATCTAACTCTCGCCAATACCACTTAGATGTGAGAACCTAATTCAGATATTCTAGTATCATCGTATAGGGGGGGGGGGGGGGGGGGGGGGGTTATGGTAGCGACCACAATTAACGTTTAAATTGTAAATCGGTTTCAAACATTACATAGTGTACTTCTATTTCTTTACATAATTTAAATTTATTTACACATTTGTTTGTAATATTATCGATTAGTTTAACGTTTCTATAAAATTACAAATGAAGAACCTAAATTATGAAAATTATGAAAGAAAAGGTATGGGAGACCATGCCTGAGAACGATGGGCAAAGCAGTACAAGAGGGGCTCCAGGTGGTTTACACTCGCGGTCCATTAAGTCCACCAATCGATCACATGTCTACGATTTCTACCCTTTACCATGCTTGTGCATTCTTGCATCCTATACTATAGCTCCCAGGCATTTATAACTTCAGTATTTGACAGAAATATTATTCCATTTTTTATGATGGGTCCATACCAATTCAAAAAAAAATTTCCATGGTTAAAACCAAAACTTGCATAAACAACCCACTTCATCGAGTGTATTTAATAACTTAACACATTTACTAAATGTAACCAACAAGGCCAAAAGAAAATACCCATACAAGAATCACAATATATGAGGTCCATTGTCTAAGTTTCTTTCATACATTTTTTGAATAGTTTACTTCATGTGGGTTGCATCCACATATTTCAAGAAACACTAAAAGAACATACAATGCCAATGTTCTCCATAGTTAGACTCAATCTCACTTCACTAAGAACATGACCAGATGGAGGGAAAAGGGGTTGATGCGGTTGTGGAGTCATGCTTTAAACCTATAAGTTACATTGTAAGAAAGTTCCAACACCTTTTCAACAGAGCATTGTGCATATATCCAACAACCATTACAGGCTTGAGGAAAAAGTCAAACAATCCTTGTGAGATTGTGTTTACATTACCCCTCTTTCACGCTACAAACAAAAATCAAACAATGTCAATTTCATCCTCTATCAATCTCTGCCTCAAAACAAGGAAGACCAACCAATAGAAAATACATTAACCACACATTATCCAATGCTCACAAACTCCATTTGAAATAGTGAGATGCCTGCCTTATGTATTTCCCACATTTTGCATACACATCTACAAGAGAATTCACAACTACAACCTCTGACATCATTCCTCTATCTACTATTATTTGATTGATATCCACTCCTTTTTCCAATGCTCATATCATGGCACAGGCCAAGAGTATGTAGCTAAATGTATATTGATCAAGTTAAAGACCTTGCATAGGTAAAATTGTTTGACTGCCTCGAGAGGATACCCTTGTCTTCTGGACATTGATAAAATCCTATAACAATAGAAGTTGTTTCTTCTTTCATTTTTTTAGACCCTACACAGTGCCAAAGTTCTGTGAGATACCTAGAAGCAGAAGAGATAATCAATATAACTAGACACAACACCTGAATGCAAGCCTCCTAAAGCTCAATCTTCTTCTTATTTTCTACATAGAAATGAAAAATAGTAGAAGGCAATACTTTTCTTTTCTCATGAGCCATTTGACCTTGCTTTAGATGCAGATCTAGATCAACCATATTTTCTTGCATTATTAAAATTAAGAGACAATCTGGTTAGATTTCTCTCAGTCTGCAGGACAAATTTAACTCATAAATTAGTGGTTTAAGGACAGATATTTGCTATGGATAAGTTTAGCACAGTTCCACGTATCCATCAGTTTGTTTTGTTTTTGTAAATAATGAGACAAATGTTTCTCTTACTGCAACTATCTAATCACTACTAGGTTTACCATGTTAACTTGGGTTTCAGCATGTTAATTACCTATGGATCTCACATAAAGTGCATGTATTATGATGCAAGGGAAAATGAAAGGTTTGACTAGTCTTTATGGGTGCCCATACCTGTCATGGATCCTTACACATGACACTCTCACATCTCCATCTCATCTACTCACCAGTCAGCTTCATCCTTTACACTCCATCATCCCAATCACATCACCCCCTTTAAATATTATTATTATTTTTTAATTTTTTAAGTTCTTTTATAAATAATTGGGCACTACAACTGATAGATAATTGGGCTATAAACTACTATTATCAACTAATAAATTGTTCTCAAGAAGGTTTCTTTATAGACACATTTAGTTACAAAATCTTCCATGATTATAGGCACTAATTTCAACCAATAAAAGCATCATTAAATCTCATTGAAATCCTATGATATAGTTAAAAACATGATTCATGTTTGTAGGCTTGTTATGGAAAAATCCTCCATGATAGCATGATGGCCAAAAACTTGGCTTCCTTATTTGAAACTCCCAAAATTGGAAGAAAATGATCATTTTTATCCTACACATGTCACCACATTTACTCACAGAGGTAAGGAGTGGGAATTTCTATGGTAAAAAATTTGCACAAAATATAAAAAAAAAAATTCATCAACCTTACTAGGATATAAATATATAAAGCATCCCGCATGCACTAATTAACATGTTTAAGAAAAAATCAATAGGAGCATAGATGATATAATAAGTCAAATAATGCACTCATCGGTACCTACAACCACTGCATAGTCAGCATAAGTGATGGCATTCAATCCACCTAAATCTAACATAATTAACATTTTTAGTATACCATTTATATAATCAGAATAATTCACACGTAATAGAAGAGGGTTAGAGACATATAATATTTTCATTTCATATCTAAGCGAGGAGAGAGACAGAGATAGGAAAGAGAGAGAATAACAAGAGACTATTTTTTCAAATGCCATATTTCACACAACAAACCACAAGGAAGAGTTTCATATAGTTATTTATAAGTTTCAATAAGTTTTCACGATGATTTATTGTCTTGACTAAGGTCATAAGACCTTAATTTCATGTTCCTATTTATGGCCATTTGAGGATGAGGGTTCCATACCGTAATAAATATGAAAGGTTATTCTACCTTTTCAAACTCCAACCCTGCATCCCATCCTCAAAAACTTGAAATTTTGGATTTCGGTACTTTGGTACTTTGAGCATCAAAGATCATTATCACTATTCTTCTTCTTGAGTTCGTGAAACCTCCAAAATGCCAAAACCTCAAAGTCCAAAATTCAAACTTCTGATTTTAGAACATTCAGGGTTTCAGGTTTCGACATTTCGGGCAATTTGGGTTTTTGGATTTCATAGAGTTTGGGTTTCAGGATTTCACGAGGATTCCAGTTTCAGGATTTTGGGTATTGTTAATTACTCGAAACTGCTATCAACTTTATACTTCTGAATCCATGAAATCTAAATTTTGAACTTCAGACTTTCATGTCTTTTGGACCTTTTGAGTTCTCCACATTTGACTTCTCCAATGCAAAGCTCTGAAGAACTTGCATCATTGACCCTGAAAGGGGAGTTGACCTCAAAAAACCCCAAGCCCTTTTAGACTTCGTACATTTGGGATTTTGGGTTTTTTGGCTCATTTTTGTATTTTTCACGGTGAAAAATCTGACCCAATCAACCCCCAAAGTCTTAAAATTTGAGAATTCGGGACTTTTCCACTCTCCAAATTACTTGATTTTCTTGATCCCAAGCCTTCATTTCTTGCTCTCTTGGTTGACATGTCTTGTCAACTTTGGTGAGTCCCTTTTTAATCTCTCCTCCATAACTTAGCCATTTCTACAGTGAAAAATCATTATGATTTTGGCTACATGAATCATTACTGACCCGAGCCCGACCACATGTGATAATTTTGTGTCATTTTCCCAATGATCTGAGCCTTGACCTACAAATACAAGCTCCCATGGCCAAATCGATCCTTAAATTTTCCCTTGCGAGGTAATTTTTCATCTAATTTATCCTCAGGGGAAAAATTGAATAACACTTTGTTTAAAGATATTCTTTGAATATTACAATTTATAAATCTCCCTTAAATGTCTCGTGGCTTGTGCATCAATATTGGGTGTGTAAACAAGGGTTATGACTCCTACTAATTTCAGATATTAAATTCAATAACACTCATAGCATGTAAGGTGAATAGATTGGCATGTTGTGCTTATGGTATTCCCCGACAAGGACACCAAAAATGATAGGTAGTTGTATTCTCCAAACATTTAACCAAGAAATTTGACTGTTAGTGTCATTATAAAACTAGGGTTGTGTGTCTTAGGTTGTATGATATGAATCCTTATGCAAGTCAGTTATTTTGTTGGTTCCTTTTGGGAGGTTTTGGTTGGTTTGGTTCCCCTTGTTTCTCCACTAATCTACAAAAAGGAAATGCAATCCTAAACTATTGAAAGGAAATGCATGTAAACTACTGAAATTACTAAAACATCATTGTTGTAAGTACATACTCTAATTGAATTTAAAATGCACACACCAAATTAAAATACACACGCTGAATTAAAATAAAAGAATCGGACTAACACACACTAAATGAAAATAATAGAATTGAAATATACTTGAAATAAAAAAATAACTAGCTATATTCAGATAGATAACTACATCTAGATAAGCAATCTAATATAAAAATTTAAACTCAAACTTATCAGAAATAATGAGCATGCATGAAATGTAATTCCTCGAATTGGCTTTGTTGAGTGGGACCTTTCTTTTCCTTGGCATAGGGGTACAATTAACACCATATGATATTAAAAATGACATCAACTATATTAATTCAAATAAGTTACAAGACATATTTCATCATGAGACTGTAAGTAAATACTACTGATAGATAACTATCATGTAAAATACTATTATCAACTAGTAAATTATTATGAAGAAGGTATATTTGTAGAAACAATTAGCTACAAAATGTTCCATGATTATAGTCACCGAATTCAGCCAATAACAACCTCATTTAAGATCATTGAAATCCTATAATATAGCTAACAATGTGATTCACGTTTGTAGGCTTATTATTGAAAAATCCTCCATGATGCCATGATGGCTAAAGACTCAGACTCCTTATTTGTAACTCACATAATTGGTAGAAAATTCTCATTATTATCCTGCACATATCACCACATTTACTCACAAAGGCAATTGGTAGGAATATCTATGTTCAACAATTTGCATAAAATAAAAATAAGATAAATGCATCGCCCTTACTAGGATATAACTATAGAAAACATCCGCCATGCACTATTTAACATGTTTAAGAACAAATCAATAACCACATAAACGATACAATAAGTCAAATAATGAACTCACGAGTACTAACAACCACCGCATGGTCAGCACAAGTGATGACATGGCATCTACCTAAATCTAACATAATTAACATTTTTAGTTTTCCATTTACATAATAAGAATAATTCACATGCAATAGAAGAGGGTTAGAGACATATATTCCTTTCATTTCATTTCGTATCTAAGGGAGGATAGAGAAAGAGATAGCGAAGAGATAAAATAGTGAGAGACACTATTTTTCTAAATGCCATATTTCACACAACAAACTTCGAGGGAGAGTTTCATATAGTTATTTATAAGTTTTTATAGTTTTCACAATGGTTTACTGTCTTAACTAAGGTCATATGACTTTATTTTACATTTTATTAGCTATTTCCATCTAAATATGAGGCTATCATACCAAAATAAATGAAATTGATCGATATTCCTTTTCAGACTCCAACCCTACATCGCACGCTTTGAAATCTAAAATTTTAGACTTTGGTAATTTGGAACAGTTAGTGCAGAATCATAGATCCCCTAAATGCCAGTAACTAGATGGGCTGAGAATCTTAGTGTGATTGCACCACATGGAGCATCTCTCAAAGTGTGGGACTTTAAGAGTTGAGAGATCTCTCTGGATTAAGGTCAGTTCCTATTCCTTTGTTCAGGTGCATATAAATAAATTGCAGAGGATCTATTCTAAATCTACTCTATTCTACCAAGGAGACATAGTTGAGGAGATGCAAGAATATAAACTAAGATAACGAGGTGATGTACCAAAGGAATGTTGGACACTCATTTTGCAATTTAACACAGACCATGGAAATGTAATATAAATACCGTGCATAGATGACCAAACTATAATTAGAGATCCGAGAGATAACAACGAATACATGAGAGGGTCGAGAATCATGCACATACATATATATTATTGCTCAGGAGTTGATATAGTATATTGCAGTGACCAAGAAGAAAAAATTGCATCACAATCCGAATGAGAGGTTAGGAAAGCTCTAAAAATCCTCTTGCAAGAAAGAAAATAAGGGAGAGCACAAAACAAAAACATCCAACCTTTTACAATGAACCTCGATCCTCCCTTTATAGTTTTAGCAAAAAGAAAATAAGGAGAGAGAGGTGGGAAAACTAATTCAAATCTCAGCTACCTACCATTAATGCAAGTACAAATCCACCCCAAATCTTTCATGTATGCATTGATTTCTTGTTCAACACATTAAAGGAGGAAGAACAGTGGATTACATCAAATCCGATCTAGTTGTTGGAGTAAATAGATCTTGTATTAAAGGAATGGAGACATTTTTCCATTTTTCACCCACTTAGCTTCTTCAAAATTAAAGTTTCATATCTCCATGGCATAGACAAGATCGATATCTTTCAAACAGTGTAAAATTTGATGGATTTCGAGCACTGAATCAAAAGATATGCCCATTTGAAAATTTGAATTGGGTGCATACAAAATGGCGGGAACCAATTATAAAAATGGGTCTTTTCAAAACTGGACACGTGGAGGGCTGTTGCATGTTTGGGAACCAATTTTGGATTTTTCATTTCAAGTTTCCTCAGGCTAACACATGGCATCTTCCATGGCTTGCTCAGTTTCCTCATGTTTTGGCTAATTCCTTTTGCTTTGTGGGGCCATACATCTGACCAGGGACACGTGTAGGCTTGGAACTTGTTTGGAAACTTCCCCCAAAGTTTACTCTTGAAGTAACACCATGCCGACACTTAGCTCCCTTTGCTGGCTAGTCTCTACTTTGACTATTCAACCCTGACCCTATCCCCTTTTCCGACTTCGAACACGTGGAAGGTCCGTGCTCATTTGGAAACCCGATCAGGATTTTACCATTGAAGGAGCATCGGGTTCACATGTGGAAGCCTCTCGCAAGCTCTTGGAATTTTCAACAATCACTCTTACTTTTCAGGCCCTGAACACGTGATGATCTGGCATTCATTTGGGGATAACCTTTTGGGCCGTGCCTTTGAAATTGTGTTGATGCAACATGTGGTGCCATCCACTGGTTTTCTATACTTAGTCAATTTTAGGCCCACCCTTTCCACCTTTTGAATTTTAACTATTGACTCTACCACTATTAATCCTGGGACACATGGAGGCCTAACATTTGTTTGATTATGTCCCTTTGGATTCAATCTTTGGAGGTGCTCCGCTTGGAAACTTAGCAACTTCCGCTGACTCTCTATACTTAGCCAATTTTGGGGCTCATTCTGAGTCATTTGTAGAGCTTGAAGACTTTTATTTTCCTCTGTTTATTTTCCTTTGAGCCTCTGATTTCTTCCTTCCTTGACCATAATCCTCCATTTTAGAACCTTCCTGTAACCTGCTCATTGGATTTAAAGTGTGGGTTTGTTTGATAGAACCATTTATTGAATTTCTTCTAGCACGGGGGTCGTGTTTGATCAATTTTTTTAGGGTAAAAAATAGAGATAATAATTTGGTGACTCATAGGGGCATCTATCTGCTAGATGAAGAGATCAGTTGCCTTGTTATATCCATTGGGCATGGAGTCATGATTCATGACCTGAAGTTGATACCGTTCTTCTTAAAATGGACCCTTTGGAGCCTTATTTGAGTTGCTCTATATTTGTTCTATTAGAAAATGAGCAACTATCATGAAAACTATGGGTCACCCTACTGCGAATGCTGAAGGGAATAACACATTTACTTAGAGGCACATTTAACTGCATGATGACGCAAACCTGGAGCAACAAAGAACATGTGCCATAACACTTAGGGAAACAAAACCTACGCTACAACAAAATAATGTGCATACGCACTTAGGTAGATTAAAATCCTATGCCAATATTTACGGGGATGGAACCTTCCCTTTTTAGTAACAATGTTTGAGATGGATCCCATTTACTGGGATCTGTAATTCTTCACCAATCAATCTAGCCTGCTAGAAGGAATTTCTGATTTTACACCTTGTGATCATGTAAGGGCCACTCCAAATGGAATCAAATTTGGAGTGTTTTCTTGGATTTTCTCGATCTGCATCCCACTTTTGAACTATGTACCCTTGTTGAAAGGTCATCATTCTTGCTTTCTTGTCAAAACACAACTTGATAAATGCTTGATCCTTTTCCCTAATTTGCATTGCATGATTTCTTACTTCCCCTACCTCCATTAGCTCTGCATACCTAATTGCCATAGGTTCAAACTCGACCAACTCTAACTATTTCATGGGTTCCAAATTGGGCAACTCTAATGAGATGGGAAATATTGCCTCTTTTCCATATACAAGCTTGTATGGGGAGCTGTCTATGGATCTTTTTGATGTTATCCTATTATCCCATAGAGCTGATTTGAGCCTTGTATGCCAATTCCTCTGATTTTCATCAAGAGTCCTTCTGATAATCCTTAATAGGTTCTTATTTGTGGACTATGGTTGGCCATTAGCTTGATCGTAATAATTTGATGAGGTGCTGAGATACACACCATTCTTAACTGCCCATTTAGTGATCCTTGTACCAAGGAATGCCAATGCATTATCTGATATAATAGTGGTAGGGAGTTCAAACCTAGTGGCTATTCCTTCATAAAAATCCAAGATGTTGAATTCATTTTCTTCTTTTATCGTCACTGCTTCAGTCCACTTGGTGAAATAGTCTATTATAGTAAGTAACGACTTGTAGCATTGGCTTGAATTTGGGTTAATCACCCCAATTAAGTCTAGTCCCCATTACATGATTGACTGATCCATTTAAATGGGATGAAGGGGCAAGGCCACTAGCTTCTCCTTTCCTATGAATAATGCACATTTTTACACTTCGTGATCCATGAGTAGTAGTCCCTGAACAATGTAGGCCAGTAATAACCAACTTTCATGATCTTGAGAGCTATTACTTGAGGGGCAAAGTGACCTCCTGTGTCCCCATCATGAAACTAATGCAACACTTTCTATATTTGGCATGTCCTAATACACCTCAATAGAACACTATTGATATCCATTTTAAACAAGACACTACCAACAAGCACATATGGGATGGATTGTAATTTTAATTACCTCCTTTTTGCTCTGTTCCATTCTGGAGGGCACAAATTGGTCTGAAGGTAATGCACCGAGGCTTGGGTCCAACATGGAGCAGGTGCATCATTAACTGGCTATTCTTGATTATTTTGTAGTAATAGGATAACCTCTTCTTTATCCACTGACTCAACTTGTTGCTTGGAAGAAATCTATTCACATAGACCCTTGCCACAAACTAGTTTGGTTACCTTGATCTCAATGTCATATTCCATTACTCGAGTGATCCAACCTTCTCTCTTCTCATTAAATTCCTTGTTGAGGAGAAAATATTTGACACCAACATGAGATACTAACTGTTGAATCTTATTGTTTGAGACCAAATGTCTAAAAATTTTCAAGCTTCTAATAACAACAAGGACATTTTTTAAAATGAAATAGTTTTTTACCTTGTGGTCCTCCAAGTACTTGCTAAATAAGGCTATGGGTTGTTCTGAACCCTCCTTTTTTTCCTAGACCAAGATGGCTAAGATGGTGTCTGACCCTCTAAAAGCATACATCATGAAGTATTTTGAGAATTCTTGGTAAATGAGAGTTAGAGCTTGTGATATTGCGAGCTTGATGGCCTCAAATATCGCTTTTCCTTTTTTTGTCCCTTTAAATGCAAGAATCTTCTTCAAAATCATTGTTAAAGGATTCACAAGAGTAGAGAAATTAGGTACAACTCTGTGAAAAAAGTTTATCCTCCCCAAGAGGCTTTGAAGAGACTTTTTGTGTTGTGGAAATGGAAGTGTCTAGATGGTATCAACCCTTTCAGGATCAATTTTCAATCCCTCTCTTGAGACAATGTGGCCCACGAATTTCCCTTCATGAGCAAGGAACACACACTTTTTTGGGTTTAATTAAACCCCAAACCTTCTACATATCTGAAATACCTATCTAAGGTGAAAGAGATTGTCTACAACATTATTTGAGAAGACAATGATATCATCAAGATACACCAGGACTATGTAGTTAATTAAGCCTTTGAATTCCATGTCCATAGCTCGCTGAAATGTTGGTCCAACATTTGAAAATCCAAATGGAATTTTCTTATAAGCATATGTACCCCATTTGGTGGTGAAGGTTGTCTTGAATTGATCTTCCTCTTTTACCATTATCTGTTTATAGCTTGAATACCCATCTAACAATGAAAGCCTCTCAGAACCATCCACAACTTGTAAGATTTGTTCCATTCATGGAAGTGAGTAGTGATCCTTAAGTGATGCTCTGTTAAGATCACAAAAGTTCACACACAGCCTGATTTCTCCATTTTTATTCCTCACAGGCACCAAGTTTGAAACCTAGCTTGAATGCTTGATAGGAAAGATGATACTGGCCTCAATTAGCTTGTTCAATTCTTTTCTCATGAGAGGATCAATGTGGGGATTTATTGGCCTTTGCTTTTGTCTGAAAGGCTTAGCTTTTGGATCTAACTCGATGGTGTGTTGTGCTAGCTTTGGGTTGAAACCTATCAAATCTTTATAAGTCCAGGAAAAGACATCTAGGAATTCTTAATAGAGTTGAACAAATTCAGATTTTTCTAGCTAAGAGCTCACTTTTACAATCCACAATGTTTTGCCTTCTCCTATAAAAATGGGTTATGAATCTTCACCCTTTACCTAAATATTTTCCTTCTCCTTTCAGAATTGGTCATGTGGGTTGAATATTGATTCCAAAGTGACAATACCCTTTGGTAGTTTGTTAGTCCTCAGCCGTACTACTTGATCACCGTATTTTTGGTTCAATTTATCTTAGTTCTTGGAGGAGAACTCAACTTCTTCTTGTAGAAATTTTATAAATTTTTGATCATTTTCAAAGACCTGCCAACTTGTGTTGTTGTCTCGGATAGCTGGCCTTACAACCAACTTGATATGGGGCTGAGATCTATCATTATTGATATTCTCCGCAACATCAAATACTGCCGCAACTACTGCCAGTTTGTTTGTTGCTTCATTCTTCTTCCTTGGGATGGAGTTGATGCTTAATGCGTCAAAATCCTCAATGAGGTCCCATACCTAGTTCTTGTAACTCTTTAACAGGTCATTCTTGGTAGAATTTTTTCCTCGAACCTAATTAGCAACTAGTTCACTATGACCAAACACTTGCAAGTTCTTGATTCCTCGTTTCCTTACCCATTGCAGTCCATGAACCAAAGCCTCATACTCTGCTATGTTGTTTGAACAAGGAAATTGGAAACAAAAGGCTGAGTAGTATTTCATACCTTTAGGCAAGAGAAGCATAGCTCCTCCTTTAGATACTTGCCTACTTCTTGAGCCATCAAAGAATAACTGTCATACCTCATTATCATCTTTGTGGTCTGGCTTGATGATGTTAGGAAGAGGGTGATTCTCCTTATGAAAATAGTAGACTCCTAGCTCATATTTATCCATATCCTTATAGGGGTCAAGAGCATGCCTCTTGTTCACCCACTCGTCGAGGGTAAAGTGGGGGATACACCCCACCTTGGTATCTACTTCACAAGTGCTTGGGAGATCCTCCTGATCAAAGGCTGAACAATTGGCATTGATCGAGTTGGGTACATAAGACTCAATATGGTAATCTGCAATGGGCTCAAATCTAATTGTTTCCTTAGCTCCATACCTTTTTCTAAAGAACATGTGTGACCAATCAATAGAAAAATAGCCTCCAATCTTAGCAGTGAAGTCTCCCGACAAACACAAGGTAAAATGTGGTGGTAAGTCACATTGGGGTAGGCATGCAGTGTGAGGATCAAATCTTTGATGACTCCAATAGTTGTCACTATTGTCCCATCCAATTACACTACCCCCTTAGAGATGACTTCATATTGAAGGCCCAACTGAGCGGCTATTTGCTTTGGCATTACAGGAGTACTTGACTCTGAATAAGTCATCCAATTATGTACCAAGTTGTTCCCAATTATCAATGAAACATTTAATGGATGAGGCTTCAGATTCTTACTTTGATGTCCTCCATGATTTCTCCCAGTTTGAGATGCATTGGTAAACACTCTCTCTTGCTGGTTAGGGGGCTGATTTAAGGTTGGCCAATTGGCCATAGTAGTCTGCAAATGATCTCTCTATCCTAGAATGGCTAATGACTCCCACATTGAAATTTTCACATTTGTATTCTTCATTTGTTAAATGATATTGAATAAGCTATCCTTTTTCTTCCCCTTTCCTGGTACATTTTTTCTTGCACATGGGTTGTTACAACAGGTTTTTGAGTTAGTTTGGAAGGTGGCTTGGACTGGCTCTACACACTGGAAGTTATATTCTGAGTGGCAATACTTTGTAGAGTGATGGACGATTGAGGATTACCTGAGTTTGGTGATTTTCCCTCTCCAATATTTTTTTTCTTGGAATGTGTATTGGAAGCTTCACTTTGAGAAGGTGTTTGATTCATCCCACATAAGTCTTTAGCTTGCCAATTGAGAAGCATAGTCTCACTTGTAGATGACTCTTGTTGAACTTCTTGCTATTGATTTTCCTCTTGAATAGACTCTTGTGACACACCACTGGTATGTACCATCACTCGGTTTAGTGCACCATTGAAACACATTGACTTGTTGCGAGGGTAGTTCCAATGGAAAAATGAGTCATATTCTTGGGCCATATTGTTCTGTGTTTGGACCAAGGCCCTTGATGTTGAAGTTGTGTTTGGATCATATGACCGGAAAAGCCTAACATCTTGAGGTTTTCCTTGGCTTTGGTTTTGATTTGTATCCTGAGCTGGTTGCCTATTTTGTTGATGTGGGGGTCTATCCTGATACTTAGCTTGAGGTTGATATGGCCTAGAAGTCTAGGCTTACTTCCTTTTGATAGTTACTAACTCATTCCCTAGGTTATGTAATTTTTTCATAACCTCTTGAAGCTCTTTTGAGGTTCTAGAAGATGAGGTAGAGGCTTGATCTGAATTCTAATTCCTAGGAGTAATTATAAGAGCCAATGTGGGTGTCTGACTAGTGCTTGAGGTTGATAATTCTGGGTATAGAGGCATGGGTCGCCTAGGAGAAAGTTTCCTAGCCTGAATTAAACAATTTTCAGCTCTTATAGAGATGTTATAGGCTGCAGGTAAAGTGGTGCCTCCCATTGATTGAATCATTAAAGAAATATCCGAATTTAGAGCTCTAAGAAAGTATAAGAAAGAACCTTCATCTGTGGGACTTACAGCCACTAGAATCCTATCCCATGTCCTTTGAAATATTAGGTTGAAATCTGTCAACTTCTCATTAGGAGCCCTCTTGACTGTTGTCAGTTGCTACAGCAGGGCTATATTATCTCTCTTTTCTCACATTTTTTATGAAGAGCTCTGCACAAATGATCCCAAGTTTTAATAGAGCTTTCTATTAGACTCTTGAACCATTATGAAGCTTTACCCTTGAGTGAAGAGGATAGTAACTAGACTGCAATGTCCATCTCAATGATCTCATTGATTTCATACACATTTGCAATGTCTTGAATGTGGTCACTAGAAGAAGTATGGTTCTCTGCAGTGAAATATGGGATGCTCTTTAATGCTGCCACTGGGACTAGATTTTGTGAATTGAGGGTGAGTGGGCTGCTGCCAGCTAAATTGACATAAGAATTTCGCTGTGCCATTGTGATTGGCCTAAGAACCCTTGTCGATTGATTGAACGGCCTACTAAGATTAGGTGTTGACAAGGTTTTGTTTCGTGGAGATAGAGATGTCTAGGCTCTTCTCCCTCTCCTCCCTCTCTTTGGGTACAAGTGCAAATAGACAAATAGTCCCTCCTCTGTAGTTCATGACATTGTTTGTATTCTTCTCATGAAATTAATAAGCTTGGATTGTTTAAACCAATACATTCTATTCCTTTTAGAGTCACCAAATGTGTAACTTTCAAAGCTTCTTAAAAGCTAAAACTTGTAACAAGTGTACATCAATCTTGCTGCAATAAAAAATGAAGACCTCTTGGTCCCACCAGATGTGCCAAAACATTTAGTGCAGAGTCATAGCACCCAAGAATGCTTGTACCCAGATGGGTTGAGACTCTAAGTTTGATTGCACCACTTGGAGCATCTTTCAAAGTGTGGGAGCTTGCGAGTTGAGAGAGCTCTCCAGATTAAGGTTAGTTCCTATTCCTCTATTCAGGTGCATAAAAATAAATTGCAGATGATCTACTCTAAATCTAATCTATTATAAAAAGGTGATAGGGTTGAGATGTAAGAATATAAACTAAGCTAACGAGGTGATGCACCAAAGGAATGTTGGACACTGATTTTAACATAGACCACAAAAATGTAATATAAACACCATGCACATATGACTAAACTACAATAATATATCAGAGAGATAACAAAAAATACATGACAGGGTTGAGAATCATGCACAGACATATATATTATTCCTCAGCAGTCGATACAGTATATTACAGTGAGCAAGAAGAAAAACTTTCATTACAACCTAAATGACAGGTTAGGAAAGCTCCGCAAATCCTCTTATGAGCAAAATAAGATGGGAGGGCACAAAAAAGAAACATCCAACCCTTTACAATGAACCCCAACCCTTCCTTTATAGTTTCAACAAAGAGAGAAAAATGAGAGAGAGGAGGGAAAACTAATTCAAAGATTAGCTACTGGCCATTAATGCTACTGCAAATCCACTCCAAATCTATCATGTCTGAATTGATTTCTTGTTCAGCACATTGAATGAGATAGAATGGTGGATCAAATCAAATATGATCTAGTTGTTGAAGAAAATAGATCTTGTAATAATGGCATGAAGACTTTTCTCCATTTTCACCCACTTATCTTATTCAAAATTAAAGTTTCAGATCTCCATGGCATGGAAGAGGTCGAGATCTTTCCAATGGTGTAAAATTTATCGGATTTTGGGCACTGAATCAAAAGATATGCCCATTTGAAAATTTGAATTGGGCTCATACAAAATGGTAGGAACTAGTTATCGAAACGGGTGTTTTAGAAACTGATATGTGGAGAGATGGTGCATGTTTTGGAATCACTTTTAGATTTTTATTTTGAAGTTATGTTAGGCTAACATGTGGCATCTTCTGCATCTTTCTCAGTTTCCTCATTTTTTGGCTATGTCATTTTTCTCGGCGGGACCATACATCTGACCAGGGACACGTTGAGGCTTGGTGCTTGTTTAGAAACCTCCCCCAAATTTTACCCTTGAAGTAACACTGTGCCGATACTTGGCTCCCTCCACTATCCTGTCTATGCTTTGAATATTCAACCCTGACCCTTTCCACTTTTTAGACCTGAGACAAGTGGAAGGTCCGCGCTCATTTGGAAACCCACTCAAGATTTTACCTTTGAAGGAGCATCAGGTTGACACGTGGAAGCCTCCTCAAGCTCTTGGAATTTTCAATGGCCACTGTTACTTTTCAGACCCTAAACATATGGCGATCTAGCACTCATTTTAGGGTCACCTGTTAGGTTGTGCCTTTGAAATTACGCTGATGCAACATGTGGCGTCATCCGCTGGTTTTCTATACTTAGTCGATTTTAGGCCCGCCTTATCCACCTTTTGAATTTTAACTATTCACTCTACCCCTATTTGGGCCTAGGACACGTGGAGGTCTGGCGCTTGTTTTAGTCTACCCTTTAGGATTTAATATTTGGATGTGCGCCACTTGGACACTTGTCAACTTCTGCTGACTGTCTATACTTAGCCAATTTTGGGGCTCACTTGAGTCATTTTTAGAGCTCAAAGACTTCAATTTTTATTGATTTATTTTCCTTTGAGCCTCTGATTTCTTCCTTCCATGACCATACTCCTTCATTTTAGAACCTACCTGTAACCTACTCATTAGATTTAAAGCATGGGTTTCTTTAACGGAAACATTTCTTGAATTTCTTTTAGCACGGGGTTGTGTTTGATCAATTTTTTGAGGGGAAAAATAGAGAAGACAGGAACTTCAGGATTCATATATCGTTTTAACAATTCATCTTCTAGAGTTCATGAAAAATCTAAAATGTTGAACCCCCGAAATCTAAATTTCAGACTTCATGTTTCACACCATTCAGGGTTTTAGGTTTCTAGATTTCAGGGGTTTTAGGTTTCAGGATTTTAGGGGTTTCAGTTGTAAGAATTTAGAGGATCGGGTTACGGGGTTTCATGGGTTAAGGTTTTGGTATTTAAGGGATTCAGGTTTCAGGGTTTCAGGTATTATTCATCGCTTGACCCTGCTATCAGCTCTTAACTCCTGTATGTTTGAAATTTGAATTTATGACTTAATACTCTGATATATTTTTGGACCTTTTTAGTTTTCCACTTCAAACTTCTCTAATTCTGAGCTCTTTAGTTACAACATCGTTGATCCCAAAAACCCCCAAGCCCTTTTAGACTTCAAAATTTCAGGGTTTTGAGTTTTTTGGCTCATTTTTGTGTTTTCCACAGTGAAAAATCCAAATTACTCAATCCCCAAAGTCTGTAAATTTTTTTTGAATTCGAGCCTTTTCCACTCTATGGATTACTTAATTGGTTCAAGCTTGAGCCTTCATTTTTTTCTCATATGGTTCACATGGTCCCCCAGCTTCGATTGTCCCTTTTCAAACTGTCCTTCATTGCTCGGCCATTTCTACACTGCAAAATTCTCATGTCTTTGGCTCACTGAGTCAATACTCACCTGAGCCTAACCCCTTGTGATAATTTCATATCATTCTCCCACTGATCTAAGCCTCGAACTACTTATATGAGCTCCTATGGCCAAATCGATCCTTCCATTTATTCTTTATGAGGTCTTACTTGTCTAATGTCACCTAAGGGAAAAAATCGGATAACACTTTATTTGGAGATATTCTTTTAATATTATGAGGTATACATTTCCATTGAGTATCTTGTGGCTTATGCATCAATATTGGTTCTGTAAACAAGGATTAGAACTCCAACTAGTTGCATAGATTAAACTCATTAACATCCATAACATGTAAGGTGTATAGATTGACATGTTGTGCTTATGGTATTCCCCGACAACGATGCCACAAATGATGGGTTATTGTATTTTCCAAATATTTAACTAACATATTTGACTATCAATGTCATTATAAATCCAAGGTTGTGTGTGCCAGGCTGTATGAAATGAATCCTTATGCAAATCAACTGTTTTGGTGGTTCCTATTGGGGGAGGTTTGGTTTGTGTGGATCCTTTATTTCTCCACTAATCTACGGAAAGGAAATACAATGTTAAATTTTTTAAAGCAAATACATGGAAGCTACATAAATGACTGAAACATCATTATTATAAGTGAATACTCTAATTAAATTAAAAATACACAGACTGAATTGAAATCCACACACTAAATTGAAAAAGAACAATTAAAATAACACATTGAAATAAAATAATATAATTGAAATATACTTGAAGTAAGAAAATAAGTAACTGCATTCAGATAGATAATTTTATCCAGATAAACATTCTAATCAAAGCATTTCAACTTTAACTTATCAGAGATAGCGAGCATGCATGAAATTTAATTCCTCAAATTTCCTTGGTTGAGTGGGCCCTTGCTCTTCCTTGGGACGGAGGTACTCTTAACACCAGATTATTTTAGAAAAAACATCGACTATATTAATTCAAATAAGTTAGAAGACATATTTCAGCATGAGACTGAGAGTAAATACTACTGATAGATAATTGTGTTGTAAACTACTATTATCAACTATTAAATTGTTCTCAAGAAGGTATATTTATAGACATGGTTACTTACAAAATGTTCCATGATTATAGAAACCAAATTCAGCCAAAAGAAGCCTCATTAAATCTCAATTAAATCCTATGATATAGCCAAAACAAAGATTAATGATTGTATGCTTGTTATGGAAAAATCCTCCATGATGGCATGATGGCTAAATACTCGGCCTCCTTATTTACAACTCCCAGAATTGGTAAAAAATACTCATTATTATCTTACACATGTCACCACAATTACTCACATAGGTGATTAGTAGGAATTTCTATGGTGAAAAATTTGTATGAAACAAAAACAAGATAAATGCATTGATCTTACTAGGATATAACTATATAAAACATCCCCCATTAAATAATTAACATGTTTAAGAACAAATCAATGGCCATATAGATTATCTAATAAGTCAAATAATGCACTCATTAGTACCTACAAACATTGCATGGTCAACACAACTGATGACATGTCATCCAACTCAATATAATATATTTAACATCTTTAGTTTTTCATTTACATAATCAGAATAATTCACATGCAACAAAATAGGGTTAGAGACATATATTCATTTCCTTTCATTTCATTTCATAACTAAGGGAGGACAGAAAAAGAGATAGAATAGCGAGAGACATTATTTTTCCAAATTCCATATTTCACACAAAAAACCACAAGAGAGAGTTTCATATAGTTATTTATAAGTTTTAATAAGTTTTCACGATGGTTTATTGTCTTGGCTAAGGTCATACGACCTTATTTTACATGTTCCTACTAGTTCGGAAAACATATAGTTTTAGCTTAGAGGCTAAGAAAGCATGCTCAAAAATTATCTTTCGATGGGTATTAGCACAATGGGTAAACTCCTATGAGTACTAATATATACCAAGAGTTCATAGTAACTTGCATATATTGAGAACTAACAAAAGGGTTAAAAAAATGATTGGTTTTCTGGAGCCACCAGTTGTAATCGATCTAGTTTGACCTAGTAAAATGATGAATAGAGGCATACATAACCACTTTTCCAAACTTGATAGAAATGTTTTTTTCCCCCACATTGAAGGTTACATGCAATTTTCTAGTAAAAAAACTAGAGTGTTGTGAAGGCAGATCAATATTTCTTTGCTCAGGGCCTAAATAGCGAGTTGAAATGAAACCTAACTTTTCACTTTTAGTATCTTTCTAAAACTACAAAACAAGGTAAGAAGGTTCCTAGAAGGGCAGAAAAAATGGCACAAATGATCAATTGAGGGTTATCTAAGGCTTTAAGTAACTTCATACATAACAAGGAACGTAGAAGAAACTCAACATCTCTTTTCCAACATTCAGAAAGGTTTTTTGTGAGTCTAAGTATATTGAGTTTTCTAACTTTATTTGATTACTCATCTAAATATTACCAGTAACAGCATAAACGAGCACCTAATTCTAATACACTGGGTTAAAAATGTATAAGGTTGTGGTAGTAATCACGACTAATGATCAAATTGTAAATTGGTAACACAAGTTAGAAGGTGGATTTTTTTAATTTTTTCCCACTAACATTCTAGTTAAAATATCCAATTATTTAAGTATGTAATGGTTTTATATTTCTATTATATTGTAAATTAAGAACCAAATAATACAAAATTTATAAAATATTAAGGTAAGGACACCATGCCTATAAATACTAGCCTCTGTAGTGTATGGCAGGTTCATCTACATTCCACAAGGTGCCAAATATATTTTAGCATTCCTTCAAATAGTTTATGAGCATTCAGAAACTCCCCTATTTTTACTTTTTAAAAGTCTGTGAATCTGCTTCAATAATTTTTTTTTGCATATCCCGAAAATGAAGCATTCCATGAGGCTACATTGTCAGAAGCATTTTGAAAAACCAAAAACACAACAATTTCCTCCAGTGTCCACATTTGCATACATATGTGTCACAATACTTCTCACTATAAAATTCAATATAGATTCTTACGCCATTCCTGATTCTAAACTCTTGTTTAGAAATTTTTAGAGATTCGCTGAAGGCCATTCATCCAGTAATCAAGATAATAACCCCCAAAATCTTTATAAAATTTATTGGCATGTTTGGATAAAGTTTAGAGTATCTTCACATAGTTGGGTGGCAAAATCCAGTTAAGAAGATCCATTAAATGGGATCCAATAACTACGGAGTTCAATGAAAATTCCTTTCTTCAACCATTAATTTTCATTGCGTATTTTCCTTAGAGAGTGAGAAAACATTTTGAGCTTATCCAATAGTGATTGCAAACCATATTGGCTTCTATTAAGAACATACTACAACACCATGTGACAGTAAAATGTGGTCAAACTATTTTTCTATATATATTCAGTGAGCCGATTATATGAATTTCCTGATTTTGACTCCCATTGAGAGCGGCTAAGAAAAAAACATAGTGGATTTTTACACAGAGGGAAAGTGAAAGAGATATTTTTTTTAGAAAATAAGTGGGATAATAGGAAATCCACTTTCCCTAACTTAATCAATATAAAAACCACTTGAATTAGAATATAAAGAACAAGAAATTATGTGATATCCATCTACCCTATGGATGGTGCTGTAAAAGTTCTAGTGTATGCAGAACAACCATGAAGAAGAAGGAAAATCAATACATCAAGGCACTACATATAAATGTAACCCCCCAAACCTCAATATCGTCGTCTTCCTTTACATACAACACACAAAACAATGATATGTGGTTTCTGTTCCTCTCATAATTATTGAAACTGCTTCAATACAGGTACAAATATAAATCAATCAATTTGTATAAAGTCATAAGAGGAGGTATTTGGTTACGTGTTTTTTCCAAAGCACAGGGATGATTTAGCCCAGATTGGTACTGATTTATAATGGCTAGTGGTGATAACCCTAATTAGCATAGGTTTCCCTGAAACATTTGGTGTATTGAACTGTGAGAGTACATAACTCTTCTCTTATTGCATCCATCTAATCACTGCTAACCTCCCAATGTTAATTTGGGATTTTCCATGGTTAACACATCTAGATCTCGAACAAATTTCTCGTGTTTTCAAGAAAGTAATAGACATATCTGAACGGCCTTTTCATATAACAATTCAACACCTTGGTTAAAGGTCTTATCCTCTAGCACAGGTTTGGAGGAGTCAAACAAAGTTGAGGGTTAACTTTACATATGAAAAATAAATTGCATGAAAAGTGGGGCACTACATTTTGTTCCCCTTACATGAGCATCACCCTTGATGTAACACAACACCAAATCGGGAAGGATACATAGGAGAGAAGGTCAATAATGAAACATGTCATTTAATCAAACAAATTTTTGGTATAATGTGACCACATAGAAGCAGACTAAATTTGGAAAAACCTTAAATTTTAATATTCTATAAAAATTTGTAGTTACTTACATTTTACTTATTACTCAATTAGTATTTTTCTTTAGAGTACTTCTAAAACTCAAGCTCTTCATATCCATAATAAAGAATTTCAAAAAATTATGTCATAGGCATAGTTCTAACACACACATGTTACTAACAAACAATAAAGAATCACGCTAATACATGTGCGATAGGTGTTACATGACCCAAAAACCATGACTATAACCACACAATAAGATGATAATATATAATAACATATGTCAACAAGGAGGAGCGTCACGCCTCAAACATCACATTACATACATGACTAACATGATTAACTCATAGACCAAAGTAAACACCCCAAAATAACTCTATATTCATCCCAAAACATCACAAAGAAACTCCATATACCTCTGAAAGAGAAAGAATCATAGTACCAAACCAATCCAGCTCACTCAACCATAAATCCTGTCACTTGATTTCTTCATATCATGTCACTCAACCATAGAACCCCAGCTCCTTATTTATCCATATTGGGATACTCAACCATAGAGCCCCATCTCCTTATTTCTACATATCAGGTAACTCAACCATAAATCACTATCTCCTTATTTCTCCATTTAATGAGGTCGGGTAACGTTATTTCCCTAGGAACATAGAGCCCCGTCACCCCACCCAAGTGGAAAAGTAACATGTAATTCAGAAACTACACAACCATATGACTCCCTTGGGGTGTACTTCTATACAATGAAGTGGGTCCATATGTCCAAGCACTCCATGGTGAATCCCATGACCTTATTCCAAGACATTACAACATTAGAACCAAACAGAGAATTCCATTTCAAATGTCAACTGGCAAAAATCCCAAGCCTCGGGCTAGGCTACAAAACTTTTAAATTTGAAAATAAATTTAAAAAAATAAGAAAAATAAATGGCTAAATAGCCACATTAATGCAAATGCCTTTGGTAAGAACAAATAAAATTATATACCTAAAATTTAAGAATACCTCAGTAAAAAAAGATACTAGTTCTTTCAAAAAAAGAGAAGAATGTCAATTACAAATAAAATACGAGTGTAGAAATATCACATTACAATTACTATGTGGCCTTTCTAAGGCCACCAAATTGGGTACTCATTGAGTCGTTGCCACTTAGATATTGAGCCTCAACTCATAAAAATATTTTTAACCTATTGGGTTTTAAAATGGTACTTTAACAAAACCACAGTCAGGGGACAAAAATTCCCTCCTCTTTATGGGAGTGGTTCCCTTATTTAAATCAAGCAACAAAGCTTATATACAAATGTACGAATTTCATCTTAAGGCTGGATTTCTGACATCATGAAATTATTTTACCCAAATATCTTATCAATACAAATGAAACGAAGAACTGAAGAAAGGAAATAGAATAATATAATAGTACTTACAGGAAATATAGGTAGCAGAGCACAACCTTATATGTACAGAGAAAAGGTGATAAAAATAGAATCATTCTCATTCACATCATAAGATATCATTCCATAGGCACAAAGTTCTATAAATCATATCAATAAGAACACAAAGTTTCTTATTACAGAAGATAAATGATCCACATATTTTAGGAAAGCGAGGAGAGACAATAGATGAAGATAGAGATAAAGGGGAAATCATTCTGTATTGATTTCTTTCAATTCTATTTAAACTTCAAAAGTATCAAATTCCAAAAACTACAATGTGCCAAGCCCTTACATTTATAGATGAAGCGAAGAGAGGAAAAGAAGAGAAGGAAAGAAATAAGATTTGGAAGCTTAACCACCAACTATCAATGCCACTGCAAATTAGCCTACAATCTACCAAGTCTAGTTCTATATGTCTATTTGGTCTTTCAGAGAAGAAAGGATGGAAGATCGAATCAAATTTAATCTTTTTGAAGCAATCGTATCACGTATTAACAGTGTGAAAGACGTTTTCTAGATTCACAGCAATCAAATCCTCCTAAAATAATATTTTATGTTTCCATGGCATACAAGAGGCCAAGATCTTTCCATAGTATAAAATTTGTTGAATTTCGAGCACTGGGTCGAAAGTTATGCTTATTTCAATATTTGAATCGAATCCGTACAATAATGGTGAAAATGAAATTTTCAAAAAACGGATCTGTGGGCTTGAAAATGTAATTCCACTTTAGCGCAAAAACATGGATAGTGCAAAAGTCTCCCTCAAACCCCATAGACCTGCTATTCACTTTTGATATAGGCTCAACATGTGGCTCTTTTTGGTGTTGAAGGAGTCACAACTCACTTTTACAATTATACTTTATTTTGATAAAAGGTTAAAATTCCCAAGTGCTCCAACAATCCTCCTCTCCGCTTTGAATTTTCAATGTATATTTAATTACATGTCTTCAATGGGGTTGTAACTCATTTTTTAACTTTACTCCTTTTGGCAATAAAGCCAAAATTCCAAAAATCCTCGGATGACCCACTTTCCCTGCTTCGACTTAAAAAAAGCCACATGTCCTTTCACACACTTAAGTATGCTTTTATACTTTTACACCCTTTTTTCTATAATGTATCAAAACATAAAAGGGCCCACCTTTCTGCCATAGCTTGATTTGAACAATTAGGATCCTTCGGGAAATGGGGCCAATTTGATACTTTGCAAAATAACAAAAGTGACAAGTTCACCAAATAAACCTGCCACATCCGCATCCAATCAGATATGTCCACTATTCACGACATTGGAAAAGAAATTTACAAGGAATATACATCTTTCACTCACAGATTATAGAAAAAAAAAATACAGAGGAGAGGAGAAAAACTCCACCCTTCACGACATGAAAAATAAATTGCCCTCCTCATGGAAAGGAGAACTGTAAACAATACTAGGCTCGATGCAATCCATGGCCATAGGAAGGATTTGACATTGCATTACAATAGAGGAAACAATTTTCAAGCATCCAGACGGGAAGACAAAAGTTTACCCAACCATGTGGACTACAGAGTTAAATGTAAGAGGGAGAGATTGCAAATGAGCACCAACTTCTTCCAAGCATGAATGTTTCTATCTCTCCGAGACTTCTCACTTTCTCTAACAATCGTAAAGGAAACTAACTCAAAAAATTTTGAAACTGCTTGAAAAATGAGGGGAATTTTTAGGGTGACAATAACTGGCTCTTTCTTGTGCGTGACTTAGTTGGGACAGAGGAACAAGTAAGATCAAGAAAACCATGATTAAAAATTTGGAAAGCAGACAATGCTCTTATCCAGTGGGGAAAATAGAGTCAAAGGGAGCAATATAGAAGACCAACACACATTGGAAGCGATAACAAACCAAAAAGGAAAAAACCAAAAATATAAAATAAAAACACGGCACATAGTTCTATAAATCATATCAATAAGAACACAAAGTTCTTATTACAGAAGATAAATGATCCACATATTTTAGGAAAGAAAGGAGAGAATAGATGAAGATAGAGATAAAGGGGAAATCATTCTGTATGATTCTTTTCAATTCTATTTAAACTTCAAAAGTATCAAATTCCAAAAACTACAATGTGCCAAGCCCTTACATTATAGATGAAGCGAAAGAGAGGAGAAGAAGAGAAGGAAGAAATAGATTTGGAAGCTAACCACCAACTTCAATGCCATGCCAAATCAGCTACAATCTACAAGGTTTAGTTCTATATGTCTATTTGTTGTGTGTGTCGGAGAAGAAAGGATGGAAGATCGAATCAAATTTATCGTGTTGAGCAATCGTATCACGTATTAAAAGTGTGAAAAGACCCCGTTTCTAGTTCACAGCAATCAAATCCTCCTAAAAATAATATTTTATGTTTCCATGGGCATAACAAGAGGCCAAGATCTTTCCAATAGTATAAAATTTGTCGAATTTCGAGCACTGGTCGAAAGTTATGCTTATTTCAATATTTGAATCGAATCCGTACAATAATGTGAAAAACGAAATTCAAAAACGGATTGGGGCTTGAAAATGTAATTCCCACCTTTAGCACAAAAAAAGATGGATAGTGCAAAAGTCTCACTCAAACCCAATAGAACTGCTATTCAATTTGATATAGGATAACATGTGGCTCTTTTGGGTGTTTGAGGAGTCACAACTCACTTTTACAATTATAATTTATTTTTGATAAAAGGTTAAAATTCCCAAAGTGCTCCAACAATCCTCCTCCTCTTCGCTTTGAAATGTAAATGTTAGTAATTACATTTATTCAATGGCGGTTGTAACTCATTTTTTAACTTTACTCCTTTTGGCAATAAAGCAAATTCCAACATCCTCGGATGGCCCACTTTCCGGCTTCGACTTAAAATAGCCACATGTCCTTTCACACACCTTTAAGTATTGCTTTTATACTTTTTACACCCTTTTTTCTAAATGTATCAAAAACATAAACAAGGGCCCACCTCTGCCATAGCTGGATTGAACAAATTCGATCCTTCGGGAAATGGGGCCAATTGATACTTTTTGCAAACAATAACAAAAGTGACAAGTTCACCAAATAACACTGCCACACGCATCCAATCAGATATGTCCCACGTATTCACGGACATTGGACAAGAAATTTACAAGGATATCCATCCTTTCACTCACGATTATAGAAAAAAAAATACAGAGGAGGGGAAATAACTCCACCCTTCACGCCTGAAAAATAAATTGCTCCCTCATGGAAAGGAGAACTGTAAACAAATACCTAGGCTCGATGCAATCCATGCCATAGGAAAGGATTTGACAATTTCATTCCATAGAGGAAACAATTTTTCAAGCATCCAGACGGGAAGACAAAAGTTTACCCAACCATGTGGACTACAGATTTTAAATAATAGGGAAGAGCTGCAAATGGCACCCCAACTTCTTCCAAGCATGAATGTTTCTATCTCTCCAGACTTCTCACTCTTCTCTAAATATCTTAAAGGCAACTAACTCAACAATTTTTGAAAACTGACTTGAAAAATGAGGGGAATTTTTAGCGGTGACAATAACTGCTCTTTCTTGGTGATGAATTAGTTGGGACAGAGGAACAAGGTAAGATCAAGAACATATAAAAATTTGGGGAAAGCAGACCAATGCCTTATCCATTGGGAAAATAGAGTCAAAGGCGAAGCAATATAGAAGACAACCACACATGGAAGCGAAACAAACCAAAAAGGAAAAACCAAAAATATAAATAAAACACTGCACATAGTATATACAAAAGTACTGCATAATCACCTAGGACTTGAACAACTTCAAATATTGCCCACTATAAGGAAGTGGGAGAGAAGATCCATCCATATAGTCTAAGTAGAAAGAATTTTCTCAAGCATGGTGTTTGATTTTGAAAGGACCAAGCCAAAGAGAATCATACTTACCATGGATTCCTCTAGGTTCATGTATTTTGTCCCAGAGAAGAACAATGTCTCCAACTTGAGAATTTGGGTTGTTCCTTTCCTTCTATTTTCCACAGTCACGTATTGTTTTCCTTCTCATTTTTGTCCCAAATACTTGATGAAACATGATTGGATGTATCTCGGAGGGATCATGTTTGAAGCCTTATAACATTTACAAATTCTCTTTCCTTGAAGAAAAATTCATCTTTGGGCTTAAATGGTGGTTTTCCTGCATTTTTATGGTTTTGACGGGTGTGTTTTTCCCCGTAAAATTTACATCTCTACATCAGTGGAAACATGGCCCTTTTTGGTTAGATGCGGCTTGGCAAGGCACTGTAAAAACTATAAGGTTCACTTCAACCCAAAACTTGTCCACGTGGAGGAACGACGCTCATTTGAAAATTCACCTTTTGGTTTCACCTTGGAGTTGCACCAAGGAGACACATGGAGGTTTTGGTGGCTCTATCCATACTTAGAATTTTTTAAAGATAATTTATAAGGCCTGGGACATGTGGAGGGACCAAAATTGTTTGGGGACTGGCCCCTAAGTTTTATTTTGAAGAAGCACTAGGAGGACACTTGGAGGATTCCACTCACTCTGCCCTTTGCTTGGACTTTTTCAATGACTAAAGAAAAATGCCTCGGACCCTAGACACATGATGCCTTCCACTGATCCTTTAAATTTCTTAACAAATTTTTCTTGACTGAGACATGTGTTAAGCCTACACTCGTTTGATGGGCTTTATTTTTTGGGCACCATATCAAAAGAGCACCATGAAGACACGTGGAGGATTCGGTTGGCTCCTTTTATATTGAGAACTTTTAAAGGCCAAAAGGTTTTTTTTCTTAGGACCTAGGGCATGTGGAAGGACCACACTTGTTTGGAAACCTTCCTCTATACCTCACCTTTGTTATTACACTAGAAGAACACGTGGATGGCTATGATATAAACTAGAAAAGGGGCATAATCAATGGTTGGTGTGTATTGCACCTATTTTTCTGCCATTATTGCTCCAATACTCCTAGAGATGCGAATACGCACTATTTTTCATCATTTTGAATGAAATTCCTTGTCATCTCTATCTGTAAAGTGTCATTGAATCGATTTAGAAACTTAGTTTGCGAGTCTAAGAATTGTTAAGATTGATATTTTGAAGTTGGAATTGCTCGGGAACTTGTAAAAAAGGGAATTACTAGAGATGTTCGATGCAGGACAGAGTTGTAGAGGGAAGACTGGGAAAAGATAAAATGATGAAGGTTGTAGGCGCAAAAGATGAAAAAGGTGTTGCCTCAAGAATGAAAAAAGATTACCTGTCAGATCCATCTGTGCAAAGCCTCTAGAAAAATGATTAGAAGACGGATTTCTCACCCGAAAATAATCTGAATGATTAAAAGGAGTTTCAAAATAGTTATTGTATGGCATCCTAGTCATTAGTCGAAGGTTTGAGAAATATGATCAATTCATAATTTCTCCACCTAGCAGATGTGGGTGTGAATTTGTTAAATGTCACTTTCTGTAAAAAAATTAGTAGCAAGCAAAGGTCCCTCGAATATTCTTCTTTTTTTGGGAAAAAATTTGGGGTGAATGAAATGTATAAATGCAATGAGAATACTCTTGCAAATGTTCAGAGTTTCAATTCCTAAGAGAAAATTTGAGAAATCCTTATTCGAGAGAAGCCCGTTTGAGAAACCTGGTTAATTTATTTTGTGTTAGATTTTCTATCATCTCAAGTTGGTTACAGATGTATAGCCATTGACAAGCACTGAGATTACTCTAGAAGCTTTCCCCTATTGATGAATTTAAGAAATTTTGAAATTAATTTATGTCTAATCTCTAGAAATTTGTGTCTACTTTGTTTTATAATGTCTGCAAATAGTTTCTTTTGTTCCTATTGCAATCTTACATTGAAATCTTTATGAAATCACATAGGATCTCATCCGTATGAAATTTTAATTGTATTTTCAATTTCATTTCAAGAAGATCCTTCATCTTGGATGAGATAAAGAAATTTAAAATCAATTCACTGTCATTTGTTGATAGAGATTGTCTATAAGTCTTCGGGTGTACCTTAGGCATGATTGATTAGATACTTTAGTGTTTAATTGATTCTTTCAACTTGAGCCTTCATATTAGAGTATCAAGGATTATGTGAAAACATGTTGATCTAGGCCTCCACTGAAGCACACCTTTTGGTTGAAGTAACGTCTTAATTGTTCTGATGTATTCTATTGTTGAGTTGTTCATTTTTGTGAAGTCCCTTCGAAGATCTGGTTTAATCAAATTTATCCTGCTTGATCTTCCACCACAATCATTCAAAAACCATGAATCCACCCTGAACCACCCTTTTTTGCCATATGTATCAACAAAGGAATAAAATCTACTTGCAAAAATATGTAGAACAATCAAGATTTCTTAATGTCTTCCATAACCTTAGCCTTGTGTTGAAAGTGTCTCCATGGTTTAAATGTGACAACTCTTAAGATTTAAATCATGGAGTATTGACTGTATTTTCTCAAGGTTCTCTTCAAGGAATTTGTGCAAAAGAAGGATATCTCCATCTCTTTCATCAAACAGAGGTTACACTAAGGGTCCTCTCACCTTGGTCAAAGAGGCAGGACCTAAAGTTGTGAGGATAGGTCAAATCCTTTTAAAGGGGTTATCCATCTCTCCACAAATCTGAGTAACAAAGGTCTAGTTATATCTCATCCCTAGATACAAAATGACACACATTATGATCTATCTACCTCTAATCTCCACAATCTAATTTGTTGTTGTTTCTTGGCTTCAAACAAAGAAAATTTTTGGATACCAACATTGTATTCATCTATTTTCTGAAGATACATGATCCTCTTATCCAAGGAACTTATGAAACTTGAATCCTCAATAGCCCTCATTAAGTGAAAGGCTAGTAATTTCATTGTTATTGGCATTTGAGCATCAAAACCATACACCACCTGAAATGGAGACATACCAATTTGCTCTTTTGGGTGTAATTATATCTTCCCAAACTACATCATAGAGCTTCGTGTGCCAATTCTTTTGAGATTCATTGACAAACTTCCGAACGATGGTTACAAAATTCTTATTTGTTGATTCTTCTTGTCCATTACCTTAGGGGGTAATAGTCCAAATAATGAGCAAGGGAAATTCCATAACCATAGCAGAAATCCATAGTCTCAGAAGAAGAAAAAAATTGAATCATTATCAGTCACAATTTTGTTTGGTACCCCAAACCTTATCTACGATGTTTTCCTTAATGAAATTACACACCACCTCAGAAGTATTGCTTTTTATTGGAATAGCCTCTACCCACTTTGTGAAGTAATTTTTAGCGGTTAGTATGTGAGTTTGTCCAACATTGGAAGGTGGGTTAAAAGTTCCCATAAAATCCAATCCCAACTTAGGTATCCCAACAAAAGTCTGGTAGGCTTCACACTTACCTACCCATTTTGATGCATCTCTGAGCAATGTAGGTCAATAGTACCCTGCACGAAGGATTTCTAAGGTCAGTGAAAACAGAAGACAAATTCCCTCCATAATCCTGATCATGAAAATATGAAAACAACTTGTTTGGTTGCTCTTTGTCCACACGTTTAAGGAATCTTCCATCTATGCCTTGCTTGAATAAAGTAGTTTTCCATAATACATACTATGTAGAACTTAGTTTAATATCTCTCTTTTCATTGGCACTCAAGTAGGATGGAAACTCTCCAGAAGTAAGAAAATGTGCAATACCATCATACCATTCATCTATTGAACTGAGTAAGAGGACAACATGAACATCAACTGCTTCTTTGGCCAATTCTGCATCATCTCCTTCAGTAATAAGTTCACATAAGACTTTACCTTGAACTATCTTAGTTGGCTTGATATCAAGGTCATGTTTTTAGACTTTTTCTACCCAATTATCTCTCTTAGTTCCAAACTCTTGTTGTGTAAGAATATAGTTGATGGTTCTATTAGGTACAAGCACAATAGAGTGATAATTAAGAATATAAAAACGAAACTTTTTGACAACTTTGACCACTACAAAAGTATGTTTCTCCATCATAGTATATTTCAATTCATGAGCTTTAAGAACATAGATCATGAAGGCAATTGGAAGTTCATGATTCTCAGATTTTTTTTGAGTTAGCACAACAACCAAGGTACTCTCTATAGAATAACAATAGCTAATAAAATCTTTTCCAAAATTAGGACATTCTAAGATGGGGGTTCTAGCAATGAATTTCTTGATACCTTCAAATTCTTCTTTACCTTTGGAAGTCCAAATTTTTTTTTTAATTTCCTTTCATTATGTGAGCATTACTCATAGTTAATTCTACAAAATCTGGAATGAATCTCCTCAGGAGAAATTTATCTTTCCAAAGATAGAGTGAACACACTTTTTGTTTGTGGGAAGATGGATCTGTTGGATTTCTTGAATTATTTCATGATCTATCTTGATACCTTCTTTGGAAACAATATGCCTAAGCAACTTGCCTTCAGTAAAACCAAAGATAGACTTCTTAGGATTGAGGGAAAATCCATGTTCTCTACATTTTTTGAAGAACTATTTCAAGATGCTGAAGATGATCTACCCTTGTTTTGGAAAAAAATAGTCAAATCATCAAGGTACACAACAGTAGACTTTCCCTTTATACTTCCCAAAGCTAAATCCATTGTCCTCTGGAAAGTGGCACCATCATTGATAATACCAAATGGCATTCTCTTGTAGGCAAAGGTTTCGCAAGGGATAGTAAAAAAATTCTTATGCTGATCTGGGGGTACTGACTTCAACTTCATTGTATCTAAAGAATCCATCTAGCATAGACAACATCAGAGCTTGAGATAACTTGCAAAACTTGATCCATCATGGTGAGTGGATATTTGTCTTTTAGAGAGCCCTGATTCAAATTCTTGAAATCTACATAGATGCAAATCTCACCATTCTTCTTTCTAAAAGGCACAATATTGGAAATCCATGTTTAATGATGTATAGGGAAAATAATATTATCTTTTAGTAACTTTTGGATCTCTTAAAAAATAGTATCAGCAACCTTAGGATTGTACTTCCTTTTCTTTTGCTTGAAAGGTTTGATCCCAGGTTTTAGAGGGATATAGTGTTGCATCTGTCTTTTGTTTGAAAAAACCTTAAGATATTCATATGAATAGACAAGAACATCAACATAATTTTTTTAATAAGTTTACTACTTTATTTTTCTCTTCTTGAGTGTATAATTTTGCAATATTCACCACCCTCAGTTCATCATTGCTTCTAATATTGACCTTCTCATTCTTAGCAAATTGTCGAGTCACTTGAGATGCTTCAGATTTGATGAACCTATCATGTTTGTCAAATAGATCTTCTAGACTCACCAATCCTTTGGGAATCTTGTTACCCTTCAACTTAATATAGCCATCCTAATCCATCTCTTCCTTGATATCTTCCCTCATTAGAGGGAACATATTGTCTAGGTAGAGTCTCACTTCCTTCAAAATCTAATTGGTTTAAGTTTTCCTTAAGCTCCAAGAATGAGAGAAAGTGTTGATTATCATTAAAAACCTACCAATTTATTGCATTATATGGTACACTAGGCCTATGAATCATTTCAATGGTAAATTTCTCTTGAGAGAAATGTGGATGTGGATTTAACAGACATCCTGAGATAGCTAGAGAATCAGCTCTAGTATTCTTCTTTCTTGGGATAGATTCAATTGAGAAAGTATCAAGGAATTCAATGGAATCCCAAACAAGATTTCTATAATGTTTCAATCTCCTATTCTTGACTCGATAAAGATCCATTATTTATTTCACAATCAACTCTGCATCACCACGAGCACAAAGATTCTTTACTCCTATTTCTTTTTCCATGTGCTCATCCCAAGGATGAGAGCCTCATACTCAGCTAAATTATTTATATTTTCAAAATGAAGATTGAAATAAAATGGATTGAATCTTCCTTGCTAGAGAGATTAACACCACACCAGCTCAAGAACCAGATGAAGAGAATCTTCCATCAAACTGCAACGTCCAAATTCCTTTGGGATCATGAATCACTCCCTCAGAAAAAAATTTCCTCATCATCTAACATGATCATATAGTTTCCATTCCCCTATATCTTCATAAGAGTATTTGTGCTTTTGGATCATCAGTATTTTGCACAATATACACATTTTACTTTTCTGGTAATAGATTTCTTATATTTTCATTGACCAGGATCAAAGCATCTGACCATTCCATCTGAATTTCACCTCTTACCTCTTTATAGAAATTCCTACTCTACAACATGACCATATGAGGGAGGAATATCAACAACCAAAATAGTGGTTGTAACCCTTTTCTTTGGAAAAGTAGTGACAACTACTTGTGCATGTTTAATTCCCTCCCAACCAAAGGCACTTCTCTACTCTCCATGGAATAGCAGGAACCAAAGGTACGTGTTAGAGTTAGGCCCAAACCATCAGGTAATTTTGTTGGAATTATATTTTTTTGATCCTCCTGAGTCTATAACACAATTACTAAGTTTATAGCCAACTATGAGGAGAGTCACATATAATTGTTCAATTTTCTCATTAGGGGAAGTGACTGCAGCCACAAGGATTAGTTGAGGTGAGGAAAGAGGGAGTGGGAAAAAGACTTTTAGATTTATTGGATGAGGCTTTGGATTTGGAATTGACAAAGTTTACCATTTTAGCAAAGGATTTTGGATGGGTTTGGTAAAACTCTTCCTCTGAAATTTGAATTTTGGTCTTTTTGAGGTTATCAATGATATCAAAAGACCTGAAGGAATAGGAGAAAACTTTTAATTTATCAACTTTAGGAATTTAAGGAAAAGAATTTTTGGAAATAGAGGTAGTAGAAGGAGGAGGATTTGAATTACTCACCTTTTGCGTGTAGATAGTGGGAATAGGAGCTCATTTTCTTGCAACCAATAGAATACTTATAGGAAACTCCTTGGATTTCTTAGCAGGCTACATCGCTTTTTCTTTTACTGTTCATTTTCTCCTGAGTCATAACAACATATGACTGAGTATTCATCTCTACCACTCTTTCATCATATCCATCTTCTTCATCCATACCTTCAGTTGTAATGAAATGAACTTGAGATCCACCAAGCTCTTCTAGTTATTTGTCAACCTCTTCTTCTTGTTTTTCATAGAGTTCATTAAACTCCTCATCATTAGGTTTGTTCAATGTCACAAGTTACATTCATTAGAACCTTGATAGGTTGGCCTTCAATAGCCAATTTATTCTAAGGAGGTAATCAATTCCTAGGCTAAAAAATTACTTCTTAGAGTATCTTGATAAGGAGTATGTTGAGCCAATTGCTCTTTTATGGAAATGAGATAATTTTCTAACTTCTACACTAACTGATTTGAATTGGCTCCAGGAGAGGAAGAGGAGGATGCTTTAGACTTGGAGGGTTTTCTCCTTTCAATTTATCAGACATGATTAAATCATCCTCAACACTGATAGCCAAATGTTGATCAGCGTCCAGAGTTGCAAGGTTAGCTCTCCTTTAGCTTATTTCAGGTAACTGAGCATTGAGGAAGAAGAATTTTTTCATTTTGATCTACATGATGAGTTTTCTGTGGAATTTTATGAATGAGATTGTTGAAGTTGGCCACAAATTATCTCATGGGCTCATGTGATTCCTTCTTGATATGAGAAATTTGAGCCAAGAGAGCATGCACATCTTCAGTATGTTTGAAACATTACTAAAATTGAGTTGTCAAGGTGGCCCAGTTAGTAATTGACCTAGCAGGAAGATGATAGAACCAATCAACAACAGTATCCTGCAATGTTTCTACAAAGATCTTGACAGAAAAATATTCATGCTCCATCCCAAGAATCCCACATGCAACACTGAATGGTTGCAATTTGTTCATCTGGGTGTACCTTCGCATCACCTTGGAATTTAGGAAAACCTTTCCAAGTACTCCTGGGTAACTCATTCAATGGTTGATCAAGAAAAAGAGGCTCAATAAGTTTTCCCCAAGGTAGAGGTGATGCCATCTATGGGAATATTTTTTGAATGGGAACTGATACACCAAAAAGTATCAGAGCAAGAAGATTAGGGGCTGAGTTTTTTTGGAGGAATGCTATTCTTGAAATTTTTATCTTTAACAAGAGGTGTTCTTACAGAATGAGTTCTTCTGTTCCTTCTTACTGGAAGACGAGAGAAGTTTTTTTCTGCAAAAGTTGAAAATGAGAATCTTAAACCCTGAGATATTTTTTCCCACGTGTATATCATATAGTCTCCAAACCAAAAAAATGATCTTGAAGTTGTTTAAGAAAGGGATACGTTGAAATGAAATCCCCAGCAGAGTCAGCAAAAACTATTGGGTTTTAAAATGGTACTTTATCAAAACCACAGTTAGGGGATAGAAAGTCCCCACTCTTTATGGGAGAGGTTCCCATATTGAAAGAAAGCAACAAAGCTTATATACAATTGTACAACTTTCATCTTAGCAATGGAATTCTGACATCTTGAAATGCTTTTAACCAAAGTAGCTTATTAATACAAACAAATGGAAGAACTGAAGAAATTAAAGAGAAGAATATAACAGTACTAAATAATGAAAAAAAAAATAGCGGGAGTATAACCTTATACGTATTGAGAAAATATGATACAGAAAAAAATCATTCTCATTGATAGAATAAAGATATCATTCCATAGACACAAAGTTCTAGAAACTCATATTAATAAGAACACAAAGTTTCTTATTACAGAAGATAAATTATCCACATATTTTAGGCAAGCAAGGAGAGACAATAGATGATGATAGAAAGAAAGGGAAAATTCTTCTGTATTGATTTCTTTTGATTCTATTTACACTTCAAAAGTATCAAATTCAAACAACTGCAATGAACCAAGCCCTTACATTTATTGATGAAGCAAAGAGAGGAGAAGAAGAGAAGGAAAGAAATATGATTTGGAAGCTCAACCACCAACCATTAATGCCCCTAGCAAATCTACCTACAATCTATTAACTCTAATTCTGCATGTCTATTTGGTGTGTTGGAGAAGGAAAGGAAGGATGACTAGATCAAATCTTATCTGGTTGAAGCAATCAGATCACCTTTTAATAGTGTGAAAAACATTTTCAAGATTCCTAGAAATCAAATGCTACTGAAAATAATATTTTATATTTGCATGGCATAAAAGGAGGCCAATATCTTTCCAACTATATAAAATTTGTCAAATTTCAAGCACCAGGGGTCGACATTAATGCCTATTTGAATATTTGAATTGAATCCGTGCATAAATGGTGAAAATGCAAGTTTGGTAAAACAGATCTGCAGGTCCGAAAATGCAATTACGCCTTTAGCAAAAAAAGATGCAAAGTGTGAGAGTCTCCCTCAAACCCCAGAGGCCCTCTATTCAATTCTGATATAGGCCTGACACGTGGCTCTTTCTGGGTGCTGAAAGAGTTGTGGATCACTTTTTACAATTTTAATTTATTTTGATAAAAGGTTAAAACTCCCAAAGTTCTCCGACGAACCACCTCTCCACTTTGACTTTTCAACGTATATTCAATAATTGACTTCAGCGGGATTACGGCTCAAATTGTAACTTTACTCCTTTTGGCAATAAAGCTGAAATTCCCAAAAGGATCTAACGACCCACCTTCCTTCTTCAAACTCAAAAATGGCCATGTGTCATTTTGCAGGCCTTTGGAATTATTTTATACTTTCACACCCCTTTTTTCCATAATGCATCAAAACATTAAAAAGGTCCTCCTTTTCGCCATAGCTCGATTCGACCAATCATGATCCTTTGGGCCACTGGGCCAATTTGATACTTTTGTAAAAATAACAAAAGAGACAAGTTCACCAAATAAACCTGCCACGCCACATCTAATCAGAGATGTCCACGTATCCGCAGACATTGGAAAATAAATTGACATGGAATATACTCACATCATTCACGACTGTAGAAAAAAAATATAGAGGGGAAAAAAATCCACCCTTCACACCTGAAAAACAAATTTCTCCTCATGGAAAGAACAATTGTAAACAATACCAGGCTCGATGCGATCCATGGCCATAGAAATTGATTTGACAATTTCATGAATGAAGGAAAAAGATTTCAAGCATCAAGATGGGAAGATAGAAAGTTTACCAAACCATGCAGACTGTAAGATTTTAAATTAACAAGGTGAGATTACAAATGAGCACCAACATATTTAAAGAAAAAAAAAATTCTCTCTCCAGACTTCTCCATCTTCTCATATATCTCTCAAATGCACCAACTCAAATTTTTTGAAACTTGACTTGAAAAATGAAGGGAATTTTGAGGCTGACACATAACCATAAATGATAATATATCCATATACCTCCCAATCACATATACAAGGATCCACATAATTAAAATCACATAGGATTATTCTATGGACAACCCACATAGGAAATAATAGAGGATGCTAGTTTTCATAAGTTGAATCTAAGGTGGTGCGCATCCATAATATATTGAGGAAGCAAGAAGTATACTAAACAAAAAGAAGTGGGTTTTCAGTATACATGAGACTCCACTTCCTAACTCATACTTAGATGAAGGTTATGAAAACCTGGTATATGCCTTCTCTCTCTAAAAGATACAATCTTAACTATTCCTTCCCTTAGGTTCATCAAGTGAAAGGTAAAAAATATAGCAAATAACTACATTATTAATAAAATGATGTTTATGAAAAATAATCATAGCATCTTACGCCTTGTAAAATTACAGGGTATAGCATAATCATTACTTTTACGGATTTACAATACATCATGTTTCCACATAATGCACCCAAAGTGCAAGTACTATACAATATGGGTCATATGATCACTATATGACCCCCTAATTCATGACATGAACCATCACATATTACATGAATTATATATATGATTAAAACTATGGCAATATCATGATACAATCCAATTCACTATATACCAATCTTGTCATGTGACACATCAAGACACCTACATATAAAAAACAACAAGACACTCAAAAAATTAACAATCCATAATAACATTTTTTCACACACACCAAGGTGACACATCACACACAAAATCCTGATTGAATCCACAAAAAGGAGAGAGAATACACTCATCACAAGCACATCAACATAGTAAAAAATATGCACTAAGTGACATATATAATGTGTGCATTCATAATATTATAATTACAACATTGGTCACATAACAACATATATCACACTAATCTTCTCATCTCTACCACCACCATGCAAAATCATCACAACTCTAATCCATCCAAGAGGTTTGAGAGCATGAACCTCCGCTCTGATACCATATGTCATGCCCATAATTTTGACACACAAATACAATATTAAAAATACTGGTAATTTTTTATTTTTTGACTTAAATGGTTGCTACACAACACCCGATGGGTTCTAATAGAAAATATCAACATCACGTAAGAAACTTACACAAAATATTGACCCAAATCGGCAACATGATAACACCATATACACATCAATCTCACATTCTCCATAAACGACAAATACTATCAATGACCCAACCAAAAAAGAAACTCAAGGATTGGAAAATCCACAACACAACATTACCACGTTTACATCTTGGTTACGATTAAAATTCAAAAAGCATTTATCTTGCAAGGATAAATTCACCTTTTCTACCTCCATACTATTAAATTCATTTCAACTTACAATATAAAGACTTAATTTGGATCTTTCTCCCTTACGATAAACATCCATAACTTAAATAAATATTTTCCATATTTCAAAATGCATAAAAAATTCATAATTCTCTTGTTCTTATGTTAAGGTTCTTCTTATCAAAAAATTTATTTAATTTTCAAATTTTACCCTTGTTAGATAAGTGAATCCAACATGAAGCCAAGGAAGAAATCTTAGGATTTTATGTAGATTTAGATTCAAATTACTTTCCCCTAAACCTTTTTCCATCACTTTATCTTTAGTTTCTTGTTATAGTTGCTATGGTTCAATAACTTGTTTGATTCAATTCAACATTTTCACTTCATAAATTTTTATTTTAGATATATACATTTAAGAACTTGTGTTTGCTTTTAAGTTTTATCTCACTAAGAGAAATTCATATTCTTATTTTTTCACAACATAATAATTCCTCATTAAGTTATAAGACTTCAAGTATGACAATATTCCTAACCAAAATATTATTAATTCTTATGCTTTTTACACTTATGTCATACTTTGGTCTTGCTATTGACACTGTTTTAGAACAATTGTAATTCAAATGACACATAGTTTACACTTAAGGATTCGTGACTACAAGAAGTGGTGGCCCTGCACCTAACTAATGATTTCACTGCTCTAAGACCATCAAGTATTAAATGCATATAAACAGACAACTCAACAACAATATTCTTTGCAAACACCTTCCAAGGGATAATTTAGATCGTTGGGTGAATGTGAATTAGCATTTCCTTCATTGGTATCCTTAAGAGAGGATCTACAATATATTAAATTCAAAATCATTCATGGATGGCATCTTAAAATGTTGACATCATAGTGTAACGCCAGCTAAAATCTCCCACTTAAGACCCATGAACAACCTAGGTTTAGTTAGAAAATTATGGAGTATTTTTTTAAAGTGTTAACAACCAAAGTCTCAAGGACAATTAAATTCAATTGATAACTTTTCCCATTAAAAAATTACTAATTCCACATTAAATGCAACAAGTGTAATAAGTCCACACCTAGCTCAAATCTCCTTAGGGATTAATTTAATCACTGATTATATGGACATTTTAGCTAAATACTCCCTGGCTAAAAAGTTTAGGGTTAAGGGAAAAAAAAATTAAATACCCAAGGTATTTAATTCCACAATATCTAAGACAAGAGCAAGCTTTAATTATAGTGGGGGAAAATAATACATATTTAAAATCATCAGAGTAAATTCTTACTTACCCACTCCTAGAACACTCTTAAAATATTCAACCTAATTTTTCTCAAAATTAACACACTCAAAATTTCCCTAAATGATTCGCATTGGATAGGAAATTTCCTCACCTTTCCAATGATATAAACAAGTCCTCCTAACTCCTCATATTTCTCCAATTATAGACCGGCAGACCTTGGGAGGAAACTTTTCCCAAGAGTGGGCCTGCAGGCCTAGGCAAGAAAATTATCCCGCGCGTGGGCCAGCGGAGCGGAGGAGAAATTTACCACATTTTCCTTCCTTGGTGCAAAAGCATGATTTTCTTCTACATGCCCGCGAGCCCAAAGAGGACACATGTCATCTTTTCAACACCCCGGTGGAAAATCAAGCCATTGGAGTGATTTAAGACATTATGTCTTTTTGGCCAAAAAGCGCTAGCGCTCAAAATGGTTTGTGTCTTTACCGAAACCCAAGGTGTTATGTGTCAAGATTTTATTAGTTGTGGGCTAGTGGGGAGGTGGAGGAAACCTATAAAAATTTCCAAAAAAATTCCGAAATGCTAAGTTAAAAAGGGATCTGCTCCTCTGCCAACACCTTGTGTACCACGTGGTAGCCTCTGATTAGTTTTGGGCCGATGGGGAGGTGGAGGAAACTTAGAAAAATTTCTTAATTTTATTTTGAAAACCACTAGGATAAAAATGATTTCGCACGTCCACCGTTACCTCGTGACGCCACATGGAAGCATCTGATTGGCTATGGGCTGGCAAGGTGGCGGGGAAAATTAGGAAAATTTTCCCAATTTTTTTTTGAAAACTCAAAAGGCAGAAAAGAACCCGCTCCTCCGTTGATGCCTCGCGATGCCACATGGTAGCTCCTGATTGGCTGTGGGGTGGCAGGGCGGCAAGGTGGCGGGGAAAATTTAGAAATTTTTCCCAAATTTTTTTTCTAAAGTGCTAAGGAAAAGTTTAGACCTGGGGGTCCTCCAAGGAAAATTTTCCCATTTTTTTTCATTTTTTTCACAGTTAGAATTATTTTTTTTGATGCCAAATAAAAAAAACTTCAAAAGCCCATAAATTTTGATATAGAACTTAATTTTGGGAAAACGAGGACTTTTTGGAAATATCCCACTATCATCTTTACACAAGATTCATTAAATTTTTATTTTGATAAATTTTATAGGGTCAATTTCGTGAAAACATTCTACAGAATTTTATAGTGCAAACTGGTAAATTTTAACTTATAATTATTTTTTTCAAATTTGTCTTTCTTTCTCCTTCAACATGCCAAAAAGACATGGAGGTTTCCATTAGGGAAGTGTTAGGATAGATTACAAGTGTAAAATTATTGGATTGATTCACATTTCAAAATTACAATTTTCTTTTTACAACAAAAAGCTTGCAGATTTGCCTCGGCTCGATTGGAAGGTTTTCAAGACATTTCCTTGAGTCTTTTAGATGGGTTTGGGACAATTTTGGCCTCATTAATTCCAATTGATTATTTCATTTTCCTCCTATCAATTTGCAGGGTTATTTGAACACTTGATTAAGGAATTTTACAAGGTATACCATGGATTAAAAGAGGTGTATACATTTCAAGAACATGGATTAAACTATCTCTTTTTCCATGAAATAAAACATTCAATTTACTCCATGCTGGTCTTAAATATTTTTCTTTCCTTCAATCAAATATCAAAACAAGAATGCAACTTTTATTTGTTTCAAATCATGCACTTCATAAAAAAGAGTATTACATTTCCTTCATACGCATTTCTTTCTTTAAATCAGAGAATTCAATTACATTTAAAAGATAATATTCAATACCAAAATGTAATTTGAGAAATGTAATACATCATTTATTGATTTTAGAATGCAACTTCACAAAATATGTATCCTTCTTTCACATAATCTTTCCAAAAAACTAGAAAAAAGAGTATAACTCTTTTACATTTATAATTTCAACTTTCATTCTCAATACAAAGTATCTTTCCATTAAAAATAATATTCATATCATCCACTTAAAAGTGGGAAGAGCGATATAATAAAATTTCATTTCACAAGGGACTGTCAAATTGTCTTTTTTTTCTCTGCTCCAGAACAACAACATGCAGATTTCTCATTCTTCAAATTTGATCACCACAAGAGTAGGGGAAAGGAAATTCTCTCCACCAAAAAAATCCATCCAATTAAAATTATAATCCATCCTTCTTCATTCGCCCTCAATCCCCCACCACAAATCAATAAGAGATTTGATCCAACTCATGGAAGCAAATGGATTCCACAAACACTAAAGCAACATTTTCACAATAAAACATAGTCAAAAATAGAATGTAGTTTACAACTACATTAAAGCACGACAAAAATTACTGAGGCTTCATCAATAAATCCAAAGGAGCAAGGAACTATGAGGGATGATTCTTATACCTCCCAAAAGGGAAAATGGGTATCACCACCTGAATTACAAACTGCCAAAATACAGTATATCAAAACCCTGACTTTCCTTATACCTCCCCAAGTACCCCTTATTTCTCACATTTCCTTATGCTTTCCCAACCTCTTATGGCACCTCATAACGAGTAAAGAAATGCAAGCTATTTCTTTATAAGGTGGAACCCGAATCCCAACTCCCTCCACACTTATACCTCCCCAAAAAAACTTGTTCCTCCCACAAAATGAACCCCATAGTCTTCTCCTACACCATACCTAGCCCATCCACCTAACATCCCACAAACATGCCAAAACATTCACAAAATAACATTTACATTCATAAAAGAAGAGCATTTTAAGATCCAAGCTCTTACCTCTCCATGATCGAGTTTCCCAAGTTCCAAACAACATTTTTTTTCCAAGAAAACAATCCACAAATCCACCAAACAACAAGCATACAACAATCTTTAAACTTCTCCATTAGTAAGAGCTCCCAAAATAGCAAGGAATTCACCCAAGAATGAAGTCTAAAAAAATGAAGTAGGCAAAAACAAGGCAAGGAATTCAAATTTTATAGAAGAGGGAAGGGAAGAGGATGAGGTGGATCCATGTAGGATGCCACATCACACATCCTTAACCCCAACCCCAAAATTCAACTTCATTATCCAATGAATAATAAATGGGTGGGTGAATAATATGACAGATTACTTACACACTCCAAAAAAAAGCCCGCACCCCAAAGGACTAAAATTAAAAGCATGTAAGAAAGTACAATTAGAACATACAATTTGACTTACAAAAATGCATAAAGAAGGTCTAAATTCCACTCTCCAACAATAGGTATGATTGGTAAATAAATTTAAGAGGTATGGGACAATTCTAATTTGTCTCACAAGCCTCGAAAATCAACCTCAAAGGACGAATTCGAATTTCTAAGAAGGTGAAGTGTTTCACACTCAATAGTTAACTTACACATCACTTACACATCTCTTACGACACTTTAATTAAAGGCCAAAAACTTTATTAATTACTTTCTTATGACACATTTTAATTAATTAACCTAACAACATGATCACTCATAATATTACACACCATTTAATAAATAATGAAAGGGTCAATGCACCACAAAATAAACACATGCAAACATCAATAAAAAGGAACCAAATAAATAAGTACACACTACCCTCAATCACATTTAAAGGTGATATCTCCCATGGGAATCCCTAACAATCAAACACACACACACGAACAATACAAGTTGTCATGGTGATCATGTTGAATTCATCTAGAATTCCAATGTGGTTGGTCTCACATCCCCCGATGTTTGTTGTGATATATTTTTTGAAGCTGTAGAATAAAAATACCCCTTCAGCCTCGTGGCCTTATTATAACATCCAAATGAATATAATATAATTTTAAAATCGTCAATATATATATGAATCATAACAACATCTAGAAAATCAACAATATCACTTAGAATTTCATCAGCAACTATATAATCATCAATTTTAAATTCAATTTTTTCGTTTTACTCAATATATCAAAATATCACATGTCCTAACAACATCCATATATATATATAACCATGTCCAACAACATGTCAACATCTATATAAAAATGTCTCTAACAATCACCATGCATCATATATGAATCAGAGTTAACAATAATCCATGATCTGACATCAAACACCATACTAAATCAAAACTATAACAATGTCCATAATATATTCATTAGTATCATGATCAATATCAAAAGTGTCAAAGGGAAGCAGACACTACATCCCCCTCCCCTTAGACTCAACTTCCTCTTGGAAGTCACTGGAAACAGAGAAAGGAAAAAATGCAATAGAAAAGAATCACTCCATTATGGGATTGTTTTCTTTAAACAAGTGTGGGTATACAAAACCTAAGTTTGGTCCAATGCAATTCAACAAGAAGAAGGGATATTGCAAGGGATGAGTTCTAAAATTTCTACATGCAAGGCTATGAACACTTAAATCTAGAGAGTAAATTTATGCTATCAACCAAGATACTACAAATAACAATATAACATGAAGAGTTCAAAAGAGTCTTAAGAGTAACCACCAAGTAGAGGAATAATAAGTAGAATTACATTAATTGAGAAGGACCACATAGTTTCCCAAGGAATACAACATACTACAGTAATAAAAATTAAGGTTTACACTAGGGTTAAATTATTCTTTCATAATTCATTGTTTAGGAAAGGTTATCAGAATCAACCAAGGCTAAAATTTTATACGAGAGACATGTTTACTAAATTAGCAAGCATTTATAATTGAGCAAATATTTATGGAAAAAAATTCTATAACTTGAGAGGATACAGTTAACTTTTCATGGTAATATTAAGAAATTTCATGACCAAGAGGTTTCCTATAGTCTGATTTTTACACTTTTTTTTAAGAATCAAACACACTACACCAACCAAATCTAGAGAAGTCAACCATTTAATAAAAGAAAACTATATATTTATCTCTCCTAACAACTAACATATCAATACAAGAAGTACCATTCACAATAACATATAGGGATTCATTTATCTTATTTCCTGATCAAGCTCAGAATAACCATAAAGAGAGCACAAGCATAAATCGTAACACCAAAGAGCACTCAAGGTCTCTAGGGAGAAGAACAAGAAGAAAAGAAGACTTCCCAAAGTTATTTTATATCCTTATCATATGTTTCCTTAAAAGTACAATAACTTAGGTCTTTAAGGACAATACAACATGCAAGGAGGTTTCTTAAACAAGAAATAAATCTCAAACCAAAAATTCAAAAAATCACACTCATCGAGATATGGGACGGTTAAGGTATGATGACCCAAAAATCCCAAAAAGAAAGGCACATACCTCCATGAACAAGAAGGTACTAAGCAACTAGAACACACTACTATCCACAAGGTGCTTCACAATTCCAGGTAGTTGACAGAACTACAGGTTTAGCTATACATTGTACTCAATACACATAAATCTTACTTATTTATAAATCAACTCATTAATTCAAAATTTGTAGTTTCGTTTGCTTTGCACATTAATTTAGGAGTTTTCTTAATTAAACTTCCTTTTATTATGATATCACAAGTTTGAGTTATAAGGACCACTAAGGGGGCATGATATCTTGCCAATTGTAAAGGGGGAAAAGAGAAAAATCATTTATTTTACTCCTAGGGGAGGTAGATGGACAAAGCTTTTCCCTTTCTATTTTTCTACATGGTTTTTATTTCTTTTATTAATCTACCAAGGTTAAAGCAAGGACCATTTTCTCTTTCTATGTTCCGATTTATTTATTAAGCTTCAAGTCCAAATCTCCTCAATTATAGTTTTATGATGTTTGGGTGAGTCAATTTTTCAACAAAATTCAATGACAAGGAAGGGTAAACATATCACACTATTACTTTTATGGGAGAGAGGTAAATCAACACGCCAAATTTTTAATTCTAAGGAAACAAGGGACATTCAACATAGAAAACACATTGCTAATTTGTAAGAACTAGGAAAAAGTAAATCAACATGGATCCCAACAATATTTTGTGAGTTTTCCACTAATTACAACTATTATAAAACATTCCTAGTGGGTTTCTACAAGTTCTCAGAGGAAGTTACAAGGAAGACCCATTAAGGAAGCACACTTACTTTCACTGATCTACTAGGGTTTAACAATGTTTGTTGTTTTGGTACAAACATTTTTACTCACATGATAAGAGAAGGAAAGTGTTCAAATCTACACCCATATTACTACAGGATACCACCAACCAAGCAATCAAAATGACAAAGAAAGATTTTAACTATAAGAACACCACATACTCACTAGAAAGCATCAATTGTAAGCACCCAATCAGCTATCTATTCAATACAGTTTTATGACCAAGAGTTATAGTTTCACAAGAAGAATCCCATTATAAGTTACCATTGAGATCAACTCATCAAGGTCTAAGTGCACTAACATCACTAGTGGCATGGTCCAAAAGACTCAACACATACATAAGTGTCTCCACGTAATTTAAAATTAATAGGTCATAGAGTATTATTCATAGTAACTACAAAAATTAAAGGAAAGGGTAGACTTATTTATAGGTCAAGAGGGAAATCAAACACAATTACTTCACACAAACAATACTTGAATGGGATTAATTATAACCATAATTATCAATATGCATACAATCCTCAAGTCACTACTTTATATAATGAAATAAGGAAATCCTGATAAAACTTAGCATGCCATCGAAAAGAATCCACTATTAGACACACACTTTTCTACCAACATCTAGAGCCAACCAAAATCAATCCTATCCTAACATAATTTATCAACCCAGAATTAAATACCTCTGCTCTGAAAAGGTTCAAGCTCTTACCAGATTGTAAGAGAATAACCACCACCGCTAACAGACTACCAACTAGAATGCTCAACAAAATGAGCTCTCTATCTAGCAAGGTCGATCAACGAAAAGGTCACTCTAAGATCCTAAACACCCTCAAGGTTCCATGCTTCCAAAATCAAGGCATAACTTTAAACACCTAAGAGGACATTCAAGACACCCAGGGTGTACCCCCATACAACGAAATGTCACGATACAAAAATCATGGAACCATCTAAACATCTTGCAAGAAGGAAACCACGTAACAGTTAGCTAAGTAGCAAACAACATAATGAGCTTTGAATCAGAAATCAAAATAAAATCTAAGAAATGTCAACAATCAAGGAAAGTGGATAAGTAGCCGTATTGCAAGGTCTAAAAATTCTCACAAAATAAATAAATAAATAAATAAAAGAGCCAAATCAATCATAAAATAAGATGTTAGTTGTTGATAAAATAACACAATATTACGAATGTAAAACCCAAAAGTTAACACCACATTCACTCCTCAACCCTTCATGGCTGCCAATAGGGGTACTCTACCACATTTTTTTTCAAAGTGTTAACAACCAAAGTCTCAAGGAAAATTAAACTTAACTGATAACTTTTCCCATTAAAACAATTACTAATTCCACATTGAAATCAACAAGTGTAATAAGTCCACACCTAGCTCAAATCTCCATAGGGATTAATTTAATCACTAACTATTTTGAAATTTTAGTTAAATACTCCCTAATTAAAAATTTAGGGTTAAGGGACCAAAACAATTAAATACCAAAGGTATTTAATTCCAAAATATTTAACACAAGAACAAGGTTTAATTATAGTGGGGAAAAGAATACATATTTAAAATCATTAGAATAAACTCTTACTTACCCACTCCCAGAACTCTCTTAAAAGATTCAACCTAATTTTTCTCAAAATTAACACATTAAAAAATTCCCTAAATCATCCCCATTGGATACGAAATTTTCTCACCTTTCCAATGATATAAAGAAGTCCTCCTAACTCCTCATATTTCTCCAGTTATAGGCCGGCAGACCATGGGAGGAAAACTTTCCCAAGAGTAGGCCTGCGGGACTAGGGAGAAAATTATTCCATACGCAGGCCGACGGAGTGGTGGAGAAATTTTGGACATTTTCCTTGCTCGAGGAAAAAGTGCAATATGCCTTCATGTGCCCATGAGCACAAAGAGGACATGTGTCGGCTTTACAACACTGTAGTGGAAAATCAAGCTGGCGGAGCGATTTAAGACATTATTTCTATTTGGCTGAAAATTGCTAGGGCTCAAAATGGTCCGCATCTCTACCAATGCCCAAGGCACTATGTGTCAAGCTCTGATTGGTTGCAGGCCAGCAGGGAGGTGGAGGAAACCTAGAAAACCTTCCAAAAAAATTCTGAAATGTTAAGTTAAAAAGGGATCCGCTCCTCTGCCAATGTCTCGTGTGCCACATGGAAGCCTATGATTTGTTTCAGGCCCGCGGGGAGGCGGAGGAAACTTAGAAAAAATTCAAAATTTTATTTTGAGAACCACTAAGGTAAAAAGGATTTCGTGCATCTGCCGTTGCCTTGTGAGGCCACGTGGCAGCATCTGATTGGCTGCAGGCTGGTGGGGGGCGGGGAAAATTACGAAAATTTTCCCAATTTTTTTTTTAAAATACAAACGGCAGAAAGGAACCCACTCCTCCACCGATGCCTAAGGAAAATTTGAAACCGCAGGTCCGCTAAGGAAATTTATCCCAATTTTTTTCAATTTTTTTTTTACTATTAGATTTATGTTTTTTTAATGCCAAATGAAGAAAAACTTCAAAAGGCCATAAATTTTGATAGAGAACTTAGTTTTGGGAAAACAAGGACTTTTTAGAAATATGAGCGATGTTCTCTTTACATAGGAATCATCAAATTTTGATTTGGATAAAGTTTAAGGGGTCAATTTTGTGAAAACGTTCTGCAGGATTTTACAGTGCAAACTAGTAAATTTTAACTTATTAAATTTTGTTCAAATTTGTCATTCTTTCTCCTTCAACATGTCAAACAGACATGGAGGTTTCCATTAGTGAAGTGTTAGGATAGATTGCAAGTGTAAAATTGTTGGATTGATTTGCATTTCAAAATTACAATTTTATTTTTACAACAAAAAGCCTGCAGATTTGCCTCAGCTCGATTGGAAGGATTTCAAGACATTTCCTTTAGTTTTCTAGATGGGTTTGGGATCATTTTAACCTCATTACATCTAATTTATTATTTCATTTTCCTCTTATCTATTTGTAGGGTTATTTGAACATTTGATAAAGGAATTTTACAAGGTATACCATGAATTGAAAGAAGTGTATACATTTCCAGAACAGAGATTAAACTATCTCTTTTGCTATGAAATAAAACATTGAATTCATTCCATGTTGTTCTTAAATATTTTTCTTTCCTTCAATCAAACATTAAATCAAGAATGTATCTTTTATTCTTTTCTAATCATGCACTTCACAAAACACTATATTACATTTCCTTCGTACGCATTTATTTCTTTCAATCAGAGATTTCAATTACATTTAAAAGATCATATTCAATACCACAATCTAATTTTAGAAAGGTAATACATCATTTATTGATTTCAAAATGCAAATTTACAAAATACGTATCCTTCTTCCACATTCTTTAAAAAAAAAAACAAAAAAAAGAGTATAACTCTTTTACATTTCAAATTTAAACTTTCATTTTCAATACAAATTATCTTTCCATTAAAAATAATATACATTTCATCCACTTCAAAGTGGGAAAGGGCTACAAAAAATTGTCATTTCACAAGGTACTGTTAAACTGTCTTTTTTTCTCAGCTCCAGAACAACAACATATAGATTTATCATTCTTCAAATTTGATCACCACAAGAGTAGGGGAAAGGCAACACTCTCCACCCAACCAAGAAATCTAATGAAAAGGAGAATCCATCCTTCTTCATTGGCCCCCGAGCCCCAATCACAAAGCAATAAGAGATGTGATCCAACTCATGGCAGCAACAGGCTTCCACAAACACTCGAGCAACATTTTCACAATAAAACATAGTCTAAAACATAATGTAGTTTACAACTACATTAAAGCATGAAAAAAATAACTGAGGCTTCATCAAGCAAGCCAAAGGAGTAAGGAACTATGGGGGATGCTTCTTATGCCTCCGAAAAGGGAAAATGGGTATCACCACTTGAATTGTGAACCGCCAAAATATAGTACAACAAAATCCTGATATTCCTTATTCCTCCCCTAAGTACCCCTTATTCTTGACATTTCCTTATGCCTTCCCAAACTCTTATGGCACCCCATAACGAGTAAAGAAATGCAAGTTATTTCTTTATAAGGTGGAACTTAAATCCCAACTCCGTCCAAATTTATACCACCCCAAAACACTTGTGCCTCCCACAAAATGAACACCATAGTCTTCTCCTCCACCATACCTAGGCCATCTACCCAACAATCCACAAACATGAAAAACATTCACACAATAACATTTAAATTCATAAAAGAAGAGCATTTTAAGAGCCAAGTTATTACATCTACATGATGGAGTTTCCCAAGTTTGAAACAACATTTGTTTCCAAGCAAACAATCCAAAAATCCACCAAACAAAAAGCATGCAACTATCTTCAAACTTCTCGAACAGCAAGAGCTCCCAAAACAGTAAGTAATTCACCCAAGAATGAAGCCTAAAAAAATGAAGCAACACAAAACAAGGCAAGGAATTCAAATTTTATAGAAAAGGGAAGGGAAGAGGATGAGGTGGATCCATGTAGGATGCCACATCACACATCCTCAACCCCAACCCCAAAAGGCAACTTTATTCTCCAATGCATAATAAATGGGTGGGTGAATAATATGACAGATTACTTACACACTCCAAAACAAGTCCACACCCCAAAGGACTAAAATGAAAAGCATGTAAGAAAGTGCAATTAAAACATACAATTTGACTTCCAAAAATACATTAAAAAGGTCTAAACTCCACTCCACAACCATAGGTATGGTTCGTAAATAAATTTAAGAGGTATGGGATAAGTTTAACTTGTCCCACAAGCCTTCAAAATCAGCCTGCAAGGACAAATTATAATTTCCAAGAAGGTGGAGTGTTTCACACTCAAAAGCTAACTTACACATCTCTTACAACACTTTAATTCAAGGACAACGACTCTATTAATTACTTTCTTATGACATATTAATTAATTAATTTAACAACATGACCACTCAAAATAGTACACACCATTTAATAAATAATGAAAGGGTCAATGCACCACAAAATAAACACATGCAAACATCAATAAAAAGGAACACAATAAATAAATACATGTAACCCTTGGTCACATATAAAGGTGATCCCCCCATGGGAATCCCTAACAATCAAACACACACACACACAAACAATAAAAGTTACCATGGTGACCATGTTGAATTCATCTAGAATTCCAATGTGGTTGGTCTCCAATCTCCTTATGTTTATTGTGATATTTTTTTAAATTTGCACAATAAAAATACCCCTTTGGCCTCATGGCCATATCAAAACATCCAAATGAATATAATATAATTTCAAATTCATCAATATATATATGAATCACAACAACATCCAGACAATCAACAATATCACCTACAATTTCATCAGCAACTATATAATCATCAATTTTAAATTCAATTTTCTCAATCTACTCAATATATCCAACAATCACATGTCCTAACAACATCCATAAATATATATAACCATGTCTAACAGAATGTCAACATCTATATAAAAAGGTCTCTAAAAATCATCATGCATCATATATGAATCCAAGTCAACAATAATCCATGATTTGACATCTAACACCATACTAAATCAAAACTATAATAATGTCCATAATATAGTCATCATTATCATGATCAATATCAAAAGTGTCAAAGGAAAGTGGGCACTACACATAGAATGTAAGCGACATTGAAAAATAGTTTCCAAAGTCTCCTCTAGTGTTCTTGTAACTCTTACATCATTATGTTGACTTCATAGTGACTTCTTGTTAGAACAACTAAGGTGCACATGCTATTTGTCCTTTACTAAGTCATGAGAGCTCCTAATGGGTATGATTTCACACTTAACCAAGCTTAGATTGTTACTGGGAAATTTAAGTAATAGATTCGGATTACAAGGACAAATTAAAGTTCTAATTGTTACACACCTTACTATGATCACAACTAGAGTGATTAAACACCCTTATCTCAACCAATCATCATGTAATTCTAAGTAAATTCTATACTTCTTCTCAAGATGATACTCTTGTTTAAGACAGAGTTAAAGGGGATTCACACTCAATATTCACATGTTTAGGTAAGTAAAACATAGGATCAACTCAAATAATTTACAATCATCTTAAAATAATTTCACTTAATTTGATTTAAATATCATATTTAAATTAGTTATGTAACCCATTTGTTAATAAGAATCATTTTCATGCTCATGAGACTGCTAGCTCTCGTCCTAGGGAATTACATCAAGAAAAGGATTTCTTGGTTTTGAATCATACATTCATTTCATAATGGGACAAGTGGGATAACAAGACAAAGTAACTCTTCAATTAAAGATTAATGTTCACATTAAAGTTTGTGCACCAAGGATTTTGTTTCTCTCAATATGATGATTTAAAAATAGTTACAAGAAAGATCTACTTTTTTATTTTCTCATAGCATACCATCTCATGGTTACCCTTTCACAAACTAACCATAAATTAAAATGTTGAGTAGTTTCACTATTCACTCTTAACATTGTATCATAGAATCCCAAACGATAATATAAATTTGGTGTCGAGTTAATTTTTAATCCCAAATGTTATAGGTGACTCTCAAGAGTAGTTTATGATATTTCCCACCTAACACCCTTCACTTTACACGTGTGTCAGGGAAAGAGGGTTTTATATTATGTTAAAGGTTAGGTTCCCATAGAATGCTACCTTAGGAGAAAACATTTTCCTTTCTACACATCTTACTACCAATCCTATGATGGAACACCTTACTCAAGATAAAGTTTAACCATGTCATTCCTAACTTTCAGGTCCATGAAAGTTTTTCTAAGCATACAAGATAAAATGAAAATCTCAAACTTGGGCGTATATTTCCTTAAGCTATAATTTTTCATCAAGTTTAATGATTTAGGTTCACCCTATGGTTTTAGTTTTATGTGTTAAGAAGGATCACTCAAGAAGGTAGTTATGCAAGAGTTTTATAGCAGGGTTTACCATTTTATTTAGATTTTATTTCTACATTAGAAATCAACACAACACACCAAATATTTTCTCATCAATTTCACACTAAAAAGAAACTATGAGATGTCAAACTCAATTACATTTAATATATATATCCAACATTTTATAATACATAATTCTAAATCAAAATGACACTCATGGTCAAATGCACCTTTCTCAATCACCCTAAATACTTGCAACTCATACATATTACAAAATTTCCATAATAAAGCATTCGATATATTTAACATTATTGTTTCTACAACTTGTGCAATTGCATTTTTCTAAATAACAAGTTGTTATGAATTATATAATACACTTTATTTTCTCCATGTCTTGGTACCTTCAACCATGACATGGTCAGCACAAGTGTTGGCATGGAATCTACATAAATCTCACATAATTAGCATTTTAATTTTTCCATTTACATAATTAGAATAATTCAGATGCAACAAAAGAGGTTTACATAAATACATTCATTTCATTTCATATCTAAGGGAGGAGAGAGAAAGAAATAGGGAAGAGATAAATTAGAGAGAGAGACACTATTTTTCCAAATTCCATAGTTCACACAACAAGCCACAAAGGATACTTTCATATAGTTATTTATAAGTTTAAATAAGTTTTCACGATCATTTAATGTATTGAATAAGGTCATACAACCTTATTTTCCATTTTCCTACTAGTTGCGAAAACATCTAGGTTTAGCTGGAAGGATAAGAAAGTGTGCTAAATACTTGTCTTACAATGGGTAAATGCACAACATGTAAATTCCAATGTGTCCTCCTATATAGAAAAAATTCATAAGAACTGACATAGTTGGGAGCTGAAAAAAGCATTACAAATAGAGATCAGTTTTTCCGAAGTCACCGGTTGTGATCGATCGAAGCTAACCTAGTCAAACAGAAACCAAAGGTGTATAAAACAAATTTTCCAAACTAGCTAGAAATGTGTTTTTCCCCACATTGAAGGTTACATGCAATTGTAAAGTAAAAATTCTAGAGGGGTGTGCATGCAGATCAACGTTTATTTTCTTAGGGTCCGAACAACGTCACAAAATGAAACACAACTTTTCACTTTTTAGAAGCTTTCTAAAACTATAAAATGAGGTAACATGGCTCCGAGAAGGAAAAAATGAGAAAAAAGGGTCAAATGAGACCGATCCTAGCCTTAATTGACTCCCCACATAATAAGGAACTCAAAATAAACTTAACATCTCTTTTCTAGCTTTCAGAAAGTTGTTTTGTGATTCTCAAAATATTGTATTTTCTAACTTTGGAAGGTAGTCATGAATGGATTTTTCTAGCTGACTAGTCATCTAACTCTCTACCAGTAACAGCATACACGAGCACCTAATTATGATACCCTGGATTAACAACGTACAAGGTTGTGGTAGCAATTATGACTGATGATCAAATTGTAAATAAGTAACGTAAACCAGATGGTGGATTTTTTCTTTATTTCCTACTAACAGTCTGGTAAAAATTTACAATTTTGTAAGTATCTCATGGTTTGATATTTTTATTATATTGCAAATGAAGAACCAAATTATATGAAAAATATAAAATATGAAGGTAAGGAGACCATCCTTTGAAATACTAGCATCTGAAGTGTATGGTGGGTTCATCTGTAGTTCACAAGGTGCCAAATCTATTTTAGCATTCCGTGAAATAGTTTGTGAGAATTTAGAAACTCCCCTATTTGTATTTTTGTAAAGCCTCTAAATCCGATTCAACAATGCAATTTTTTGCATATCTGGAAAACAAAGCATTCCACGAGGCTATGATGTTTTGGACATTTTGATAAACCAAATACACGAGCTTTTCCTCCATCCTCCACATTTACATACATATCTTTCACGAAACTTCTCACTACAACATTTGATAACAATACTTTCCCCATTTGTGATTCCAAACTATTTTTTAGAAATTTTCATGGCTTGGCCGAAGGCCATTCATCTAATCACCAAGAAAAAAAATCCCCACAACCTTTATAATACTTGTTTGGATAAAGTTTAGAGCCTCTTTAAATAGCTAGGTGGCCAAATGTATTTAAGAAAGATCCATGAAAGTAGATCCAACAAATATGGAATTAAATGAAACTTCTATTCCACAACCATGACATTCTATGGATTATTTTCCTTACACGATAAGTAAACATTTTGAGCTTACCCAACATTGATTGTGGACCATATTGGCTCCTCTGTTGGGCGTATACTACAATAGCGTGTGCAAGTCAAATGTGGTCAAATTATTATTTTTATATATATTCAATGAGGCCATTATATGAATATCTTGCTTTTGACTCCCACTGACAACAACTAAGAAAGGAACACATGGGGATTTCATGCACAGGGAGAGTGTAAGAGAAAAATCTTGCAGAAAAATAAATGGAATAATAGAAAAGGAACTTTCTTTGCCTTAATAAATACAACAACCATTCGAAGTAAAAGATAAAGAGAAGGAAACTATGTGGTATCCATCTACCTTGTAGATGGTGTTGTAAATGTTATAGTGCATGTAGCATAAGTGTTTAGAATAAACAAAATAAATACTACAAGGAACTACGACTAAATACAGCTCACCCCCTCCCTCGAAACCTTAATATTTTCTCCTTCCTTTGTATACAACATACAAAAAAATGACATGGAGTTTCCTTTTCTCTCATAATAATTGAAACTGCTTCAATACAGGTATACATCTAAATCAATAAATTTGTTAAAATTCATAATAGGAAGCATTGGGTTAAATATTTTTCACAAAGAGCAGAGCTCATTTAACCCAGATTTGTACTCATTATAAGATGGCTATATGCGAGAGTCGTGTTTAGAATAATTTTCCCTCCAATGTTGATCAGTTTATTGAATTATGAGGCTAAAGAAATTTTCTCTTGTTGTAGATATCCAATCACTACTAACCTCCCAATGTTGACTTGGGATTTTCCATGGTTAATATATCTAGATGTCAAATATAGTAATTGTGTTGTCAAACAAGGAATAGATGGGTCTCAATGGCCTTTTCAAAAAACCATTCAACACCTTGGTCAAAGGTCTTATCGCCTCACACAAGTAAGGAGGATTCTGAAAAATTTGAGGGTCAGTTTTATGTCTGACAAATACAATCCATGAAAAGTGGGGCACTAAAATTTGTATTAAGTAAAACTTATATTGCAAAGATCAGCTATGTGGTAATTGTTTTGACTATGTAATGAAATAATCCTAACACATGTTTAGGGGACACCAACGATGCCACCCCCCCTTAGTTACATTGAATCCACATACTCATGTGATCGCAAAAACACAACAACCTCTCCTCACCAAACATCATCATCGCATCTACGACACCCAGCGTTCAAACTCTTGTATAGTCGGCCATTTCTGTAACATGCAAACTTAATATGTTTCAATACACACACACACACACACACACACACACACACACACACACACACACATCTACATGTATAAAAGAAAACAAAAATTAAAACCCTAGTTAATGTAAATAAATGAAAAACAAAGGGAGCTTAGAACCCTTCCTTAAAAGTTTTTCCACTAAGAAAATGAAGCTCCCAAATGGCCTCCATTTCCTCCTTCTTCCTCCTCCCTAGATTATACTACACAAATCAAGAGCAAATAAATCAAATAAAAAGTAGAAAGGTGAAACATAAAGATGAGAATTAGGGTTGTAGGAAAATAATGTAGCCAAATTCTAACCAAACTTGATTTACTGCAAATAATATGAACTCCAAAGAAAATAGATCTCCTTCTTCATCATTGAATAATAAATTACAATGTTTCCTAAATGGGAGAACAATTTGCAACTTGAGTTGCCAAGTAAACTCTAACTAACTCTGACTAAATCTACTCTAGCTTGCAGAAATTACTAGTTTTAGTAGTTTACTAGAACCTGCTATTCTTAGTAAGTTTGCATGTGTATTCGTATGGGCACATAAATTACCATGCATCTTCTACATCCCTAAATTAGAGGAATTGCCAACTTTCTAACTCATAATGCAACTAATATACTAAAATTAACTAATGCCAAAAAATAGAAAAAAACCGAACTATAACTTAAGTCATAATTTTTGGCCTCAAGATGGTGGATTTAGGGCCCAAAAAATGTGCCAAAAACTTTCTCCAACCAGTAGGGTAGGGTGCTATTGCGTTCGTCTCATCAAAACATGTGGTTTCAAAAAACAAAAGGACACCCGGAGCTCAAGTTATGACCTTTTCAAGTTCCTGCTAATTTTGGCGCATCAGAAAACCTAAAGACATAGGGTTCAAAATAAAAGTATCCAAGGGCCTAGATTAAATCCTACAACTTTAAATAGGTGGGATATATACTTTATGTGTATTGGGAAAATTAATTTAAAAGGGGGCTGAGGGGATTAACTAGGAACCATGGGAGTTGAGGGTATAAATTAAATGTGTTGGATAGACTAACTAGTGGGAAACCTAGTAGTTTCACAAATGAATTTGTGGCATTAATTTAAAAGGGGTGTATTTAGTTGAATAATTAAATGAACAAATATTGGGCATAGGTCCCTTTAAGTTAATTAAGAGATATGGTAGGTATGGGTGGCCTAATGAATGTTCCTTCTCCTAAATTAATATAATTTAATTTTTAAGCTAGTCTAAGGGGTATGTCACCCATAAAACATAATGGAAGATAAAATAGTACTAGTACACTACATGTTATAGCGCGAACCAGTTTGGAAAATAAATAATTTATAGTAATAATCAATAAAATTCCCAGGATTTTCAAACATTTCAGTTTGGTTCAAGTGGCAAAATATGGGGCACTACATGATGTGTAATATTCACTTGAGTCTATATTGTGTGTAATATCAAAAAAGATTCGTTGGGTTTTATTCCCCTTGAGAGTTTCCGACATACATATGGAGTTCATGTGTCTTCTTCTTTGTTTGATGTTGTTGTGAATGTTTAATGTTCATCTAATAAGCATATATGGTTAATGATGTTGAATGAATGAATGGAATGATGAATGTATGAGTTGGTAAATGAATTGTGAAATTTGTAGCACTTATTCACCCCTTCGTCCGACCCCCCGCCCCCCCCCCCCCCCCCCCCCCCTCTCTCAATCCATTGTGCTTCAAAGACATGGGAATATGGAGAATGATTTACATGGTATGTAGTAGTTCTTTTAAACAGACATGTAGGGACAATGTGATACTATCATAACTTCTGCGTGTAATATAATAACTAGTCAGCGTGTGATTATCCATGGAGTCAATGGAAGAACGATGAAGGCATACCATTTAATAATTGATGCATATTATAGCCTTTAAGGGCTCATAAACCAACAAATTTTTTTCATACATGTATAACTAGATCATTTTAAAAGTTCAATACGATTAATCGTCATTTATGAATTGTAATGATGAGGAAAATGTTTGAAACCCCCACCAATTTTGGCTCAAGGAGTGATCTAATGTATAAGGTCCTTATTTAATGTAATATTACATATACATCATAAAATACGATGTTATCACAAATTATATTGGAAGTATGTGTAATACTAATGATATGAAAAATTGTGAGATGACGATCCCAGGTCACTAATAGTGAAGAAAATGGATAAATAGAATTCAAATTATTTATATATCTATGTATTGCTTAATAACATCCAAATTAAAGTTTTATTCACTTTATGATTGATTACTTTGTGTAAAAATGAATTAGGAACATAAATAAAATAAACACAATACATAAGCTCATTGTAAATCATGATACAATAAATATGAAAAATACACATACTAAGTACATATATTGGTTATAATAGATCGCAGTCATTTTTTGTGTGAAAGAGGGTGATAGTAATCTATCCACAAAAGTAATCTAAAAGTGTGCATGAGGCCTTATATGCATGATGTCTTTGAGATTTCATAAAATTTTAGGCATTTGGAACGGAAGGGAGGACCAAGTCAACTTTTCGAATTAGTCCTGTATGGATGGATGTATCCTCTGCAATTGATTAATTGTTGAATCCGTTACCTACTCATGGATGAAATTCAAGCAAAACATCCTTCTTTTTATTTCATGGATGAAATTGATTGTCCTTATTTTTCTCTTTAAGATGATAACGAAATTTCATAATCTTTGAGGGAATATTTTGTTCCCTAGAATACAATAAATGGAATTCGGAATCGAAGTGGTTGGAGGAAGAATACAATAAATTAGTTAATGAAGCGACATTGTTTTCTTATCTTGCCCTGCGATCCTGTCAACACGTCAATTGCACCCATTTTTACCATTGCTCTGCCGAAGTTCTTTCTCCAAATGGTTGGGTACTTGGCGTTTATCTTCACCAATCTGGATGTTGCATCATTTGACATGAGCGTCTGATCGGACTTCAACAATCCACGCTTTTGTTCTAAATCTGTGTAGTACTTGACGTCCAAATTCGTGGGTGTGAGAGGATCCAAAGGAACAACAGTTGAGGTAGATGAGGACGATCGAGGACATTTGGCCTTGAGTTGCAATGCATAGGCGGGGTCCATGGAAGGGTCCTGAATTCCCCTGCCACTGAAGTTATACAGACGATCTCCACTGAATGAAGCGCAATGGGAAACGCCGATGGAATGCGCTCCTGCATACATAATTGAGATTACATGTTAGACATGATCTTTGTTTAGTCAATTTACTGTAAACTTGTGATTTCGGCTTCAGTAGATTTAATATTTATTTAAGTTCATATGGAACCAGATGGTACCTGAGAGGGTAACCATCTCGTCCTGTGACAAGCCTTTTGCAGCAAACAGTGTTGTCAACTGGTTTACGTCGAAGAAGGGAGGTGGTAGATTCCCTGGAATGTCTGATGCGCGAGATACTCTTCCGTCCCTTCTTCCGCCTTCAACAGCCCACATCAATCCACCAGCCTGAATTTTCATTCAGACAGTTAGCCATATTAAGCTAAGGGTAACTGCTACATTCTCTAAAGAAAAACATCAGGGAATCATTATTTTTCCTACTTGGTGGGCGCTATCTCTTGCAGCGAAAGCCACAATGTCAGCACATGAGACCACCAGAGGGCATTTGGCTTCCAATTGAGACTTGGCGTCGTCAATTATGTCATAGCCGGAAAGGCTGGGATTGTTTGCAGGGGAGTCTTTCTCTGCTACATTTCCTCCTGTGGAATCGATAAGTATTGATCCGTCACAACCCTGCAATTCACAATTCATTGATTATATCAGTACTGGGCATTGGCTAAAAGAGTTGATATGCGTGAATATGTGATGGAAGCAATGAGGAGGATGCAGTGTACATACCTTTACAAAGCAATCGTGAAAATGCATTCTTATCAGGTCAGCTGCCACACCAGGATTTGCTTTCACAGCTTTTGCAACAGTTATTCCTACAATCTCCTCGGCCTCTGGGCATGTATGACGGTAGTAACCCACCTTTAACCCATCGCCATTAACTGTGACAGTATATGTATTAAACAATATTACCATTAGGGAAATAACAAGAAGCGGAATCATTTTCATTTCGAACTGCTTGAATAATTGGAAATCTCTCCTCTGAAATATGCAGTGCAGCGGGAGTAATCGGACATGGGTCGATGTGGTATTTAAGGGCTTCAGCTTGGAATGCCCTGGGGCCTATTCAATTCAAGCCAACTCAACTCCTACACAGACGAAGATGACCCGTCTCTGGCACGTTGTCGTATCATTCTTCAAGAGACATAATTAAAGCATTTAATAGGAATATTGTAGAGAAGGCGGCCCAAGGAACCCAAATGATTAAAATCCGTGGATGAGGTTTTAATTTAAATTTATCAAATAGCGTACTCGTTGAGATTCTGAATTTGTCGTGTACTAATAATTGTGGCGACTAGGGGAGCTGGCAGCGTCGATTGGTCGCCTAAGTGTCCTTTATCCATGTGTTAATATTGTCAATGCTGTGTGTTCTTAGATTCCTTGAAACCAACCACGAGCTTCCTTCCAATTGGAATTTTTTCTACGTATAAACACTAATTTTATGGATTTCATATTATTGGTAGTTGCAACATGTGAATTACAATATGGATTTTATATTTCTAGGGTCTTAACAAGGCTAGAATGCACTGGGATTATTATCTTGTTATTCAGTCAAAGACATGGCCATATCTACATTCATCGCATCTGATTATTTATTTAGTGAATGTAAATTGGTATTATTGAATGGCTTGATGTGTGAGACACAAGCAAAATAGGATTTAAAGGAAAGTGTTTCAAGTTTCTTTAAATCTATGGTGTGCTTCTTTCTACCATATACAAAGCAACCATAATATCGGGTTTCTTATATGAGAAAATGGAAAATGAAAAATGTGTGGAGTGTGTTAGAATATGCTATATATTTTGCATACTATATACCCAGAAGTATATATATGTGATTTTTGTATCTACAGGTGTATATGGGTGGTGTCATAAGTCATAACTTATGGGGAACCATTATGGGTTATTTTGTTAGCCCTTGGTAATGGTACCCATTGTATTGTAAAACCGCTTTGACGGTTTCCTATTGATGTACTTACATATAACTAGACATGCACTATGGTAGAGCACTACTTGGAAGCACATAATTATATTGTAAATGGTTAAGCTAATGCAATAAGAGAAAGAAGTTATTGGGCTAGATTTTTTCCCAAAAGGGTTTCCTAGGATAAACCTTGTGTATGTCATTTTGGTTTCTTTGTTTATCTTGAATATAATTATGTTAAGTATATCTTCTCACTCATTTGCTTATTGGATCGATTTTATTCGTTTGGTATAAGAGCTAGGTTTTAGTTTTTATGTGAAGAGATAGGGTTTCTAAAATATGTGATAAAAAAAATTTCGTTTGGTATAATAGCTAGGTTTTAGTTTTTATGTATGTTAGTCGATGTGTTGATATTAATGCAAAAGAAGAGAATAAATGTATTACTCTATTGTGTTTTTTACATGGATCTTGCTATAATCTAGTTATGGTCATTACTAGTACTACGAAAAAATTATTAGTTGAGGATGTAGCTGCGGATTTACTATAATAATAAATGAGGCATAAATCCATTGAGGATTATCAATCCAAGGTTGCCTTGTTAGTGAGAGGAAAGGACAGTCAAAGTCCATAAGTGAATCAAAGACTATAAAAAACGATAAGAGGAGATGTTGGAACTATGGTAAAATGGGACATTTCAAGAAAAATTGTAGATATAAGAAGGTAGAAATGGGTAAGTCACTTGACAATGGTAGATCTTCATATAAGAAACCCTCTAATGAAGACTCGAAATATTTTTTATTTGTAGATTCCAGCACGTATGCATGTGATTGTGCACAGTTGAGTGACTTGAGTTCCCCTTTTCATATAAATCCACATTGGGAGTGGTTTTGTGAATATGAAAATTACAAGGGAGGTGATACATCTATGGGAGATAACTCAACATCCAAGATAATCAGTCATGGGAGATTCAAGATGAGGTTTAAAGATGGAAGGATTAAATCCATCTCGGGTGTTATGCACATTGTAGATGTTGATGTGCATGTAGCATTTAGTAAATATAGATGCAAGATGGTTTAGGTTGTAATGATATATTTTGAAAGAGGCATTGATATAGTAACATTATTCAAGCTTGAGGAAAGCATTGTTACTAATGAGTGCAATGGCTCTATGGTTCTAGAGGATAAGAAATATTCACATCTAACTCCTACATCTATTGCAATGAAGGGGATGTTGTGGCATCAAAGGATAGAAAACATCATAGAGAAAGTAGTTTTCTTTTTAAAAGTAAAATTTATGTTTGAAGGATTTTTGTAGTGTCCTTTAGATTTTGATTTTTTTAGCATTATGTGTTTGGAAAGTTAACGAGACAAAAGTTTCATAGTAATGTTGCAAGATCAAAAGGAATTATACAATGTTATGTGTTTGAACCTTTAAAAGTTCCATTAGCAGGAACAACCATAATTTATGTTTGTTTTATAGATGATTAATCAAGAAAGACATGGGTATATTTTATCTAAAATATGTATGAGGTTTTCAATAACTTCGAAGCCTTTAAGGCTCTTCTAGAAAATTAAACAAAAAGGAAAATAAAGGTTTTGAGAACTGACAATGGTGGGGAATATTTCTCTAATTCCCCTAAGAAATTTTTTATAGAGTATGGAATAGAAATTAAGAAGAAAAATCCATATACGCCACAAAAGAACGGAGTTGCAGAACATTGATGCGTAACTGTAGGAGTATGCTCAATGACACCAGTTTGGAAAGAAACTTCTAGGAAGAAGCAATGGAAACTATATGTTATGTGATTAATAGATGACTGACATCCACAGTAGAAAATAAAAATCCATAGGAAGCATGTACTAGTAAGAGATCCTCTGTCAGACATTTATGTGTATTTGGTTGTATTGCTTATATGTATATTTCAAAAGATAAGGTAAACAAGTTTAATAATAAATATACTAAAGGAATATTTATTAGATGCTCTAATGGTGTAAAAGGATACAAATGATGTAATTTAGAAATAAGTAAGTTGTTTTTAGCCGTAATGTAATATCTAGACAACTTAAGGAGAATCCACAACATGAAGCAAAACAAAATGATGATCATGTTAAAATTGAGGAAGGTGAGTCTATGTCTAAATTTGATGTGACTACAGAAGATGAACCACAAACATTGTTGTAAGGGAAAGATTCAAATGAAGAAGATGATGGACCAGAAGATGATTAATGATAAAATCTTATCTTAAGAAGATTATATCAGTTGAGAATGGTACTTGAGAGGTATAATCCTCCTTATTTCCATTTTGCTTCTGTTTTATCAATTTTTTCCTTTATTGATGATGAAATCAAGACTTTGAAGAAGGATTTTGTATAAAAAAAAAGTAAGTATTGGAAAAAGGCTACAAAGGAAGAAATTGAGTCCTTATATAATAATAATAAATGGGACTTGGTGATTTTACCTCTTGGAAGAAAATTGGTTGTCTATAAATGCTTATTTAACATGAAGTATAATGGAGATGGGAAAATGGATTCTCTCAGGTGGAGGGACTCAATTTTTATGATATTTTTTTACAATTTCTAAGTTACAATCTATCATATTTATTTGATCCATTTCTGCTACTTTCAATATGGAAATACAGTACATGGATGTTTAAAACAAATTTACATGGTGAGATTGAGGAGGAAATCCACATGATTTAGCCATAAATCCTTAAGATCAAAGGGAATGAAAATTTGGTGTTTACAGTGGAAATTTTATTTTATGACCGGAAACAAGCACCAAGAATGTGGAACTAGAAATTTTATAGGTATGTCAAAGGATAAAACTTTATCCCACTTGTTAGTATTGTTGGTGCTTAATTTGATCTCGCCTTGTTTGTCCTAGAAATTCTTCAGTTTGCGGGCTTTGTCATATTTTATATCTCCCGGTGTTGATGCATGAAAGCTCTTTCCTTCATTTGGTTTCCATGATCAGTCATTTCCTTTGGTCGAGGATCACATTAAGTCCATAATTTTTTTTCCGTTCCTCTGTCTGTGTCAAAGAATTTGTAACTTGGGCGTAAACTCAAGTTTTTCCCCTTCCTTCTATTTTTTCCACAGTCACATTTTGTTTTTCCTATCAATTTTTGTCCCAATATCTATGAAAACGTGGTACTTTTTTATTAGATGTAACTCGGTTTGGCATTTTGAAACTCTAAGGCCCATTTCAACTCAAGTATTTTCCATGTGGAGGGCTTGCACTCATCTAAAAATTTACCTCTTGGTTTGTCTTTTGAAGTTGCGTCAGGGAGACACGTGGTGGTTTCCACTGCCTTGCCTAGACTTAGAAATAATTTTTCATGTGGTCGATGCAGCTTTATCAGACCACGGACATGTGGAGGACCGACGATTATTTGAGGATCCACCTTTGGGTCCTACCATAGTAGTTACGCAAGGGAGACATGTGGAGGCTTCCGCCGGCTCCTCTCTATACTTAAAAATTTGTAAGAAATTTTCGAAGGCATGGGACACATGGAGGTCCCGTGCCTATTTCAACACCTACCCCTGTACTTTACTTTTGAAGAAGTGCCAAAGAGACACTTGCAAGTTTCCGCTAACTCTATCGTTGCTTGGAATTTTCAACGGCCAGTAAAAATTTCTCTGACCCTAGACACATGGTGCCTTCCTCTGGTCCTTCAAAATTTTCAAAACAACTCTGCTGGACTGAGACATGTGGTTAGCCCAAGCTTGTTTTGGGTCTCTGCTTTTCGGCACCATACAAAAGGTGCACCAAAAACACACATGGAGGCTTCCACGGGCTCCTTTCATACTGAGATTTTTCAAAGGCCAAAAGGTAATTTTCTTGGGTCCAGGGCACGTGGAAGGCCCCTGCTTGTTTGGAAACTTACCTATGTACTTCGTCTTTGCAGTTGCGCTAAGGAAACATGTGGATGGATCTAATATAAATATGAGAAGGGGCAGAATCAATGGTTGTTGTGCATTGTATCTGATTTTGCTGCCATATTTCTCTGAGATTCCTGGAGATGCGAATATGCATTTTTTTTATTGCAAATTGAACTCATAGCACAGGTATGTGGAATATTCCATGCACAGACACTCATTTTTCAAAGGCACAAATGCAGGTGTCCATGTGAGGGCATTCATTTCTCAAGGTGTTGCCTTGAGGACAAAAGGATTGCTTGTCAGATCTAGCTATATAGAGCCACCATAAAATGATTAAAATGAGGATTTTTCACATGAAAGAATAAAAAGAATGATTAGAAGGAATCTCAAATGGTTGTGGCATGGCATCCTAGTCATTAGTTGAGGGTCTGAGAAATGTCAACAGTTCATGATTTGTCCACCTGGCAGCTATGGGCGTAAATTTGTTAAGCGTCACTTCCTAAGACAAATCGGTAACAAGCAAAGGTTCCTCAAATATTCTTCTTTTTTTATGGGAAAATTGTGGATAAGTGAGTGAATAAAATGTATAAATGTAATGAGGATACTCTTGCAAGAGGTCGGGGGTTGAATTTTTAAGAGAAAATTTGAGAAAGCCCATCTTCCTGAGGGACCATCTGAGAAACCTGTTAATTTCCTGTGTTTTAGATTTTCAATCACGTCAAGTTGGTTGCAAGTGTACAACCATTGAAAAGCTCTGAGAATTTTCAAAAAAACTCCCCCTACTGATGAATCTAATCAACTCCGAATTAATTTGTGTCTTCTTAATTTCAAAATGCCTGCAAGTAGTTTTTCTTGTTCCTATTGGAATATTCTGTTAAAGTCCCTCCAAATCACACACGATATCGTTCCCGTGATAGTTTAGTGGCATTTGCAATTTTATTATGAGAAGAGATTTCATCCTGTAATGAGATAAACAATTTAAAATCACTTTACTATCATTTATTGATAAACATTGTTTGTATGTCTTTGAGTGTATCTTAGGTGTGCGGAACTAGGGGTCTCTTAATGTTTAATTGAGTCTTTAGCTCGAGCCTTCATGTTAAATTCTTGGAAATTGTGTGAAACCATGCAAATATAGGCCTCCATTAATGCACACCTTCTGGTTGAAGGAATATTTTAGCTATTCTGAAGCATTATGTCATTTAGTTTTCTAAATGTTGTGAAGGTTCTCAAAGATGTAGCATAATAAATTTTATCCTGCTTAATCTCCCGCCAAAATTAATTTAAAAAAATGAATCATACCTAAACTACCCCTGTTTGTCTTGTATGTCCACAAATGTATAAATTATACTACCAAAATATGCAAAAGCAATTAGGATTGCATAATGTCTCTAGTAACCTTAGCCATGTTTAGAAAATATCACCATTCTTTATAAGTGGCAGCTCGTGAGAGTTAAATTGTGGTGCATTGAACATATTTTCTCAGGGTCTCCTTTCAAATTGGTGTAAAGAAGGATATCTTCAGTCTCCTTTTCTAACATAAATTACAAAATGGGTCCTCTCACCCTGATCGAAAGGCACGTCCTATAGTAGTGAGGATAGATGAAATCCTTAATGAAGGTGCTATCCATTTCTCTAATACCTAAGTGAAAAATATTCAGACGAGTCCCCTCCCTGGTTATAAAATGACTCATAATATGATCTATCTGTCTCTTAGTGTCTTGTTAAATCAGTGATGCTGCTTGGTTTCCAAGGGAGAATCGATTTGGATACCAACACTAGAATGACATCGTTTCCAGAGACATAAATGTGTGTACTAATTTTTAACACCATCAACAATGGATATAGACAATGGTAAATACTTCTTACAAATTTTAAAGTGCAAATATGTTATTGAAAAGTCATCCTGTGTCCTGATTTGTAAGAATTGAGAAAAGTTACAATTTTTGTGTGCAATATTTCCAGTTTCTATTGGTCTTTGTTGTAAGTTTACATCAACAATATTAAATACAGGTAAAGGAAGGTCATATTTTTGAAGTTTTGTGTTGGGATTAGCACACCGGTTGTACAGACAATTTGTTAGATCTAAGCATACATGCAAATAAAAGTGGATATTCTACCAGAAGAATTATACAAACCAAGAGACATAAATCAACATCAGATTTAATGTGGTTCACCCAGTGTTGGCTACGTCCACCAAGAAACAAGCCAATCTATTATCCAAATATTTGACAAGATATATAATGAAGATTTACAACCATGCACACCTCTCAAATGTACAGTACTTTCTTTCCTCAAGATTTTTCTTCGTCACCAAGAATTCACTCTCTCACCAACCTTTTTGCAAGTTCTTTCTAATTATTTTTAATCTCTCTCTTATAAACCCTATCTTTATGCTTATATAGTCCTTTATAGACTTAGGGAACTTAGCGATGCAATTATAATCAATAAAAATTCTTTAATGCTAAAAATATATCTAATTTCCGAGAGTTAATTAAAACATCCTCACATAGGTAACTGATGCTGGTTAGACCTAACCGCTACCATTTCCTCCCTAACTTTTACTGTTGGATGAGAAGTCTAGACCTATGAAGATAACTGACCGATGTTGGTCATACCTGATCGATGCCAGTCATACCTGACCGATGTCGGTCCTGGGTGATAGATACAGGTTCCCCCCTAACTGATGACAATTATTGTATTTTCCAACAAGTTTCCATTGCATGCTAAACTGACTTAATTGAGCTCCACAACTCAACAATCTCCCACTTGGATATTAATTAATGCACCATACCTGTATAACATCATTCTATTATATTATTCCTTAGCTTTGTTTCTTTCTCTTCAAGTATCAAACTTGAAGACCAACAAAAGTGGAGTGTAGCTCTAACTTATCCTTTGTTAATGGCTTTCTTAGCATATCCATAGGGTTCCTGCTCGTATGAATCTTTTCTAGATTCAATTGTCTATCCTCCAATACCTGTCGTATGAAGTGATACCTCAATTGAATGTGTTTCGTTCTTGAATGAAACAATGAGTTCTTTTCCAAATGAATTGAACTATGACTATCACTGAATAGTTTATAATCATTTTACTTCTTTCCCAACTCTTCTATAAACCTACTCATCCATATCATCTCCTTTCTAGCCTTTTTAGCTGCAACATACTCTACCTCTATAGTAGACAAAGCCACAACCTTTTACAATATTGAAATCCATCTGAATTTTGTTCCACCTACTGTGAAAATATATCCAGTACTACTCCTTCTACCATCCATATCTCCAACCATATCCGAATCAACATAGCCACGTAAAGAAAAATCAGAACCTCCATAGCATAATTGCATGCTAGATGTCCCTTTCAAATACCTGAGTATCCATTGGAGTGATTTTTATTGCTCTTTACCTTGATTGGCCACATATCTACTCACAATTCCCACTGCCTGTGCAATTTCTGGTCTGGTATAAACCATATCATACGTGAGACTCCCAATTGCTCAAGCATATGGCACTCGTGTTATGTATTTGACTTCCTTATGTGATGATGGACACTAATCTTTGCTCAATTTGAAGTTTCTAGCCATAGGTTTACTAACAGGTTTATCATTTTGCATATTAAACCTTTCTAACACCTTGTAGATATAATCCTCCTAAGACAAATACAATTTATTATTTTTCATGTCTCTTTGTATTTATATGTCAAGGATTATTTTTGCAAATACTAAATCCTTCATAGAAAATGTGTGAGATAACTTTCTCTTAAGCTCACCAATGTCCTGTATACTAGATCCTACAATAAGCATATCATCCACACACAGTAAAAAAATAATATAGCTCCCATTTTCAAGCTTCTTAAAATAGACATAACATTTGGTCAGATTCATATCTCAAGTAACCATGCTCATGCATAAAACTATCAAACCTCATGTACCATTTCCTTGGAGCTTGTTTGAACCCATATAGACTCTTTTTCAACCTACACACTAATTTCTCCTTACCCTTAATTTCATACCCAAGAAACTACTGCATATAAATATCTTCATCCAAATCACCATGAAGGAAATCTATCTTCACATCTAGTTGCTCTAAATGAAAATACTCTAGTGAAATTAAGCTCAATACAATACAAATAGAATTCATCTTAACAACAGGAGAAAATATTTCACTAAAGTCAATACCTACTTTCTGTGCAAATCCCTTTACTACAAGCCTTTCCTTGTATCTGTTTTGTTCACCCTCTTCTTCCTTAATCCTATAAACCCACTTATTCTACAATGTTCTCTTACCTACTCATAGCTTAACCAAATCCCAAGTTTGGTTCTATTCCAAGGAGTTCATCTCCTCATCTATGCCATGCTCCCACTAGACATGAGTCTTATCCTACATTACTTCTTCAAATCTCTCTAGTTCACCATTATCAATCAATAAAAAATAAAATAGAGAAGGTGTAAATATTTTTGGAGGTTTACTTACCCTTGGTGACCTTCTCACGGGAGTTTGGGGTACCGGAGGTTCAATTTGGACCTCCTGGATATTCCTATCAAAATTTGACAGTGACCAACGTCGGTCCACTCTAACCGATGCTAGTTTGGATCTTCTGTAACCGATAAAGGTTCTTTTGACTGGTGTCGGTCAGAGGTCAACTGACATTGGTTACTGTGTAACCCTATCAGTAATTCTATTAAATCCAAGAGTTCATTTTCTTTCACAAAATTCTCAACTGAATCATCCTAGGGTACCAAAATTTGATCCCTGTACAATCTCTTTTCATTCCATTCAAGATCATGACTCCTAATAATTTTAGAATTCTCTAAATCCTAAAAAAGAAAACTGAAATCACCTACTCCATAACCAATGAAAGTGCAGATCTTCAATTTTGCATCCAATTTTTTTCTATTTTCCTTATCAACATACACAAAATCTTCTAGACCAAAAAAAATTATGAAAAAAAAGATTTACCTATTTTCTAGTCTAAGATTCCTCTGGTATTCCTGCATCTAGTGAACTTGAAGGAGCACAATTAATCAAATAAAATGTTGTATCAACTGCTTCTTCCCAAAATTGTAAGGGAAATCCAAAATGTATCCTCATACTTCTAACATGTTCCATGATTGTCTTGTTCATTCTTCCGCAACACTATTTTCCTGTGGTGTTCTTGGAACCGTTCTTTCTTTACAAATTCCATTCACTGAACAATAATCATTAAAATATTTGCTACAATATTCACTGCCATTGTTAGATATAAGGAACTTTAACTTAAAATTTGATTCATTCTCAACAAGGTCTTTCCATCTTTAAAAAGTTTCAAAAACATCAAATTTACGTTTAATACAATAAACCCATACCTTTTTTGTAGCATCATTAATGGAAGTAACATAATACTGGGATCCTTCATGAGAAGCTACCTGAGCTGGTCCCCACACATCTGAGTGTACAAGATCCAATTTGTGCCCCTTCTTAGTTGCTCCAACATTGAGAAATATCACTCTCTATTTCTTTCCAAAGATAGAATGCTCACAGAAATCAAGATCTAAATATTTTAAATCTGATAACTTACCCTTAGCCTTTAAGATCTGCATTCCTTTTTTACTCATATGACCTAACTGGTTATGCCACATACATTCATCTGAATCTGAAGTAGATAATGCAGAATCAAAATCAATAATATAGGTTGATAAATATAACATTCCTACCTTCTTACCTCTTGCCACAAAAAAATCACCCTTGGTGACTTTCCAAGAGTCTCCTGTAAAAAGTAACCATGCAACCAGATTTAACTAGTTGCCAATGCAGAAATAAGATTCCTCCTGAGGCTTGGCACATGCCTCACATCCTTCAATACCCATGTATTTCCATTCTACAATTTTAGATGAACTTCCCCTTTACAAATAATATTCAAGGTTCATCATCACCCAAATAAACATGCACAAAATTGTCGTAGACATAATTTCTGAAATAACCCTTATTAGGAGTTGCATGGAAAGAAGCTCTTGAATCTAAAACCCATTATTCAATTCTATTATCTAAAGAAAGAATAAGAGCATCTTACATTACCTCTGATGCAGTAAGATTTTCTTCTTTACCTTTGTCTGGTTGTTGGTTCTCTTTATCCTTTAACCAATAATCTTTCTTTACATGTCCTTTCTTTCCACATTTCTAACAAGTAATTCACTTACTTCTAGATTTAGATCTGTTATCCCTTGACTTTGATTTCTCATTACTCTTACTCTTGTATCTCTTCTTTTGCATGCCCCTACTTTCTACATTCAAAGCATTTCCAGATGATGATTCCTTTATACTCTTCCTATGAATTTCTTCATTTAAGATTATAATAACCACATCATCAAACTTCAAAACATTATTAGTCGATGTCGTCTTACTAATAACCATTACCAAGTTATCCCAACTATCAGGAAAAGAAGATAAGAGTAAAAGTGATTTTAATTTATCATCAAATGGTATTGCAACCAATTTTAACTAATTTATAATAGATTAGAAATCATTCAAATGACTAGATGCAAATCCACCTTCATGCATCTTAGAACTAAATAGTTTCTTCATCAAATAAAAATTATTTGAAGCACTAGGTTTTTCATATAAATTAGCAAGAGATTCATTAACTCTACCGTAGAAGCCACTTCTGTAACATTGGAAGTCATGGATGCTGCCAGGCTTAATATTATATATCTGAAATCCTTTCTGTCAAGAATCTTCCATTATTTATAAGTCATCTTCGTAGGTTTAGACTTCTCACCCAATGGTAAATATAAATCTCTTTGATATAGATAATCTTCAATCTACATCTTCAATAATTGATAATTTCGGCAATCAAATGTCTCTACCTTGTATTTGGTTTCTTCTGTCATTGTTTTTGCTCCCACTTAATTAGAAAAACCCTCTATGAGAAAATATTTCAACATAAAAAATCCTCAAACAAATCTCTAATACTAGTTATTGGGGTTAGCACACTGGTTTTACAAACAATATATTATATATATGCATACATGCAAATAAAAGTTGATATTGTACCAGAAGAATTATACAAACCAAGAGACATAAATCAAAATTGGATTTAACATAGTTCACCAAGTGTGGGCTACATCCACCAACAAACAAGCCAATCTATTATCGAAAGTTTTGACAAGATATACAATGAATATTTACAATCTTCCACACCTCTCAGATGTACAATACTTTCTTTCGTCAAGCTTTTACTTCATCACCAAGAATTCTCTCTCTCACCAACATTTTTGTAAGTTCTTTCTAATTCTTATTAATCTCTCTCTTCTAAACCCTATATTTATGCTTATATAGTCCTTTATAGACTTAGGGCACTTAGCCATGCAATTAGAATAAATAGAAATACTTTAATACTAAAAATAGATCTAATTCCCAAGAGTTAATTAAAACATTCTCACACACGTAATCGATGTTGGTTAGACCTAACTGCTACTAGTTCCTCCCTTTCATGATTGATATCAGTCTTACCTGTCTGATTCCAATCCTAGGTGACTGATGCCAGTTCCCCCCTAACCAATGACGGTTACTGTATTTTCCATCAAGTTTCTATTGCATGCTAAAATAAAGTAATTGAGCTCCACAAATCAATGCTTTGCGTGAATTTAATGTTGATAGACATTTGACAGACCAATTTTAGTGCATTTTAACAACTAAGGTGAAATTCCTTAGTGTCGACTCCATTTTCAATTAACTTTTGATAAATGCTAGTGTCTTAATCTCTGTCAATCAAAATTTATCACTAATCTCTGTAAAGATCAAAGGAAGAAGATATTTCTTCGCTAAAGACCCTGCTATAAGGTTGTTTCCAGACATGGGAAAGAAAAAATCTAAAGGAAGAAGAATCTAGAAAGTTGTTGGAGATCAGGAATCAAGAAAATAGTTATCAATTGTGGAAACTGATCAGCCTGTCATTGAAGATTATCATACTTCCTCAAGTGCTTCTGAATCAGGTAGTCTTTTTGTAAATCTGAATTCTCCATCTGGAGAGGGGCCTTCTTTTGTATATTGAAAAATTTTCATCTCATTTTGTCCGTTTGTTCTCCAAAGCTGATAGGATTTTCCAAGAAACGAAGTTTTTACAAAACATTCATTTTGAGAATTACATTCGTGTGCCTCATAGACTCCTCACTCCTCATCATTTTGTTTCTCCTATAAGATCACCTCCCGAAAACAATATGGCCTAGCCCCCACCCATAACTCTATTTGTTGTGAACGCTTTTGGTCCTATAGATTTCAGAGGTATGGCTAGATATCCAAATGTTGTGCCGCAAGATGTTAGAGATAGATTGCCTAAATTTCAAGGAAATAATGCTATTACTAGTGATCAACACTTACTACTTTTTGTCAATATGATGGAAGACTTTGAGATTGAATTTAAGGATCTATACACAAACTGTCTTATTCATACTCTAGAGGAGGATGCATGGGAATGGTATAATCTTTTTCCAGAAAACTTCATAGATTTATGGACATAAATGAAGAATGCTTTTAGATTGTAGTATGGAGATGAAACATACCCTAGGTTTCTTTTATCAGAATTTGAAAATAGAAAAAATAATCCTAATGATTTTGTTCTTGACTTCAATACAAGGTTCAATAAGACCTGGAGTAGTCTACCTGTGATCTTGAAGCCAAGAGATGTTTCCTATTTGATAAATTTATCTGATGCTTTTGATAAGAAGGCCGCCTATTATTTGAGGGATAAGAACCCAACAACATTAAGGTAACCCTTTACCATGGCTTTGCATATTGAAAATAACATCAAGGAAATTGGTAAACCTCCTAAGCGAGAAGGCATCAAGCTAATCAATCCAGAGAAACCTCAATAAATTAAAGTTGTGGATCTAGAGGAGGTTGTAAAAACTTTTGTCAGAGCTGTTTAAGAAATATCCTATAAACTTGCTAGAGCAGAGAAGGGGTTTGGATAAATTTCCCAAGGTCATCATAAATCATAAGGTCAAGAAATATTTGCAAATCATCATATAGGTGATAAGAGATATGATGAAAGAGGCAAAGGACTCATGGGATCAAGAAATAGACGGCCCTAACTCAAGAAAAAAAATTGGTGCCTGATCCTTTGACTACTAGAGTAGTTGCTATGGAAGAAGCTAATTAAATTGAGTGGTGTGACAGATGTTTCTTGCCATATGCCCCATTTGATGAAGATAAATAAGTTGAGGAAGATGATGATGTGTGCATGATGGGGTTCTCTACAAGTTCACAGCAGGGGGAAACTTCAACTCAATTAATCAGTGCCAAAAATGTTGTATATTTCTAGGATTGCATCCACCGGGTATTACCCCTTCCTCCCTCTCATATTTTTAAAATAGATATGGTATAAGCTTTTGAATTTCCTAATAATGATTTTGAATACTTAAGGGCTTTAATGATTTAAAAGTATGATGGAGAGATCCCTTTTGAGAAGGATAGGCAGTTGCTAATGAATGCAGTAGTTGGCCATAAAAAAGAATATAACACCAGGAGTAAAGTTTTCAAAGGGGCAAGACCTTGGGACAAACCAAAAAATCCAGTTCTCACCAATATCTCAAAAGAAACTCTTAAGAAAGATACATCTAGAAAAATCCTTGTGTCCCTAAGTAGAACTGGTATCCCTGCCCATGTTCAGACCATGAAAAATCCTTTTCTGTCAGATGAGTTTCTCAATTTTCCTTCAAATGCTACCTTGCCCAAATACATTCCTTAAGACATTACCCAAGTCTTGAGTCAAATCAAGATTTTTGTTCTAATTCTTGAGCTACTTAAGAAAAGTTCCTTTGAGTATTTGGGATTGAAATAAGAAAAGATTACCCAAGGTAGAAATGCAAACAATGTTGAGACTCCTCCTACCATTACAGAGTTAGAAAAACCCCAAGTGCTGGAAGAACTAGGTGAGCCACATGAAGTATATTTGGGAATATCCTTAGTTAAGTCCCAACTGAATGTAGATCCACTTTTCACTACTCTAATTATTAGAAACATGTTGTTACACAACTATATGTTTGATTCTGGAGCATCATGCAATGTTATGCCTCTTGAAGTCATGAATGAATTAGATATCAAAGTGACAGTAGCTTATGGGAAGTGCACTACAATGGATTCAAGAGATGTGTGAGTTGTTGGATGTGTCAAAGGTATGATATTCCAACTTGTAGCCTACCTAGTCAAGAACTTAAAACTAGATGTTGTTATTGTTGATTACCCTACCAAATGGGGAATGTTGTTATCAAGAAAAAGGGCATCTAGTGTGGGTGGTAGTGTGCAAATGGATATGTCTTTTTCCACTATACCTATTAAGGGAAGCTTTGTAGAGTTGTATGGTGAAAAGAAGATGCTACATATCATTGAGGATCCCAATAATGCTTCCTATGAAGTGTTAAATGTTGACACTAATGCATATAACTTTGTTGGATTTTCTGATGGTAAAGAGCACAAAATTGATCAATACAAGTCTATTAGTCAAGTAGGTTCTCCTTGGAATTTTTTGTTTGATGGGGCTTGCTCTAAAATTTGAAATAATGTTGGTATTGTTCTGATATCTCCAATCCAGGAAGAGTTTGTTTTCTCTTTTAAACTCAACTTTGAGTGCACTAAAAATATTGCTGAATATGAGGCATTGCTCTTGGGTCTAAGAATTACTTGGAAATATGGTATTAGAGACATCATTGTTAAAGGAGACTCAGAGATAATTGTCAAGTAGGTTAGAAAACTGTATACAACAAAAAATCAGAGAATGAAGTAGTATAAGCATGTAGTCTAGGATTTCATTGAAAAGTTTGTCTCCTTCAACATAATACATCACATTAGGAAGTACAATACTTTAGTAGATAAATTGGCCGTATTGGGGTCTAGATTTGAAAATTGTGTTGTATCCTCCTATTGTGAATATAATATTGAGGTATTGACTAGGGTATCTATTCATAACAATGTTAATCACTGGTAAGTGTTTGAAGATGACATATAGGTGCAAAGGTTTTTGTAGAACCAGGGAGAATTTGTGGATCAATGTATATATTGGGAGCCAATAGTTTGTGCAGATGATGGATAAGAGACTTTATTTGGTGAAGACATCATTTAGTTGAAGAATAATACTTTCCCCAGAGGTTTGGTAGCACTTGAATCAAACTTTGATAATGTTGATTGTACTGTCAACATACACATGTCAGCCTCGAGGGATGTTGAAGAGCACATCCTGGGAATGACGGATAAAACATGTAAGATCTAGTTAGGTAGCAATTTGAGAAAGGAAGAAAAGCAGTGGTATGTCTATTTCTTGAAGAAATACAAGGACTTCTTAGCATGGTCTTATTCTGAACTGAAAGCATACAGAGAGGATTTTTTCCAGCATGAAATTTCCTTAGAAGCTTCTGCCAAACTGTTTAGGAAAAAATAGAGGCAGAGAAATCCACTCCTTTCCCTGAAGATGGAAGAAGAATTGAAAAAGTTCAGGAATGGAGGAATCATACAGCCCATAAGGTACTCATCATGGGTTGCAAACTTGGTACCTATCAGAAAGAAGAATGGAGATATAAGGCTGTGTGTGGACTTTAGAAATATGAATAGAGTGTTAATGAAGGATAACTACCCTCTACCAAATATGGACAATATGTTACAATTGGTTACTAGTTTTGAATTGTTATCTGCCTTCGATGGTTTTTCTGGATAGAACCATGTAGTTATGAAGGAATTAGAGTGAATCAAGACTACCTTTACTACTCCTTGGGGAACATATGTATATGTCAGAATGCCTTTTGGTCTAATGAATGCTGGAACCACTTTCCAAAGAGCAATTGATATAGCTTTTTCTAGCTATATTAATGATTTCATTGTTGTATAGATCAAGATGATGTGACTGTTTTTTCAAAAAAAAGGAGTGACCACCTACAACACTTAGAAATTTTTTTGTTAAGATGCAGGGAGTATGGTATTTCACTAAATCCCAAGAAGTGCCATTTTGAAGTTTAGAAAGAAAAATTTCTTAGACACATTATGTCAAAGGAAGGGGTCATGATTGATCCTGAAGGGTAGAAGCCATTAGCAAAGTCCCTATTCCAAGAAAAAAGAAGGGAATTCAATCCTTTTTTGGGAAGATAAATTTTCTTAGGATATTTATCTCCAACTTTATTGAACTAACTATCCCAATCACTAGCATGCTGAAGAAAGATCAAAGTATCAAATGGAAAGAAGCAGCTACTCAAGATTTTCTTAGGATCAAAGAAGTATTAAAGAACACCCCTGTTTTAGCAGCTCCATATTATAAGAAGGTTTTCCAAATGTTTTATTTTGCTTCAGAAAGTATTATTACATTTGTGTTGTTGCAAAAGTATGATGAGGGAGCTAAAAGACCGTCAAGGAGATGAAATAAAGTATACATGGAGCGGGCATTTTCTTTGGTAAAAGAAACAAAGGTCTTTAGGCTATATATTTTAAATTCCAAAGTCATTGCTTATGTTTCCCACACCATGGTGATAGATATCCTATAGGAAATGGAGGTTTAAAATAAGAGATGTTGTTGGGTAAACAAATTGCAAGAGTATGATATGGATATCCAAACAACAAAATGGGTCAGAGGTTTCGGCCTGGGAAAACTTATGGTAGAGAGAAATCTACAGACAATTGAGGTAAATGAAGTTGAAGAAGAAAGGATGAATGTCCTTTAAAATTTGATAAATTATGAATGGTACAAGGACATCATTTTTTATCTTAAACATCTACAATACCCTAAGCATTTGAGCAAGAATGAGAAAAGAGAACTTAAGTTAGCTTCCCAAAAATATGTCATTACTGATTTTGGGTTAGCTTGGAAGAACCCTAAGGGAGTTCTCTTAAGATGCATTACTGAAGATGAAGCCCCTAAAAATAATTGCTGATCTCCATGGAGTATTTTGTGGGGGGCATTTTGAAGGGAGAGTAACAAACCATAAGATATTAAGGGCTGGTTATTTGTGGCCAAATATTTTCAAAGATAAAACTCTGATGGTAAGGAAATGTGAAAGTTACCAATGCTTTTCTAGAAGACTAAAAGCTTTAGGATCCCTTCCTTTATAGCCTGTATCAGTTGAAGCCCCATTTAGGCAATGGGGAATGGATTTCATTGGGGAGATTTTTAATCCCTCAAATGCAGGCCATAAGTGGATATTAGTGGTGAAAAATTTCTTCACTAAGTGGGTGGAGGAAATCCCCACCAAGAAGGCAACTCACCAAATTTTCGTGGATTTTATCCTGAATTATATCATTTGCAGATTTTGGGTACTTACCAAAATAGTCGCTGATAATGCCATGCACTTTCAAGCTAAACCTTTGGTAGATATGTGTCACGAATATGGGATCAATTTGACATATACTTATAATTATAATCCCCAAGAAAATGGACAAGCAGAGTCCAACAATAAAAATCTCTTGAAGATAATTAGAAGAACTTTAGATTTGAAAAAAAGGAAGTGGGGTGAGTAGTTGAATTTTGTTGTTTGGGCTGATTGAATCACTGTTAAATGAGCTACTGGAAAAAGGCCATTTGAGTTGGTGTATGGAACTCAAGCCCTGCTGCCCCTGTATATGCAATTGTTTTCATTTCAATTTCTTCAACAACTGGAAGATCAAGAGGTTAGTCCCTACAATGCTCGCATCAATTAGATGAATGATTTTGATGAAGAAAGAAAGGCATCCCAACAGAGGCATGTAAAATTTAGAGAGAATTTGAAAAATTTGTTTGATAACATGGTGACTCCAAGAGTTTTCAATGTGGGAGATCTTTTGTTAGTATGGGATAGCATGCACAAGGATAAGGGAAAACATGGAAAGTTTGATGGATTGTGGATGGGCCCTTATTCAATTGACATTCGAATTGGTGAACATACCTTCTTCTTGAAGGACCTAGATGGGGATTTTCTTGAATTACCTATTAATGGAAGGCATTTGAAACATTTCGTTGATGGATTTCTTAGAATCGAGGTATGCACCATTGTACAATGTATAGTATTTTGGTTTCTTTCTACTTTCGTGTTTTTCTATTTTGGTTCGTCCTAGTCCTTGGCGGCAATCTTTGTTGGTTTCTGAGTTTGTTCTAGGGGATTGGCTCGTGACTCCATTTTGTAATGGATTTTTGGCACATTCTCTACTCTATTGTTCTTGTGGCACTCATAGGGAGTACCCATCCTCATGTTGGAGCTGATGTTGGTGCTCAATTTGATCTCAACCCGTTTGTCCTTGAAATTCTTCAATTTGCGGGCTTTGTCGTATTTTCTATCTCCCCGTGTTGATGCATGAAACTTCTGTCTTTCATTTGGTTGAGGATCACATTAAGTCCAAAATTTATTTTCCATTCCTCTGTCCATGAGAAATAATTAGTACTTGGGCGTAAACTTAGGTTTTTACCGTTCATTCTATTTTTTCCACAGTCACGTTTTGTTTTCCCTATCAATTTTTGTCCCATTAAATGTGGAAACATGGTCCTTTCTTTTTGGATGCATCTCGGTGGGGCATTTTGAAACTCTAAGGCCCACTTCAACTCAAGTCTTGTCCATGTTGATGGCATGCACTCATCTAAAAATTTTCCTCTTGGTTTGACTTTTAGAGTTGTGCCAGGGAGACATGTGGTGGTTTCTGCTGCCTTTCCTAGACTTAGACATTTTTTCTCATGCGGTTGGTGCAACATTTTTAGACCATTGACACATGGAGGAATGGTGCTTATTTGAGGATCTGCCTCTACATCCTACCTTAGTGCTTTCACCAGGGAGACATGTGGAGGCCTCCGATGGCTCCTCTCTATACTTAAAACTTTTCAAGCAAATTTTTAGGCTTGGGACATGTGGAGGGCCTGCACCTATTTGGGGACCTGCCCCTATACTTTACTTTTGAAGAAGCACCGAAGGGACACTTGTAATTTTCTACTCACTCTACCCTTGCTTGGAATTTTCAACGGATGAGGATACTTTCTCAGACCCTAAACACATGGTACCTTCCACTAGTCCTTCAACATTTTCAAAACAACTCAATCAGATTGAGACACATGGTGAGCCCATGCTTGTTTAGGGTCTCTACTTTTGGGAACCATACCAAAGGTATGCCAAAGAGACACATGGAGGATTCTGCTGGCTTGATTTATACTCAGGCTTTTCAAATGCCAAAAGGAAATTTTCTTGGGTCTAAGGAACGTGGATGGCCCGTGCTTGTTTGGACACTTGCCTCTATACTTTGACTTTGCAGTTATGCTAAGGAAACACATGGATGACTCTAATCTAAAGTTGAGAAGGGGCAGAATGAACGGTTGATGTGCATTGTATCTGATTTTGCTGCCATTTTTCTTCGAGACTCTTGGAGATGCAAATACGCATTATTTTTCTTGCACATCAGACTCACAACATAGGTATGTGGAATAATCCATGCGTGGAAACTCATTTCTCAGAGGTAAAAATGAAGAAATCCATACAAGGGTAATAATTTCTCAAGGTGTTACCTCGAGGATGAAAATAATTGCTTGTCAGATCCAACTATACAAAGCCACCATAAAATGATTAAAATGGGGATTTGTCACATGATAGAATAAAAATAATGATTAGATGGTCTATCAAAAGGTTGTGGCATAACATCCTAGTCATTAGTCAAGGTTATAAGAAATGTGATCAATTCATGATTTTTCCACTTGGCAACTACGAGTTGTAAATTTGTTAAACATCATTTTCTAAGAAAATTTGGTAACAAGCAAAGGTTCCTGAAATATTCTTCTTTTTCGGGGGGAAATTGGGGATGAGTGAGTGATTCAAATGTGTAAATGCAAAGAGACCACTCTTGCAAGATGTCGGGCGTTGAGTTTTTAAAAGAAAATTTGAGAAATCCCATCTTCCTGAGGGACCATCTGAGAAACTTGATATTTTCCTGTGTTTTAGATTTTTAATCATGTTAAGTTTGTTGCAAGTGTACATCCATTTAAAATATCTAAGTCTTTTCAATGAAACTTTCCTCTGCTGATGAATCTAATCAACTCCAAATTAATTTATGTCAATCAAGGGCAAATTTGTGTTTGCTTAATTTCAGAATGTCTGCAAGTAGTTTTTCTAGTTCCTATTGCAATCTTGAGTTAAATTCCCTCTGAATCATACTATATCTCATCCCTGTGATAGTTTACTGGAATTTGCAATTTCATTACAAGAAGAGCTTTCATCCTGTAATGATATAAACAATTTAAAATCACTTTACTGTCATTTGTTGATAAAGATTGTCTGTAATCCTTTGAGTGTATCTTAGGTGTGAGGAATCAAGTGTATCTTAATGTTCAATTGAGTTGTTAGCTCGAGCCTTCATGTTAAATTCTAGGAGATTGTGTGAAAACGTGAAAATTTGGGCCTCCATTGATGCACACCTTCTAGTTGAAGGAATATTTTAGCTATTATGAAGTATTCTATCATTTATTTTTCCAAATGTTGTGAAGGTGAACTCAAAGATATGGAAAAATAAATTTTATCCTGCTTAATCTCCCACCAAAATTAATCAAAACAAACGAATCCTACCTGAACTACCCCTATTTTCCCTGAATGTCCACAAATGTATATCTTCTACTACCAAAATATGCAGAAGCAATCAGGATTCCATAATTTCTCTAGTAACCTTAGCCCTCTTTAGAAAATATCAACATTCTTTAGAAGTGACAACTCATGAGACTTAAATTGTTGTGCATTGATCATAATTTCTGAGGGTCTCCTTTCAAATTTGTGCAAAGAAGGATATATTCATTCTCCTTTTTCGACAGAGGTTACAAAACGAGTCCTCTCACCCTTGTCAAAAGGCATGACCTAAAGCAGTGAGGATAGATAAAATCCTTAATGAAGGTGCTATACATTTCTCTGATGTCTGAGTGACAAAGAGTCAGATGAATCCCCTCCCAGGCTACAAAATGACTGATAATATGATTTATCTGTCTCTCTGTGTCTTGTTAAATCACTGATGTTGCTTGGTTTCAAAGGGAGGATCAATTTGGATACCAACAAGTACTTTTTGTACCTTAAGAAATATACTTCTGGCACAACCAAAATATTAACAAACATATGTAAAATCACCAAACATTTATTTTTAAGATATTAAATATACCAAGGTTCAAGGAAACCACAATTTACATAATTTTTAAAAAAGACTTATTATCATTTTTTTATGATTTCTTTAGTATTCATATTTGAAAATTATTTTTGGGCACCATGTGGGACACAATTATATGCTTTAAGCTCATGTATTTTTTGAGGTTTGGGCTTGAAAGAAGTAAAGTTGATCCTTGTGTTAAAAAAGAAGGTGAAAATTGTGTTATCATTGAATTATATGTATATGATATGTTATTAATTGGTGATAGTAAATAAAGTGGTCCTTCATATTAAATCTCAACTCTTATCTCAATTTGATATGAAGGATTTCAGTCCTATAAAATCTATTTTTAGCATGGATATAAAAATATATCATGTAAATAGAAAACTGGTGTTAAATCAAATGAAGTATCTTGAGATAATATGGGAAACATTTCAAATGTTTGAAAATAAACCTAATAGTATACCTTTTCCTATTGGTCAAAAGTTGTCTTCTAAAAAATGTTCTAAAAATGAAGAAAAAATAGAAGACATGTTTCATGTGTCATATATTTGTGCAACTGGTAGTTAGATGTATGCAATGATTTGTAATATACGTTATATTACACATGCAGTGGGAGTATTGATTATAATGATGTTAAATTCTCTAAAGTAACATTGGAATACAACGAATGTAATATTTAGGTATCTTCATCATACATCTGACTATGGGATTTGTTATGAAGGTAAACATGGCAAAAGTAAAATAGTATATTTAAGATGGTTTTGTAGATTCATGACTACAGAAAAGAATCTGATATGCATATGTCTACCAATGGATATGTGTATAATTTTTTTTGTGGAGCATAAGTTGAATGAGTAAATGTCAAGAAAGTGTTGTGATATCAACCACAGAGGCTAAGTACATGGAATCTAGTAATGCAAGTAAACAAGTGGATTTGTTTATCCTCCCCAAGAAGCTTTGAAGAGACTTTTTGTGTTGTGGAAATGGAAGTGTCTAGATGGTATCAACCCTTTCAGGATCAATTTTCAATCCCTCTCTTGAGACAATGTGGCCCACGAACTTCCCTTCATGAGCAAGGAACACACACTTTTTTGGGTTTAATGACACTCCAAACCTTCTACATATCTGAAATACCTATCTAAGGTGAAAGAGATGGTCTGCAACATTCTTTGAGAAGACAATGATATCATCAAGATACACCAGGACTATGTAGTTAATTAAGCCTTTGAATTCCATGTCCATAGCTCGCTGAAATGTTGGTCCAACATTTGAAAATCCAAATGGAATTTTCTTATAAGCATATGCACCCCAGTTGGTGGTGAAGGTTTTCTTGAATTGATCTTCCTCTTTTACCATTATCTGTTTATAGCTTGAATACCCATCTAACAATGAAAGCCTCTCAGAACCATCCATAACTTGTAAGATTTGTTCCATTGATGGAAGTGAGTAGTGATCCTTAAGTGATGCTCTGTTAAGATCACAAAAGTTCACACATAGCTTGATTTCTCCATTTTTATTCCTCACAGGCACCAAGTTTGAAACCTAGCTTGAATGTTTGATAGGAAAGATGATACTGGCCTCAATTAGCTTGTTCAATTCTTTTCTCATGAGAGGCTCAATGTGGGGATTTATTGGCCTTTGCTTTTGTCTAAAAGGCTTAGCTTTTGGATCTAACTCGATGGTGTGTTGTGCTAGCTTTGGGTTGAAACCTCTCAAATCTTTATAAGTCCAGGAAAAGACATCTAGGAATTCTTAATAGAGTTGAACAAATTCAGATTTTTCTAGCTAAGAGCTCACTTTTCCAATCCACAATGTTTTGCCTTCTTCTATAAAAATGGGTTATGAATCTTCACCCTTTACCTAAATATTTTCCTTCTCCTTTCAGAATTGGTCATGTGGGTTGAATATTGATTCCAAAGTGACAATACCCTTTGGTAGTTTGTTAGTCCTCAGCCATACTACTTGATCACCATATTTTTGTTTCAATTTATCTTAGTTCTTGGAGGAGAACTCAACTTCTTCTTGTAGAAATTTTATAAATTTTTGATCATTTTCAAAGACCTGCCAACTTGTGTTGTTGTCTCGGATAGCTGGCCTTACAACCAACTTGATATGGGGCTGAGATCTTCTCATTATTGATATTCTCCACAACATCAAATGTTGCCGCAACTACTGCCAGTTTGTTTGTTGCTTCATTCTTCTTCCTTGGGATGGAGTTGATGCTTAATGCGTCAAAATCCTCAATGAGGTCCCATACCTAGTTCTTGTAACTCTTTAACAGGTCGTTCTTGGCAGAATTTTTTCCTCAAACCTAATTAGCAACTAGTTCACTGTGACCAAACACTTGCAAGTTCTTGATTCCTCTCTTTCCTTACCCATTGCAGTCCATGAACCAAAGCCTCATACTCTGCTATGTTGTTTGAACAAGGAAATTGGAAACAAAAGGCTGAGTAGTATTTCATACCTTTAGGCAAGAGAAGCATAGCTCCTCCTTCAAATCCTTGCCTACTTCTTGAGCCATCAAAGAATAACTGTCATACCTCATTATCATCTTTGTGGTCTGGCTTGATGATGTTAGGAAGAGGGTGATTCTCCTTATGAAAATAGTAGACTCCTAGCTCATATTTCTCCATATCCTTATAGGGGTCAAGAGCATGCCTCTTGTTCACGCACTCGTCGAGGGTAAAGTGGGGGATACACCCCACCTTGGTATCTACTTCACAAGTGCTTGGGAGATCCTCCTGATCAAAGGCTGAACAATTCAGCATTGATCGAGTTGGGTACATAAGACTCAATATGGTAATCTGCAATGGGCTCAGATCTAATTGTTGCCTTAGCTCCATACCCTTGTTCTAAAGAACATGTGTGACCAATCAATAGAAAAATAGCCTCCAATTTTAGCAGTGAAGTCTCTCGACAAACACAAGGTAAAATGTGGTGGTAAGTCACATTAGGGTAGGCATGCAGTGTCAGGATCAAATCTTTGATGACTCCAATAGTTGTCACTATTGTCCCATCCAATTGCACTACCCCCTTAGAGATGACTTCATATTGAAGGCCCAACTGAGCGGCTATTTGCTTTGGCATTACAGGAGTACTTGACTCTTGAATAAATCATCCAATTATGTACCAAGTTGTTCCCAATTATCAATGAAACATTTAATGGATGAGGCTTCAGATTCTCACTTTGATGTCCTCCATGATTTCTCCCAGTTTGAGATGCATTGGTAAACACTCTCTCTTGTTGGTTAGGGGGCTGATTTGAGGTTGGCCAATTGGCCATAGTAGTCTGCAACTGATCTCTCTATCCTAGAATGGCTAATGACTCCCACATTGAAATTTTCACATTTGTCTTCTTCATTTGTTAAATGATATTGAATAAGCTATCCTTTTTCTTCCCCTTTTCTGGTACATTTTTTTCTTGCACATGGGTCGTTACAACAGGTTTTTGAGTTGGTTTGGAAGGTGGCTTGGACTGGCTCTACATACTGGAAGTTGTATTCCGAGTGGCAATACTTTGTAGAGTGATGGACGATTGAGGATTACCTGAGTTTTGTGATTGTCCCTCTCCAATATTTTTTTTCTTGGAATGTGTATTGGAAGCTTCACTTTGAGAAGGTGCTTGATTCATCCCACATAAGTCTTTAGCTTGCCAATTGAGAAGCATAGTCTCACTTGTAGATGACTCTTGTTGAACTCCTTGCTATTGATTTTCCTCTTGAATAGACTCTTGTGACACACCACTGGTATGTACCATCACTCGGTTTAGTGCACCATTGAAACACATTGACTTGTTGTGAGGGTAGTTCCATGGGAAAAACGAGTCATATTCTTGGGCCATATTGTTCTGTGTTTGGACCAAGGCCCTTGATGTTGAAGTTGTGTTTGGATCATATGACCGGGAAAGCCTAACATCTTGAGGTTTTCCTTGGCTTTGGTTTTGATTTGTAGCCTGAGCTGGTTGCCTATTTTGTTGATGTGGGGGTCTATCCTGATACTTAGCTTGAGGTTGATATGGCCTAGAAGTCTAGGCTTACTTCCTTTTGATAGTTACTAACTCATTCCCTAGGTTATGTAATTTTTTCATAACCTCTTGAAGCTCTTTTGAGGTTCTAGAAGATGAGGTAGAGGCTTGATCTGAATTCTAATTCCTAGGAGTAATTATAAGAGACAATGTGGGTGTCTGACTAGTGCTTGAGGTTGATAATTCTGGGTATAGAGGCATAGGTCGCCTAGGAGAAAGTTTCCTAGCCTGAATTAAACAATTTTCAGCTCTTATAGAGATGTTATAGGCTGCAGGTAAAGTGGTGCCTCCCATTGATTGAATCATTAAAGAAATATCCGAATTTAGAGCTCTAAGAAAGTATAAGAAAGCACCTTCATCTGTGGGACTTACAGCCACTAGAATCCTATCCCATGTCCTTTGAAATATTAGGTTGAAATCTGTCAACTTCTCATTAGGAGCCCTCTTGACTGTTGTCAGTTTCTACAGCAGGGATATATTATCTCTCTTTTCTCACATTTTTTTATGAAGAGTTCTGCACAGATGGTCCCAAGTTTTAATAGAGCTTTCTATTAGACTCTTGAACCATTATGAAGCTTTACCCTTGAGTGAAGAGGATAGTAACTAGACTGCAATGTCCATCTCAATGATCTCATGGATTTCATAGACATTTGCAATGTCTTGAATGTGGTCACTAGAAGAAGTATGGTTCTCTGTAGTGAAATATGGGATGCTCTTTAATGCTGCCACTGGGACTAGATTTTGTGAATTGAGGGTGAGTGGGCTGCTGCCAGCTAAATTGACATAAGAATTTGGCTGTGCCATTGTGATTGGCCTGAGAACCCTTGTTGATTGACTGAACGGCCTACTAAGATTAGGTGTTGACAAGGTTTTGTTTGGTGGAGATAGAGACGTCTAGGCTCTTCTCCATCTTCTCCCTCTCTTTGGGTACAAGTGCAAATAGACAAATAGTCCCTCCTCTCTGGTTCATGACATTGTTTGTATTCTTCTCATGAAATTAATAAGCTTGGATTGTTTAAACCAATACATTATGTTCCTTTTAGAGTCACCAAATGTGTAACTTTCAAAGCTTCTTAAAAGCTAAAACTTGTAACAAGTGTACATCAATCTTGCTGCAATAAAAAATGAAGACCTCTTGTTCCCACCAGATGTGCCAAAACATTTAGTGCAGAGTCATAGCACCCATGAATGCTTGTAACCAGATGGGTTGAGACTCTAAGTTTGATTGCACCACCTGGAGCATCTTTCAAAGTGTGGGAGCTTGTGAGTTGAGAGAGCTCTCCAGATTAAGGTTAGTTCCTATTCCTCTGTTCAGGTGCATAAAAATAAATTGCAGATGATCTACTCTAAATCTAATCTATTCTACCAAGGTGATAGGGTTGAGGAGATGTAAGAATATAAACTAAGCTAACAAGGTGATGCACCAAAGGAATGTTGGACACTCATTTTAACATAGACCATAGAAATGTAATACAAACACCATGCACATATGACTAAACTACAATAATATATCAGAGAGATAAAATAAAAATACATGAGAGGGTCGAGAATCATGCACAGACATATATATTATTCCTCAGCAGTCGATACAGTATATTACAGTGAGCAAGAAGAAAAACTTTCATTACAACCTAAATGACAGGTTAGGAAAGCTCCGCAAATCCTCTTATGAGCAAAATAAGATGGGAGGGCACAAAAAAGAAACATCCAACCCTTTACAATGAACCCCAACCCTTCCTTTATAGTTTCAACAAAGAGAGAAAAAGGAGAGAGAGGAGGGAAAACTAATTCAAAGATTAGCTACTGGCCATTAATGCTACTGCAAATCCACTCCAAATTTGTCATGTCTGGAATTGATTTCTTGTTCAGCCACATTGAATGAGGAAGAATGGCGGAATCAAATCAAATCTGATCTGGTTGTTGAAGAAAATAGATCTTGTAATAATGGCATGAATACTTTTCTCCATTTTCACCCACTTATCTTATTCAAAATTAAAGTTTCAGATCTCCATGGCATGGACGAGGTCGAGATCTTTCCAATGGTGTAAAATTTTATCAGATTTTGAGCCACTGAATCAAAAGATATGCCCATTTGAAAATTTGAATTGGGCTCATATAAAATGGTAGGAACTAGTTATCTAAACGGGTCTTTTAGAAACTGGATATGTGGAGGGATGGTGCATGTTTGGGAATCACTTTTTAGATTTTTATTTTGAAGTTACGTTAGGCCAACATGTGGCATCTTTTGCAGCTTTCTCAGTTTCCTCATTTTTTGGCTATGTCGTTTTTCTCGGCGGGGCCATACATCTAACCAGGGACACGTTGAGGCTTGGTGCTTGTTTAGAAACCTCCCCCAAATTTTACCCTTGAAGTAACACTGTGCCGATACTTGGCTCCCTCCACTAGCCTGTCTATGCTTTGAATATTCAACCCTGACCCTTTCCCCTTTTTAAACCTGAGACAAGTGGAAGGTTCGCGCTCATTTGGAAACCCCACTCAAGATTTTACCTTTGAAGGAGCATCAGGTTGACACGTGGAAGCCTCCTCAAGCTCTTGGAATTTTCAATGGCCACTGTTACTTTTCAGACCTTGAACATATGGCAATCTAGCACTCATTTTAGGGTCACCTGTTGGGTTGTGCCTTTGAAATTACACTGATGCAACATGTGGCGTCATCCGCTGGTTTTCTATACTTAGTCGATTTTAGGCCCGCCTTATCCACCTTTTGACTTTTAACTATTCACTCTACCCCTGTTTGGGCCTGGGACACGTGGAGGCCTGGCGCTTGTTTTAGTCTACCCTTTAGGATTTAATCTTTGGATGTGTGCCACTTGGACACTTGGCAACTTCTGCTGACTGTCTATACTTAGCCAATTTTGGGGCTCACTTGAGTCATTTGTAGAGCTCAAAGACTTCATTTTTTATTGATTTCTTTTCCTTTGAGCCTCTGATTTCTTCCTTCCCTGACCATACTCCTTCATTTTAGAACCTACCTGTAACCTACTCATTAGATTTAAAGGATGGGTTTCTTTAACGGAAACATTTCTTGAATTTCTCTTTAGCACGGGGTTGTGTTTGATCAATTTTTTGAGGGGAAAAATAGAGATGAAAGGAACTTCAAGATTTCATATATCATTTTAACAATTCATCTTCTAGAGTTCATGAAAAATCTAAAATGTCGAAACCCCCGAAATCTAAATTTCAAACTTCGTGTTTCACACCATTCAGGGTTTTAGGTTTCTGGATTTCAGGGGTTTCAGGTTTCAGGATTCTAGGGGTTTCAGTTGTAATAATTTAGAGGATCAGGTTACGGGGTTTCATGGGTTAAGGTTTTGGTATTTAAGGGATTCAGGTTTCAGGGTTTCAGATAATATTCATCGCTTGACCCTGCTATCAACTCTTAACTCCTATATGTTTGAAATTTGAATTTATGACTTAATACTCTGATATATTTTTTGACCTTTTTATTTTTTCACTTCAAACTTCTCTAATTCTGAGCTCTTTAGTTACAACATCGTTGATCCAAAAAACCCCAAGCCCTTTCAGACTTCAAAATTTCAGGGTTTTGAGTTTTTTGGCTCATTTTTGTGTTTTCCACAGTGAAAAATCCAAATTACTCAATCCCCAAAGTCTGTATTTTTTTTTGAATTCAAGCCTTTTCTACTCTATGGATTACTTAATTGGTTCAAGCTTGAGCCTGTCATTTTTTTTCTCATATGGTTCACATGGTCCCCCAGCTTCGATTGTCCCTTTTCAAACTGTCCTTCATTGCTCGACCATTTCTACACTGCAAAAATTCTCATGTCTTTGGCTCACTGAGTCAATACTCACCTGAGCCTAACCCCTTGTGATAATTTCATATCATTCTCCCACTGATCTAAGCCTCAAACTACTTATATGAGCTCCTATGGACAAATCGATCCTTCCATTTATTCTTTATGAGGTCTTACTTGTCTAATGTCACCTAAGGGAAAAAATCGGATAACACTTTATTTGGAGATATTCTTTTAATATTATGAGGTATAACATTTCCATTGAGTATCTTGTGGCTTATGCATCAATATTGGTTCTGTAAAAAAGGATTAGAACTCCAACTAGTTGCATAGATTAAACTCATTAACATCCATAACATGTAAGGTGTATAGATTGACATGTTGTGCTTATGGTATTCCCTGACAACGATGCCACAAACGATGGGTTATTGTATTTTCCAAATATTTAACTAACAGATTTGACTATCAATGTCATTATAAATCCAAGGTTGTGTGTGCCAGGCTGTATGAAATGAATCCTTATGCAAATAAACTGTTTTGGTGGTTCCTATTGGGGGCGGTTTGGTTTGTGTGGTTCCTTTATTTCTCCACTAATCTATGGAAAGGAAATACAAAGTTAAATTTTTTAAAGCAAATACATGGAAGCTACATAAATGACTGAAACATCATTATTATAAGTGAATACTCGAATTAAATTAAAAATACACAGACTGAATTGAAATCCAAACACTAAATTGAAAAAGAACAATTAAAATAACACATTAAAATAAAATAATATAATTGAAATATACTTGAAGTAAGAAAATAAGTAACTGCATTCAGATAGATAATTTTATCCGGATAAACATTCTAATCAACAGCATTTCAACTTTAACTTATCAGAGATAGCGAGCATGCATGAAATTTAATTCCTCAAATTTCCTTGGTTGAGTGGGCCCTTGCTCTTCCTTGGGATGGAGGTACTCTTAACACCAGATTATTTTAGAAACAACATCGACTATATTAATTCAAATAAGTTAGAAGACATATTTCAGCATGAGACTGAGAGTAAATACTACTGATAGATAATTGTGTTGTAAACTACTATTATCAACTATTAAATTGTTCTCAAGAAGGTATATTTATAGACATGGTTACTTACAAAATGTTCCATGATTATAGAAACCCAAATTCAGCCAAAATAAGCCTCATTAAATCTCAATTAAATCCTACGATATAGCCAAAAACATGATTAATGATTGTATGCTTGTTATGGAAAAATCCTCCATGATGGCATGATGGCTAAATACTTGGCCTCCTTATTTACAACTCCAAGAATTGGTAAAAAATACTCATTATTATCTTACACATATCACCACATTTACTCACATAGGTGATTAGTAGGAATTTCTATGGTGAACAATTTGTATGAAACAAAAACAAGATAAATGCATTGATCTTACTAGGATATAACTATATAAAACATCCCCCATTAAATAATTAACATGTTTAAGAACAAATCAATGGCCATATAGATTATCTAATAAGTCAAATAATGCACTCATTAGTACCTCCAAACATTGCATGGTCAACACAACTGATGACATGTCATCCACCTCAATATAATATATTTAACATCTTTAGTTTTTCATTTACATAATCAGAATAATTCACATGCAACAAATAGGGTTAGAGACATATATTCATTTCCTTTCATTTCATTTCATAACTAAGGGAGGGACAGAAAAAGAGATATGGAAGAGAGAGAATAGTGAGAGACATTATTTTTGAAATTCCATATTTCACACAACAAACCACAAGAGAGAGTTTCATATAGTTATTTATAAGTTTTTAATAAGTTTTCACGATGGTTTATTGTCTTGGCTAAGGTCATATGACCTTATTTTACATGTTCCTACTAGTTCGGAAAACATATAGTTTAGCTTAGAGGCTAAGAAAGCATGCTCAAAAATTATCTTTCAATGGGTATTAGCACAATGGGTAAACTCTTATGAGTACTAATATATACCAAGAGTTCATAGTAACTTGCATATATTCAGAACTAACAAAAGGGTTAAAAAAATGATTGGTTTTCTGAAGCCACCAGTTGTAATCGATCTAGTTTGACCTAGTAAAATGACGAATAGAGGCATACATAACCACTTTTCCAAACTTGATAGAAATGTTTTTTTCCCCGACATTGAAGGTTACATGCAATTTTCTAGTAACAAAACTAGAGTGTTGTGAAGGCAGATCAATGTTTCTTTGCTCAAGGCCTAAATAGCGAGTTGAAATGAAACCTAACTTTTCACTTTTAGCATCTTTCTAAAACTACAAAACAAGGTAAGAAGGTTCCTAGGAAGGGCAGAAAAAATGGCACAAATGATCAATTGAGGGTTATCTAAGGCTTTAAGTAACTTCGTACATAACAAGGAACGTAGAAGAAAATCAACATCTCTTTTCCAACATTCAGAAATGTTTTTTGTGAGTCTAAGTATATTGAGTTTTCTAACTTTATTTGATTACTCATCTAAATCTCACCAGTAACAGCATAAACGAGCAACCTAATTCTGATACACTGGGTTAAAAATGTATAAGGTTGTGTTAGTAATCACGACTAATGATTGAATTGTAAATTGGTAACACAAGTTAGAAGGTGGATTTTTTTAATTTTTTCCCACTAACATTCTAGTTAAAATATCCAATTATTTAAGTATGTAATCGTTTTATATTTCTATTATATTGTAAATTAAGAACCAAATAATACAAAATTTATAAAATATTAAGGTAAGGACACCATGCCTATAAATACTAGCCTCTGTAGTGTATGACAGGTTCATCTACATTCCACAAGGTGCCAAATATATTTTAGCATTCCTTCAAATAGTTTATGAGCATTCAGAAACTCCCCTATTTTTACTTTTTAAAAGTCTGTGAATCTGCTTCAACAATTTTTTTTTCAATATCCTGAAAATGAAGCATTCCATGAGGCTACATTGTCAGAAGCATTTTGAAAAACCAAAAACACAAAAATTTCCTCTGGCGTCCACATTTGCATACATATCTATCACAATAATTCTCACTATAAAATTCAATATAGATTCTTACGCCATTCCTGATTCTAAACTCTTGTTTAGAAATTTTTAGAGATTCGTTGAAGGCCATTCATCCAGTAATCAAGATAATAACCCGCAAAATCTTTATAAACTTTATTGGCATGTTTGGATAAAGTTTAGAGTATCTTCACATAGTTGGGTGGCAAAATCCAGTTAAGAAGATCCATTAAATGGGATCCAATAACTACGGAGTTCAATGAAAATTCCTTTCTTCAACCATTAATTTTCATGGCGTATTTTCCTTAGAGAGTGAGAAAACATTTTGAGCTTAGCCAATAGTGATTGCAAACCATATTGGCTTCTATTAAGAACATAATACAACACCATGTGACAGTAAAATGTGGTCAAACTATTTTTTCTATATATATTCAATGAGCCGATTATATGAATTTCCTGATTTTGACTCCCATTGAGAGCGGCTAAGAAAAGAACATAGTGGAGTTTTACACAGAGGGAAAGTGAAAGAAATAAATTTTTTAGAAAATAAGTGGGATAATAGGAAATCCACTTTCCCTAACTTAATCAATATAAAAACCACTTGAATTAGAATATAAAGAACAAGAAATTATGTGATATCCATCTACCCTATGGATGGTGCTGTAAAAGTTCTAGTGTACGCAGGACAACCCATGAAGAAGAAGGAAAATCAATACATCAAGGCACTACATATAAATGTAACCCCCCAAACCTCAATATTATCGTCTTCCTTTACGTACAACACACAAAACAATGATATGTGGTTTCTGTTCCCCTCATAATTATTGAAACTGCTTCAATACAGGTAGAAATATAAATCAATCAATTTGTATAAATTCATAAAGAGGAGGTATTTGGTTACGTGTTTTTTCCAAAGCACAGGGATGATTTAGCCCAGATTGGTACTGATTTATAATGGCTAGTGGTGATAACCCTAATTAGCACAGGTTTCCCTGAAACATTTGGTGTATTAAACTATGAGAGTACATAACTCTTCTCTTATTGCATCTATCTAATCACTGCTAACCTCCCAATGTTAATTTGGGATTTTCCATGGTTAACACATCTAGATCTCGAACAAATTTCTTGTGTTTTCAAGAAAGTAATAGACATATCTAAATGGCCTTTTCATATAACAATTCAACACCTTGGTTAAAGGTCTTATCCCCTAGCACAGGTTTGGGAGGAGTCAAACAAAGTTGAGGGTTAACTTTACATATGAAAAATAAATTGCATGAAAAGTGGGGCACTACATTTCGTTCCCCTTACATGAGCATCACCCTTGATGTAACACAACACCAAATCGGGAAGGATACATAGGAGAGAAGGTCAATAATGAAACATGTCATTTAATCAAACAAATTTTTGGTATAATGTGACCACATAGAAGCAGACTAAATTTGGAAAAACCTTAAATTTTAATATTCTATCAAAATTTTTAGTTACTTACATTTTACTTATTACTCAATTAGTATTTTTCTTTAGAGTACTTCTAAAACTCAAGCTCTTCATATCCATAATGAAGAATTTCAAAAAATTATGTCATAGGCATAGTTCTAACACACACATGTTACTAACAAACAATAAAGAATCACGCTAATACATGTGCGATAGGTGTTACATGACCCGAAAACCATGACTATAACCACACAATAAGATGATAATATATAATAACATATGTCAACAAGGAGGAGCGTCACGCCTCAAACATCACATTACATACATGACTAACATGATTAACTCATAGACCAAAGTAAACACCCCAAAAGGCATAACTCTATATTCATCCCAAAACATCACAAAGAAAATCCATATACCTCCGAAAGAGAAAGAATCATAGTACTAAACCAATCCTGCTCACTCAACCATAAATCCTGTCACTTGATTTCTTCATATCATGTCACTCAACCATAGAACCCCCAGCTCCTTATTTATCCATATTGGGTTACTCAACCATAGAGCCCCATCTCCTTATTTCTACATATCAGGTAACTCAACCATAAATCACTATCTCCTTATTTCTCCATTTAATGAGGTCGGGTAACGTTATTTCCCTAGGAACATAGAGCCCCGTCACCCCACCCAAGTGGAAAAGTAACATGTAATTCAGAAACTACACAACCATATGACTCCCTTGGGGTGTACTTCTATACAATGAAGTGGGTCCATATGTCCAAGCACTCCATGGTGAATCCCATGACCTTATTCCAAGACATTACAACATTAGAACCAAACAGAGCATTCCATTTCAAATGTCAACTGGCAAAAATCCCAAGCCTCGGGCTAGGCTACAAAACTTTTAAATTTGAAAATAAATTTTAAAAAATAAGAAAAATAAATGGCTAAATAGCCACATTAATGCAAATGCCTTTGGTAAGAACAAATAAAATTATATACCTAAAATTTAAGAATACCTCAGTAAAAAAAGATACTAGTTCTTTCAAAAAAAGAGAAGAATGTCAATTACAACTAAAATACGAGTGTAGAAATATCACATTACAATTACTATGTGGCCTTTCTAAGGCCACCAAATTGGGTACTCATCGAGTCGTTGCCACTTAGATATCGAGCCTCAACTCATAAAAATATTTTTAACCTATTGGGTTTTAAAATGGTACTTTAACAAAACCACAGTCAGGGGACAAAAATTCCCTCCTCTTTATGGGAGTGGTTCCGTTATTTAAATCAAGCAACAAAGCTTATATACAAATGTACGAATTTCATCTTAAGGCTGGATTTCTGACATCATGAAATTATTTTACCCAAAATATCTTATCAATACAAATGAATCGAAGAACTGAAGAAAGGAAATAGAATAATATAATAGTACTTACAGGAAATATAGGTAGCAGAGCACAACCTTATATGTACAGAGAAAAGGTGATAAAAAATAGAATCATTCTCATTCACATCATAAGATATCATTCCATAGGCACAAAGTTCTATAAATCATATCAATAAGAACACAAAGTTTCTTATTACAGAAGATAAATGATCCACATATTTTAGGAAAGAAAGGAGAGACAATAGATGAAGATAGAGATAAAGGGGAAATCATTCTGTATTGATTTCTTTCAATTCTATTTAAACTTCAAAAGTATCAAATTCCAAAAACTACAATGTGCCAAGCCCTTACATTTATAGATGAAGCGAAGAGAGGAGAAGAAGAGAAGGAAAGAAATAAGATTTGGAAGCTTAACCACCAACTATCAATGCCACTGCAAATCAGCCTACAATCTACCAAGTCTAGTTCTATATGTCTATTTGGTGTGTCGGAGAAGAAAGGATGGAAGATCGAATCAAATTTAATCTTGTTGAAGCAATCGTATCACGTATTAACAGTGTGAAAGACGTTTTCTAGATTCACAGCAATCAAATCCTCCTAAAAATAATATTTTATGTTTCCATGGCATACAAGAGGCCAAGATCTTTCCAATAGTATAAAATTTGTCGAATTTCGAGCACTGGGTCGAAAGTTATGCTTATTTCAATATTTGAATCGAATCCGTACAATAATGGTGAAAACGAAATTTTCAAAAAACGGATCTGTGGGCTTGAAAATGTAATTCCACCTTTAGCACAAAAACATGGATAGTGCAAAAGTCTCCCTCAAACCCCATAGACCTGCTATTCACTTTTGATATAGGCTCAACATGTGGCTCTTTTTGGGTGTTGAAGGAGTCACAACTCACTTTTACAATTATACTTTATTTTGATAAAAGGTTAAAATTCCCAAAGTGCTCCAACAATCCTCCTCTTCGCTTTGAATTTTCAATGTATATTAATTACATGTCTTCAATGGGGTTGTAACTCATTTTTTAACTTTACTCCTTTTGGCAATAAAGCCAAAATTCCAAAAATCCTCGGATGACCCACTTTCCTGCTTCGAACTTAAAAATAGCCACATGTCCTTTCACACACTTTAAGTATGCTTTTATACTTTTACACCCTTTTTTCTATAATGTATCAAAACATAAAAAGGGCCCACCTTTCTGCCATAGCTTGATTTGAACAATTAGGATCCTTCGGGAAATGGGGCCAATTTGATACTTTTGCAAAAATAACAAAAGTGACAAGTTCACCAAATAAACCTGCCACACCGCATCCAATCAGATATGTCCACGTATTCACGGACATTGGAAAAGAAATTTACAAGGAATATACATCTTTCACTCACGATTATAGAAAAAAAAAATACAGAGGAGGGGAAATAACTCCACCCTTCACGCCTGAAAAATAAATTGCTCCTCATGGAAAGGAGAACTGTAAACAATACTAGGCTCGATGCAATCCATGGCCATAGGAAAGGATTTGACAATTTCATTCCAATAGAGGAAACAATTTTCAAGCATCCAGACGGGAAGACAAAAGTTTACCCAACCATGTGGACTACAAGATTTTAAATTAATAGGGAGAGATTGCAAATGAGCACCAACTTCTTCCAAGCATGAATGTTTCTATCTCTCCAGACTTCTCACTCTTCTCTAACATATCTTAAAGGAACTAACTCAAAAATTTTGAAACTTGACTTGAAAAATGAGGGGAATTTTTAGGGTGACAATAACTGGCTCTTTCTTGTGATGACTTAGTTGGGACAGAGGAACAAGGTAAGATCAAGAACCATATAAAAAATTTGGGAAAGCAGACCAATGCCTTATCCATTGGGAAAATAGAGTCAAAGGCGAAGCAATATAGAAGACAACACACATGGAAGTGAAACAAACCAAAAAGGAAAAACCAAAAATATAAATAAAACACTGCACATAGTATATACAAAAGTACTGCATAATCACCTAGGACTTGAACAACTTCAAATATTGCCCACTATAAGGAAGTGGGAGAGAAGATCCATCCATATAGTCTAAGTAGAAAGAATTTTCTCAAGCATGCTGTTTGATTTTGAAAGGACCAAGCCAAAGAGAATCATACTTACCATGGATTCCTCTAGGTTCATGTATTTTGTCCCAGAGAACGAACAATGTCTCCAACTTGAGAATTTGGGTTGTTCCTTTCCTTCTATTTTCCACAGTCACGTATTGTTGTCCTTCTCATTTTTGTCCCAAATACTTGATGAAACATGATTGGATGTATCTCGGAGGATCATGTTTGAACCTTATAACATTTCCAAATTCTCTTTCCTTGAAGAAAAATTCATCTTTGGGCTTAAATGGTGGTTTTCCTGCATTTTTATGGTTTGACGGGTGTGTTTTTCCCCGTAAAATTTACATCTCTACATCAGTGGAAACATGGCCCTTTTTGGTTAGATGCGGCTTGGCAAGGCACTCTAAAAACTCTAAGGTTCACTTCAACCCAAAACTTGTCCACGTGGAGGAACGACGCTCATTTGAAAATTCACCTTTTGGTTTCACCTTGGAGTTGCACCAAGGAGACACATGGAGGTTTTTGGTGGGAGGGATGGTGCTCTATCCATACTTAGAATTTTTAAAGATAATTTATAAGGCCTGGGACATGTGGAGGGACCACAATTGTTTGGGGACTGGCCCCTAAGTTTTATTTTGAAGAAGCACTAGGAGGACACTTGGAGGATTCCACTCACTCTGCCCTTTGCTTGGACTTTTCAACGACTAAAGAAAAATGCCTCGGACCCTAGACACATTGATGCCTTCCACTGATCCTTTAAATTTCTTAACAAATTTTCCTGACTGAGACATGTGTTAAGCCTACACTCGTTTGATGGCTCTATTTTTTGGGCACCATATCAAAAGAGCACCATGAAGACACGTGGAGGATTCAGTTGGCTCCTTTTATATTAAGACTTTTAAAGGCCAAAAGGTTTTTTTCTTAGACCTAGGGCATGTGGAAGGACCACACTTGTTTGGAAACCTTCCTCTATACCTCACCTTTGTTAGTTACACCTAGAAGAACACGTGGATGGCTATGATATAAACTAGAAAAGGGGCATAATCAATGGTTGGTGTGTATTGCACCTATTTTTCTACCATTATTGCTCCAATACTCCTAGAGATGCGAATACGCACTATTTTTCATCATTTTGAATGAAATTCCTTATCATCTCTATCTGTAAAGTGTCATTGAATCGATTTAGAACTTAGTTTGCGAGTCTAAGAATTGTTAAGATTGATATTTTGAAGTTGGAATTGCTCGGGAACTTGTAAAAAAGGGAATTACTAGAGAAATGTTCGATGTGGGGTAGAATTGTAGAGGAAAGACTGGGAAAAGATAAAATGATGAAGGTTGTAGGCGCAAAAGGTGAAAAAGGTGTTGCCTCAAGAATGAAAAAAGATTACCTGTCAGATCCATCTGTGCAAAGCCTCTAGAAAAATGATTAGAAGACGGATTTCTCACCCGAAATAATCTGAATGATTAAAAGGAGTTTCAAAATAGTTATTGTATGGCATCCTAGTCATTAGTCGAGGGTCTGAGAAATGTGATCAATTCATAATTTCTCCACCTAGCAGATGTGGGTGTGAATTTGTTAAATGTCACTTTCTGTAAAAAATTAGTAGCAAGCAAAGGTCCCTCGAATATTCTTCTTTTTTGGGAAAAAATTTGGGGTGAATGAAATGTATAAATGCAATGAGAATACTCTTGCAAATGTTCAGAGTTTCAATTCCTAAGAGAAAATTTGAGAAATCCTTATTCGAAGAAGCCCGTTTGAGAAACCTGGTTAATTTATTTTGTGTTAGATTTTCTATCATCTCAAGTTGGTTACAGATGTATAGCCATTGATGAGCACTGAGATTACTCTAGAAGCTTTCCCCTATTGATGAATTTAAGAAATTTTGAAATTAATTTATGTCTAATCTCTAGAAATTTGTGTCTACTTTGTTTCAGAATGTCTGCAAATAGTTTCTTTTGTTCCTATTGCAATCTTACATTGAAATCTTTATGAAATCACATAGGATCTCATCCGTATGAAATTTTAATTGTATTTTCAATTTCATTTCAAGAAGAGCCTTCATCTTGGATGAGATAAAGAAATTTAAAATCAATTCACTGTCATTTGTTGATAGAGATTGTCTATAAGTCTTCGGGTGTACCTTAGGCATGATTGATTAGATACTTTAGTGTTTAATTGATTCTTTCAACTTGAGCCTTCATATTAGAGTATCAAGGATTATGTGAAAACATGTTGATCTAGGGCCTCCACTGAAGCACACCTTTTGGTTGAAGTAACGTCTTAATTGTTCTGATGTATTCTATTGTTGAGTTGTTCATTTTTGTGAAGTCCCTTCGAAGATCTGGTTTAATCAAATTTATCCTGCTTGATCTTCCACCACAATCATTCAAAAACCATGAATCCACCCTGAACCACCCTTTTTTGCCATATGTATCAACAAAGGAATAAAATCTACTTGCAAAAATATGTAGAACAATCAAGATTTCTTAATGTCTTCCATAACCTTAGCCTTGTGTTGAAAGTATCTCCATGGTTTAAATGTGACAACTCTTAAGATTTAAATTATGGAGTATTGACCGTATTTTCTCAAGGTTCTCTTCAAGGAATTTGTGCAAAAGAAGGATATCTCCATCTCTTTCATCAAACAGAGGTTACACTAAGGGTCCTCTCACCTTGGTCAAAGAGGCAGGACCTAAAGTTGTGAGGATAGGTCAAATCCTCTTAAAGGTGTTATCCATCTCTCCACAAATCTGAGTAACAAAGGGCTAGTTAGATCTCATCCCCAGATACAAAATGACACACATTATGATCTATCTACCTCTAATCTCCACATCTAATTTGTGTTGTTTCTTGGCTTGAAACGAAGAAAATTTTTGGATACCAACATTGTATTCATCTAGCTTCTGAAGATACATGATCCTCTTATCCAAGGAACTTATGAAACTTGAATCCTCAATAGCCCTCATTAAGTGAAAGGCTAGTAATTTCATTGTTATTGGCATTTGAGCTTCAAAACCATACACCACCTGAAATGGAGACATACCAATTGCTCTTTTGGGTGTAATTATATCTTCCCAAACTACATCATAGAGCTTCATGTGCCAATTCTTTTGAGATTCATTGACAAACTTCCGAACGATGGTTACAAAATTCTTATTTGTTGATTCTTCTTGTCCATTCCCTTAGGGGTAATAGTCCAAAGAATGAGCAAGGGAAATTCCATAACCATAGCAGAAATCCATAGTCTCAGAAGAAGAAAAAATTGAATCATTATCAGTCACAATTTTGTTTGGTACCCCAAACCTTATCACGATTTTTTCCTTAATGAAATTACACACCACCTCAGAAGTATTGCTTTTTACTGGAATAGCCTCTACCCACTTTGTGAAGTAATTTTTAGCAGTTAGTACGTGAGTTTGTCCAACATTGGAAGGTGGGTTAAAAGTTCCCATAAAATCCAATCCCAACTTAGGTATCCCAACAAAAGTATGGCAGGCTTCACACTTAACTACCCATTTTGATGCATCTCTGAGCAATGTAGGTCAATAGTACCCTGCACGAAGGATTTCAAGGTCAGTGAAAACAGAAGATAAATTCCCTCCATAATCCTGATCATGAAAATATGAAAACAACTTGTTTGGTTGCTCTTTGTCCACACATTTAAGGAATCTTCCATCTATGCCTTGCTTGAATAAAGTAGTTTCCCATAATACATACTATGTAGAACTTAGTTTAATAGCTCTCTTTTCCTTGGCACTCAAGTAGGATGGAAACTCTCCAGAAGTAAGAAAATGTGCAATACCATCATACCATTCATCTGTTGAACTGAGTAAGAGGACAACATGAACATCAACTGCTTCTTTGGACAATTCTGCATCATCTCCTTTAGTAATAAGTTCACATAAGACTTTACCTTGAACTAGCTTAGTTGGCTTGATATCAAGGTCATATTTTTAGACTTTTTCTACCCAATTACCTCTCTTAGTTCCAAACTCTTGTTGTGTAAGAATAGAGTTGATGGTTGTATCAGGTACAAGCACAATAGAGTGATAATTAAGAATATAAAAATGAAACTTTTTGACAACTTTGACCACTACAAAAGTATGTTTCTCCATCATAGTATATTTCAATTCATGAGCTTTAAGAACATAGCTCATGAAGGCAATTGGAAGTTCATGATTCTCAGATTTTTTTTGAGTTAGCACAACAACCAAGGTACTCTCTATAGAATAACAATAGCTAATAAAATATTTTCCGAAATTAGGACATTCTAAGATGGGGGTTCTAGCAATGAATTTCTTGATACCTTCAAATTCTTCTTTACCTTTGGAAGTCCATTTTTTTTTTAAATTTCCTTTCATTATGTGAGCATTACTCATAGTTAATTCTACAAAATCTGGAATGAATCTCCTTAGGAAATTTATCTTTCCAAAGATAGAGTGAACACACTTTTTGTTTGTGGGAAGATGGATCTGTTGGATTTCTTGAAGTCTTTCATGATCTATCTTGATACCTTCTTTGGAAACAATATGCCTAAGCAACTTGCCTTCAGTAAAACCAAAGATAGACTTCATAGGATTGAGGGAAACTCCATGTTCTCTACATTTTTGAAGAACTATTTCAAGATGCTGAAGATGATCTACCCTTGTTTTGGAAAAAAATAGTCAAATCATCAAGGTACACAACAGTAGACTTTCCCTTTATACTTCCCAAAGCTAAATCCATTTTCCTCTGGAAAGTGGCACCATCATTGATAATACCAAATGGCATTCTCTTGTAGGCAAAGGTTTCGCAAGGGATAGTAAAAATAGTCTTATGCTGATCTGGGGTACTGACTTCAAATTCATTGTATCTAAAGAATCCATCTAGCATAGACAACATCAGAGCTTGAGACAACTTGAAAAACTTGATCCATCATGGTGAGTGGATATTTGTCTTTTAGAGAGCCCTGATTCAAATTCTTGAAATCTACAAAGATGCAAATCTCACCATTATTCTTTCTAAAAGGCACAATATTGGAAATCCATGTTTAATGATGTATTGGGAAAATAATATTATCTTTTAGTAACTTTTGGATCTCTTAAAAAATAGTATCAGCAACCTTAGGATTGTACTTCCTTTTCTTTTGCTTGAAAGGTTTGATCCTAAGTTTTAGAGGGATATAGTGTTGCATCTTCTTTGGTTGAAAAACCTTAAGATATTCATATGAATAGACAATAACATCAACATACTTTTTTAATAAGTTTACTACTTTATTTTTCTCTTCTTGAGTGTAGAATTTTGCAATATTCACCACCCTCAGTTCATCATTGCTTGTAATATTGACCTTCTCATACTTAGTAGATTGTCGAGTCCCTTGAGAAGCTTCAGATTTGATGAACCTATCATGTTTTGTCAAATAGATCTTCTAGACTCACCAATCCTTTGGGAATCTTGTTACCCTTCAACTTCATAATGCCATCCTAATCCATCTCTTCCTTGATATCTTCCTCATTAGAGGGAACATATTCTCTAGGTAGAGTCTCACTTCCTTCAAAATATAATTGGTTTAAGTTTTACTTAAGCTCCAAGAATGAGAGAAAGTGTTGATTATCATTAAAAACCTACCAATTTATTGCATTATCTGGTACACTGGGCCTATGAATCATTTCAATGGTAAATTTCTCTTGAGAGAAATGTGGATGTGGATTTAACAGACATCCTGAGATAGCTAGAGAATCAGCTCTAGTATTCTTCTTTCTTGGGATACCTTCAATTGAGAAAGTATCAAGGAATTCAATGGAATCCCAAACAATATTTCTATAATGTTTCAATCTCCTATTCTTGACTCGGTAAAGATCCATTATCTGTTTCACAATCAACTCTGCATCACCACGAGCACAAAGATTCTTTACTCCTATTTCTTTTGCCATGTGCTCATCCCAAGGATGAGAGCCTCATACTCAGCTATATTATTTATATTTTCAAAATGAAGATTGAAATAAAATGGATGAATCTTCCCTGCTAGAGAGATTAACACCACACCAGCTCAAGAACCAGATGAAGAGAATCTTCCATCAAACTCCAACGTCCAAATTCCTTTGGGATCATGAATCACTCCCTCAGGAAAACTTTCCTCGTCATCTGACATGATCATATAGTTTCCATTCCCTATATCTTCATAGAGTATTTGTGCTTTTGGATCATCAGTATTTTGCACAATATACACATTTTACTTTTCTAGTAATAGATTTCTTATATTTTCATTGACCAGGATCAAAGCATCTAACCATTTCATCTGAATTTCACCTCCTACCTCTTTATAGAAATTCCTACTCTACAACATACCATATGAGGGAGGAATATCAACAACCAAAATAGTGGTTGTAACCCTTTTCTTTGGAAAAGTAGTGACAACTACTTGTGCATGTTTAATCCTCCCAACCAAAAGCACTTCTCTACCCTCCATGGAATAGCAGGAACCAAAGGTACGTGTTACAGTTAGGACCAAACCATGAGGTAATTTTTTTGGAATTATATTTTCTAATCCTCCTGAGTCTATAACACAATTACTAAGTTTATAGCGAGCTATGAGGAGAGTCACATATAATTGTTCAATTTTCTCATTAGGGGAAGTGACTGCAGCTACAAGGATTAGTCGAGGTGAGGAAGAGGGAGTGGGAAGAATACTTTTAGATTTATTGCATGAGGCTTTGGATTTGGAATTGACAAAGTTTACCATTTTAGCAAAGGATTTTGGATGGGTTTGGTAAAACTCTTCCTCTGAAATTTGAATTTTGGTCTTTTTGACATTATCAATGATATCAAAAGACCTAAAGGAATAGGAGAAACTTTTAATTTATCAACTTTAGGAATTTAAGGAAAAGAATTTTTGGAAACAGAGGTAGAAGGAGGAGGATTTGAATTACTCACCTTTTGCGTGTAGATAGTGCGGAATAGGAGCTCATTTTCTTGCAACCAGTAGAATACTTATAGGAAACTCCTTGGATTTCTTAGCAGGCTACATCGCTTTTTCTTTTCTGTTCATTTTCTCCTGAGTCATAACAAAATATGACTGAGTATTCATCTCTGCCACTCTTTCATCATATCCATCTTCTTCATCCATACCTTCAGTTGTAAGGAAATGAACTTGAGATCCACCAAGCTCTTCTAGTTATTTGTCAACCTCTTCTTCTTGTTTTTCATAGAGTTCATTAAACTCCTCATAATTAGGTTGTTCAATGTCACAAGTTACATTCATTAGAACCTTGATAGGTTGGCCTTCAATAGCCAATTTATTCTAAGGAGGTAATCAATTCCTAGGCTGAAAAATTACTTCTTAGAATATCTTGATAAGGAGTATGTTGAGCCAATTGCTCTTTTATGGAAATGAGATAATTTTCTAACTTCTACACTAACTGATTTGAATTGGCTCCAGGAGAGGAAGAGGAGGATGCTTTAGACTTGGAGGGTTCTCTTTTCAATTTACCAGACATGATTAAATCATCCTCAACATTGATAGCCAAATGTTGATCAACGTCCAGAGTTGCAAGGTTAGCTCTCCTTTAGCTTATTTTAGGTAACCGAGCATTGAGGAAGAAGAATTTTTTCATTTGATCTACATGATGAGTTTTCTGTGGAATTTTATGAATGAGATTGTTGAAGTTGGCCACAAATTATCTCATGGGCTCATGTGATTCCTTCTTGATATGAGAAATTTGAGCCAAGAGAGCATGCACATCTTCAGTATGTTTGAAACATTACTAAAATTGAGTTGTCAAGGTGGCCCAGTCAATAATTGACCTAGCAGGAAGATGATAGAGCCAATCAACAACATTATCCTGCAATTTTTCTACAAAGATCTTGACAGAAAAATCTTCATGCTCCATCCCAAGAATCCCACATGCAACACTGAAGGTTGCAATTTGTTCATCTGGGTGTACCTTCCCATCACCTTGGAATTTAGGAAAACCTTTCCAACTACTCCTGGGTAACTCATTCAATGGTTGATCAAGAGAAAGAGGCCCAATAAGTTGTCCCCAAGGTAGAGGTGATGCCATCTGTGGGAATATTTTCTGAAGGGGAACTGAAACACCAACAAGTATCAGAGCAAGAAGATTAGGGCTGAGTTGTTTTGGAGGAATGCTATTCTTGAAATTTTTATCTTTAACAGGAGGTGTTCTTACAGAATGAGTTCTTCTGTTCCTTCTTACTGGAAGACGAGAGAAGTTTTTTTTTGCAAAAGTCGAAAATGAGAATCTTAAACCCCGAGATATTTTTTCCCACGTGTATATCATATAGTCGCCAAACCAAAAAAATGATCTTGAAGTTGTTTAAGAAAGGGATACGTTGAAATGAAATCCCCAGCAGAGTCAGCAAAAACTATTGGGTTTTAAAATGGTACTTTATCAAAACCACAGTTAGGGGATAGAAAGTCCCCACTCTTTATGGGAGAGGTTCCCATATTGAAAGAAAGCAACAAAGCTTATATACAATTTTACAACTTTCATCTTAGCACTGGAATTCTGACATCTTGAAATGCTTTTAACCAAAATAGCTTATTAATACAAACAAATGGAAGAACTGAAGAAATTAAAGAGAAGAATATAACAGTACTTTAATGAAAAAAAAAATAGCGGAGTATAACCTTATACGTATTGAGAAAATATGATACAGAAAAAAATCATTCTCATTGATAGAATAAGATATCATTCCATAGACACAAAGTTCTAGAACTCATATTAATAACAACACAAAGTTTCTTATTACAGAAGATAAATGATCCACATATTTTAGGCAAGCAAGGAGAGACAATAGATGATGATAGAAAGAAAGGGAAAATTCTTCTGTATTGATTTCTTTTGATTCTATTTATACTTCAAAAGTATCAAAGTCAAACAACTGCAATGAACCAAGCCCTTACATTTATTGATGGAGCAAAGAGAGGAGAAGAAGAGAAGGAAAGAAATATGATTTGGAAGCTCAACCACCAACCATTAATGCCCCTGCAAATCTACCTACAATCTATTAACTCTAATTCTACATGTCTATTTGGTGTATTGGAGAAGGAAGGATGGATGATCAGATCAAATCTGATCTGGTTGAAGCAATCAGATCACCTATTAATAGTGTGAAAAACATTTTCAAGATTCCTAGCCATCAAATGCTACTAAAAATAATATTTTATATTTGCATGGCATAAAGGAGGCCAATATCTTTCCAACTGTATCAAATTTGTCAAATTTTAAGCACTGGGTCGACATTTATGCGTATTTGAATATTTGAATTGAATCCGTGCATAAATGGTGAAAATGCAATTTTGGCAAAACAGATCTGCAGGTCCGAAAATGCAATTACGCCTTTAGCAAAAAAAGATGCAAAGTGTGAGAGTCTCCCTCAAACCCCAGAGGCCCTCTATTCAATTCTGATATAGGCCTGACACGTGGCTCTTTCTTAGTGTTGAAAGAGTTGTGGATCACTTTTTACAATTTTAATTTATTTTGATAAAAGGTTAAAACTCCCAAAGTTCTCCAACGAACCACCTCTCCACTTTGACTTTTCAACGTATATTCAATAATTGACTTCAGCGGGGTTACGGCTCAAATTGTAACTTTACTCCTTTTGGCAATAAAGCTGAAATTCCCAAAAGGATCTGACGACCCACCTTCCTTCTTCAAACTTAAAAATGGCCATGTGTCATTTTGCGGGCCTTTGGAATTCTTTTATACTTTCACACCCTTTTTTCCATAATGCATCAAAACATTAAAAAGGTCCTCCTTTTCGCCATATCTCGATTCGACCAATCATGATCCTTTGGGCCACTGGGCCAATTTGATACTTTTGTAAAAATAACAAAAGAGACAAGTTCACCAAATAAACCTGCCATGCCGCATCTAATCAGAGATGTCCACGTATCCACAGACATTGGAAAATAAATTGACATGGAATATACTCACATCATTCACGACTGTAGAAAAAAAATATAGAGGGGAAAAAAATCCACCCTTCATGCCCGAAAAACAAATTGCTCCTCATGGAAAGAACAATTGTAAACAATACCAGGCTCGATGCGATCCATGGCCATAGAAATTGATTTGACAATTTCATGAATGAAGGAAAAATATTTCAAGCATCAAGATGGGAAGACAAAAAGTTTACCAAACCATGTAGACTGTAAGATTTTAAATTAACAAGGTGAGATTACAAATGAGCACCAACATATTTAAAGAAAAAAAAATTCTCTCTCCAGACTTCTCCATCTTCTCATATATCTCTCAAATGCACCAACTCAAAATTTTTGAAACTTGACTTGAAAAATGAAGGGAATTTTGAGGCTGACACATAACCATAAATGATAATATATCCATATACCTCCCAATCACATATACAAGGATCCACATAATTAAAATCACATAGGATTATTCTATGGACAACCCACATAGGAAATAACAAAGGATGCTAGTTTTCATAAGTTGAATCTAAGGTGGTGTGCATCCATAATATATTGAGGAAGCAAGAAGTATACTAAACAAAAAGAAGTGGGTTTTCAGTATACATGAGACTCCACTTCCTAACTCATACTCAGATGAAGGTTATGAAAACCTGGTATATGCCTTCTCTCTCCAAAAGATACAATCTTAACTATTCCTTCCCTTAGGTTCATCAAGTGAAAGGTAAAAAATATAGCAAATAACTACATTATTAATAAAATGATGTTTATGAAAAATAATCATAGCATCTTACACCTTGTAAAATTACAGGGTATAGCATAATCATTACTTTTACGGATTTACAATACATCATGTTTCCACATAATGCACCCAAAGTGCAAGTACTATACAATATGGGTCATATGATCACTATATGACCCCCTAATTCATGACATGAACCATCACATATTACATGAATTATATATATGATTAAAACTATGGCAATATCATGATACAATCCAATTCACTATATACCAATCTTGTCATGTGACACATCAAGACACCTACATATAAAAAACAACAAGACACTCAAAAAATTAACAATCCATAATAACATTTTTTCACACACACCAAGGTGACACATCACACACAAAATCCTGATTGAATCCACAAAAAGAAGAGAGAATACACTCATCACAAGCACATCAACATAGTAAAAAATATGCACTAAGTGACATATATAATGTGTGCATTCATAATATTATAATTACAACATTGGTCACATAACAACATATATCACACTAATCTTCTCATCTCTACCACCACCATGCAAAATCATCACAACTCTAATCCATCCAAGATTGTTTGAGAGCATGAACCTCCGCTCTGATACCATATGTCATGCCCATAATTTTGACACACAAATTTACAATATTAAAAATACTGGTAATTTTTTATTTTTTGACTTAAATGGTTACTACACAAACACCCGATGGGTTCTAATAGAAAATATCAACATCACGTAAGAAACTTACACAAAATATTGACCCAAATCGGGCAACATGATAACACCATATACACATCGATCTCACATTCTCCATAAACGACAAATACTATCAATGACCCAACCAAAAAAGAAACTCAAGGATTGGAAAATCCACAACACAACATTACCACGTTTACATCTTGGTTACGATTAAAATTCAAAAAGAATTTATCTTGCAAGGATAAATTCACCTTTTCTACCTCCATACTATTAAATTCATTTCAACTTACAATATAAAGACTTAATTTGGATCTTTCTCCCTTACCATAAACATCCATAACTTAAATAAATATTTTCCATATTTCAAAAATGCATAAAAAATTCATAATTCTCTTGTTCTTATGTTAAGGTTCTTCTTATCAAAAAAATTTATTTAATTTTCAAATTTTACCCTTGTTAGATAAGTGAATCCAACATGAAGCCAAGGAAGAAATCTTAGGATTTTATGTAGATTTAGATTCAAATTACTTTCCCCTAAACCTTTTTCCATCACTTTATCTTTAGTTTCTTGTTATAGTTGCTATGGTTCAATAACTTGTTTGATTCAATTCAACATTTTCACTTCATAAATTTTTATTTTAGATATATACATTTAAGAACTTGTGTTTGCTTTTAAGTTTTATCTCACTAAGAGAAATTCATATTCTTATTTTTTCACAACATAATAATTCCTCATTAAGTTATAAGACTTCAAGTATGACAATATTCCTAACCAAAATATTATTAATTCTTATGCTTTTTACACTTATGTCATACTTTGGTCTTGCTATTGACATTGTTTTAGAACAATTGTAATTCAAATGACACATAGTTTACACTTAAGGATTTGTGACTACAAGAAGTGGTGGCCCTGCACCTAACTAATGATTTCACTGCTCTAAGACCATCAAGTATTAAATGCATATAAAAAGACAACTCAACAACAATATTCTTTGCAAACACCTTCTAAGGGATAATTTTAGATCGTTGGGTGAATATGAATTAGCATTTCCTTCACTGGTATCCTTAAGAGAGGATCTACAATATATTAAATTCAAAATAATTCATGGATGGCATCTTAAAATGTTGACATCATAGTGTAACGCCAGCTAAAATCTCCCACTTAAGACACATGAACAACCTAGGTTTAGTTAGAAAATTATTGGAGTATTTTTTTAAAGTGTTAACAACCAAAGTCTCAAGGACAATTAAATTCAATTGATAACTTTTCCCATTAAAAAATTACTAATTCCACATTAAATGCAACAAGTGTAATAAGTCCACACCTAACTCAAATCTCCTTAGGGATTAATTTAATCACTGATTATACTTGACATTTTAGCTAAATACTCCCTGGCTAAAAAATTTAGGGTTAAGGGAAAAAAAAAAATTAAATACCCAAGGTATTTAATTCCACAATATCTAAGAAAAGAGCAAGCTTTAATTATAGTGGGGGAAAATAATACATATTTAAAATCATCAGAGTAAATTCTTACTTACCCACTCCTAGAACACTCTTAAAATATTCAACCTAATTTTTCTCAAAATTAACACACTCAAAATTTCCCTAAATGATTTGCATTGGATAGGAAATTTCCTCACCTTTCCAATGATATAAACAAGTCCTCCTAACTCCTCATATTTCTCCAATTATAGACCGGCAGACCTTGGGAGGAAACTTTTCCCAAGAGTGGGCCTGCAGGCCTAGGCAAGAAAATTATCCCGCGCGTGGGCTAGCGGAGCGGAGGAGAAATTTACCACATTTTCCTTCCTTGGTGCAAAATCATGATTTTCTTCTACATGCCCGCGAGCCCAAAGAGGACACATGTCATCTTTTCAACACCCCGGTGGAAAATCAAGCCATTGGAGCGATTTAAGACATTATGTCTTTTTGGCCAAAAAGCGCTAGCGCTCAAAATGGTGTGTGTCTTTACCGAAACCCAAGGTGCTATGTGTCAAGATTTTATTAGTTGTGGGCTAGTGGGGAGGTGGAGGAAACCTATAAAAATTTCAAAAAATTTCCGAAACGCTAAGTTAAAAAGGGATCTACTCCTCTACCAACACCTTGTGTACCACGTGGTAGCCTCTGATTAGTTTTGGGCCGAGGGGGAGGTGGAGGAAACTTAGAAAAATTTCTTAATTTTATTTTGAAAACCACTAGGATAAAAATGATTTCGCACGTCCACCGTTACCTCGTGACACCACATGGAAGCATCTGATTGGCTATGGGCTGGCAGGGCGGCGGGGAAAATTTTCCCAAATTTTTTTTGAAAACTCAAAACGTAGAAAAGAACCCGCTCCTCCGTCGATGCCTCGCGATGCCACGTGGTAGCTCTTGATTAGCTGTGGGGTGGTGGGGTGGCAAGGTGGCGGGGAAAATTTAGAAATTTTTCCCAAATTTTTTTTTCTAAAGTGCTAAGGAAAAATTCAGACCTGGGGGTCCTCCAAGGAAATTTTTCCCATTTTTTTCATTTTTTTTTACAGTTAGAATTATTATTTTTGATGCCAAATAAAAAAAACTTCAGAAGCCCATAAATTTTGATATACAGCTTAATTTTGGGAAAAACGAGGACTTTTTGGAAATATCCCAATGTCATCTTTACACAAGATTCATTAAATTTTTATTTTGATAAATTTTTATAGGGTCAATTTCATGAAAGCATTCTACAGGCTTTTATAGTACAAACTGGTAAATTTTAACTTATAATTATTATTTTCAAATTTTTCTTTCTTTCTCCTTCTACATGCCAAAAAGACATGGAGGTTTTCCATTAGGGAAGTGTTAGGATAGATTACAAGTGTAAAATTATTGGATTGATTCACATTTCAAAATTACTATTTTCTTTTTACAACAAAAAGCTTGCAGATTTGCCTCGGCTCGATTGCAAGGTTTTCAAGACATTTACTTGAGTCTTTTAGATGGGTTTGGGACAATTTTGGCCTCATTAATTCCAATTGATTATTTCATTTTCCTCCTATCTATTTGCAGGGTTATTTGAACACTTGATTAAGGAATTTTACAAGGTATACCATGAATTAAAAGAGGTGTATACGTTTCCAGAACATGGATTAAACTATCTCTTTTTCCATGAAATAAAACATTGAATTTACTCCATGCTGGTCTTAAAATATTTTTCTTTCCTTCAATCAAATATCAAAACAAGAATGCAACTTTTATTCGTTTCAAATCATGCACTTCATAAAAAAGAGTATTACATTTCCTTCATATGCATTTCTTTATTTCAATCAGAGAATTCAATTACATTTAAAAGATAATATTCAATACCACAACGTAATTTGAGAAATGTAATACATCATTTATTGATTTTAGAATGCAACTTCACAAAATATGTATCCTTCTTTCACATTCTTTCCAAAAAACTAGAAAAAAGAGTATAACTCTTTTACATTTATAATTTCAACTTTCATTCTCAATACAAAGTATCTTTCCATTAAAATTAATATATATATCATCCACTTCAAAGTGGGAAAGGGATATAGTAAAATTTCATTTCACAAAGGGACTGTCAAATTGTCTTTTTTTTCTCTGCTCCAGAACAACAACATGCAGATATTCTCATTCTTCAAATTTTGATCACCACAAGAGTAGGGGAAAGGAAATTCTCTCCACCAAAAAAATCCATCCAATTAAAAGTATAATCCATCCTTATTCATTCACCCTCAATCGCCCACCACAAATCAATAAGAAATTTGATCCAACTCATTACAACAAATGGATTCCACAAACACTGAAGCAACATTTTCACAATAAAACATAGTAAAAAATAGAATGTAGTTTACAACTACATTAAAGCACAACAAACATTACTGAGGCTTCATCAATAAATCCAAAGGAGCAAGGAACTATGAGGGATGATTCTTATACCTCCCAAAAGGGAGAATGGGTATCACCACCTGAATTGCAAATCGCCAAAATATAGTATATCAAAACCCTAACTTTCCTTATACCTCCCCAAGTACCCCCTTATTTCTCACATTTCCTTATGCTTTTCCCAACCTCTTATGGCACCTCATAACGAGTAAAGAAATGCAAGCTATTTCTTTATAAGGGTGGAACCCGAATCCCAACTCCCTCCACACTTATACCTCCCCAAAAAACTTGTTCCTCCCACAAAATGAACCCCATAGTCTTCTCCTACACCATACCTAGCCCATCCACCTAACATCCCACGAACATGCCAAAACATTCACACAATAACATTTACATTCATAAAAGAAGAGCATTTTAAGATCCAAGATCTTACCTCTCCATGATGGAGTTTCCCAAGTTCCAAACAACATTTTTTTCCAAGAAAACAATCCACAAATCCACCAAACAAAAAGCATACAACAATATTTAAAATTCCCCATTAGTAAGAGCTCCCAAAATAGCAAGGAATTCACCCAAGAATGAAGTCTAAAAAAATGAAGTAGGCAAAAAACAAGGCAAGGAATTCAAATTTTATAGAAGAGGGAAGGGAAGAGGATGAGGTGGATCCATGTAGGATGCCACATCACACATAATTAACCCCAACCCCAAAATTCAACTTCATTATCCAATGAATAATAAATGGGTGGGTGAATAATATGACAGATTACTTACACACTCCAAAAAAAAGCCCGCATCCCAAAGGACTAAAATTAAAAATCATGTAAGAAAGTGCAATTAGAACATACAATTTGACTTACAAATATGCATAAAGAAGGTCTAAATTCCCACTCTCCAACAATAGGTATGGTTGGTAAATAAATTTAAGAGGTATGGGACAATTCTAATTTGTCTCACAAGCCTCCAAAATCAACCTCAAAGGACGAATTCAAATTTCTAAGAAGGTGAAGTGTTTTCACACTCAATAGTTAACTTACACGTCACTTACACATCTCTTACGACACTTTAATTCAAGGCCAAAAACTTTATTAATTACTTTCTTATGACACATTTTAATTAATTAACCTAACAACATGATCACTCATAATATTACACACCATTTTAATAAATAATGAAAGGGTCAATGCACCACAAAATAAACACATGCAAACATCAATAAAAAAGGAACCAAATAAATAAGTACACACTACCCTCAGTCACATTTAAAGGTGATATCTCCCATGGGAATCCCTAACAATCAAACACACACACACGAACAATACAAGTTGTCATGGTGATCATGTTGAATTCATCTAGAATTCCAATGTGGTTGGTCTCACATCCCCCGATGTTTGTTGTGATATATTTTTTGAAGCCGTAGAATACAAATACCCCTTCGGCCTCGTGGCCTTATTATAACATCCAAATGAATATAATATAATTTCAAAATCGTCAATATATATATGAATCATAACAACATCCAGAAAATCAACAATATCACTTAGAATTTCATCAGCAACTATATAATCATCAATTTTAAATTCAATTTTTTTGTTTTACTCAATATATCGAAATATCACATGTCCTAACAACATCCATATAAATATATATATTATATATATATATATATATATATATATATATATATATATATAACCATGTCCAACAACATGTCAAAATCTATATAAAAATGTCTCTAACAATCACCATGCATCATATATGAATCAGAGTTAACAATAATCCATGATCTGACATCAAACACCATACTACATCAAAACTATAATAATGTCCATAATATATTCATTAGTATCATGATCAATATCAAAAGTGTCAAAGGGAAGCAGACACTACATCCCCCTCCCCTTAGACTCAACTTCCTCTTGGAAGTCACTGGAAAGAGAGAAAGGAAAAAATGCAATAGAAAAGAATCACTCCATTATGGGATTGCTTTCTTTAAACAAGTGTGGGTCTACAAAACCTAAGTTTGGTCCAATGCCATTCAACAAGAAGAAGGGATATTGCAAGGGATGAGTTCTAAAATTTCTACATGCAAGGCTACGAACACTTAAATCTAGAGAGTAAATTTACGCTATCAACCAAGATACTACACATAACAATATAACATGAAGAGTTCAAAAGAGTCTTAAGAGTAACCACCAAGTAGAGGAATAATAAGTATAATTACATTAATTGAGAAGGACCACATAGTTTCCCAAGGAATACAACATACTACAGTAACAAAAATTAAGGTTTACACTAGGGTTAAATTATGCTTTCATAATTCATTGTTTAGGCAAGGTTATCAAAATCAACCAAGGCTAAAATTTTATACGAGAGACATGTTTACTAAATTAGCAAGCATTTATAATTGAGAAACTATTTATGGAAAACATTTCTATAACTCGAGAGGATACAGTTAACTTTTCATGGTAATATTAAGAAATTTCATGACTAAGAGGTTTCCTATAGTCTGATTTTTACACTTTTTTTTAAGAATCAAACACACTACACCAACCAAATCTAGAGAAGGCAACCATTTAATAAAAGAAAAATATATATTTATCTCTCCTAACAACTAACATATCAATACAAGAAGTACCATTCACAATAACATATAGGGATTCATTTATCTTATTTCCTGATCAAGCTCAGAATAACCATAAAGAGAGCGCAAGCATAAATCGTAACACCAAAGAGCACTCAAGGTCTCTAGGGAGAAGAAAAAGAAGAAAAGAAGACTTCCCAAAGTTATTTTATATCCTTAACATATGTTTCCTTAAAATTACAATAACTTAGGTCTCTAAGGACAATACAACATGCAAGGAGGTTTCTTAAACAAGAAATAAATCTCAAACCAAAAATTCAAAAACTCACACTCATCGGGATATGGGATGATTAAGGTATGATGACCCAAAAATCCCAAAAAGAAAGGCACATACCTCCATGAACAAGAAGGTACTAAGCAACTAGAACACACTACTATCCACAAGGTGCTTCACAATTCTAGGTAGTTGACAGAACTACAGGTTTAGCTATACATTGTACTCCAATACACATAAATCTTACTTATTTATAAATCAACTCATTAATTCAAAATTTGTAGTTTCATTTGCTTTGCACATTAATTTAGGAGTTTTCTTAATTAAACTTCCTTTTATTATGATATCACAAGTTTGAGTTATAAGGACCACTAAGGGGGCATGATATCTTGCCAATTGTAAAGGGGGAAAAGAGAAACATTATTTATTTTACTCCTAGGGGAGGTAGATGGACAAAGCTTTTCCCTTTCTATTTTTCTACATGGTTTTTATTTCTTTTATTAATCTACCAAGGCTAAAGCAAGGAGCATTTTCTCTTTCTATGTTCCGGTTTATTTATTAAGCTTCAAGTCCAAATCTCCTCAATTAAAGTTTTTATGATGTTTGGGTGAGTCAAATTTTCAACAAAATTCAATGACAAGGAAGGGTAAACATATCACACTATTACTTTTATGGGAGAGAGGTAAATCAACACACCAAATTTTTAATTCTAAGGAAACAAGGGACATTCAACATAGAAAACACATTGCTAATTTGTAAGAACTAGGAAAAAGTAAATCAACATGGATCCCAACAATATTTTTGAGAGTTTTCCACTAATTACAACTATTATAAAACATTCCTAGTGGGTTTCTACAAGTTCTCAGAGGGAAGTTACAAGGAAAGACCCATTAAGGAAGCACACTTACTTTTACTGATCTACTAGGGTTTAACAATGTTTGTTGTTTTGGCGAAAACATTTTTACTCACATGATAAGAGAAGGAAAGTGTTCAAAATTCTACACCCATATTACTACAGGATACCACCAACCAAGCAATCAAAATGACAAAGAAATATTTTAATTATAAGAACACCACATACTCACTAGAAAGCATCAATTGTAAGCACCCAATCAGCTATCTATTCAATACGGTTTTATGACCAAGAGTTTATAGTTTCACAAGAAGAATCCCGTTATAAGTTACCATTTAGATCAACTCATCAAGGTCTAAGTGCACTAACATCACTAGTGGCATGGTCCAAAAGACTCAACACATACATAAGTGTCTCCACGTAATTTAAAATTAATAGGTCATAGAGTGTTATTCATAGTAACTAAAAAAATTAAAGGAAAGGGTAGACTTATTTATAGGTCAAGAGGGAAATCAAACACAATTACTTCACACAAACAATACTCGAATGGGGATTAATTATAACCATAATTATCAATATGCATACAATCCCTCAAGTCACTACTTTATATAATGGAAATAAGGAAATCTTGATAAAACTTAGCATGCCATCGGAAAAGAATCCACTATCAGACACACACTTTTCTACCAACATCTAGAGCCAACCAAAATCAATCCTATCCTAACATAATTTATCAACCCATAATTAAATACCTCTGCTGCCGACAAGGTTCAAGCTCTTACCAGATTGTAAGAGAATAACCACCACCGCTAACAGACTTACCATACTAGAATGCTCAACAAAATGAGCCTCTCTATCTAGCAAGGTCGATCAATGAAAAGGTCACTCTAAGATCCTAAACATCCTCAAGGTTCCATGCTTCCAAAATCAAGGCATAACTTTAAACACCTAAGAGGACATTCAAGACACCCAGGGTGTACCCCCATACAACGAAATGTCACGATACAAAAATCATGGAACCATCTAAACATCTTGCAAGAAGGAAACCACGTAACAGTTAGCTAAGTAGCAAACAACATAATGAGCTTTGAATCAGCAATCAAAATAAAATCTAAGAAATTTCAACAATCAAGGAAAGTGGATAAGTAGCCGTATTGCAAGGTATGAAAATTCTAACAAAATAAATAAATAAATAAATAAAAGAGCCAAATCAATCATAAAATAAGATGTTAGTTGTTGATAAAAATAACACAATATTACGAATGTAAAACCCAAAAGTTAACACCACATTCACACCTCAACCCTTCATGGCTGCCCAATAGGGGTACTCTACCACATTTTTCTTAAAGTGTTAACAACCAAAGTCTCAAGGAAAATTAAACTTAACTGATAACTTTTCCCATTAAAACAATTACTAATTCCACATTGAAATCAACAAGTGTAATAAGTCCACACCTAGCTCAAATCTCCATAGGGATTAATTTAATCACTAACTATATTGAAATTTTAGTTAAATACTCCCTAATTAAAAATTTAGGGTTAAGGGACCAAAACAATTAAATACCAAAGGTATTTAATTCCAAAATATTTAAAACAAGAACAAGGTTTTAATTACAGTGGGGAAAAGAATACATATTTAAAATCATTGGAATAAATTCTTACCTTACCCACTCCCAGAACTCTCTTAAAAGATTGAACCTAATTTTTCTCAAAATTAACGCATTAAAAAATCCCCTAAATCAACCCCATTGGGATACGAAATTTTCTCACCTTTCCAATGATATAAAGAAGTCCTCCTAACTCCTCATATTTCTCTAGTTATAGGCCGGCAGACCATGGGAGGAAAAGTTTCCCAAGAGTAGGCCTGTGGGACTAGGGAGAAAATTATTCCATACGCAGGCCGACAGAGTGGAGGAGAAATTTGGCGCATTTTCCTTACTCAAGGAAAAAGTGCAAATTGCCTCCGTGTGCCCATGAGCACAAAGAGGACACGCGTCAGGCTTTACACAACACTGCAGTGGGAAAATCAAGCTGGCGGAGCGATTTAAGACATTATTTCTATTTGGCCGAAAATTGCTAGGGCTCAAAATGGTTCCGCAATCTCTACCAATGCCCAAGGCGCTATGTGTCAAGCTCTGATTGGTTGCAAGCCACCAGGGACATGGAGGAAACCTAGAAAACTTTCCAAAAAAATTCTGAAATGTTAAGTTAAAAAGGGATCCGCTCCTCTGCCAACACCTCATGCGCCACATGGAATCCTCTGATTTGTTTCGGGCCGGCGGGGAGGGCAGAGGAAACTTAGAAAAAATTCAAAATTTTATTTTGAGACCCACTAAGATAAAAAGGATTTCGTGCATCCGCCGTTGCCTTGTGAGGACCACGGTGGGCAAGCATCTGATTGGCTGCATGTTGGTGGGGGGGGCGGGGAAAATTAGGAAAATTTTCCCCAATTTTTTTTTTAAAAATACAAATGGCAGAAAGGAACCCACTCCTCCGCCGATGCCTAAGGAAAATTTGAAACCGCAGGTCCGCTAAGGAAATTTATCCCAATTTTTTTCAATTTTTTTTTTTACTATTAGATATATGTTTTTTTAATTGCCAAATGAAGAAAAACTTCAGAAGGCCATAAATTTTGATAGAGAACTTAGTTTTGGGAAAACAAGGACTTTTTAGAAATATCTCGATGTCCTCTTTACATAGGAATCATCAAATTTTTGATTTTGGATAAAGTTTAAGGGGTCAATTTTGTGTGAAAACGTTCTGCAGGATTTTACAGTGCAAACTAGTAAATTTTAACTTATTAAATTTTGTTCAAATTTGTCATTCTTTCTCCTTCAACATGTCAAACAGACATGGAGGTTTCCATTAGTGAAGTGTTAGGATAGATTGCAAGTGTAAAATTGTTGGATTGATTTGCATTTCAAAATTACAATTTTATTTTTACAACAAAAAGCCTGCAGATTTGCCTCAGCTCGATTGGAAGGCTTTCAAGACATTTCCTTAAGTTTTCTAGATTGGTTTGGGATCATTTTAACCTCATTACATCTAATTTATTATTTCATTTTCCTCTTATCTATTTGTAGGGTTATTTGAACATTTGATAAAGGAATTTTACAAGGTATACCATGAATTGAATGAAGAAGTGTATACATTTCTAGAACAGAGATTAAACTATCTCTTTTGCTATGAAATAAAACATTGAATTCATTCCATGTTGTTCTTAAATATTTTTCTTTCCTTCAATCAAACATTAAATCAAGAATGTATCTTTTATTCTTTTCTAATCATGCACTTCACAAAACACTATATTACATTTCCTTCGTACGCATTTATTTCTTTCAATCAGAGATTTCAATTACATTTAAAAGATCATATTCAATACCACAATCTAATTTTAGAAAGGTAATACATCATTTATTGATTTCAAAATGCAAATTTACAAAATACGTATCCTTCTTCCACATTCTTAAAAAAAAAACAAAAAAAAGAGTATAACTCTTTTACATTTCAAATTTAAACTTTCATTTTCAATACAAATTATCTTTCCATTAAAAATAATATACATTTCATCCACTTCAAAGTGGGAAAGGGCTACAAAAAATTGTCATTTCACAAGGTACTGTTAAACTGTCTTTTTTTCTCAGCTCCAGAACAACAACATATAGATTTATCATTCTTCAAATTTGATCACCACAAGAGTAGGGGAAAGGCAACACTCTCCACCCAACCAAGAAATCTAATGAAAAGGAGAATCCATCCTTCTTCATTGGCCCCCGAGCCCCAATCACAAAGCAATAAGAGATGTGATCCAACTCATGGCAGCAACAGGCTTCCACAAACACTCGAGCAACATTTTCACAATAAAACATAGTCTAAAACATAATGTAGTTTACAACTACATTAAAGCATGAAAAAAATAACTGAGGCTTCATCAAGCAAGCCAAAGGAGTAAGGAACTATGGGGGATGCTTCTTATGCCTCCGAAAAGGGAAAATGGGTATCACCACTTGAATTGTGAACCGCCAAAATATAGTACAACAAAATCCTGATATTCCTTATTCCTCCCCTAAGTACCCCTTATTCTTGACATTTCCTTATGCCTTCCCAAACTCTTATGGCACCCCATAACGAGTAAAGAAATGCAAGTTATTTCTTTATAAGGTGGAACTTAAATCCCAACTCCGTCCAAATTTATACCACCCCAAAACACTTGTGCCTCCCACAAAATGAACACCATAGTCTTCTCCTCCACCATACCTAGGCCATCTACCCAACAATCCACAAACATGAAAAACATTCACACAATAACATTTAAATTCATAAAAGAAGAGCATTTTAAGAGCCAAGTTATTACATCTACATGATGGAGTTTCCCAAGTTTGAAACAACATTTGTTTCCAAGCAAACAATCCAAAAATCCACCAAACAAAAAGCATGCAACTATCTTCAAACTTCTCGAACAGCAAGAGCTCCCAAAACAGTAAGTAATTCACCCAAGAATGAAGCCTAAAAAAATGAAGCAACACAAAACAAGGCAAGGAATTCAAATTTTATAGAAAAGGGAAGGGAAGAGGATGAGGTGGATCCATGTAGGATGCCACATCACACATCCTCAACCCCAACCCCAAAAGGCAACTTTATTCTCCAATGCATAATAAATGGGTGGGTGAATAATATGACAGATTACTTACAGACTCCAAAACAAGTCCACACCCCAAAGGACTAAAATGAAAAGCATGTAAGAAAGTGCAATTAAAACATACAATTTGACTTCCAAAAATACATAAAAAAGGTCTAAACTCCACTCCACAACCATAGGTATGGTTCGTAAATAAATTTAAGAGGTATGGGATAAGTTTAACTTGTCCCACAAGCCTTCAAAATCAGCCTGCAAGGACAAATTATAATTTCCAAGAAGGTGGAGTGTTTCACACTCAAAAGCTAACTTACACATCTCTTACAACACTTTAATTCAAGGACAACGACTCTATTAATTACTTTCTTATGACATATTAATTAATTAATTTAACAACATGACCACTCAAAATAGTACACACCATTTAATAAATAATGAAAGGGTCAATGCACCACAAAATAAACACATGCAAACATCAATAAAAAGGAACACAATAAATAAATACATGTAACCCTTGGTCACATATAAAGGTGATCCCCCCATGGGAATCCCTAACAATCAAACACACACACACACAAACAATAAAAGTTACCATGGTGACCATGTTGAATTCATCTAGAATTCCAATGTGGTTGGTCTCCAATCTCCTTATGTTTATTGTGATATTTTTTTAAACTTGCACAATAAAAATACCCCTTTGGCCTCATGGCCATATCAAAACATCCAAATGAATATAATATAATTTCAAAGTCATCAATATATATATGAATCACAACAACATCCAGACAATCAACAATATCACCTACAATTTCATCAGCAACTATATAATCATCAATTTTAAATTCAATTTTCTCAGTCTACTCAATATATCCAACAATCACATGTCCTAACAACATCCATAAATATATATAACCATGTCTAACAGAATGTCAACATCTATATAAAAAGGTCTCTAAAAATCATCATGCATCATATATGAATCCAAGTCAACAATAATCCATGATTTGACATCTAACACCATACTAAATCAAAACTATAATAATGTCCATAATATAGTCAGCATTATCATGATCAATATCAAAAGTGTCAAAGGAAAGTGGGCACTACACATAGAATGTAAGCGACATTGAAAAATAGTTTCCAAAGTCTCCTCTAGTGTTCTTGTAACTCTTACATCATTATGTTGACTTCATAGTGACTTCTTGTTAAAACAACTAAGGTGCACATACTATTTGTCCTTTACTAAGTCATGAGAGCTCCTAATGGGTATGATTTCACACTTAACCAAGCTTAGATTGTTACTGGGAAATTTAAGTAATAGATTCGGATTACAAGGACAAATTAAAGTTCTAATTTTTACACACCTTACTATGATCACAACTAGAGTGATTAAACACCCTTATCTCAACCAATCATCATGTAATTCTAAGTAAATTCTATACTTCTTCTCAAGATGATACTCTTGTTTAAGACGAGTTAAAGGGGATTCACACTCAATATTCACATGTTTAGGTAAGTAAAACATAGGATCAACTCAAATAATTTACAATCATCTTAAAATAATTTCACTTAATTTGATTTAAATATCATATTTAAATTAGTTATGTAACCCATTTGTTAATAAGAATCATTTTCATGCTCATGAGACTGCTAGCTCTCGTCCTAGGGAATTACATCAAGAAAAGGATTTCTTGGTTTTGAATCATACATTCATTTCATAATGGGACAAGTGGGATAACAAGACGAAGTAACTCTTCAATTAAAGATTAATGTTCACATTAAAGTTTGTGCACCAAGGATTTTGTTTCTCTCAATATGATGATTTAAAATAGTTACAAGAAAGATCTACTTTTTTATTTTCTCATAGCATACCATCTCATGGTTACCCTTTCACAAACTAACCATAAATTAAAATGTTGAGTAGTTTCACTATTCACTCTTAACATTGTATCATAGAATCCCAAACGATAATATAAATTTGGTGTCGAGTTAATTTTTAATCCCAAATGTTATAGGTGACTCTCAAGAGTAGTTTATGATATTTCCCACCTAACACCCTTCACTTTACACGTGTGTCAGGGAAAGAGGGTTTTATATTATGTTAAAGGTTAGGTTCCCATAGAATGCTACCTTAGGAGAAAACATTTTCCTTACTACACATCTTACTACCAATCCTATGATGGAACACCTTACTCAAGATAAAGTTTAACCATGTCATTCCTAACTTTCAGGTCCATGAAAGTTTTTCTAAGCATACAAGATAAAATGAAAATCTCAAACTTGGGCGTATATTTCCTTAAGCTATAATTTTTCATCGAGTTTAATGATTTAGGTTCACCCTATGGTTTTAGTTTTATGTGTTAAGAAGGATCACTCAAGAAGGTAGTTATGCAAGAGTTTTATAGCAGGGTTTACCATTTTATTTAGATTTTATTTCTACATTAGAAATCAACACAACACACCAAATATTTTCTCATCAATTTCACACTAAAAAGAAACTATGAGATGTCAAACTCAATTACATTTAATATATATATCCAACATTTTATAATACATAATTCTAAATCAAAATGACACTCATGGTCAAATGCACCTTTCTCAATCACCCTAAATACTTGCAACTCATACATATTACAAAATTTCCATAATAAAGCATTCGATATATTTAACATTATTGTTTCTACAACTTGTGCAATTGCATTTTTCTAAATAACAAGTTGTTATGAATTATATAATACACTTTATTTTCTCCATGTCTTGGTACCTTCAACCATGACATGGTCAGCACAAGTGTTGGCATGGAATCCACATAAATCTCACATAATTAGCATTTTAATTTTTCCATTTACATAATTAGAATAATTCAGATGCAACAAAAGAGGTTTACATAAATACATTCATTTCATTTCATATCTAAGGGAGGAGAGAGAAAGAAATAGGGAAGAGATAAATTAGAGAGAGAGACACTATTTTTCCAAATTCCATAGTTCACACAACAAGCCACAAAGGATACTTTCATATAGTTATTTATAAGTTTAAATAAGTTTTCACGATCATTTAATGTATTGAATAAGGTCATACAACCTTATTTTCCATTTTCCTACTAGTTGCGAAAACATCTAGGTTTAGCTGGAAGGATAAGAAAGTGTGCTAAATACTTGTCTTACAATGGGTAAATGCACAACATGTAAATTCCAATGTGTCCTCCTATATAGAAAAAATTCATAAGAACTGACATAGTTGGGAGCTGAAAAAAGCATTACAAATAGAGATCAGTTTTTCCGAAGTCACCGGTTGTGATCGATCGAAGCTAACCTAGTCAAACAGAAACCAAAGGTGTATAAAACGAATTTTCCAAACTAGCTAGAAATGTGTTTTTCCCCACATTGAAGGTTACATGCAATTGTAAAGTAAAAATTCTAGAGGGGTGTGCATGCAGATCAACGTTTATTTTCTTAGGGTCCGAACAACGTCACAAAATGAAACCCAAATTTTCACTTTTTAGAAGCTTTCTAAAACTATAAAATGAGGTAACATGGCTCCGAGAAGGAAAAAATGAGAAAAAAGGGTCAAATGAGACCGATCCTAGCCTTAATTGACTCCCCACATAATAAGGAACTCAAAATAAACTTAACATCTCTTTTCTAGCTTTCAGAAAGTTGTTTTGTGATTCTCAAAATATTGTATTTTCTAACTTTGGAAGGTAGTCATGAATGGATTTTTCTAGTTGACTACTCATCTAACTCCTACCAGTAACAGCATACACGAGCACCTAATTATGATACCCTGGATTAACAACGTACAAGGTTGTGGTAGCAATTATGACTGATGATCAAATTGTAAATAAGTAACGTAAACCAGATGGTGGATTTTTTCTTTATTTCCTACTAACAGTCTGGTAAAAATTTACAATTTTGTAAGTATCTCATGGTTTGATATTTTTATTATATTGCAAATGAAGAACCAAATTATATGAAAAATATAAAATATGAAGGTAAGGAGACCATCCTTTGAAATACTAGCATCTGAAGTGTATGGTGGGTTCATCTGTATTTCACAAGGTGCCAAATCTATTTTAGCATTCCGTGAAACAGTTTGTGAGAATTTAGAAACTCCCCTATTTGTATTTTTGTAAAGCCTCTAAATCCGATTCAACAATGCAATTTTTTGCATATCTGGAAAACAAAGCATTCCATGAGGCTATGATGTTTTGGACATTTTGATAAACCAAATACACGAGCTTTTCCTCCATCCTCCACATTTACATACATATCTTTCACGAAACTTCTCACTACAACATTTGATAACAATACTTTCCCCATTTGTGATTCCAAACTATTTTTTAGAAATTTTCATGGCTTGGCCGAAGGCCATTCATCTAATCACCAAGAAAAAAATCCCCACAACCTTTATAATACTTGTTTGGATAAAGTTTAGAGCCTCTTCAAATAGCTAGGTGGCCAAATGTATTTAAGAAAGATCCATGAAAGTAGATCCAACAAATATGGAATTAAATGAAACTTCTATTCCACAACCATGACATTCTATGGATTATTTTCCTTACACGATAAGTAAACATTTTGAGCTTACCCAACATTGATTGTGGACCATATTGGCTCCTCTGTTGGGCGTATACTACAATAGCGTGTGCAAGTCAAATGTGGTCAAATTATTATTTTTATATATATTCAATGAGGCCATTATATGAATATCTTGCTTTTGACTCCCACTGACAACAACTAAGAAAGGAACACATGGGGATTTCATGCACAGGGAGAGTGTAAGAGAAAAATCTTGCAGAAAAATAAATGGAATAATAGAAAAGGAACTTTCTTTGCCTTAATAAATACAACAACCATTCGAAGTAAAAGATAAAGAGAAGGAAACTATGTGGTATCCATCTACCTTGTAGATGGTGTTGTAAATGTTATAGTGCATGTAGCATAAGTGTTTAGAATAAACAAATAATACTACAAGGAACTACGACTAAATACAGCTCACCCCCTCCCTCGAAACCTTAATATTTCTCCTTCCTTTGTATACAACATACAAAAAACTGACATGGAGTTTCCTTTTCTCTCATAATAATTGAAACTGCTTCAATACAGGTATACATCTAAATCAATAAATTTGTTAAAATTCATAATAGGAAGCATTGGGTTAATATTTTTCACAAAGAGCAGAGCTCATTTAACCCAGATTTGTACTCATTATAAGATGGCTATATGCGAGAGTCGTGTTAGAATAATTTTCCCTCCAATGTTGATCAGTTTATTGAATTATGAGGCTAAAGAAATTTTCTCTTGTTGTAGATATCCAATCACTACTAACCTCCCAATGTGACTTGGATTTTCCATGGTTAATATATCTAGATGTCAAATATAGTAATTGTGTTGTCAAACAAGGAATAGATGGGTCTCAATGGCCTTTTCAAAAAACCATTCAACACCCTGGTCAAAGGTCTTATCGCCTCACACAAGTAAGGAGGATTCTGAAAAATTTGAGGGTCAGTTTTATGTCTGACAAATACAATCCATGAAAAGTGGGGCACTAAAATTTGTATTAAGTAAAACTTATATTGCAAAGATCAGCTATGTGGTAATCGTTTTGACTATGTAATGAAATAATCCTAACACATGTTTAGGGGACACCAACGATGCCACCCCCTTAGTTACATTGAATCCACATACTCATGTGATCGCAAAAACACCACAACCTCTCCTCACCAAACATCATCATCGCATCTACGACACCCACCGTTCAAACTCTTGTATAGTCGGCCATTTCTGTAACATGCAAACTTAATATGTTTCAATACACACACACACACACACACACACACACCACACACACACACACACACATCTACATGTATAAAGAAAACAAAAATTAAAACCCTAGTTATGTAAATAAATGAAAAAACAAAGGGAGCTTAGAACCCTTCCTTATAAAGTTTTTCCACTAAGAAAATGAAGCTCCCAAATGGCCTCCATTTCCTCCTTCTTCCTCCTCCCTAGATTATACTACACAAATCAAGAGCAAATAAATCAAATAAAAGTAGAAAGGTGAACATAAAGATGAGAATTAGGGTTGTAGGAAAATAATGTAGCCAAATTCTAACCAAACTTGATTTACTGCAAATAATATGAACTCCAAAGAAAATAGATCTCCTTCTTCATCATTGAATAATAAATTACAATGTTTCCTAAATGGGAGAACAATTTGCAACTTGAGTTGCCAAGTAAACTCTAACTAACTCTGACTAAATCTACTCTAGCTTGCAGAAATTACTAGTTTTAGTAGTTTACTAGAACCTGCTATTCTTAGTAAGTTTGCATGTGATTCGTATGGGCACATAAATTACCATGCATCTTCTACATCCCTAATTAGACGGAATTGCCAACTTTCTAAATCATAATGCAACTAATATACTAAATTAACTAATGCCAAAAAATAGAAAAAAACCGAACTATAACTTAAGTCATAATTTTTGGCCTCAAGATGGTGGATTTAGGGCCCAAAAATGTGCCAAAAAACTTTCTCCAACTCAGTAGGGTAGGGTGCTATTGCGTTCGTCTCATCAAAACATGTGGTTTCAAAAACAAAAGGACACCCGGAGCTCAAGTTATGACCTTTTCAAGTTCCTGCTAAGTTTGCGCATCAGAAAAACCTAAAGACATAGGGTTCAAAATAAAAGTATCCAAGGGCCTAGATTAAATCCTACAACTTTAAATAGGTGGGATATATACTTTATGTGTATTGGGAAAATTAATTAAAAGGGGCTGAGGGGATTAACTAGGAACCATGGGAGTTGAGGGGTATAAATTAAATGTGTTGGATATACTAACTAGTGGGAAACCTAGTAGTTTTCACAAATGAATTTGTGGCATTAAGTTTAAAAAGGGGGGGTATTTAGCTGATTAATTAAATGAACAAATATTGGGCATAGTCCTTTAGTTAATTAAGGAGATATGTAGGTAATTGGGTGGCCAATGAATGTTCCTTCTCCTAAATTATATAATTTTTAATTTTTTTAAGCTAGTCTAAGGGGTATGTCACCCATAAAAACATAATGGAAGATAAATCGTACTGTACACAACATGTTATAGCTCGAACAAGTGTGGAAATAAATAATTTATAGTAATAATCAATAAAATTCCCCAGGATTTTCAAACATTTCATTTTGGTTCAAGTGGCAAAATTGGGGCACTACATGATTGTATATTCCCCTTGAGTCCTATATTGTTTGAATATCAAAAAAGATTCTTGGGTTTTATCCCCTTGAGAGTTTCCGACATACATATGGAGTTCTGTGTCTTCTTCTTTGTTGAAATGTTTTGTGAATGGGGTTTAAATGTTCATCCTCTATAAGCTCTTGGTTAATGAATGTTGAATGAATAATGGACTGATGAATGTCTGAGTTTTGGAAATGAATTGTGAATTTGTAGCACTTATTCACCCCTTTCTTCCGACCCCCGCCCCCCCCCCCCGCCCCCCCCGCTCGTCAATCCATTGTTCTTCAACATGGGAATATTGAGAAGGATTTCAGGTATGTAGTAGTTTTCTTTAAACAGACCATGTAGGGACAATGTGATACTATCATAACTTCTGCGTGTAATTAATCCTATCAGCGTGTGATTATCCATTAGTACTGGAAGAACGGATGAAGGCATACCATTTAATAATCTGAATGCATATTATAGCCTTTAAGGGCTCATAAACCAACAAATTTTTTTCATACATTATACTAGATCATTTTAAAAGTTCAATACGATTAATCGTCATTTATGAATTGTATATGAGGAAAATGGTTTTAAACCCCACCAATTTTGGCTCAAGTAGTGATAAGGAGTGATCTAATGTATAAGGTCCTTATTTAATGTAATATTACATATACATCATAAAATACGATGTTATCACAAATTATATTGGAAGTATGTGTAATACTAATGATATGAAAGATTGTGAGATGACGATCCCAGGTCACTAATAGTGAAGAAAATGGATAAATAGAATTCAAATTATTTATATATCTATGTATTGCTTAATAACATCCAAATTAAAGTTTTATTCACTTTATGATTGATTACTTTGTGTAAAAATGAATTAGGAACATAAATAAAATAAACACAATACATAGCTCATTATAAGCTCATTGTAAATCATGATACAATAAATATGAAAAATACACATACTAAGTACATATATTGGTTATAATAGATCGCAGTCATTTTTTTGTGTGAAAGAGGGTGATAGTAATCTATCCACAAAAGTAATCTAAAAGTGTGCATGAGGCCTTATATGCATGATGTCTTTGAGATTTCATAAAATTTTAGGCATTTGGAACGGAAGGGAGGACCAAGTCAACTTTTCGAATTAGTCCTGTATGGATGGATGTATCCTCTGCAATTGATTAATTATTGAATCCGTTACCTACTCATGGATGAAAAATTCAAGCAAAACATCCTTCTTTTTATTTCATGGATGAAATTGATTGTCCTTATTTTTCTCTTTAAGATGATAACGAAAATTCATAATCTTTGAGGGAATATTTTGTTCCCTAGAATACAATAAATGGAATTCGGAATCGAAGTGGTTGGAGGAAGAATACAATAAATTAGTTAATGAAGCGACATTGTTTTCTTATCTGACCCTGCGATCCTGTCAACACGTCAATTGCACCCATTTTTACCATTGCTCTGCCGAAGTTCTTTCTCCAAATGGTTGGGTACTTGGCGTTTATCTTCACCAATCTGGATGTTGCATCATTTGACATGAGCGTCTGATCGGACTTCAACAATCCACGCTTTTGCTCTAAATCTGTGTGTAGTACTTGACGTCCAAATTCGTGGGTGTGAGAGGATCCAAAGGAACAACAGTTGAGGTAGATGAGGACGACCGAGGACATTTGGCCTTGAGTTGCAATGCATAGGCGGGGTCCATGGAAGGGTCCTGAATTCCCCTGCCACTGAATACAACGATCTCCACTGAATGAAGCGCAATGCGAAACGCCGATGGAATGCGCTCCTGCATACATAATTGAGATTACATGTTAGACATGATCTTTGTTTAGTCAATTTACTGTAAACTTGTGATTTCGGCTTCAGTAGATTTAATATTTATTTAAGTTCATATGGAACCAGATGGTACCTGAGAGGGTAACCATCTCGTCCTGTGACAAGCCTTTTGCAGCAAACAGTGTTGTCAACTGGTTTACGTCGAAGAAGGGAGGCGGTAGATTCCCTGGAATGTCTGATGCGCGAGATACTCTTCCGTCCCTTCTTCCGCCTTCAACAGCCCACATCAATCCACCAGCCTGAATTTTCATTCAGACAGTTAGCCATATTAAGCTAAGGGTAACTGCTACATTCTCTAAAGAAAAAAACATCAGGGAATCATTATTTTTCCTACTTGGTGGGCGCTATCTATCTCTTGCAGCGAAAGCCACAATGTCAGCACATGAGACCACCAGAGGGCATTTGGCTTCCAATTGAGACTTGGCGTCGTCAATTATGTCATAGCCGGAAAGGCTGGGATTGTTTGCAGGGGAGTCTTTCTCTGCTACATTTCCTCCTGTGGAATCGATAAGTATTGATCCGTCACAACCCTGCAATTCACAATTCATTGATTATATCAGTACTGGGCATTGGCTAAAAGAGTTGATATGCGTGAATATGTGATGGAAGCAATGAGGAGGATGCAGTGTACATACCTTTACAAAGCAATCGTGAAAATGCATTCTTATCAGGTCAGCTGCCACACCAGGATTTGCTTTCACAGCTTTTGCAACAGTTATTCCTACAATCTCCTCGGCCTCTGGGCATGTATGACGGTAGTAACCCACCTTTAACCCATCGCCATTAACTGTGACAGTATTTGTATTAAACAATATTACCATTAGGGAAATAACAAGAAGCGGAATCATTTTCATTTCGAACTGCTTGAATAATTGGAAATCTCTCCTCTGAAATATCCAGTGCAGTGGGAATAATCGGACATGGGTCGATGTGGTATTTAAGGGCTTCAGCTTGAAATGCCCTGGGGCCCATTCAATTCAAGCCAACTCAACTCCTACACAGACGAAGATGACCCGTCTCTGGCACGTTGTCGTATCATTCAGCAAGAGACATAATTAAAGCATTTAATAGGAGAAGGCGGCCCAAATGATTAAAATCCGTGGATGAGGTTTTAATTTAAATTTATCTAATAGCGTACTCGTTGAGTTTCTGAATTTGTCGTGTACTAATAATTGTGGCGACTAGGGGAGCTGGCAGCGTCGATTGGTCGCCTAAGTGTCCTTTATCCATGTGTTAATATTCTCAATGCTGTGTGTTCTTAGATTCCTTGAAACCAACCACGAGCTTCCTTGCAATTGGAATTGGAATTGGAATTTTATGGATTTTATATTTCTACGGTCTTAACAAGGCTAGAATGCACTGGCATTATTATCTTGTTATTCAGTCAAAGACATGGCCATATCTACATTCATCCCATCTGATTATTTATTTAGTGAATCTAAATTGGTATTATTGAATGGCTTGATGAATGTTTGAGACACAAGCAAAATAGGATTTAAAGGAAAGTGTTTCAAGTTTCTTTAAATCTACGGTGTGCTTCTTTTCTACCATATATAAAGCAACCATAATATCGGGTTTCTTATATGAGGAAATGGAAAATGAAAAATGTGTGGAGTGTGTTAGAATATGCTATATATTTTGCATACTATATACCTAGAAGTATATATATGTGATTTTTGTATCTACAGGTGTATATGGGTGGTGTCATAAGTCATAACTTATGGGGAACCATTATGGGTTATTTTGTTAGCCCTTGGTTATGGTACCCATTGTATTGTAAAACCGCTTTGACGGTTTCCTATTGATGTACTTACATATAACTAGACATGCACTATGGTAGAGCATTACTTGGAAGCACATAATTATATATTGTAAATGGTTAAGCTAATGCAATAAGAGAAAGAAGTTATTGGGCTAGATTTTTTCCCAAAAGGGTTTCCCAGGATAAACCTTGTGTATGTCATTTTGGTTTCTTTGTTTATCTTGAATATAATTATGCTAAGTATATCTTCTCACTCATTTGCTTATTGGATCGATTTTTTTCGTTTGGTATAAGAGCTAGGTTTTAGTTTTTTTATGTGAAGAGATAGGGTTTCTAAAATATGTGATAAAAAAATTCGTTGGTATAATAGCTAGGTTTTAGTTTTTATGTATGTTAGTTGATGTGTGTGATATTAATACAAAAGAAGAGAATAAATGTATTACTCTATTGTGTTCTTTACATGGATCTTGCTATAATCTAGTTATGGTCATTACTAGTACTACAAAAAAAATTATTAGGTGAGGATGTAGCTGCGGATTTACTATAATAAGAAATGAGGCATAAATCCATTGAGGATTATCAATCCAAGGTTGCCTTGTAGTGAGAGAGGAAAGGACAGTCAAGTCCATAAGTGAATCAAAGACTACAAAAAAGGATAAGAGGAGAGGAGATGTTGGAACTATGGTAAAATGGGACATTTCAAGAAAAACTATATAGATATAAGAAGGTAAAATGGGTAAGTCACTTGACAATGGTAGATCTTCATATAAGAAACCTCTAATGAAGACTCGAAATATTTTTTTTCTTTGTAGATTCAGCTCGTATGCATGTGATCGTGCACAGTTGAGTGACTTGAGTTCCCCTTTTCATATAAATCCACATTGGGAGTGGTTTTGTGAATATGAAAAATTACAAAGGGAGGTGATACATCTATGGGAGATAACTCAACATCCAAGATAATCAGTCATGGGAGATTCAAGATGAGGATTAAAGATGGAAGGATTAAAACCATCTCAGGTGTTATGCACATTGTAGATGTTGATGTGCATGTAGCATTTAGTAAATATAGATGCAAGATGGTTCAGGTTGTAATGGATATATTTTGAAAGAGGCATTGATATAGTAACATTATTCAAGCTTGAGGAAAGCATTGTTACTAATGAGTGCAATGGCTCTATGGTTCTAGAGGATAAGAAATATTCACATCTAACTCCTACTACATCTACTGCAATGAAGGGGATGTTGTGGCATCAAAGGATAGAAAACATCATAGAGAAAGTAGTTTGCTTTTTAAAAGTAAAATTTATGTTTGAAGGATTTTTGTAGTGTCCTTCAGATTTTGATTTTTTTAGCATTATGTGTTTGGAAAGTTAACGAGACAAAAGTTACATAGTAATGTTACAAGATCAAAAGGAATTATAAATTTGTTATGTGTTTGAACCTTTAAAAGTTCCATTCAGTAGGAACAACCATAATTTATGTTTGTTTTATAGATGATTAATCAAGAAAGACATGGGTATATTTTATCTAAAATATGTATGAGGTTTTCAATAAATTCAAAGCCTTTAAGGCTCTTCTAGAAAATCAGACAAAGAGGAAAATAAGAGTTTTGAGAACTGACAATGGTGGGGAATATTTCTCTAATTCCCCTGAGAAATTTTTTATAGAGTATGGAATAGAAATTAAGAAGAAAAAATCCATATACGCCACAAAAGAATGGATTTGGAGAACATTGATGGGTAACTGTAGGAGTATGCTCAATGACACCAGTTTGGAAAGAAACTTCTAGGAAGAAGAAGTGGAAACTATATGTTATTTGATTAATAGATGACTGACATCCACACTAGAAAAAATAAAAATCCATAGGAAGCATGTACTAGTAAGAGATCCTCTGTCGGACATTTATGTGTATTTGGTTGTATTGCTTATATGTATATTTCAAAAGATAAGGTAAACAAGTTTGATAATAAATATACTAAAGGAATATTTATTAGATGCTTTAATGGTGTAAAAGGATACAAATGATGTAATTTAGAAATAAGTAAGTTGTTTTTAGCTGTAATGTAATTTCTAGACAACTTAAGGAGATTCCACAACATTAAGCAAAACCAAATGACGATCATGTTAAAATTGAGGAAGGTGAGTTTGTGTCTAAATTTGATGTGACTACAGAAGATGAACCACAAACATAGTTGTAAGGGAAAGATTCAAATGAATATGATGATGGACTAGAAGATGATTAATGATAAAATCTTATCTTAAGAAGATTATATCAGTTGAGAATGGTACTTGAGAGGTATAATCCTCCCTGATTTCCATTTTGCTTCTGTTTTATCAAATTTTTTCTTTATTGATGATGAAATCAAGACTTTGAAGAAGGATTTTGTATAAAAAACAAAGTAAGTATTGGAAAAAGGTTATGAAGGAAGAAATTGAGTCCTTATATAATAATAATAAACGGGACTTGGTGATTTTACCTCTGGAAGAAAATTGGTTGTCTATAAATGCTTGTTTAACATGAAGTATAATGCAGATGGGAAAATGGATTCTCTCAGGTGGAGGGACTCAATTTTTATGATATTTTTTGTACAATTTCGAAGTTACAATCTATCATATTTATTCGATCCATTTCTGCTACTTTCAATATGGAAATACAATAGATGGATGTTTAAAAAAAATTTACATTTACATGGTGAGATTGAGGAGGAAATCCACATGATGTAGCCATAAATCCTTAAGATCAAAGGGAATGAAAATTTGGTGTTTACAGTGGAAATTTTACTTTATGACTAGAAACAATCACCAAGAATGTGGAACTAGAAATTTTATAGGTATGTCAAAGGATAAAAATTTATCCCACTTGTTAGTATTGTTGGTGCTTAATTTGATCTCACCTTGTTTGTCCTAGAAATTCTTCATTTTGCGGGCTATGTCATATTTTCTATCTCCTAGTGTTGATGCGTGAAAGATCTTTCCTTCATTTGGTTGCCATGATCATTCATTTTTTTGGTCGAGGATCAAATTAAGTCCAAATTTTTTTTCCGTTCCTTTGTCCGTGTCAAAAATTTGTAACTGGGCATAAACTCAAGTTTTTCCCCTTCCTTCTATTTTTTCCACAGTCATGTTTTTTTTTTCCTATAAATTTTTGTCCCAATATCTGTGGAAACGTGGTCCTTTTTGATTAGATGCATCTCGGTGTGGCATTTTGAAACTCTAATGCCCATTTCAACTCAAGTCTTTTCCATGTGGAGGGCTTGCACTCATTTAAAAATTTTCCTCTTGGTTTGACTTTTGAAGTTGCGCCAGGGGGAGACATGTGGTGGTTTCCACTGCTTGCCTAGACTTAGAAATTATTTTTCATGTCGTTGGTGCAACTTTAACAGACCATGGACACGTGGAGGACCAACGCTTATTTGAGGATCCACCTCTAGGTCCTACCTTAGCAGTTGCGTGAGGGAGACATGTGGAGGCTTTCGCTGGCTCCTCTCTATACTTAAAACTTTGTAAGAAACTTTCTAAGGCCTGGGACACGTGGAGGGACCGTGCCTATTTTGGGACCTACTCCTATACTTTACTTTTGAAGAAGTTCCAAAGAGACACTTGGAAGTTTCCGCTAACTCTGTCGTTGCTTGGAATTTTCAATGGCTGATGAAAATTTCTCTGACCCTAGACACATAGTGCCTTCCTCTGGTCCTTCAAAATTTTTCAAAACAACTTTTCCGGACTGAGACATGTGGTTAGCATGAGCTTGTTTTGGGGTCTCTGCTTTTGGCACCATAAAAAACGTGTGCCAAAAAAGACACGTGGAGGGTTCTGCGGGCTCCTTTTATACTGAGATTTTTCAAAGGCCAAAAGGTAATTTTCTTGGGTCTAGGGCACGTGGAAGGCCCGCGCTTTTTTGGAAACTTACCTCTGTACATCGCCTTTGTAGTTACACAAAGGAAACATGTGGATGGATCTAATATAAAGATGAGAAGGGGTAGAATCAATGGTTGTTGTGCATTGTATCTGATTTGGCTGCCATATTTCTCCGAGATTCCTAGAGATGCGAATATGTATTGTTTTTTTATTACAAATTAAACTCACAACACAGGTATGTGAAATAATCCATGCACAGACACTCATTTTTCAAAGGCACGAATGCATGTGTCCATGTGAGGGGCACTAATTTTCTCAAGGTGTTGCCTTGAGGACAAAAGGATTGCTTGTCAGATCCAGCTATATAGAGCCACCGTAAAATGATTAAAATGAGGATTTGTCACATGAAAAAGAATAAAAAGAATGATTAGAAGGACTATCAAATGGGTTCTAGCATGGTATCCTAGTCATTAGTCAAGGGTCTAAGAAATGTCAACAGTACATGATTTGTCCACCTGGTAGCTGCGGGCGTAAATTTATTAAGCGTCACTTTCTAAGACCAATTGGTAACAAGCAAAGGTTCCTCAAAATTCTTCTTTTTTTTATGGGAAAATTGGCGATAAGTGAGCGAGTAAAAGTGTAAAACGTATAAATGCAATGAGAATACTCTTACAAGAGGTCAAGGGTTGAATTTTTAAGAGAAAATTTGAGAAATCCCATCTTCCTTAGGGACCATCTGAGAAACCTGTTAATTTCCTGTGTTTTAGATTTTCAATCACGTCAAGTTGGTTGCAAGTGTACAGCCATTAAAAAGCTCTAAGAATGTTCAAACAAACTTTCCCCTACTGATGAACCTAATCAACTCTGAATTAATTTGTGTCAATCTTGGGCAAATTTGTGTCTACTTAATTTCAAAATGTCTGCAAGTAGTTTTTTTCTTATTCCTATTGCAATATTGTGTTAAAGTCCCTCCGAATCAAACATGATATATCTTCCCATGATAGTTTAGTGGAATTTTTAATTTTATTACTAGAAGAGATTTCATCCTGCAATGAGATAAATAATTTAAAATCACTTTACTATCATTTATTGATAAATATTGTCTCTATGTCTTTGAGTGTATCTTAGGTGTACGGAACCAGGGGTCTCTTAATGTTTAATTGAGTCTTTAGCTCAAGCCTTCATGTTAAATTCTTGGATATTATGTGAAACCGTGAAAATATAGGCCTCCATTAATGCACACCTTCTGGTTGAAGGAATATTTTAGTTACTCTGAAGCATTATGTCATTTAGTTTTCTAAATGTTGTGAAGGTTCTCAAAGATCTAGCATAATCAATTTTATTCTACTTAATCTCCCGCCAAAATTAATTAAAAAAATGAATCATACCTAAACTACCCTTGTTTGTCTTGTATGCCACAAATGTATAAAATTCTACTGCCAAAATATGCAGAAGCAATTAGGATTCCATAATGTCTCTAGTAACCTTAGCCCTGTTTAGAAAATATCACCATTCTTTAGAAGTGGCAACTCGTGAGAGTTAAATTGTGGTGCATTGATCATATTTTCTTAGGGTCTCCTTTCAAATTTGTGTAAAGAAGGATATCTTCATTCTCCTTTTCTAACAGAAATTACAAAATGGGTCCTCTCATCCTGATCGAAAGGCACGTCCTATGGTAGTGAGGATAGATGAAATCCTTAATGAAGGTGCTATCCATTTCTCTAATGCCTGAGTGAAAAATATTCAGACGAGTCCCCTCCCTGACTATAAAATGACTAATAATATGATCTATCTGTCTCTTAGTGTCTTTGTTAAATAAGTGAGCTTTTGCTTCATCACCAAGAATTCTCTCTCTCACCAACTTTTTGCAAGTTCTTTTAATTCTTGTTAATATCTTACTTCTAAACCCTAGCTTTATGCTTATATAGTCATTTATAGACTTAGGGCACTTAGCCATGCAATTACAATCAATAGATATACTTTAATGCTAAAAATAGATCTAATTCCCGAGAGTTAATTAAAACATCCTCGCACAGGTAACCGATGTCAGGTTAGCCCTAACCGATGTCGGTTCCTCCTTGCCTGACCAATGCCAGTCCTACCTCGGTGACCGATGCAGTTCCCCCTAACCGATGATAGTTACTATATTTTCCAGCAAGTTTCCATTGCATGCTAAACTGAAGTAATTGAGCTCCACAACTCAACAATCTCCCACTTGGAGATTAATTACTGCACCATACCTGTACAACATCATTCTTGGATCCTTCCTTAGCTTTGTTTCTTCCTCTTCAAGTCTCAAACTTGAAGACCAACAGAAGTGGAGTGTAGCTCCAACTTCTCCTTTGCTAATGGCTTCGTTAGCATATCCGCAGGGTTCTTGCTCATATGAATCTTTTCCAGATTCAACTGTCCATCCTCCAATACCTGCCGTATGAAGTGATACCTCAACTGAATGTGTTTCATTCTCAAATGAAACACTGAGTTCTTTGCCAAATGAATTACACTCTGACTGTCACTGAAACAATTTACAATCACCTTGCTCCTTTCCCAACTCTTCCATGAACCTACTCATCCATATCATCTCCTTGCTAGCCTCTGTAGTTGCAACATATACTCTTCCTCTGTAGTAGACAAAGCCACAACCTTCTGCAATCTTGAAATCCAGCTAACTGTCCATCCCACCTACTGTGAAAATATATCCAGTAGTGCTCCTTCTACCATCCAGATCTCCAGCCATATCTGAATCAACATAGCCACATAATGAAATATCCAAACCTCCATAGCATAACTGCATGCTAGATGTCCCTTTCAAATACCTGAGTATCCATTGGACTACTTTCCAATGCTCTTTACCTGGATTGGCCATATATCTACTCACCACTCCCACTGCCTGTGCAATGTCTGGTCTGGTACAAACCATAGCATACATGAGACTCCCAACTGCTGAAGCATATGGCACTCGTGTCATGTATTTGACCTCCTCATGTGATGATGGACACTGATCTTTACTCAATTTGAAGTGTCCAGCCATAGGTGTACTAACAGGTTTTGCATTCTGCATGTTGAACCTTTCTAACACCTTGTAGATATAATCCTCCTGAGACAAATACAATTTCTTGTTTTTCCTGTCTCTATGTATTTGCATGCCAAGGATTCTTTTTGCAGCTCCTAAATCCTTCATAGAAAATGTGTGAGCTAGCTTTCTCTTAAGCTCACCAATGTCCTACATACTAGATCCTGCAATAAGCATATCATCCACATACAGTAACAAAATAATATAGCTCCCATTTTCAAGCTTCTTGAAATAAACACAATGGTCAGATTCACATCTCAAGTAACCATGCTCATGCATAAAACTATCAAACCTCATGTACCATTGCCTTGGAGCTTGCTTGAGCCCATATAGGCTCTTTTTCAACCTACACACTAATTTCTCCTTACCCTTGACTTCATACCCAAGCGCTGCTGCATATAAATCTCTTCATCCAAATCACCATGAAGGAAAGTTGTCTTCACATCTAGTTTCTCTAAATGTAAAATCTTCTACTGCAACTAAACTCAATACAGTATGAATAGAAGTCATCTTAACAACAAGGAGAAAATATTTCACCAAAGTCAATACCTAATTTCTGTGTAAATCCCTTTACTACAAGCCTTGCCTTGTACCTTTTCTGTCCACCCTCTTCTTCCTTAATCCTGTAAACCCACTTGTTTTGCAATGTTCTCTTACCTGCTGGAAACTTAACCAAATCCCAAGTCTGGTTCTGTTCCAAGGAGTCCATCTCCTCATCCATGCCATGCTCCCACTGGACGTGAGTCTTATCCTGCATTGCTTCTTCAAATCTCTCTGGTTCACCATTATCAGTCAATAATAAATAAAATAGAGAAGGTGTAAATATTTCTGGAGGTTTACTTACCCTTTGTGACCTTCTCACAGGAGTTTGGGGTACCAGAGGCTCAATCTGGACCTCCTGGACATTCCTATCCAAATCTGATAGTGACCGACGCCGATCACCTCTAACCGACATCAGTTCTGCTAACTGATGCCAGTTTGGATCTTCTGTAACTGATACCGGTTCTTCTGACCGATGTCGGTCAGGGGTCAACTGACACCGGTTACTGTGTAACCCTGTCGGTAATTCTTTTAAATCCGAGAGTTCATTTTCATTCACAAACTTCTCAACCGGTTCATCCTTGGGTACCAAAATTTGATCCTTGTACATTCTCTTTTCATTCCATTCAACATCACGACTCCTAATAATTTTAGAATTCTCTAAATCCCAAAAATGGAAACCGAAATCACCAGATCCATAACCAATGAAAGTGCATCTCTTGGATTTTGCATCCAACTTTTTCTATTTTCCTTATCAACATGCACAAAAGCTTCTGAACCAAAAACTTTAAGAAAAGAAAGATCTACCTCTTTTCCGGTCCAAGCTTCCTCTGGTATTCCTCCATCTAGTGAACTTGAAGGCCCACGGTTAATCAAATAAACCATTGTATCAACTACTTCTACCCAAAACTGCAAGGGCAATCCAGAATGTATCCTCATACTTCTAGCATGTTCCATGATTGTCCTGTTCATTCTTTCTGCAACACCATTCTCCTGTGGTGTTCTTGGAACCGTTCTTTCTCTACGTATCCCATTCACTGAACAATAATCATTGAAATCCTTGCTACAGTATTCACCACCATTGTCAGATCTAAGGCACTTTAACTTAGAATTTGATTCATTCTCAACAAGGGATTTCCATCTTTTAAAAGTCTCAAAAACATCAGATTTACGTTTAATACAATAAACCCATACCTTTCTTGTAGCATCATCAATGAAAGTAACATAATACTGGGATCCTCCATGAGAAGCTACCTGAGCTGGTCCCCACACATCTGAGTGTACAAGCTCCAATTTTTGCTCCTTCTTAGTTGCCCCAACTTTGAGAAATCTCACTCTCTTTTACTTTCCAAAGATACAATGCTCACAGAAATCAAGATCTAAATCTTTCAAATCTGATAACTTACCCTTAGCCTTTAAGATATGCATTCCTTTTTGACTCATATGACCCAACCGGTTATGCCACATGCATGCATCTGAATCTGAAGTAGATAATGCAGAAAAGGAATCAGTAATACAGGTAGATAAATATAACGTTCCTACCTTCTTACCTCTTGCCACAACAAAAGCACCCTTGGTGACTTTCCAAGAGTCTCCTGTAAAAGTAACCATGCAACCAGATTCACCTAGTTGCCCTATAGAAATAAGATTCCTCCTGAGGCTTGGCACATGCCTCACATCTTTCAATACCCATGTATTTCCATTCTGCAATTTTAGATGAACTTCCCCTTTACCAGTAATACTGCAAGGTTCATCATCACCCAAATAAACATGCCCAAAATTTCCCTAGACATAATTTCTGAAATAACCCTTATTAGGGGTTGCATGGAAAGAAGCTCCTGAATCTAAAACCCATGATTCAATTCTATTATCTAAAGAAAGAATAAGAGCATCTTGCATTACCTCTGATGTAGCAAGATTTTCTTCTTTACCTTTGTCTGGTTGTTGGTTCTCTTTATCCTTTGACCAACAATCTTTCTTTGCATGTCCTTTCTTTCCACATTTCCAACAAGTAATTCCCTTACTTCTGGATTTAGATCTGCTATCCCTTGACTTTGATTTCCCATTACTCTTACTCTTGGATCTCTCCTTCTGCCTGCCCCTACTTTCTACATTCAAAGCATTTCCAGATGATGATTCCTCTGTACTCTTCCTGTGAATTTCTTCATTCAAGATTATACTAACCACATCATCAAACTTCAAAATATTATTAGCAGATGTTGTATTACTAACAACCATTACCAAGTTATCCCAACTATCAGGCAAAGAACATAAGAATAAAAGTGCTTTTACTTCATCATCAAATGGTATTGCAACCGATTTTAACTGATTTACAATAGATCAGAAATCATTCAAATGACTAGATGCAGATCCACCTTCATGCATCTTAGAACTAAATAGTTTCTTCATCAAATAAACTTTATTTGAAGCACTAGGTTTTTCATATAAATTAGCAAGAGATTTCATTAACTCTACCGTAGAAGCCGCTTCTGTAATATTGGAAGCCACGGATGCTGTCCAGGCTCAATCTTATAGATCCCAAAGCCTTTCTGTCAAGAATCTTCCATTCTTCATCAGTCATCTTCGTAGGTCTAGACTTCTCATCCAACGGTAAATACAAATCTCTTTGATACAGATAATCCTCAATCTGCATCTTCCATAATTGATAATTTCAACCGTCAAATTTCTCTACCTTGTATTTGTTTTCTTCTGCCATTGTTGTAGCTCCCACTCAATCAGAAAACCCTCTGTGAGTAAATCTGTCAACACACAAAACCCTCAAACAAAGCTCTGATACCAGTTGTTGGGGTTAGCACACCGGTTGTACAGACAATATATCAGATCTAAGCATACATGCAAATAAAAGTGGATATTCTACCAGAAGAAATATACAAAACAAGAGACATAAATCAACACCAGATTTAACGTGGTTCACCCAGTGTGGGCTACGTCCACCAAGAAACAAGCCAATCTATTATCCAAAGCTTTGACAAGATATACAATGAAGATTTACAATCTTCCACACCTCTCAGATGTACAATACTTTCTTTCTCTCAAGCTTTTGCTTCATCACCAAGAATTCTCTCTCTCACCAACTTTTTGCAAGTTCTTTCTAATTCTTGTTAATCTTCTAAACCCTAGCTTTTATGCTTATATAGTCATTTATAGACTTAGGGCACTTAGCCATGCAATTACAATCAATAGATATACTTTAATGCTAAAAATAGATCTAATTCCTCGAGAGTTAATTAAAACATCCTCACACAGGTAACCGATGTTGGTTAGACCTAACCGATGTCGGTTCCTCCTTGCCTGACCGATGCTAGTCCTAGGTGACCGATGCCAGTTCCCCCTAACCAATGACGGTTACTGTATTTTCCAGCAAGTTTCCATTGCATGCTAAACTGAAGTAATTGAAACTCAAAGGAAGAAGATATTTTCTTCATTAAAGACCCTGCTATAAGGTTGTTTTCAGACATGGGAAAGAAAAATTCTAAAGGAAGAAAAATTTGGAAAGTTGTTGGAGATCAGGAATCAAGAAAATAGTTATCAATTGTGGAAATTGATCAGCGTATCATTGAAGATTGTTATACTTCGTCAAGTGCTTCTGAATCAGGTATTCTTTTTGAAAATCTGAATTCTCCATCTGGAGAGGGGCGTTCTTTTGTATTTGAAAAATTTTCATCTCATTTTGTCCCTGTGTTCTCCAAAGTTGATAGGATTTTCCAAGAAACAAAGTTTTTATAGAACATTCATTCTGAGAATTACATTCTTGTGCCTCATAGACTCCTCACTCCTCATCATTTTGTTTCTGCTGTAAGATCACCTCCAAAAACAATATGGGCTAGCCCCCACCCATAACTCTTTTTTTTGTGAACACTTTTGGTCCTATAGATTTCAGAGGTATGGCTAGATATCCAAATGTTGTGCCCCAAGATTTAGAGATAGATTTCCTAAATTTGAAGGAAATAATGCTATTACTGGTTATCAGCACTTACTGCTTTTTTGTCAATATGATGGAATACTTTGAGATTGAATGTGAGGATCTTTACAAAAACTTTCTTATTCATACTCGAGAGGAGGATGCATGGGAATGGTATAAATTTTTTCCAGAAAACTCCATAGATTTATGGACATAAATGAAGAATGCTTTTAGATTGTAGTATGGAGATGACACATACCCTATGTTTCTTTTATCAGAATTTGAAAATAGAAAAAATAATCCTAATGAGTTAGTTCATGACTTAAATACAAGGTTCAATAAGACTTGGAATAGGCTACCTGTGATGTTGACGCCAAGTGATGTTTCCTATTTGATAAAGTTATCTGATGCTTTTGATAAGAAGGCTACCTATTATTTGAGGGATAAGAACCCAAGAACATTAAGGCAACCCTTCACCATGGCTTTGCAGATTGAAAATAACATCAAGGAAATTGGTAAAACCTCCTAAGAGAGGAAGCATCAAGCTAATCAATACAGATAAACCTCAATAAAGTAAAGTTGTGGATCTAGAGGAGGGTTGTTAAAACTTTTGCTGGAGCTGTTAAAGAAATATCCTACAAACTGGCCAGAGTAGAGAAGGGTTTGGAAAATTTTCCAAGGTCATCATAAAGCACAAGGTCAAGAAATATTTGCAAATCATCATAGGGGTGATCAAAGATCTGATGATAGAGGTAAAGGACTTGTGGGATCAGGAAATAGATAGCCCCAACTCCAGGAAAACAAATTGGTGCCTGATTATTTCACTACTAGAGTAGTTGCTATGGAAGAACCCAATGAATTGATTGAGTGTGTGACATATGTTTCTTCCCATATGCCCCATGTGATGAAGATAAAGAAGTTGAGGAAGATGATGATGTGTGCATGATGGGGTTCTCTACAAGTTCAGCGTAGGGGGAAACTTCAACTCAATTAATCAGTGCCAGAAATGTTGTAGATTTCTAGGATTGCATCCACCGGGTATTAGCCCTTCCTCCCTCTCATACTTTTGAAATATATATCGTATAGGCTTTTGAATTTCCTAATAATGATTTTGAATACTTAAGGGCTTTAATGATTAAAAAGTATGATGGAGGGATCCCTTTTGAGAAGGATAGGCAGTTGCTAATGAATGCAGTAGTTTGCCATAAAAAAGAATATAACACCAGGAGTAAAGTTTTTCAAAGGGGGAAGGCCTCAGGACAAACCAAAAAATCCAGTTCTCATGAATATCTCAAAAGAAACTCTTAAGAAAGATACATCTAGAAAAATCCTTGTGTCCCCAAGTAGAACTGGTATCCCTACCCATGTTCAGACCATGAAAAATCCTTTTCTGTCAGATGAGTTTTTCTCAATTTTCCTCCAAATGATACCTTGTCCAAATACGTTCCTTATGACATTACCCAAGTCTTGAGTCAAATCAAGATTTTTTGTTATGATTCTTGAGCTACTTAGGATTCCTGAGCACAAGAAAAGGGCCTTTGAGTATTTGGGATTGAAATAGAAAATATTACCCAAGGTAGAAATGCAAACAATGTTGAGACTCCTCCTACCATTACAGAGTTAGAAAAACCCCAAGTGCTAGAAGAACTAGGTGAGACACATTAAGTATATTTGGGAACATGCTTAGTTGAGTCCTAACTGAATGTAGATCCATTTTTCACTACTCGGATTATTAGGGACATATCGTTACACAACTATATGTTTGATTCTAGAGCATCATGCAATGTTATGCCTCTTGAAGTCATGAATGAATTAGATATGAAAGTGACAACAGCTTATAGGAAGTGCATTGCAATGGATTCAAGAGATGTGTGAGTGGTTGGATGTGTCAAAGGTTTGATATTTCAACTTGTAGCCTACTTAGTCAAGAACTTAAAACTAGATGTTGTTATTGTTGATTACCTTGCCAAATGGGGAATGTTGTTATCAAGAAAAAGGGTATCTAGTGTGGGTGGTAGTGCAAATGGATATGTCTTTTGCCACTATACCTATTAAGGGAAGCTTTATAGATTTGTATGGTGAAAAGAAGATGCTACATATAATTGAGGATCCCAATAATGCTTCCTATGAAGTGTTAAACGTTGACACTAATGCATATAAATTTGTTGGATTCTCTGAGGGTAAAGAGCACAAAATTGATCAATGCAAGTTTATTAGTTAAGTAGGTTCTCCTTGGACTTTGTTGTTTGATGGGGCTTACTCTAAAATTGGAAATAATGTTGGTATTATTCTGATATCTCCAATCCAGGAAGAGTTTGTTTTCTCTTTTAAACTCAACTTTGAGTGCACTAAAAATATTGCTGAAAATGAAGCATTGCTCTTGGGTCTAAGAATTACTTGGAAATATGGTATTAGAGACATCATTGTTAAAGGAGACTCAGAGATAATTGTCAAGCAGGTTAGAAAACTGTATACAACAAAAAATAAGAGAATGAAGCAGTATAAGCATGTAGTATGGGATTTCATTGAAAAGTTTTTCTCCTTCAATATAATACATCACAATAGGAAGTACAATACTTTAGTAGATAAATTGTCCGTATTGGGGTCCAGATTTGAAATTTGTGTTGTATCCTCCTATTGTGAATATAATATTGAGGTATTGACTAGGGCATCTGTTCATAACAATGTTAATCACTGGTAAGTGTTTGAAAACGACACCCAGGTGTAAAGGTTTTTGTAGAACCAAGGAGAATTTGTGGATCAATGTATAGATTGGGAGCCAATAGTTTGTGCAGATGATGGATAGGAGACTTTATTTGGTGAAGACATCATTCAGTTGAAGACTAATACTTTCCCTAAAGGTTTGGTAGCACTTGAATCAAAATTTGATAATGCTGATTGTACTACCAACATAAACATGTCAGCCTCAAGGGATGTTAAAGAGCACAACCTGGGAATGAAGGATAAAACATGTAAGATCTGGTTAGGTAGCAATCTGAGAAAGGAAGAAAAGCAGTGGTATGTCTATTTGTTGAAGAAATACAAGGAATGCTTAGCATGGTCTTATTCTGAACTGAAAGCATACAGAGAGGATATTTTCCAGCATGAAATTTCCTTAGAAGCTTCTGCCAAGCCGTTTAGGAAAAAATAGAGGCCAAGAAATCCACTCCTTTCCCTGAATATGGAAGAAAAACTGAAAAAGTTCAGGAATGGAGGAATCATATAGCCCACAAGGTACTCATCATGGGCTGTAAACTTGGTACCTATCAGAAAGAATAATGGAGATATAAGGCTATGTGTGGACTTTAGAAATATGAATAGAGTGTCAATGAAGGATAACTACCCTCTACCAAATATGGACAATATGTTACAATTGGTTACTAGTTTTGAATTGTTATCTACCTTCAATGGTTTTCTTGGATATAACCATGTAGTTATGAAGGAATTAGAGTAAATCAAGACTACCTTTACTACTCCTTGGGGAACATATGTATATGTCAGAATGCCTTTTGGTCTAATGAATGTTGAAGCCACTTTCCAAGGAGCAATTGATATAGCTTTTTCTAGCTATATTAATGATTTCATTGTTGTATATCAAGATGATGTGACTATTTTCTCAAAAAAAAGGAGTGACCACCTGCAACACTTGAAAAAATATTGTTAAGATGTAGGGAGTATGGTATTTCACTAAATCCCAAGAAGTGCCATTTTGAAGTTCAGAAAGTAAAATTGCTTAGACACATTATGTCAAAGGAAGGGGCCATGATTGATCCTGAAAGGGTAGAAGCCATTAGCAAAGTCCCTATTCCAAGAACCAAGAAGGGAATTCAATCCTTTTTTGGGAAGATAAATTTTCTTAGGATATTTATCTCCAACTTTATTGAACTAACTATCCCAATCACTAGCATGCTAAAGAAAGATCAAAGTATCAAATGGGAAGAAGCAACTACTCAAGATTTTCATGGGATCAAAGAAGTATTAAAGAACACCCCTGTTTTAATAGATCCATATTATAAGAAGGGTTTAAAAGGTTTTCTTTTGCTTCAGAAAGTATTATTACATCTATGTTGTTGAAAAAGTATGATGAGGGAGCTAAAAGACAAATTTCCTTTTTCAATAAGGAATTACAGGGAGATGAGCTAAAGTATACCATCATGGAGAAGTAGGAATTTTATTTGGTAAAAGAAAAAAATGTCTTTAGGCCATATATTTTAAATTCCAAAGTCATTGCTTATGTTTCCCACACCATGGTGACAAATATCCTATCGGAAATGAAGGTTTCAAACAAGAGATGTTGTTGGGTAAACAAATTGAAAGAGTATGATAGGGACATCCAAACAAAAAAATTGGTCAGAGGTTTGGGCCTGGGAAAACTTATGGTAGAGAGAAATATACAGAAAATTGAGGTAAATGAAGTTGAAGAAGAAAGGATGAATGTCCTTTAAAATTTGATAAATTATGAAGGGTACAAGGACATCAGTTTTTATCTCAAACATCTACAATACCCTAAGCATTTGAGAAAGAATGAGAAAAGAGAACTTAAGTTAGCTTCCCAAAAACTGATTTTGGGTTACCTTGGAAGAACCCTAAGGGAGTTCTCTTAAGATGCATTACTGAAGATGAAGCCCCTAAAACAATTGTTGATCTCCATGGAGGATTTTGTGGGGGGAATTTTGCAGGGAGAGTAACAAACCATAAGATATTAAGGGCTTGTTATTTGTGGCCAAATATTTTCAAAGATAAAAATTTGATGGTAAGTAAATGTGAAAGTTACCAATGCTTTTCTGGAAGACTAAAAGCTTTAGGATCCATTCCTTTGTAGCCTATATCAGTTGAAGCCCCATTTAGGAAATGGGGAATGGATTTTATTGGGGAGATTTCTAATCCCTCAAATGCAGGCCATAAGTGGATATTAGTGGCAAAATATTTCTTCACTAAGTGGGTGGACGAAATCCCCACAAAGAAGGAAACTCACCAAATTGTCATGGATTTTATCCTGAATTATATCATTTGCAGATTTTGGGTACTTACCAAAATAGTTGCTGATAATGCCATGCAATTTCAAGCTAAACCTTTGGTACCTATGTGTCACGAATATGGGATCAATTTGACATATACTTATAAATATAATCCCCAAGAAAATGGAAAAGCAGAGTCCAACAATAAAAATATCTTGAAGATAATTAGAAGAACTTTGGAGTTGAACAAAAGGAAGTGGGTTGAGTAGTTGAAGTTTGTTTTTTGGGCTGATTCAATCACTGTTAAATGAGCTACTGGAAAAAGGCCATTTGAGTTGGTGTATGGAACTCAAGCCCTGCTGCCCCTGTATATGCAATTGTTTTCATTTCAATTTCTTCAAAAACTGGAAGATCAAGAGCTCAGTCCCTACGATGCTTTCATCAATCAGATGAATGAGTTTTATGAAGAAAGAAAGACATCCCAATAGAGGCATGTAAAATTTAGAGAGAAATTGAAAACTTTGTTCGATAACATAGTGACTCCAAGAGTTTTCAATGTGGGAGATCTTGTGCTATTATGGGATATAATGCACAAGGATAAGGGAAAACATGGAAAGTTTGATGGATTGTGGATGGGCCCTTATTCAATTGACATTCGAATTGGTGAACATGTATTCTTCTTAAAGGACCTAGATGGGGAGTTGCTTGAATTACCTGTTAATGGAAGGAATTTGAAACATTTCGTTGATGGATTTCTTAGAATTGAGGTATTCACCATTGTATAATGTATATTATTTTGGTTTCTTTCTGCTTTCGTGTTTTTCTGTTTTGGTTCGTCCTAGTCCTTGGAGGCCCTTTTTGTTGTTTTCTCAGTTTGTTCTAGGGGATTGGCTCATGACTCCATTTCATAATGGATTTTTGGAACATTCTTTTCTCTATTGTTCTTGCAAAACTTGTAGGGAGTGCCCATCCTCATGTTGGAGCTGATGTTGGTGCTCAATTTGATCTCACGCCGTTTGTCCTTGAAATTCTTCAGTTTGTGGGCTTTTTCATATTTCCTATCTCCCCATGTTGATGCATGAAATCCTTTTCTTTCATTTAATTGAGGATCACATTAAGTCCAATTTTTTTTTTCCATTCCTCTGTCCATGAGAAAGAATTATTAACTTTCACGTAAAATTAGGTTTTTCACCTTCAGTCTATTTTTTCCACAGTCACGTTTTGTTTTCCCTATCAATTTGTTCCAATAAATGTGGAAATGTGGTCCTTTCTTATTGGATGCACCTCGGTGGGGCATTTTGAAACTCTAAGGCCCACTTTAACTCAAGTCTTGTCCATGTGGAGGGCGTGCACTTATCTAAAAATTTTCCTCTTGGTTTGACTTTTAGGGTTGCGCCAGGGAGACATGTGGTGGTTTCCGCTGCCTTTCCCAAACTTAGACATTTTTTCTCATGCGGTTGGTGCAACATTTTCAGACCATTGACACGTGGAGGAATGGTGATTATTTGAGGATTTGCCTCTGTGTCCTACTTTACTGCTTTCACCAGGGAGACACATGGAGGCCTCCGATGGCTCCGCTCTATACTTAATGCCTCTGTGTCCTACTTTACTGCTTTCACCAGGGAGACACATGGAGGCCTCCGATGGCTCCGCTCTATACTTAAAACTTTTCAAGAAACTTTTTAAGGCCTGGGACATGTGGAGGGCCTACACATATTTGGGGACCTACCCGTGTACTTTACTTTTGAAGAAGCACTGAAGGGAAACTTGGAAGTTTCCGCTCACTCTACCCTTGCTTGGAATTTTCAACGGCTGATGAAACTTTCTCGGACCCTAAACACATGGCACCTTCCACTAGTCCTTCAACAGTTTCAAAAAAACTCTATCGGATTGAGACACATGGTGAGCCTATGCTTGTTTAGGGTCTCTAATTTTGGGCACCATACAAGAGGTGTGCCAAAGAGACACATGAAGGCTTCCACTAGCTTGATTTATACTCAAACGTTTCAAATGCCAAAACGAAATTTTCTTGGCTCTAAGGAACGTGGAAGCCCCGCACTTGTTTGGACACTTGCCTCTATACTTCGACTTTGCAGTTGTGCTAAGGAAACACATGGATGACTCTAATCTAAAGTTGAGAATGGGAAGAATCAATAGTTAATGTGCATTGTATATGATTTTTTTGCCATTTTGCTTCGAGACTCCTGGAGATGCAAATACACATTTTTTTCTTGCACATCGGAATCACATCATAGGTATGGGGAATAATCCATGTGTGGAAACTCATTTCTCAGAGGAACAAATGAAGACATCCATACGAGGGTAATAATTTCTCAAGGTTTTGCCTCGAGGATGAACATGATTGCTTGTCAGATCCAGCTATATAGAGTGACCATAAAATGATTAAAATGGGGATTTGACACATGATAGAATAAAAATAATGATTAGGGTCTATCAAAAGGTTGTGGCATAACATCCTAGTCATTAGTCAAGGTTATAAGAAACTTGATCAATTAATGATTTGTCCACCTGGTAACTACGAGCGTAAATTTGTTAAACATCACTTTCAGAGACAACTTGGTAACAGGAAAAGGTTCCTCAAATATTCTTATTTTTTGGGGGGAAATTGGGGATGAGTTAGTGATTCTAATGTGTAAATGCAAAGAGACCACTCTTGCAAGATGTCGGGCGTTGATTTTTTAAAAGAAAATTTGAGAAATCCCATCTTCCTAAGGGACCATCTGAGAAACCTGATAATTTCCTGTGTTTTATATTTTCAATCACGTTAAGTTGGTTACAAGTGTACATCCATTTAAAATATCTAAGAATTTTCAATGAAACTTTCCTCTAGTGATGAATCTAATCAACTCCAAATTAATTTGTGTCAATCTTGAATAAATTTGTGTCTGCTTAATTTCAGAATGTCTACAAGTAGTTTTTCTAGTTCCTATTGCAATCTTGGGTTAAATTCCCTCTGAGTCACACTATATCTCATCCCTGTGATAGTTTATTGGCATTTTTAATTTCATTACAAGAAGAGCTTTCATCCTGTAATGAGATAAACAATTTAAAATCACTTTACTATCATCTGTTGATAAAGATTGTCTGTAATCCTTTGAGTGTATCTTAGGTGTGAGGAATCAAGGGTATCTTAATGTTTAATTGAATTGTTAGCTTTAGCCTTCATGTTAAATTCTTGGATATTGTGTGAAACTGTGAAAATTTGGGCCTCCATTGATGCACACCTTCTGGTTGAAGGAATATTCTAGCTATTATGAAGTATTCTATCATTTAGTTTTGTAAATGTTGTGAAGGTTCTCAAATATATGGCATAATAAATTTTATCTTACTTAATCTCCCACCAAAATTAATCAAAACAAACAAATCCTACCTGAACTACCCCTATTTCCCTATATGTCCACGAATGTATAACTTCTACTACTAAAATATGCAAAAGCAATCAGGATTCCATAATGTCTCTAGTAACCTTAGCCCTGTTTAGAAAATATCACCATTCTTTATAAGTGAAAACTCATGAGACTTAAATTGTCATGCATTGATCATAATTTCTCAGGGTCTCCTTTCAAATTTGTGCAAAGAAGGATATATTCATTCTCCTTTTTTGACAGAGGTTACAAAACGAGACCTCTCACCCACGGTCAAAAGGCATGACCTAAAGTAGTGAGGATAGATAAAATCCTTAATGAAGGTGCTATCCATTTCTCTAATGTCTAAGTGACAAAGATTCAGATGAATCCCCTCCCAGGCTACAAAATCACTGATAATATGATTTGTCTGTCTCTCTGTGTCTTGCTAAATCAGTGATGTTGCTTGGTTTCAGAGGGAGGATTAATTTGGATACCAACAAGTAATTTTTGTACCTTAAGAAATATACTTCCCATAACCAAAATATTAACAAACACATGTAAAATCACCAAACATTTATTTTTAAGATATTACATATACCAAGGTTAAAGGAAACCAAAATTTACATAATTTTTAAAAAATTCATCATCCTTTTTTAATGATTTCTTTAGTATTTGTATTTGAAAATTATTTTTGGGAACCATGTGGGAAACAATTATATGCTTTAAGCTCATGTATTTTTTGAGGTTTTGGCTTGAAAGAAGTAAAGTTGATCCTTTTGTTAAAAAAGAAGGTGAAAATTGTGTTATCATTGAATTATATGTATATGATATGTTATTAATTTGTCATAGTAAAAAAATGGTCCTTCATATTAAATCTCAACTCTTATCTCAATTTGATATGAAGGATTTTGGTCGTATAAAATTTATTTTTGGCGTGGATATGAAAATATATCATGTAAATAGAAAACTGGTGTTAAATCAAATGAAGTATCTTGAGATAATATGGGAAACGTTTCAAATGCATGAAAATAAACCTAATAGTATACATTTTCCTATTGGTCAAAAGTTGTCTTCTAAAAAATATTCTGAAAATGAAGAAAAAAAGGAAAACATGTTTCATGTGTCATATTTTTGTACAACTGGTAGTTAGATGTATGCAATGATCTGTAATATACGTTATATTACACATGCAGTGGGAGTATTGAGTATAATGATGTTAACTTCTCTAAAGTAACATTGGAATACAAAGAATATAATATTTAGGTATCTTCATCATACATCTAACTATGTGATTTGTTACGAAGGTAAACATGGCAAAAGTAAAATAGTAGATTTACATGGTTTTGTAGATTTAGACTACAGAAAAGAATCCGATATGCATATGTCTACCAATGGATATGTGTATAATTTTTTTGGTGGAGCGGGTAAGTTGAATGAGTAAACATCAAGAAAGTGTTGCGATATCCACCACAGAGGCTGAGTACATGGAATCTACTAATGCAAGTAAACAAGTGGATTTGTTTCAGAGAGTTATTCTCCATTGTTGGGTTCACTTAAAAAATTTTAAGGATTGATTGTGATATTCAAAATGGAATTTATCTGGAAAATATCCCAAAGTATCATTCAATAATGAAACATATTTATGTTCAATACCATTTAGTACGAGGAATGGTTGAGGATAAGAAGATACTACTAAGTAAGGTAGACGTAGAGGATATTGTTGTTGACTCTTTAACAAAGATTATGAGTGCTGAGAAATTTTATTGGTGTAGAAAATATATGGGCTTCACTTCTTTGAGATGTTATATATAATGTAGTGCAGAACCCTTTTGCAAAGTATCCAACAAGTGGAATAATGTTAGAATATGTTGTACAATTTTCATACTATATACCCAACAGTACTATACACCTCTACCATGAGTGTTAGCAGGGGTCTGAGATTTTTTTATTGGTATCCCTATTTCACCAGAATTATGCATGTGATATTTATCTATATGTGTATATGGGTGGTGTCATAAGATGTTTAGTTATGAACTGTAATGAGTTGTTTTATTATCCCATGCATTCAGTACCCATTATATTGTAAAACTGCTTTGAACGAGGGTCCTATTGATGTGCTTACATATAGAATGACATACATTAGGGGAGAGTAGAATATGGAAGTACGTTATTATATCAAGTAAATGGTTAAGTTAATATAATAAGAGAGAGAGACATTACTTGTTGTGAGAGACATAAGAAAAAATATGATTTAAAGGAAAAAATTATAGGATTCTTTAAATACACAATGTTTTAATTTCTAACATATATGAGGAAACCACAATGTGGGGTTTATTACATGAGGAAATCAAAATTAAAATATTTGTAGAGTACATATATAGTGAAGGACATATGAAAAAATATCTTTGCCCCTTAATACTGACAATCCATCGATATTATAAATGATTAGTCTTACTTTGAAAAATAAATTGAATAAATGGATGGATTATTATTATGGGTATTCATTACACCAATTTTCATTTCAATATGGGCCCTAAAACTATGTGGAGCTATTTTCAGTAATATACTTAAAACCATATAGAGATAACATATAGATTCAGGATCTCTAATTGTAATACAACGTTTTTTATCCAAGTATTGTCTATCTATATTTTTAATAACAAGAATGTTTGGTCTTCTTATTACATTATGCGAGAATGAAATAATATCTAAGTGATATGTTTGTGCCTTTGATTAATATTCCATCAATTTTTTACCTCTTTAAAGTTAATATTTTTGTACTAATAATTGCGGTGACTAGGGGAGGTTAGCAGTGTCAATTAGTCTCCTAAGAATTATATATTAATCCATATGTTTCATATATAAATTGACCAATAAAAAAAGTTAACACTTTGAATGTGTTAATTTTCTCAATGTTTTTTTGTTCTTAGATACCTTCAAACCAACAACAATCTTCCTTGCGATTGGATTTTTTCTTTGTATAAACGCTAATTTTATGTATTTTAAAATTATCATCAATTGCAATATCTAAATTACAATATGTATTTTATACTTCTAGGGTCTTAACAAGGTTTGAAAACATGACCTAGCACTATTCTTATTAGTTTCTTATATCTAATTCAAATGCATTATTGTACCTAGCTTCATCCCAGCTGATTTATTTTTAGTGAAAGTAAACTAAGACTTTTGAATGGTTTTCTATGTGATATATAAGAAAGAGTGTATTTATAAGAAAGAGATACAAGATTCCTTGAATCCACGGTGCATTTCTTTCTAACATATATGAAGTAACCACAATGAGGGGTTTCTTACATGAGGAAATAGAAACTAGAAATTGTTAAGCACATATGAAAAAATATGATCCTCCTTTTGAGACATACCTGATCACCTTTTATAAAAAGGACTTTCGGTCCTGATTTGATATATTCGGGAAATATATCAAAGATGTGTAAATCAAGTGATTTGGTTTCACCCTTGGTAAATAGAGTTTTAAAGGAGGAGGTAATCTTACTGAATGTAAAATAAGTTCTCTGAAGTAAAATGTTGTTTTGAAAGTAGTTTTTACACTATTGGAGTTTTCCACTATAAATAATGTGTCACCTGTGTTCTTTATTTCCTATAAGTATTTGTTTATTTACTTATGTTTTGATGTAATGTTTATTTAAATATTTATTGTAACATTGTATATGTAAGTTGATTGAATCTGTATTTATTAGAATCCTCAAATTCTAACATGGTAACAGAGCGAGGTAAACCAAATAATTTGAGATGAAATCTTCTGTATTTTATTTATTTAATTTGTATTTGTTTTTTGAAAAAACTTGAAAGGATATTTAAAATTATCCGATCCCCTTCTTTTTTTTCCCCAATTTATTTTGGAACTACATTTGTGTAATTAAAACCTCGGTAAATTTTTTAGGGTTTTTCAATTTTAAATCCCTATTATTTTGGGGGGGAGATGTAATATGATATGATTCTTAATTTCATTTACATTTTGTAAATTATATGGAAATTAATGTTTGTTTGGAGATTGATGTGTGCACAGGTGAAAGGGGTTTAAAAATATTTACCTGCGTGAAAATCATATATAGAAAAGGAAATGATTTATTACTATGTGAAATAATTTTTCATGTTTTCTATAATTTCAAATGTTTGTAGGTTGAATTTTTCAGAAGGTAAATTCATACCCGTGCTCTTTGGTCCCCTATAAAAGGAATCGATTTGAAAAAACTATAGTTTATAGTTAATTTATAACTATATCTTATATAATTTGAAAACTATATTATTATTTTTAAATAAAATATATATAATATAGAATAGGGTTTATATAATAATTTATATAAACATCATATTAAAATTTATATAGTTTTGAAAAAAAAACTATATATTGAAAGCCTTAAAACATATTAAAATTGCATGATATTGACGTAAAAGTCAACAGACCATATTCTAAGCCTAAGTTTAAATCATATTTAAACTTAACTTATAAATTTAGGCATATATAGTTTTTTTTTTTAAAAGAAACAAACCTAAGTTTGAATCAATTTTTTTATATATGGTTAGTTTAAACCGCTTAAAATATTAATTTAATTAGATTTGGTTTATATATGTTTAAAAAAAACCTAAATGCTTACTTTTTTAAGTAAGGGGGCCTATAGTTTATTGTTTGGACATGAAGGTATTACTTTTTAAATCTTAATACTTATTAAATTAAACCTAACATGTGTCCCTAACCTTTTATATTATCAATGTAAGAGGGTGAACCTATTCATTTATATCTTATAGTTTATAAAAATAATATAAATAAACCTATTTAAAGGTTTTTTTTATATAAGAGTGGGAGTGGAGAATAAAATGAGATAATATCTCAGGTATAAATATGAAATTCTCAAGTCTAAATGGAGAATTTAAAAAAGAAATAGTTTATTGGTGGCCCACGTGAAGAGTGGTAAATATTTATTACAATATAGGTAGTTATTGCTACATAAAAGTTTTAAAGTTTTTAGCTTGCATGAATTATATAAAATATTTTGCAATATTTTCATATTTTTAAATGTGTGGGGTAAAATTAAGAGTAAATGAAGGGAGGAGACAAGGTTCATGAAAATAGAGATTTCAATTTATTTCATTGGTCAGGTAAAATTTACTTGTTCCCTCTGTAAAATATGTAGGTTAATCTATATTGTCATTAATCTACTTACACCTAGTAAAATTCTTGTACCTGGTCTATGTCCTTTAAAACCCTTTAATAAGTGTTATGTATTTTTTTATATAAAAAACAATATACTATATTTTATAATTTTTTATGAACTATATGTTATTTTTTATTTACATTCTATAAACTATATACATTTTTTTATAAAAAAAAGTGTTTATATTTTTACATTATAAATTATAATTGGTTATTATAATGTACTAAAATATAACCTCCCTAATATTATACAGAAGAAGAAATTATGGAATTTCACATTCTATAAATACACAACAAGTTTTGGCTTCATTAAATTCAACGGTCAAATGACTGTCACGGTAAACCAAACATAAGACAATATGATGGTCATTAAGACGTCAAATTTAAACTCATAGGTTCTAGGAAACTTTCATTGTGTAAAAATTGTCGGTCAAATAATCATCACGACAAACCAAAAAATAAGCCATTATGACAGTTATTTAGACACTAAATTTCAGATGGCCGGAGTTTTGTCTACATTAAAAAAATTTCCGAAATTTAAAGTTATGCATTCTTAGGGTTCTCTTCTTCACTTCTATATGGTCAAAAATATTTTTTTATGTAAATTTGGGGTATAATGTAGATCCTTTTATATTGCGATTTATTATGTTGATCATGGAAGGTTAATTAGTATGCATTGTAATGACATAATTAGTTATTATCAAATAGTTTCTTTAGATCTATAAATTTTAGATCTAATTCTATTAAAAGTGTTGTTTTTATTATCGATAAATATGTATCTAATTCTGTGGTACATTGTATATTATAATGGGGTGTGTTTGACGAGTTTAGGAAAATAATGCGTGTAACTATTTATGTCTTGACAAAACTCAAATCTGTAATGAAGCCAACTACAACATTTGAGTCAAAAACAAAATTTATGGCGAAAAAACTTTAGATGATTGTTTCTAGATCTAAGGGTTGCTCCCACCAGTCGTCAAGCAGCTGGAGATAACATGAATACATTCTTGTAATAAATATAGGAAGATATTTATATGATTCTATACAATGTGAATGATGAGTACTTTCTACACATTGGTAATATCAAACATCCGAAAGAGGTATGGACACAACTATAATCTATGCATTAAGAATACTTGGTGTATCAAGGATAGTAATAGAGAGTATAATAACTGAAGGAATTCAAAGAAATGGTCAATATATTTTTGATGATTTCTCTTATGCATCTTATTTAATATCTCAAAGTTTGAATAAATCAAAACTATGGCATGAAAGGTTAGGACATGTTAATTATCGAAGCTTATATAAAATGTTCTAGATATAATCTAGTGAAAGGTTTACATGTGTTGTCTTTTTCTCTTGAAGTTACTTCATTAAATTATTCTAAATGATGATTTTAATGTTATAGATGTTCTTGGAATTCTCATCTTCCTAGATAAGAAATTTAATTGGGCTCAATCTATGTTAGAAAGTTTAAATCCTATTAACCTTAGGAAAATAACCAAAAGCCATCATATGTACCATGCATTAATTACTTTGTATGAACCTGATTCGTGAAGTATTATAGGGTCAAGGTGCATATACAAAGTAAAATATAATGTTGATGGTAGTATTAACAAACATAAAGCTAGACTTGTTGCTAAAAGATTCACTCAGAAACCTGGTATTGATTATGTTGAGACATTTCATGTAGCTAAAATGAGTACTGTAGGGCCTTATTTACAATTTCCACTCAATTTGGGTGGGAAATCCACCAAATGTATAAGAAATATGATTTTTTAAATTGCGATTTAAAAAGATGAACTTTACATATTTAAACCTAAAGGATTTGAAGAAATTGGTAAAGAAAATTATATTTGTAAGTTGAGAAATTCTTGTATGGTTTAAAACAAGCTCTTAGAGCTTAGTATGTAAAAATTGTTTCCTTCTTTAAACTATTAGGTTTTGTTAATTGTTCTTCTAACAATGATATATTCATTAAGTAATAAGGCTCACATATTATCATTATATGTATATATGTTGATGATTTTCTTATAACTGGTTATAATTCTGGTTTAATTCATAGGATTAAAGAGAAATTGAAGCAGTAATTTGAAATGAATGAGTGAGGTATCTCATATTGTATTATTTGTATGACTATATTTCATTCTATTGTTATTTTTGAAAACAAAATAAGCAATCATTGTATTGAAAAAGTTTCTTATGATTGATTGTAAACCATTTTCTACTTCAATGGAAGTTGGAATAAATATTGATCCTAAATCTACATATGAAAAAAGGTTGATCCTATTTTATATACACTGTTAGTTGATAGTTTGATTTATCTAACTATAACTAGATCAGATATTTCCTATACAGTAGGAATTACTTCAAGGTTTATGCAGGAACATTTTTTAGAGATCATTGAAATCTTGCAAAAAGAATTTTTACATATTAGAAAGTAACAATCAATTATGGGTTGCATTACACTAAGAATGAAAATTCTATCTTATATGTATTTTTTGATTCTAACCATATTAATGTTGTGTTATAAAAATATACTAGATATGTGTTCAAGTTTTTTTGTGTAGGCACCATTAATTGAAACAAAAAATGCAATCATCTGTTTTCATTTCTTCTACTAAGGAAAATACATACAATGAAAGAATTAAAGAAGCCATGTGGTTGCAACGACTTTTAGTAGAGATACACATGGAAGGTAAAAGAATTATTTTTCTTCTATGTGGTGTTTAGAGTTGTATTATTCTTGATTAAGAATCTAGTTTAAAATAAAAGGATTAATAACATTGAGATACATATACACTTCACACCGTGAGAAGGTGCATAGTGATGAGATAAATATCAAGTTCATGCTGACTGAAGAGCAGGTTGCTAACATCTTCATAAAGTCCCTGAGTGCTGTAAAGTTTTTTCACTTTCATGAAATGATTAGATTCTTGGAGTTTCCATTGAAGGGGGAGTCTTCATGACAATTTCACGTCATAATGGAACTTGATTTTTGTAAAAAATAGCTTTAGGAATTTTTAAAAGACCTTCGGGCAAGTGTAAAAAGACCTTCGGGCATGTATACCTCCTCGGCTTCTTTTTTAGAAATAAGTGTAGAAAGATCTTAAAGACAATCTTCAATAAATTATTTAGTGTTATTGAGCTTACCAGTAAACAATCAGTAGAAGCATATTGTTAAGGATGTCCTTGGTTTGTAAAAGGCTCCTATATGCTTGGGTTCAATAACATTTTATGAGAACCTGTGATAACATGTAAAACTCACAAATCATACTTATACATTGATCATGGGATGATCTTTGGGATTATAAATCCTTTTTGTACCAAAAGGTAAATTGAGTATGATGAAGGTGTTCTAATTCCTTCAATTAATATGCTAGCCTAAAACCTTTATGGTTTAATGATTGTAAATATTGTAGTGTACAATAGGCAGTAATCTATTGACATATGTTGTTTTATCCCACTTAACATTAAAGGGGGAGTATTGGAACATAATTATTAAGTGGTATAGCCAATCCTTAATTTATATGGGTCCATCACTAATATATAGGTTAATATTTAATAATATGAAATATTTCCATTTCTATAATTAAATATGCTAACCTAGGTATACACTTTAGGTTAAATATTTAATATCATGAAATGATTATATTTCTAATATTAAATATTATAAACCTAGGTGTATGTGTCAACCATTTTAGGTTGAAAAGTTGGGTCGGGAGACATAACTGATCACCTTATATAAAAAGGACTTTAGGTTTTGATTTGATATATTCGGGAAATATATCAAAGGTATGAAAATCAAGTGATTTGGTTTTAACCTTGGTAAATAGGGTTGTAAAGGAGGAGGCAATCTTACTGGATGTAAAATATATTATACGAAGTAAAATGTTATTTTCAAAGTGGTTTTTACCCTATTGGGGTTTTCCACTATAAATAATGTATCACCTAAATAATTTATTTCCTATAAGTGTTTCTTTATTTACTTATTTTTGATGTAATTTCTATTTAAATATTTATTATAACATTATATATGTAAGTTGATTAAATCCGTATTTATTAAAATCCTCAAATTCTAACAGAATCCATGGTGTATTTCTTTCTAACATATATGAAGTGACCACAATGAGGGGTTTCTTACATGAGGAAATGGAAAATGGAAATTGTGTCAAGTACATATATATTGAATTATGTATGGAAAAACATGATCCTCCCTTAAGATTAACAATACCTTGACCCTGTACACCATCATTCCAAATTCCAATAATAAATGGAATCAATGGATGCATTATTTTGTGGGTATTCATAACACCTATTTTCAATAAAATATAGGACATAAAATTGTGTTGACCTATTTTAAATAAGGGACTCAAAAATTTATGAAAATAACATTTTGATGTGGGACCTCTAATTTTAGAGTTGATTTTTTCATATAAGTATTATGTAACCATAATTTTAATAACAACAATGTTTGGTCAACATCATGTGTTATGGAAAAACACAACAAGATTTTGGAATAATCTTTGTGCCTCTGATTATAAAGACTTCCTTTGCAGTGGATTTGTAAAATTGTTGGATCAATGCAATTAAATTCTAATGTGTTTCGATGATGTAAGAAATAAAAAAATATATCCTAAATATTATTACATTATTATATGTCTTAATAATATAAGTGTTAAAAATAGAAAATACATCAAAAAAAAAACTTGGTATCTTAAGAATACATTTTGAAACATATTCTAAGAGTCATATAAAATTTAATTATTCTTGATAAAATATAATTTGTAGACATCAGGATGTATTGAAAATTAACTTTAGACTCACAACCAATAAAAAAAATGCTCCAACTATTGCAAAATAAAAATGTAAAAAACACTAAATCAATATTTAAATAATTAAATGTTTAGCATTACTTATAGATTATGGAAAAGCATGAGTTCATATGATTTGTTTCCCAAAGGGCCTATACAAATTTTATTTTCAAGAAACAATTGTAAATATATGCATTCCTCTATAAGACAACAAAGGAAAAAAATAAAGTATATAAGTAATTTTTAAAAACGTAAGATCACCTATTCCGTTTGCCTAATAGGATTTCATTTTTGGGTTGAATTAGTAAATTGAAAATTTCCATTTTATAAATAATCTAGTAAAATTACAAATAGGTTTGGTGGAAACCCATACTTTCCATGTCTTACTCATAGTATACACTAATCAACAATGCACACGGGAATGTATGAATCATTAAACCCAATTTTAAGGGTTCTTTTTCATATGCATAAGCATACCTAACCAAAATGCAATATGATAAGAAATTGAGGACTCCAAGAAGATCACTAAGATATTTTGGGTGAGGTAATAAGTGCAAATGATGCAATTGTTTAACATGGGCTCACACACAAGATGTGCCATCGTATATTATATAACATATGTCATGGATTTATTTCGATCATTGGGGAAATTAGAACATACTATCACTACCTATTTGACTATGAGCTTTCATCCACCCTCCAACTATAGTGAAAATAGGGATACCATTAAGGTGAAGTAAGTAATTTTAACATAAGATGATATTCAAAATGACATCAACTATATTAATGAAAATAAATTACAAGACATATTTCAGTATGAGATTTAAAGTAAATACTACTGATGTAACACCCACATTTAACACATACAAATATAACAATAAAATACGAGGATTTCTTTTTTTGACTTACATTGCTCACTACACAACACCACAAGGGCTCGAAGTAAAGAAAAATCACAATCATATATGACACTTACACAAGTCATCGACTCACATAGACACATGAAAACACCATATACATGTCAATGCCACACTTTCCCCAATGAATGAATACAAGAAATGGCTGAACCACGAGAAAATGACTCAAGGATTGACAAACCCATGACACATCATTTCCTTAATTGCATCTTAGTTACACTTAAGATTCCAAGAAAATTATTGTGTAACGATAATTTTCTTCTTTTTCCACCTATAGATTCTTAAGTTAATTCCACATTTAATTTACAGTTCAACCAGTTCAAGTTGGCTCTTTATCCTTTATGAAAATTTCCATAACTTACACAATTATTTGGAATATTTCAAATCACATACAAATTACTTAATTCTCTTGTTCTTATGTTGTGAATATGATTCTCAAACATTTATTTAATGTTTAAATTTTATCCTTACAACTCAAGTGAATCTGACTTGATGTCAAGAAAGCACTATTAGGATTTAAGGGGGGGCGTTCGAAATCAAGATACCTTTTTCCCATAAACATTCTTCGATCACAGTATCTTTATTTCCCGATTCAACATTCCCAAAACAAGAAATTGTATTTAGATATATATATATATATATATATATATCTCTTTGTTTTCCTTGAAGTTTGATCTCACCAAGGGACATTCATATTCTTTGTAACACATAAAAATGTTTAATTGAGTTATAGGACTCCAAGAGTGACATTATTCCTAACCTTAAATCTCGTTTTACTCTAATATGTTTTACTCTTATACTGCACTATGGTCTCATTATTAGCATTGTTTTATAAGAAAAGAGTTATGAAAGTACTTTCCTAACTATAAGAGCTGGACTATATTTGCAGAATAAAATTCATGGAATAAAGATATATCTTTCAATTCATTCTGAATTATTTACATAAGATGCAATTACAAATATATAGGCACATAGTTTCCTATAAATTAGGAAACTATTCTACTAACAAATACTAATCACGTGAGTTGTTTGTAACAACCAAAAAACTCAGCACACATTTTTTATTAGTTGTTTTATATAACAACTAAATAAAAAATTACTAATATAATAATAATTACCAAATGTAATTATTATCTACACAATGTAAATACTAATTCCTAACATTCCCCCCCTTAGTGTTTACATGGTAGAAAAACATCCACACTCTCAACTGCAATATGCTCACCCCTGTGGCATGTCCAACTCTGTGACTCATGACCTTGATCCAAAAGAAAGGCTCTCTCCTTCCATGGTTTTAAACATGCTTACCACAAACCTTGACGTGACAGGAACTTCATCAACTTTCCACCTCGTGTGGTTTTCTAAATCCTCCCACAAACCCTTTCAATATCCATGAACTGACTTACTCTGGTGCTACTGTTCACCACTATGCTTATACATCGGGGAATTATGTAGGAAACACAACTTGCATATCACAAAACTGCACAATAGAAGATATAATGAAAATATTTCACATTACTTCCTATAAGAATCGTAATGTTCTTAATCGTAGTCTCTGTCATTGATCGCTGCCACTCGATCTAGAACAGCATAGAAAACTGCCACTTCCACTAGAAGCTTTTCTTGACTAAGTTGTTTTGGGTGCAGAATGGGAATGGAAGATTGGTATGTATTCCCCCCAACAATGTGAAATTCCACTCAAATAGATACTGAGAAATCGAAGAACATACTCGTGAATGGATCTTGCAAGTTAGGTCTTGCTGCACATGGTCACTAATGCTAGTGTAACGTATTCTCCTAGCTGACCATCTTCAAATGAAGTACAGCAGTCAGAGGACCAAGTCAGTCAGAGGATCACTGACAGTCATCTGCGCTCCAACACAACTCTCTTTCCAACATCCATCAAATACCACACAAAATAGGAACACTGCAAACTGAAGCACAAGGAGAAAATGCAAACCACATTGAAAATCATATACTCACACCATACATATGCCACCACAGCTTCTGCGCGGGCCCCGTCGTTGGTGACTGACGAGAGGTCGCTGATCGACCTCCTTCCTCTGATGCCTCCTTCCTCCATTTTTGTGGCTTCTAACTCAGCCAAATGAAAATTTTAAGCTCATTTGTTTCCACATTGAATTTATTCTCCCCCCGCAATGTGAAACATTTTTAGTTTTAGGACGCTGGGTACAACCGATAATGCGTCCCACAAAATAGCTAAAAAATATGATATTTTTCAAACTGGGTATTTTATGCTAAAATTAGAACCACTATAATGAGAAGTAAAAAATAAACACTTTTGCAAAAAACGGTGCTCAATTTTGAGTTACCGTGCAAAAAGTTATTGAGGTTACAATTTCCTGTAAATTGGTCCAATTAAAATAAAATTGTATTTCCCTCAAAATTCAATTATTAAGAAAAAACTATAGAAATTTATATATATTTTAAACTATAGTTTTTTCTAAATAATTAAAAAAAATTGACCAATAAGAAAAAAACCTACGTGTTGCATTTCTTTTACGGGATGTTGCATTTCCAGCCACAAAAATGTCTGTTTGACAGCAATTTCATCATATCTGCATGCTGAATCTGACCCTGATGTAAACTACAAAGTATTGTGGCGTATTTTTTTTTCTTTTCAACCCAAAATGAATCACCTCGATACGATGTTTTATGAGGAAGATATGTTCATTTTACTGAACACTACTTGCTGTATTTTTTTTGACAGATTTTTGAATATTCTCTTTGGCCTCTTAAATCTTCTTGGCTCTCATAAGAATAACCTGCTCTAGTACCAAATGTAAGAGCTGGAATATATTTGTAGAATAAAATGCATGGAAATAATGATATATCTTTCAATTCATTCCGAATTATTTACATAAGATGCAATTACAAATATATAGGGCACATAGTTTCCTATAAATTAGGAAACTATTCTACTAACAAATACTAATCACGTGAGTTGTTTGTAACAACCAAACAACTCAGCACACATTTGTTATTAGTTGTTTTATATAACAACTAAATAACAAATTACTAATATAATAATAATTACCAAATGTAATTATTATCTACACAATGTAAAATACTAATTCCTAACACTAACATCCTAAAGAAGTACATGATTTTAAGCATTATAATCTACATAGAAACCACAAGTGGTCTGTGTTCAAGGTAAGATTCCATGTTTATGCATTTCACGATTTTATAGGTTTAAGTTTTCTTTTATTCTTAATGTCAAAAGGGGCATAACAAGGAATTACGGGACCGAGATTCTGGTTTCCTAGGTTCTCTAAATTCAAAAACTTTCAAATCAATTTAGTTAGCAAAGAGTTAATAACTTAATTACCATTTTCTACCCACAAGTTAACCTCCTAATCAACTGATATTTAGTTTAATTCCAATTTGTACCTAAGGATCTACATCTCAAATATAAATTATTTTTAAGGTGAGAGGAAATATTTATGCTAAATAACCTTTATGAAAGACTAAGGTGTGAAAACATATTTACCCTATAAACCCTCTAGAAAAAAAAATTCAAGGCGCTATAATGTAACTAGCCAAAGTAACACATTTAGCTATGAGCCTTCAGGAACTAAAGAGGTCATTAGCAAGATTTTAAGTCATAGTATAAATATTTCACTAGGTCCATTTGTGTCATCTAGATTCCATAAGGAATTCATTTGATGATGGAGAAAATTCTTAGATATAACTTTGTAAGACTTGTTAGATGACAAGGATACTAAGCAGGGGCTGGATCTAATTACTCAAGATAAAGTTTTTCAAGGTTGCTCCTAACCATCGGGTTCATGATGGTAATACTAAACATATCGACCATGATGATAACACAAACTAGGGGTCTTATTTACCCAAACTAGGAGGTGCCATCGAGAACAAGGTTTAAGATCATTCTATGATTTCAATTTCTTCCATGATAAGAAGGATCCCACATGAAAGACACGTTATGGATGAATCTTATGTTAGGGTTGAATTTTTTGATTAAATATCTTTATTACATTTACAAGGTAAGAATACAACCCAATAGTTAATTAATCATTTATTGAAAACTGAAAAATGCATTACAATATATTAACTTCAAATTCATTTACTATATATATACCAAACCCTATGATTAATGCATTATTATCCAAAATTCACCCCTCAAGGAAATTTTGATAACATGCATCAAACTCTTCAATCCCGAGAAAGTAGATTGATTCAAGGCCCAATATCATGTTTTTTGGGGCCCCATCGGCTTCTCTCTAACTCTCCCATCCAAGAAAAAATCCAAATGAGTTATAAAAATGGAAAAAATGCAAAGGATAAGGTTGCAGGACTGTTTAAAAGTATTTCAGGTCTGAAGGGTGTGGATCGTACCAGTGTGGGTTGTACTGAGGTTCGTCGTACCAAGTTTGGGACCCAAAAAGGGAAGAAAATCGGCTAAGTCAGACATTTTTGTCCTAGGCGGTCCGCAGGACAGTTGAGACGTCGGGACGCGAAAAGGCAAAAATCGGTCGCAGGCAATAAAAATAGTCAAGTTTTTTTGTTTCACACAGTTTGGAACAGCCGGGAAAAAAGTACGCATGGGGCACAAATCAGACAATTTTCCGCAAGACGGTGTATTGCGAGCAGTGCGGAGATTTTCGTCCAAGACAACCGAGACAAAAGTACGCACGGGACGTGCAAATGTGAAAAAGCCGCAAAAGGGGATAAGGAAGCCTGAATCATTTGATGCGAGAGAATTCATCAAGGAAATCTAGGACACGTGGAACCGATTTTTCCGAAATAGCTACAACAAAGAAGAAAAGTCAACATTTGACCCGTGAACTTCAAACGGCCATAACTTTTCACTCCGTGCTCCGATTTTCACAAAATTGGACCTTTCGGAATGAGCACAACGTCCTCTATGCCACATATTTAATGAGGGTATATATATTTAATGAGGTTAGATATACTAAAATAAAAGAAACCTATTCATCTCTAATCAGTTAATGCTCATTCCCGTCAAATGACAAAAAACGCCTGCAAGACCCAAAATAGCTACCCCGCACTAAGAAGGCCATAAATTTTGCATTTCTCAATGAAATCGCACAAAATTGGTACCGTTCGAATCATGGATCTGATACCGATGCAAATAAATCAAGAAATTTTTGGATTTGATGAGAAATCAGTGGGGATTTTTAATAGAACGTGACCGGGTTCATAACAGTGTTTTATTTGGTAGTTAGGAGAGCAATTAAGAGGCACGGTCACCATTCTTTCTCTGTTTCAGCACCTGGGATAGTATGGGGAGACTTTTAAAAGTAATATAAAATCATTTTAATCCATTTAATGCCTCTTATAAATTGTTGAAGGACATATTTCAGGATTTCCATTTTCCCTTCTCTCTCTCTTCTCATTTTTTCTATAAATTAGAGTGTTGGGCTCATTTTAAGGGGGGAGGTAGTTTTTATAGAAAAGATCTGCCAAAATTTCTTTGTGAAGCCAATGTGTTATAGGCCCTTGTTTTTGACTCCTTGCATGGTGATCCAAGCCCTTATCTTGTAACCGATTGAATTGTGCATATCAGGAAGCAATAAAATATAAGTTTGTGGATGCATCTTCCCATGCTGTGTTTTCTTGCATTCTTCTTGCCCCTTCAACCTTGATTAAAATAATATTGTGTCTATTATTATGTTCTTGTAGGGATTCATTATCATTGTGTATGTTTGAAATATTGTTGTGAATGCATTTTGCTAGATTATGGAGAACTGTCATTGCCCCTTATAGTGTGTGCTTTGCTTTTGTATCTCATGCATTTGAAGACTACTCTCACACCCTCCTTTTCTATTGTATCACCGCTCTAGTGTAGGCTTTCATTTTATGCATTTTCTCTCCCTGGTCCCTTGGAAATTTAAATTAGAATAGTTAGTTTCCCCTGTATTAGAGTAAATTGTGGTAGGTAGTTTAGGAGCAAGAACCAGCTTTCTCTAAAGGTCTATCTCAAGTAGCAAGTCCCACAACTTGGAGATAGTAACCATGTTATCCAATCACACCATGAGTTCAAGTATGTGCACTTGTATAAACAGAGGGGTGCTGTGATTTGGTGATAACATGCACATTTCCTGAGATATCCCTAAAATAACATTTCATACATATTAGAAAATTTCAAATATAAAATTTTTGTAACAAAAGACTACATTATACAAATATTCATTTTACAGTGACCTATATAAATTACAATAAGAAATAATGAATTACGCATTGCCTTTTTTCCATCTTTCTCGCATACTGCAAAACCAGGTGAGCATGAAATAAGTGATAAATCATTGGCATGGAATCCACAATAATCTAACATAATTAATGTTTTTCAGTTCCCCCATTTACATATAATAATAATTATAAATTAGATTTGAAAGAAAAGGTTTAGAAACATGAATTCATTTCATTTCATTTCACTTCATTTCGTAACCAAGGAGAGAGAAAGAGAAAGTAGAGAGAGAAACACCATTTTGTCAAAAGTTCTATTTCAAACAACAAGTTACACTATGGAATTTTCAAATAGTTATTTACATGAGTCAAAATTTTCCATGGTGGTTTGGCAACCCGACAAGGGTCCTAAAACTTTCTTTTTACATTTTCTTGCTAGCTACAAAAATGTTCAAAATAGGCTCAGAGGCTAAGAAACTACTTTCAAAATTTTTCATTAGATGAGAAAACACACCACTATTAGATTTCTACGTGCCCAACTTATATACTAAGAGTTTATAGAAACTGACAGAATTTGGAACTAGTTAACAGTTTACGATTGGCGGCTAGTTTTCTTGGGCCATCGATCGTAATTGGCCTAGTTGTAAATGATTAAAATTTATCATGAGGGATCACAAAACCACCTCAAAAACTAAGGTTTGATGAATGAACGTGAAACCAGAAATTTCCTACAAGTTCCCCTATATATGGAGAATTTGTCAGAGTCGACGGAACTGAGAACTAGCAGACAAATTTCAAACAGCGACGGGTTTTTCAAGAGCCACCGGTCATAGTTGAGTTAGTTTTACCTAGTCAAATAGCGATCAGAGGCTTACAATACCCCTTTTGCAAAATCACTAAGAATTTGTTTTTCCTAAACCAAAGCTTACAAGAAATTTTCTAGTAAAACTACTAGAGGTTTGTGAAGGTGGTCCAGCGTTTCATTGCTCAAGGACCAAATAATTCTTCGAAATGAAATCCACTTATTCATGTGGTTAACATCTCAACTAAAAGAATACAAAAACCAGTACATATTTTGTGCTCTCTTGAGCGACAGGAAAAGGAGTGCAAACAGTCACATTGGGTTTGACTAATGCTTGACGTAACTCTCTACATAACAAGGAGCACATACGTTGTTTGAATTTTCTTTTATGTGGCTCAGATTGTTTTTTTGAGTATTGGAAAAATTGTGTTGTTCTCTTCCTAACTTTAAATGGTAGGGAAAAGGGTTGTTTGATTTGATGACATCATCTAGCTCTCACCAATACTGTTAGATGTGAGAACCTAATTTATATATATTCTACTATCATCATATAGGGTTATGGTAGCGACCTCACAATTAATGTTTAAATTGTAAATCAATTTCAAACATTAAACAGTGTACTTCTATTTCTTTACATAATTTTAATTTAGTTACACATCCATTTGTAATATTATTGATTAGTTTAACATTTCTATAACATTACAAATGAAGAACCTAAATTATGAAAATTATGAAAGAAAAGGTATGGGAGACCATGCCTGAGAGAGATGAGCAAAGTGGTGCAAGAGGGGCTCTAGGTGGTTTAAACTCATAGTCCATTAAGTCCACCAATCGATCATATGTCTACGATTTCTACCCTTTACTATGATTGTGCATTCTTGCATCCTATACTAAAGCTCCCAGGCATTTATAACTTCAGTATTTGACAGAAATCTTATTCCATTTGTTTTGATGGGTCCATACCAATTCAAACAAATTTTTACCATGGTTAAAACCACAAATTTCATAAACAACCCACTTCATGGAGCGTATTTAATAACTTAACGCATTTACCAAATCCAACCAACAAGGCCAAAATAAAATACCCATACAAGAATCACAATATACGAGGTCCATTGTCCAATTTTCTTTCATGCGTTTGTCGAATAGTTTACTTCATGTGGGTTGCATCCACATATTTCAAGAAACACTAAAAAAACATACAATTGCAATGTCATCCATAGTCAGACTCAATCTCACTGCACTAAGTTACATTGCAAGAAAGTTCCAACACTTTTTCAACAGAGCATTGTGCATATATCCATCAGCCATTACAGGCTTGATGAAAAAATCAAACAATCCTTGTGATATTGTGTTTGCATTCCCCCTCTTTCATGCTGCAACGAAAATCAAACAATGTTAATTTCATCCTCTGTCAATCTCTGCCTCAAAACAAGGAAGACCAACCAACAGAAAATACATTAACCACACATTATCCAATGCTCACAAACTCCATTTGAAATAGTGAGATTCTTGCCTTATGTATTTCCCACATTTTGCATACACATCTATAAGAGAATTGACAACTACAACCTCTGACATCATTCCTCTATATATTATGCTTTGATTGATATCCACTCCTTGTTCCAATGCTCATATCATAGCACATGCCAAGAGTATTGTAGCCAAATGTATATTGATCAAGTTAGAGACCTTGCATAGGTAAAACCATTTGACTGACTCGAGAGGATACCCTTGTCTTCTAGACATTTCTAAAATCCTATAACAATAGAAGTTGTCTCTTCTTTCATTTGGTTAAACCCCTACACAATGCCAAAGTTCTGTGAGATACCCAGAAGAAAAAGAGATAATCAATATAACCAGACACAACACCTGAATGCAAGCCTCCTAAAGCTCAATCTTCTTCTTATTTTCTACATAGAAAATAAAAATAGTGGATGGCAATACTTTTCTGTTCTCATGATCCATTTGACCTTGCTTCAGATGCCGATATAGATGCAGATCCAAATCAACCATATTTTTTTACATTATTAAAATTAAGAGACAATCTGGTTAGATTTCTCTCAGTGTGCAGGACAAATTTAACCCACAAATTAGTGGTTTAAGGACAAATATTTGCTATGGATAAGTTTAGCACAGTTCCACGTATCCATCAGTTTGTTTTGTTTTTGTAAATAATGAGACAATTTTTTCTCTTACTGCAACTACCTAATCACTACTAGGTTTACCATGTTAACTTGGGTTTCAGTGTGTTAATTACCTATGGATCTCACATAAAGTGCATGTATTATGATGCAAGGAAAAATGAAAGGTTTGACTAATCTTTATGGGTGCCCATACCTGTCATGGATCCTTACACACGACACTCTCACATCTCCATCTCATCTACTCACCTGTCAGCTTCATCCTTTACACTCCATCACCCCAATCACATCACCCCCTTTAAATATTATTATTATTTTTTTATTTTTTAAGTTCTTTTATAAATAATTGGGCACTACAATTGATAGATAAATGGGCTATAAACTACTATTATCAACTACTAAATTTTTCTCAAGAAGGTTTCTTTATAGACACAGTTAGTTACAAAATGTTCCATGATTATAGGCACTAATTTCAACCAATAAAAGCCTCATTAAATCTCATTGAAATCCTATGATATAGTTAAAAACATGATTCATGTTTGTAGGCTTATTATGGAAAAATCCTCCATAATAGCATGATGGCTAAAAACTTGGCCTCCTTATTTGAAACTCCCAAAATTGGAAGAAAATGCTCATTATTATCCTACACATGTCACCACATTTACTCACAGAGGTAAAGAGTGGGAATTTCTATGGTCAAAAATTTGCACAAAATATAAAAAGCATAAATGCATCAACCTTACTAGGATATAACTATATAAAACATCCTGCATGCACTAATTAACATGTTTAAGAAAAAATCAATAGGCACATAGATGATATAATAAGTCAAATAATGCACTCATCAACTACCTACAACCACTGCATGGTCAGCATAAGTGATGGCATCGAATCCACCTAAATCTAACATAATTAACATTTTTAGTATACCGTTTATATAATCAGAATAATTCACATGTAATAGAAGAGGGTTACAAACATATAATATTTTCATTTCATATCTAAGGGAGGAGAGAGATAGAGATAGGAAATAGAGAGAATAACAAGAGACTATTTTTTCAAATGCCATATTTCACACAAAAAACCATAAGGAAGAGTTTCATATAGTTATTTATAAGTTTCAATAAGTTTTCACGATGATTTATTGTCTTGACTAAGGTCATAAGACCTTAATTTACATGTTCCTATTTATGGCCATCTGAAGATGAGGGTTCCATACCGTAATAAATATGAGATGTTATTCTACCTTTTCAAACTCCAACCCTACATCCCATCCTCCAAAATTTGAAATTTTAGACTTTGGTACTTTCGTACTTCGAGCATCAAATATCATTGTCACTATTCATCTTCTTGAGTTCATGAAACCTCCAAAATGCCAAAACCCCGAAGTCTAAAATTCAAACTTCTGATTTTAGACCATTCAAGGTTTCAAGTGTTTCAGGTTTTGGGATATCATGGGTTTCAGGTTTCAACATTTCAGGCATTTTGGGTTTCTGGATTTCATAGATTTTGGGTTTCAGGATTTCACAAGGATTCCAGTTTCAGGATTTTGGGTATTGTTAATTACTTGACAATGCTATCAACTTTATACTTTGCAATACGTGAAATCTAAATTTTGAACTTCAGACTTTCATGTCTTTTGGACCTTTTGAGTTCTCCGCATTTGACTTGTCCAATGCAAAGCTTTGAAGAACCTGCGTCATTGACCCTAAAAGGGGAGTTGACCTCAAAAACCCCCAAGCCCTTTTAGACTTTGTAGATTTGGGATTTTGGGTTTTTTGGCTCATTTTTGCATTTTTACGGCGAAAAATCTAACCCAATCAACCCCCAAAGTCTTAAAATTTCAGAATTTGGGACTTTTCCACTGTCCAAATTACTTGTTTTTCTTGAGCCTGATCCTTCATTTCTTGCTCTCTTGGTTGACATGGCTTGTCAACTTTGGCGAGTCCCTTTTTAATCTCTCCTCCATAACTCAGCCATTTCTAAAGTGAAAAATCGTAATGATTTTGGCTACATGAATCATTACTGACCCGAGCCTAACCCCATGTGATAATTTCATGTCATTTTCCCAATGATCTGAGCCTGGACTTACTAATACGAGCTCCCGTGGCCAAATTGATCCTTCAATTTTCTCTTGTGAGGTAATTTTTCATCTAATTTATCCTCAAGGGAAAAATTGAATAACACTCTATTTAAAGATATTCTTTAAATATTAGAATTTATAAATCTCCCTTAAATGTCTCGTGGCTTGTGCATCAATATTGGGTGTGTAAACAAGGGTTAGGACTCCTACTAATTTAAGATATTAAATTCAATAACACTCATAACATGTAAGGTGAATAGATTGGCATGTTATGCTTGTGGTATTCCCCGACAAGGACACTAAAAATGATAGGTAGTTGTATTCTCCAAACATTTAACCAACAAATTTGACTATCAGTGTCATTATAGAACTAGGGTTGTGTGTCCTAGGTTGTATGATATGAATCCTTATGCAAGTTAGTTATTTTGTTGGTTCCTTTTGGGAGGTTTTGCTTGGTTTGGTTCCCCTTGTTTCTCCACTAATATACCAAAAGGAAATGCAATCCCATACTACTGAAAGGAAATGCATGTAAGCTACTAAAATTACTAAAACATCATTGTTGTAAGTATATACTCTAATTGAATTTCAAATGCACACACCGAATTAAAATACACACGCTGAATTGAAATATAAGAATTGGAGTAACACACACTAAATTAAAATAATAGAATTGAAATATACTTGAAATAAAAAAAATAACTAGCTGCATTCAGATAGATAACTACATCTAGATAAGCAATCTAATATAAAAATTTAAACTCAAACTTATCAGAAATAATGAGCATGCATGAAATGTAATTCCTCCAATTGGCTTTGTTGAGTGGGCCCTTTCTATTCCTTGGCATAGGGGTACAATTAACACCATATGATATTAAAAATGGCATCAACTATATTAATTCAAATAAGTTACAAGACATATTTTATCATGAGACTGCAAGTAAATACTACTAATAGATAACTATAATGTAAAATACTATTATCAACTAGTAAATTATTATGAAGAAGGTATATTTATAAAAACAATTAGTTACAAAATGTTCCATGATTATAGTCACCGAATTCAACAAATAACAACCTCATTGAAGATCATTGAAATCCTATAATATAGCTAACAATGTGATTCATGTTTGTAGGCTTATTATGGAAAAATCCTCCATGATGCCATGATGGCTAAAGACTCAGACTCCTTATTTGTAACTCACATAATTGGTAGAAAATTCTCATTATGATCCTACACATATCACCACATTTACTCATAAAGGTGATTGGTAGGAATATCTATGTTCAACAATTTGCATAAAATAAAAATAAGATAAATGCATCGACCTTACTAGGATATAACTATATTAAACATCCCCCATGCACTATTTAACATGTTTAAGAACAAATCAATAGCCACATAGATGATATAATAAGTCAAATAATGAACTCATGAGTACTAGCAACCACCGCATGGTCAGCACAAGTGATGACATGGCATCCACCTAAATCTAACATAATTAACATTTTTAGTTTTCCATTTACATAATAAGAATAATTCACACACAATAGAAGAGGGTTAGAGACATATATTCCTTTCATTTCATTTCATTTCATATCTAAGGGAGGATAGAGAAAGAGATAGCAAAGAGAGAAAATAGTGAGAGAAAATATTTTTCTAAATGCCATATTTCACACAACAAACCACAAGGGAGAGTTTCATATAGTTATCACAATGGTTTACTATCTTAACTAAGGTCATATGACTTTATTTTAAATTTTATTAGTTATTTCCCTCTAAAGATGAGGGTATCATACCGCAATAAATGCAAGTGATTGATCTTCCTTTTCAAACTCCAGCCCTGCATCGCACGCTCTGAAATCTAAATGTTCAGAATTTGGTAATTTGGAACAGTTAGTGTAGAATCATTGGAGCCCTAAATGCTAGTAACCAAATGGGTTGAGAATCTTAGTGTGATTTCACCACATGGAGCATCTCTCAAAGTTTGGGACTTTAAGAGTTGAGAGATCTCTCCGGATTAAGGTCGGTTCCTATTCCTTTGTTTAGGTGCATATAAATAAATTGTAGAGGATCTATTCTAAATCTACTCTACTCTACCAAGGAGACATGGTTGTGGAGATGCAAGAATATAAACTAAGATAATGAGGTGATGTACCAAAGGAATGTTGGACACTTATTTTACAATTTAACACAGACCATGGAAATGCAATACAAATACCGTGCATAGATGACCAAACTATAATTAGAGATCCGAGAGACAACAATGAATACATGAGAGGGTCGAGAATCATGCACATACATATATATTATTGCTTAGGATTTGATATAGTATATTGCAGTGACCAAGAAGAAAAAATTGCATCAAAATTTGAATGAGAGGTTAGGAAAGCTCCAAAAACCCTCTTGTAAGAAAAATAAGAAGGAAGAGCGCAATAAAAAAACATCCAACCTTTTACAATGAACCTCAATCCTCGCTTTATAGTTTTAGCACAGAGAAAAGAAGGAGAGAGAGGTGGGAAAACTAATTTGAAGCTCAATTATCTACCATGAATTCTCCTACAAATCCACCCCAAATCTTTCATGTATGCATTGATTTCTTGTTCGAGCCGCATTGAATGAGGAAGAACGGTGGATTAGATCAAATCCGATCTAGTTGTTGGAGCAAATAGATCTTGTATTAATGGCACGGATACGTTTTTCCATTTTTTCACCTACTTAGCTTCTTCAAAATTAAATTTTCATATATTTATGGTGTACATGAGGTTGAGATCTTTGAAACAGTGTAAAATTTTTCAGATTTCGAGCACTGAATCAAAAGATATGCCCATTTGAAAATTTGAATTGGGCCCATACAAAATGGCAGGAACCAATTATAAAAACTGGTCTTTTTGAAACTAGACACGTGGAGGGCTGGTGCATGTTTGGGAACCACTTTTGGATTTTTCTTTTGAAGTTGCCTCAAGATAACACATGGCATCTTCTGTGGCTTGCTCAGTTTCCTCATGTTTTGGCTAATTCCTTTTGCTCTACGGGGCCATACATCTGACCAAGGACATGTGTAGGCTTGGAACTTGTTTGGAAATTTCCCCCAAATTTTACTCTTGAAGTAACACCATGCCAACACTTGGCTCCCTCTACTGGCTAGTCTCTTCTTTGACTATTCAACCATGACCCTATCCCCTTTTCTGACTTGGGACACATGGAAGGTCTGCGCTCATTTGGAAACCCAATCAGGATTTTACCATTAAAGGAGAATCGGGTTGACATGTGGAAGCCTCCGCATGCTCTTGGACTTTTTCAACAACCACTCTTGCTTTTTGGGCCCTGAACACATGATGATGTGGCATTCATTTGGGGATCACCTTTTCGGCCATGCCTTTGAAATTGCACTGATGCAACACGTGGCACTGTCAACTGGTTTTCTATACTTAGTCGATTTTAGGCCCACCCTTTCAACCTTTTGACTTTTAACTATTGAGTCTACCACTATTAATCCTGGGACACATGGAGGCCTAACATTTGTTTGAGTCTGTCCCTTTGGATTCAATCTTTGGAGGTGCGCCATTTGGAAACTTAGCAACTTCCGCTGACTCTCTATACTTAGCCAATTTTGGGGCTCATTCTGAGTCATTTGCAGAGCTCGAAGACTTTTATTTTTCTCTGTTTATTTTCCTTTGAGCCTCTGATTTCTTCCTTCCTTGACCATAATCCTCCATTTTTGAACCTGCTTGTAACCCGCTCATTGGATTTAAAGTGTGGGTTTTTTTTATGGAACCATTTATTGAATTTCTTCTAGCACGGTGTCGTGTTTGATCAATTTTGTCAGAGGAAAAAATAAGAGATAATAATTTGGTGACTCGTAGGCACAAATACCTGCTAGATGAAGAGATCATTTGCCTTGTTATATCCATTGGGCATGGAGTCATGATTCGTGACCTGAAGTTGATACCGTTCTTTTTAAAATGGACCCTTTGGAGCCTTATTTGATTTTCTCTATATTTGTTTTATTAGAAAATGAGAAACTGTCACGAAAACTATGGGTCACCCCTACTGCAAATCCTAAAGGGAATAACACGTTCACTTAGAGGCGCATTGAACTGCATGATGACGTAAACCTGGAGCAAAAAAGAACCTATGCCATAACACTTAGGGAAACAAAACCTACGCTACAACAAAATAAGGTGCATATGCACTTAGGGAAACTAAAATCTGATGATAATATTTACGGTGATGGAACCTTCCCATTTTAGTAACAATGTTTGAGATGGATCCCATTTACTGGGATCTATAATTCTTCACCATTCAATCTAGCCTACTGGAAGGCATTTATGCTTTTACACCTTGTGATCATGTAAGGGCCACTCCAAATGGCATCAAATTTGGAGTGTTTTCTTGGCTTTTCTCAATCTGCATCCAACTTTAGAACTAAGTACCCTTCTTGAAAGTTTCTCATTCTTACCTTCTTGTCAAAACTCAACTTAATAAATGCTTGATCCTTTTCCATGCTTTGCATTGCATGCTTTCTTGCTTCCCCTACCTCCATTAGCTTTGCATACCTGATTGCCATAGGTTCAAACTCAACCAAATCTAACTGTTTCATGGGTTCCAAAGTGGGAAAATCTAATGAGATGGGAAATATTGCCTCTTTTCCATATACAAGCTTGTATGGGGAGCTGTCTATGGATATTTTTTTATGTTATCCTATCAGCCCATAGAGCTGATTTGAGCCTTGTATGCCAAGTCCTCTGATTTTCATCAAGAATCCTTCTGATAATCATTAATAGGTTCTTATTTGTGGACTCTACTTGGCCATTAGCTTGACGATAATAATTTGATGATGTGTTGAGATACACACCATTCTTAACTTCCCATTTAGTTATCCTTGTACCAAGTAATGCCAATGCATTATCTGATATAATAGTGGTAGGGAGTCCAAACCTAGTGGTTATTCCTTCATAAAAATCTAAGATGTTGGATTCATTTTCTTCTTTTATTGTCACTACTTCAGTCCACTTGGTGAAATAGTCTAGTGTAGTAAGTAACCACTTGTAGCATTGGATTAAATTTGGGTTAATCACCCCAATGAGGTCTAGTCCCCATTACATGTTTGGATGATCCATTGAAATGGGATGAAGGGGCAGGGCCACTAGCTTCTCCTTTCCTATGAAGAATGCACATTTTTACACTTCTTAATCCATGAGTAGTAGTCCCTGAACACTGTAGCCAAGTAATAACCAAGTTTCATGATCTTGAGAGCTACTACTCGAGGGGAAAAGTGACCTCCTGCGTCCCCATCATGAAACTAATGCAACACTTTCTATATTTGGCATGTCCTAATACACCTCAATAGAACACTATTGATATCCATTTTAAACAAGACACTACCAACAAGCACATATGGGATGGATTGTAATTTTAAGTATCTCCTTTTTGCTTTGTTCCATTCTGGAGGGCAAAAATTAGTTTGAATGTAATGCACAGAGGCTTGGGTCCAACATGGAGTAGGTGTATCATTAGCTAGCTAGTCTTGATCATTTTGTAGTAATAGGAAAGCATCTTCTTTATCCACTGACTCATCTTGTTGCTTGGAAGAAATATATTCACACAGACCCTTACCACAAACTAGTTTGGTTACCTTGATCTCAATGTCATATTCCATTACTCGAGTGATCCAACCTTCTCTCTTCTCATTGAAGTCCTTGTTGAGGAGAAAATATTTGACACTAGCATGAGATACTAACTGTTGAATCTTATTGTTTGAGACCAAATTTCTGAAAATTTTCAAGCTCCTAATAACAAGGACATTTTTTAAAATGAAAGAGTATTTTACCTTGTGGTCCTCCAGGAATTGGCTAAAGAAGGCTATGGGTTGTTCTGAACCCTCCTTGTTTTCCTAGACCAAGATGGCTGAGATGGTGTTTGACCCTCCAAAAGCATACATCATGAAGTATTTTGAGAATTCTTGGTAAATGAGAGTTAGAGCTTGTGATATTGCGAGCTTGATGGCCTAAAATATCACTTTTCCTTTTTTTGTCCATTTAAATGCAAGAATATTCTTCAAAATCATTGTTCAAGGATTCACAAGAGTAGAGAAATTAGGTACAAACCTATGAAAAAAGTTTATCCTCCCCAAGAAGCTTTGAAGAGACTTTTTGTGTTGTGGAAATGGAAGTGTCTAGATGGTATCAACCCTTTTAGGATCAATTTTCAATCCTCTCTTGAGACAATATGGACCACTAATTTCCCTTCATGAGCAAGGAACGCACACTTTTTTGGGTTTAATGACACCCCAAACCTTCTACATATCTGAAATACCTATCTAAGGTGAAAGAGATGGTCTACAACATTCTTTGAGAAGACAATGATATCATCAAGATATAGCAGGACTATGTAGTTAATTAAGCCTTTGAATTCCATGTCCATAGCTTGCTGAAATGTTGCTCCAAAATTTTAAAATCCAAATGGAATTTTATTATAAGCATATGTACCCCATTTGGTGGTGAAGGTTGTCTTGAATTGATCTTCCTCTTTTGCCATTATCTATTTATAGCCTGAATACCCATCTAACAATGAAAACCTCTTAGAACCAGCCACAACTTGTAAGATTTGTTCCATTGATGGAAGTGAGTAGTGATCCTTAAGTGATGCTATGTTAGGATCATGAAAGTCCACACACAGCTTGATTTTTGCATTTTTATTCCTCACAGGCACCAAGTTTGAAACCTAGCTTGAATGCTTGATAGGAAAGATGATACTGGCCTCAATTAGCTTGTTCAATTATTTTCTCATGAGAGGATCAATGTGGGGATTTATTGGCCTTTTCTTCTATCTGGAAAGCTTAGCTCTTGGATACAACTCGATGGTGTGTTGTGCTAGCTTTGAGTTGAAACCTCTCAAATCTTTATAAGTCAAGGAAAAGACATCCGGGAATTCTTGATAGAGTTAAAAAAATTCAGATTTTTGTAGCTAAGTGCTCACTTTTCCAATCCACAATGGTTTTCCTTCTTCTATAAAAATGGGTTATGAATCTTCACCCTTTACCTAAATATTTTCCTTCTCCTTTCAGAATTGGTCATGTGGGTTGAATATTGATTCCAAAGTGACAATACCCTTTGGTAGTTTGTTAGTCCTCAGCCATACTACTTGATCACCATATTACTGCTTCAGTTTATCTTAGTTCTTGGAGGAGAACCCAACTTCTTCTTGTAGAAATTTTATAAATTTTTGATCATTTTCAAATACCTGCCAACTTGTGTTGTTGTCTCAGATAGCTGGCCTTACAACCAGCTTGATATGGGGCTGAGATCTATCATTTTTGATATTCTCCACAACATCAAATGCTACCCCAACTACTACTAGTTTGTTTGTTGCTTCATTCTTCTTCCTTGGGATGGAGTTGATGCTTAATGCCTCAAAATCCTCAACGAGGTCCCATACCTAGTTCTTGTAACTCTTTAATAGGTCATTCTTGGCAGAATTTTTTCCTCAAACCTAATTAGCAACTAGTTCACTATGACCAAACACTTGCAAGTTCTTGATTCCTCATTTCCTTGCCCATTGCAGCCCATGAACCAAAGCCTCATACTCTGCTGTGTTATTTGAACAAGGAAATTGGAAACAAAAGGCTGAGTAGTATTTCATACCTTTAGGAAAGAGAAGCATAGCTCCTCCTTTAGATCCTTGCCTACTTATTGAGCCATCAAAGAATAACTGTCATAACTCATTATCATGTTTGTGGTCTGGCTTGATGATGTCAGGAAGAGGGTGATTCTCCTCATGAAAATATTAGACTCCTAGGTCATATTTCTCCATCTCCTTATAGGGGTCTAAAGCATGCCTCTTGTTCACCCACTCGTTGAGGGTAAAGTGGGGGATACACCCCACCTAGGTATCTACTTCACAAGTGCTTGGGAGATCCTCTTGATCAAAGGCTAAACAATTGTCATTGATCGGGCTGGGTACATAAGACTCCATATGGTAATCTATAATGGGCTCGAATCTAATTGTTTCCTTAGCTCCATACCTTGTTCTAAATATCATGTGTGACCAATCAACAGAAAAATAGCCTTCAATCTTAGTAGTGAAGTCTCTCAACAAACACAAGGAAAAATGTGGTGGCAAGTCACATTAGGGTAGGCATGCAGTGTAAGGATCAAATCTTTGATGACTCCAATAGTTTTCACTGTTGTCCCATGTAATTGCACTACCCCCTTAGAGATTAATTCATATTGAAGACCCAACTAATCAGCTATTTGCTTTGGCATTATAGGACTTCTTGCCTCCAAATAAATCATCCAATTATGTACCAAGTTGTCCCCAATGATCAATGAAACATATAATGGAAGAGGCTTCGGATTCTTACTTTGATGTCCTCCATGATTTCCCCCAGTCTGAGATGCATTGGTAAACACTCTCTTTCTAGTTAGGGGGCTGATTTGAGCTTTGCCAATTGGCCATAGTAGTCTGCAATAGATCTCTCTATCCTAGAATGGCTAATGACTCCCACATTGAAATGTTCACATTTGTCTTCTTCATTTGTTAAATGATATTGAATGGGCTATCCTTTTTCTTCCCATTTCCTAGTACATTTTTTTCTTCCACATGGGTCATTACAACAGGTTTCTAATTTGGTTTGGAAGGTGGCTTGGACTGGCTCTACATACTGGAATTTGTATTCTGAGTGCCAATACTTTGTGGAGTGATGGATGATTGAGGATTACCTATGTTTGGTGATTGTCCCTCTCCAATATTTTTTTTTCTTGGAATGTGTATTGGAAGCTTCACTTTGAGAAAGTTCTAAATTCATCCCACATAAGTCTTTAGCTTTCCAATTGAGAAGCATAGTTTCACTTGGAGATGACTCTTGTTGAACTCCTTGCTATTGATTTTCCTCTTTACTAGACTCTTGTGACACACCACTGGTCTATACCATCAATTGGTTTAGTGCACCATTGAAACACATTGACTTGTTGTGAGGCTAATTCCATGGGAAAAACGAGTCATATTCTTGGGCCATATTTTTTTGTGTTTGGACCAAGGCCCTTTATTTTGAAGTTGTGTTTGGATCATATAACCGGAAGAGCCTAACAGCTTGAGGTTTTCCTTGGCTTTGGTTTTGATTTGTAGCCTAAGCTGGTTGCCTATTTTGTTGATGTGGGGGTCTATCCTAATAGTTATCTTGAGGATGATATGGCCTAGAAGTCTGGGCTTACTTCCTTTTGATAGTTACTAACTCATTCCCTAGGTTACGTAATTTTTTCATAAGCTCTTGAAGCTCTTTTAAGGTTCTAGAAGATGAGGTAGAGGCTTGATCTGAATTCTAATTCCTAGGAGTAATTATAAGAGCCAATGTGGGTGTCTGACTAGTGCTTGAGGTTGATAATTCTGGGTATAGAAGCATGGGTGGCCTAGGAGAAAGTTTTCTAGCCTGAATTAAACAATTTTCAGCTCTTATAGAGATGCTATAGGCTACAGGTAAAGTGGTGCCTCCCATTGATTGAATCATTAAAGCAATATCCGAATTTAGAGCTCTAAGAAAATATAAGAAAGCACCTTCATCTGTGGGACTTACAGCCACTAGAATCCTATTCCATGTCCTTTGAAATATGAGGTTGAAATCAGTCAACTGCTCATTAGGATCCCTCTTGATTATTGTCAGTTGCTACAGAAAGGATATATTATCTCCCTTTTCTCCAAATTTGTTATTAAGATCTCTGCACAGATGGTCCCAAGTTTTAATAGAGCTTTCTATTAGACTCCTGAACCATTATGAAGCTTTACCCTTGAGTGAAGAGGATAGTAACTTGACTGCAATGTCCATCTCAATGATCTCATGGATTACATAGACATTTGCAATGTCTTGAATGTGGTCACTAGGAGAATTCTAGTTCTCTGCAGTGAAATATGGGATGCTCTTTAATGCTACCACTGGGACAAGATTTTGTGAATTAAGGGTGAGTGGGATGCTGCGAGTCAAATTGACATACGAATTTGGCTATGCCATTGTGATTGGCCTGAGAAACCTTGTTGATTGAATGAACATCCTACTAAGAGTAGGTGTTAACAAGGTTTTGTTTGGTGGAGATGGATATGTCTGGGCTCTTCTCCCTCTTCTCCCTCTCTCTGGGTACAAGTGTAGATAGACAAATAGTCCCTCCTCTTTGGTTCGTGACATTGTTTGTATTCTTCTCATGAAATTAATAAGCTTGGACTATTTAAACCAATAGATTTTGTTCCTTTTAAAGTCACCAAATGTGTAACTTTCAAAGATTCTTTAAAGCTAAAACTTGTAACAAGTGCACATCAATCTCGCTACAATAAAAAATGAAGACCTCTTGGTCCCACCAGATGTGCCAAAACTGTTAGTGCAAAATCATAGCACCCATGAATGCTTGTAACCAGATGGGTTGAGACTCTAAGTTTGATTGCACCACATGGAGCATCTTTCAAAGTGTGGGAGCTTGCGAGTTGAGAGAGCTCTCCAGATTAAGGTTGGTTCCTATTCCTCTATTTAGGTGCATAAAAATAAATTATAGATGATCTATTCTAAATCTAACCTATTCGACCAAGGTGAAAGGGCTGAGGAGATGTAAGAATATAAACTAATCTAATGAGGTGATGCACCAAAGGAATGTTAGATGCTCGTTTTAACATAGACCACAGAATTGTAATATAAACACCATGCACATATGACTAAATTGTAATAATATATTGCAGAGATAACAACAAATATATGAGAGGGTCGAGAATCATGCACAGACATATATTTTATTCCTCAGTAATCGATACAGTAGATTGCAGTGAATAAGAAGAAAAACTTGCATTACAACCTGAATGATAGGTTAGGAAAGCTCCACAAATCCTCTTATGAGAAAAATAAGATGGGAGGGCATAAAAAAGAAACATCCAACCCTTTACAATGAACCCCAACCCTTCCTTTATAGTTTCAACAAAGAGAGAAGGAGAGAGAGGAGGGAAAACTAATTCAAAGATTAACTATCGACCATTAATGCTACTACAAATTTGCCCTAAATCTGTCATGTCTACATTGATTTCTTATTCGGCACATTGAATAAGGAAGAATGGCGGATCAGATCAAACCCGATCTGGTTGTTGAAGAAAATAGATCTTGTAATAATGGTACGAATACTTTTTTCCATTTTCACCCACTTATCTTATTCAAAATTAAAATTTCAGATCTCCATGGTGTGGAAGAGGTCGAGATCTTTCCAATGGTGTAAAATTTATTAGATTTTGAGCACTGAATCAAAAGATATGCCCATTTGAAAATTTGAATTGGGGTCATACAAAATGGTAGGAACTAGTTATCAAAACGGGTCTTTTAGAAACTGGATATGTGGAGGGATGGTGCATGTTTGGGAATCACTTTCAGATTTTTATTTTGAAGTTACGTTAGGCCGATATGTGGCATCTTCTGCAGCTCTCTCAGTTTCCTCATTTTTTAGCTATGTCCTTTTGCTCGGTAGGGCCATACATCTGACTAGGGACACGTGGAGGCTTAGCGTTTGTTTGGAAACCTACCCCAGATTTTACCCTTGAAGTAACATCGTGCCGACACTTGGCTCCCTCCACTACCCTATCTATGCTTTGAATATTCAACCCCGACCCTTTACCCTTTTTAGACCTGAGACACGTGGAAGGTCCGTGATCATTTGGAAACCCACTCAATATTTTACCTTTGAAGGAGCATCAAGTTGACATGTGGAAGCCTCCTCAAGCTCTAGGAATTTTCAACGGCCACTTTTACTTTTCATACCCTGAACATATGGTGATCTGGCACTCGTTTGAGGGTCACCTTTTGGATTGTGCCTTTGAAATTACACTGATGCAACATGTGGCACTATCATCACCAATCCGGCACTATGATAATTCTTCACCGGGAACTCCTCGTGCTATGATTATTTACTAATGCACAGCCTTTAGTTTGGTGGATGTAATCTGGAAACAAAACAACAACATAACACAAGAATACCATCGACTATGATAAGACAGAATGATGACAAATCTGAAATATCAAAATAAATTATAATATTAACATGAAACTGTTACAATCTCACCCATGAGGTACTTCAAGTTTTATTGACTTCACTTTCCTTTCACCAAGACTATGGGAGAAACTTTACAATTACACCTCTTAATGGCTTCTTCAACACACCTTTAAACTGATGGCTTCCTTCGCACACTTCCTACAATATTTCTCACTACTTCCTTCTATGCTAAATGAGGGGGGTGGCCTCTCTATTTATAGAACTTCCAAGCTTATCCATCTTATCTGTAAGATAGGATAAGAAATCCACTCTGACGAATCATATTCCATACCTTAACTCTTATCTGTACATGTAAGCTTATCTGTTAAGATAAGATAAACCTTATCATTTTACATGGGTTCCACATTTTTAGACTTTTTAGAAATAAAATACACAAAATATTTATGACCTCACTCCTTGTATTTATTACCAATATAATATTTCTAATTCCTAATCATGTAGACCCTACTTCTCTAATTACCCAAACTTTGACATTTTAACATTACCGGACCACTTACGACAAATATTTACTTTTTACAACATTCCTATTGTACTTTGACTGTTACCGTACTCCACATTATTGGCGGCACCGTACTGACGGCGCCATTATCTTCTATCAGACGCTACTACTAATTATACTTAACAACATCATATTCCTAATACATACATTAATGAAATAGAAATTACGGAGGAAAATTTTAGTGTCGACATCTTCCCCCTTCCTAGCTTCTACTCCGTCCTCGGAGTAGACTATTCTGGTGCTTGGAAAATCTTCAACTTGTCCTGGTTGACCCATTTCGTAATGGGAGTGCCATCCAATTCCTCCAGTCGGTACGTACCATTTTCATGCACAGCTGCTATTTTGTAGGGCCCCATCCATTTTGGAAGAAATTTTCTCTATCTTCTTTTTTTGTATCTGGAATCATATACTAGAACCAAGTCATTCACATGAAATGGAGACCACCGGATCTTTTGATCAAAGTATTCCTTCTGCTTCATTTTCTTCTTATGGCTTGTATCCTTTGTCTATTTCTCTCATTTCCTCCAGCAAATGAAGATGTACCAACCTTTCTTTTACTGAATCACTTTCATCCATCCTTTCATTTTTCATAACTCTCACAGTGGGAATATCAAACTCAATAGGAAGAACTGGATCAATGCCATAGGCCAACTGAAATGGGGAGTATCCTGTTGCTGACTTTGATGTTGCCCTATATGCCCACAATGCTGCATGAATCCTTTTATCCCATTTATGTACCTGCAAGGCTGCATCTTTTGCTAGAATTTGACACAACACAAAATTTGTTCGTTCCACCTGTCCATTTATGCTTGGCTTGTATGTTGTTGCCTTCCTGTGCTTAATAGAAAACTTATTGACTAGGGCTTCTACCACCTCATTAATGAAGTGGCTTCCTTGATCTGTTACAATTTCTAATGGGCAACCAAATCTGGTGAAAATGCGTTCATACATGAACCTTGCCACTTCATCCATGGAAGTTGTTTTCAATGGCCTAGCTTCAACCCACTTGGTTAAATAATCTGTGGCAACTACAATATACTTATTTTGGCGTGATGTAGTTGGAAGTGGACCTACAATGTCTATTCCCCACTTTTCAAAGGGACCAAGGGGAAGAATAGGACATAATGGAGCTGATGAAGTCTTACGGTTACCATGTGTTTGACAAATATCACATGTCTTACAATAATTATAACAATCTTTAAAAAGAGTGGGCCAGTGATAACCTGCATCCAAGATCCTTCTTGTTGTAAGTTGTCCAGAGAAGTGCCCTCCACATGTACCATTGTGGAATTCTTCTAGCAGTTCCTTCCCTTGATCACGTCCAACTGCCCTCTTGTACTATCCATCAGGTCCTATTCGAAATAATACTCCATGCAGAATAGAATATGGACGACTGGCTTGAGTAATCTTTCTCTTAGTCTTTGCATTGGCACCATCAGGAAACTTGAATTCATTCAGATAATTCCAAATATCTATGTATTCACTAGGGATTGTGTCAAGGGATAACAATGCTGCATCGGGGAAATCATCATCATCACAAGATGATCCTAAACCATCATAGGCTCGAGAGAGTGCATCTGCATTGACATGCTTCTTTCCTGGCCTATCTATAATATCAAATTCAAACTCTTGTAGCAAAATTATCCATCTTGCTATCCTCCCTGATGGGTTAGGCTTATTTACAATATATTTTAGAGCCTGATGATCTGTTACAACTAGAAATTTTTGCCCTAGCAAGTAATTTCTAAACTTCTTTACAGTAAAAATGATAGCCAGAGCCTCTTTTTCAGTTACAGTATAATTTACCTCAGCACTGCTCATTTGTCTGCTCCCAAAGTAAATTGGATGTTCATTCCCATTTTCATCCTTTTGGCTCAAAGTACTTCCTAGTGCTGCATCTGAGGCATCAGTGTACACAATGAATGGCTTGCTCCAATCTGGATTCTTCAAAACAGGTGAAGACACCAGGGCTTCCTTCAGTTGTCCAAAAGCTTCATGTGCCTTATTTCCTGGTTCATAAGTAACATCCTTCTTCAAGAACTGGGTTAGTGGCTGTGCAATCTTTGAGAAATTCTTGATGAACCTTCTATAGTAACCCACATGGCCTAAAAATGATCTCAACTTACTTCTATTCATAGGAAATGGTAAATCTTTGATTTTTGAAACTTTATCAGGATCAGTACCAATACCATCTTTGGATACAACATGCCCTAACAAAACGCCTTTAGAACATCCAAAGACACACTTTGTAGGGTTTAGTGAGGCTTGTGCTTCATCTAACCTTTGAAATGCTGTCTCCATCTGGTGCAGGTGGTCCAACTTGCTCCCATAGATGTAAAAATCATCCAGAAATACTCTGATGAAGGTCCCAATGTAGGGTTCGAACACCCTATTCATCAAACGACTAGAATGTTGCTGGAGCATTACACAACCCAAAAGGCATAACTCTATAAGCAAACATTCCCCAAGGAGTGGTGAACGTGGTCTTCAGCTAATCTTTCTCTGTTATACGAACTTGGTTGTAGCCGTTATATCCATCAGCAAAACTATAGCACTCCTGGCCAGCTACTTCGTCCAAGATCTGATCTGAAAATGGAAGAGGGTAATGATCCTTCTTTGTTGCCTTATTGAGCTTCCTGTAATCAACACAAATGCGTAGCTTCCCATTCTTTTTTATTGAGATCACAATGGGAGAAACCCATTCTGAATTCTCCACAGCAAATATGAATCCTGCATCAAGCAACTTATCTATTTCTTCTTTTACAGTCTTGGAAAAATTAGGATTCATTCTATATGGCATTTGCTTTATGGGCTTAGCACCATCTACCAGCTCAATACAATGTTCTACCCAACTTACTTGACGGAGTTCCTTGTAATCAAAAGTGAATAGGTGTATGTACCTTCGAAAGAGCTGGAGGTAGGATTCCTTCTCACTCTCCATCACAGCATCACCAATCTTTATTTGTTGGAGACGATCATCAACTTCTTCTTCAGATAATTTTATGGGGTCATGAGTTGGTGTGACTGGAAGGATATCCATGACTGAAACATCAACCTCACTTTCTTCATCTTCAGTGTCCACTTCACTGGTACTAGAGTAATCAGAGGATGTCTAATCATCAGTTTCATCACTTGAATCCACAGGTTCTACCTTATGATGTCGAGGGATCACATTTATCTTCACCCTCTCTCTACCACATCCAAGTGTCATGAAACCTTCATTCCAGTAGTTTCTTGCATGAACTCTCCTTAGCCATGGTCTTCCCAGCAGCATTGGGTATGCAACAGTACCATTTTTCATCACCTGAAAGTCTACCACACATACCACACCCATAACAGATATTGCCACATTTGAAACTACACCTTCTGGTTTAGTTTTTCCTTTATTTAATGACCTTAACATAAGTGTTGAAGGGCGATCAATTTTTAAACCCAACATATTCATTACAGACTCGGTCATTACATTAACTGCAGCACCTCCATCAACTAAGACATCATGAATTGAAATACCATTACATAATACCTCAGCTTGTGGAGCATAGGGATCTGCCTCTGCCTCCAAAACAGGGACCTCAACCTCCTTCCTTCTTCGAGCATTGAGTCCACCTCGCAACTCCCGCCTCTTCTCAGAAGACATAGCCAAGAGTTGACCATATGTAATATTTGCAGGCCTTTTGGACAGATCTTCCAAGATGGAGTATGGTCCTTGCCCCTGTGAAATCAGAAAATCCTGCACACCCAACTTTCTTCTCCTATGTTTCTTACTAGTTTCTTCTTTCATCTTCTTAGGATCATTTCCATCTTGATTATCTTTTTCTTTCTTTCTTTTTGTTACAAACACATCTACTTCATTATTTCTGCTCTTATCTACTACATCAAAAGAATTCACAGGTGCTTTTCCTTTATCATTATCTCCTTTACCAGATGTAGAAGCTCTATCTAGACAATTATACTTATAATGACCCTTTTTATAACAACCATAACAAACAACTTCAGAAATATTTCTTTTTGGACCTCTATCTCCTCCCTGAGAACTAAATTCCTTTCCTTGAAGAAGATTAATAGTTAACTGACCCATCTTTTTGAGCAGATCTTCATACTCAGTAGATGTACTAGGAGAAATATTTGTGCTCACCAGGAGTGGTTGTGGATTCTGGACCAAAGGTGCTGGTGTAGGCTCTACTTTAGCAACAATTTCTTTGGGCTCCTCTTCCATGCTTTCTTCTTGCCTTCTTGCAATCTCCTTTGCTTGTTCAATGGTAGCTGGGTGGTCATACTTCACTCGTTGTCTGATCTCTGGCTTCATCCCAAGAATGAAGTGCTTACAGAGGAGATTATCCATGCCATTCATCAACCCATCCGCTAGTCCTTCCTTTCGGATCTGGGCATCGAGCTTCCTCCTTAGCTCTAGAACACGAGCATGATAATCCCTTATCTTCTCCTTCTCTCCTTGGGATAGCTTTGTGATCTCGATCATGAGATCTGCATATTTCTGTTGTTCACCAAATTCTTCAAGAAAACTTTCAGTTAATAAATCCCATGAATTTTTCACATTATCACCTAGTGTTTCAAACCACCTAAGTGTTGAACCATCCAAAAAGGTAGGAAAAAATTCAGTCCATTGTTCCCTTCTTATAAGGCCATTACAAATACAAGATCGCTTAAACTCTTGAATGAAAGAAGAAGCATCTTCATTAGATTGAGCTGAAAAAATAGGAATCTTTCCCATTTTCAAAAGTAACCACCGTGAAATACCAACCCACAAGTACAATCAACAAGACTTATGTGCACAAATAATTGGAATCACTATACTAGAAAGTGACTTTACACCTTTCTACAGTAAAATAGAAATGACCACGGTAAACTATGGTAAAACTTGACTTACTGCGGTAAAAACTGACTTTACTGTGGTAAACACTATTCACAGTAAAAAGTGAAGTTACTGCGGTAAATACTATTCACGGTAAAAAGTGACTTTACTGCGGTAAATACTATTCACCAGCAAAAATGACTTTACCATGGTAACTACTATTCATGGCAAAAATGACTTTACCATGGTAACTACTATGCACAGTAAAAACAAGGTTACCCTCCAATTGATTTTTGACTAAGTGGGAATATCTCTCCAGAAAATCCACCAACGAGGAATGGTCCCAGCAACGGAACCAAAATGTCATCACCAATCCGGCACTATGATAATTCTTCACCGGGAACTCCTCGTGCTATGATTATTTACTAATGCACAACCTTTAGTTTGGTGGATGTAATCTGGAAACAAAACAACAACATAACACAAGAATACCATCGACTATGATAAGACGGAATGATGACAAATCTGAAATATCAAAGTAAATTATAATATTAACATGAAATTGTTACAATCTCACCCATGAGGTACTTCAAGTTTTATTGACTTCACTTGCCTTCCACCAAGACTATGGGAGAAACTTTACAATTACACCTCTTAATGGCTTCTTCAACACACCTTTAAACTGATGGCTTCCTTTGCACACTTCATACAATATTTCTCACTACTTCTTTCTATGCTAAATGAGGGGGGTGGCCTCTCTATTTATAGAACTTCCAGGCTTATCCATCTTATCTCTAAGATAGGATAAGAAATCCACTCTGACGAATCATATTCCATACCTTAACTCTTATCTGTACATGTAAGCTTATCTTTTAAGATAAGATAAACCTTATCATTTTACATGGGTTCCACATTTTTAGACTTTTTACAAATAAAATACACAAAATATTTATGACCTCACTCCTTGTCTTTATTACCAATATAATATTTCTAATTCCTAATCATGTAGACCCTACTTCTCTAATTACCCAAACTTTGACATTTTAACATTACCGGACCACTTACGACAAATATTTACTTTTTACCACAACATTCCTATTGTACTTTTGACTATTACCATACTATACATTATTGGCGACGTCGTACTGGCAACGCCATTATCTTCTATCAGACGCTACTACTAATTATACTTAACAGCATCTTATTCCTAATACATACATTAATGGAATAGAAATTATGGAGGAAAATTTTAGTGTCGACAGGCCAAGAATCCACGAATGCCCCGTATCAATGTTTGTAAGTAATGTAGGGACCGTTTGTCTTGTGGTGCCCACTGGATCACCATTGTAACAAGACCAGATCTTGTTGAGGACATGTTGATGGCTCTATGGAGTGCACCTGATCTAATTTCAAACAATCTCTTCAATAACTAATTCCCTAAATCTGACATGCTTATTGATGGGATGCTCTTCTCTCCTCATTTTCAAGATCATATAATGGAATAAAACAATACAATCCTTGATTCATACTCTGATAAAATAAATATTGATCTTCCAAGTGTTCTAGTACAAACTACAAGTGAAGAAGAATTGCAGAAATGAAAGCTTCTTTTAGGGGTTATCCTAATCAGCCCAAACTCGAAACAAAAAAAAAACCAGATGTAGTTATTTGTATGTGCAAAAATGTAATTAATCTAATGTAATTAAACCAATTCTTCTTCTAATGAGTCTTTAACAAATTGTTAAATTCTAGACTCAGATATCTTATATTCACACTTGGAAGATTGAAAGCTTCATAAGCTTTTCTTCCCCTGTAACCTCCTTGATAGAATTTATGAGAATTCTAATATTCACCACAATATATGACAGATTTATTATCTCTATGCAGGCATAGAAACATTCCTCCAGATATACTTTCCCCCCAAATCTATAGGGATAGAGAATCAGCAATACAATCAGCAAAAACTTCTATGGAAGATGTAAATCTGCATATGAAATTGATTTAACTATTCAACAATGAGGAAATTAAGTTTCATCTACTCTATTTGGTATATATGTTTATGATTCAAAAACAATAATGAGAAGAAATGAAGAAAAATAACATCAACCCCAACTTTGGAAAATACATCAGTAATGGCTACAAGATCCATTTATGGCTAGCAGCTTTGTCCCCGTAGTCTTTCTTTTCAATCACCAATGAAGTTCCAGTGTGTCCCCAGGGATTGGGAATGCATTACAAGTAGTAGTGAGAAGGTCATGGAATACATGGCTGCTTGATAGGAGTCTGGGAGCAATGTAGGTGGAAGAGAGATCAATCTTCTATGAGCATAGCTTGGCTATGTAATTAGCAACTATCACATTTTCTAACTCAGCTGGGTACAAAAATATTTGAAAATGATCTTTGGCCTTTTTATTGATAACCAAATCTCAAAATCTTATAGAAGGATTGGTTGGGACTGTTGTAAATATCTCACTTGACAGCCATGGCGTGTCAGATCATCATATGAAGGGGCAGTTTGAAAAGTCAATTAATCAAATTACAACTGGAAGAGCCTGATTGTTTATTGTCACTCAAGCCCAAAATTAGCCTAAAATGGCGTTGGTAGAGATGCGCTCGACAGAAGGTTAACTCCGACACGAAGCAATGGACGCGCCCGAATTTCACAGGTAAGAGGCGCACCGACTGGAAGGTGTCGAGCACACAAAATAGACTGTGCCTACTTAGGGTGGTGGTTACAGGACCTCCACCTTACACAAGATGGTGGTAACAAAACCACTACCCTGCCTAGGCGATGGTTACATGACCTCTATCCAGGCAAGGTTGTCGTTTTTTAACTAAATGGCCATGCGCCAATGGCACAGGTAATGATGTGGGAAGCGACAGAAGGTGTCGAGCATGCAAATGGCTAAGTAAGGTAAACTAGGCTACAAATATAAGCTGCGAAGACGACAGAAGAGTGCAAACACCTTTAGAAAATACATGAATCCTTGGCGCAGGGTACCTTTTGTGACTATTTTCTAACAATGTAGTCATTATCAAAAATGGATGCGCCTCAATGGCGCATTTTGATAAGAGGCATCATGATTATTTAGTCCCGAGCAAGGTAGATTGATTCGATGCCCAAAATGGATGTTTTTTGGGGTCACCTCGGCTTTTTTCTAACTCTCCCAGGTAAGAAGAAATCCGCAACAAGTTGATAGAATGGAAAAAACGCAAAAAAATAAGGTTGCAGAACTGTTTTAAAGCATTTCGGGTTTGACGGGTTCGGGTCGTACCGAGGTTCATTGTACCAAGCTTGGGGCCAAAATACAAAGAAAATCAACACGAAAATCGGACATTTTTTTCCCAGGTGATCCGCGGGACAGTTGGGCTGTCGGGATGTGAGGGACATGAAAAGTTGAAATGACCGAAAGTGGACAGAATTGTCAAGTTTTGTTTTCGCGCGGTTTGGGACATCTGGGACGTAAAGGGTACGTGTGGGACGCGAATATGGTCGATTTTCTGAAAGACGGTCGCACCTTCGGGAAGTTTGGAGAACATTCTGTCCGCGACAGCCAGGACAAAAGTGCGTGAGGTACGCCTGGGACACGAAGATAGGTGAAACGGCCGCAAAGACTTTTCACAGGAAGCCCAAATCGACCGATGCGGGAGAATGTGTCCCACGCGGTCCGGAGACAATTGGGACAAGCTTAAGCGGGGGACGCAAAAATCTAACTATGACTAGATATCGGCTAATTGGCAAAGAAGAAAAGTCAACGTTCTTACCCGTGAAACTTTAAACGGCCATAACTTTTGACTCTGAGCTTCGATTTTCACAAAATTGGACTTTCTGGAACGAGCACGACGTTCTCTACCTACCACAAAAACTGAGATTTATTATTTTTAACCTGGAGAGTAGATATGGGGTAGATTAAAAGGAACATATTCAGCTCTCAGTCAATTAATGCTCATTCTTCCTATCAAATGACAATGAAACGCCTGCAAGACCCAAAATAGCTGCCCGACACTCTTGTTTTTCCCCTAACTTCTTGCATTTCTCAACGAAATCACACAAAATTAGTACCATTGGAATCTTAAAGCCTCAACGCATCTAGCAACTGTAATGCAACTTCTAGCCTCTTGATGACAGATTGATCAGTATATTGTAAGAAAACGTGGCTGAAGTTCATAGTAGTGTTTTATTTGGTGGTTGGGAGTGCAATCTCAAGAGGCTCTATGTCATCATTTACATCCTTCTGATCTGTAGCACCTGGGATAGTTTTTGGGAGCCTGTTGCAAGATAATGCATATAATCATTTTGATCCAGTTAATTCCTCTTACAAGTGGTTGAAGGACAGAGTGTTCGGGATTTCTTGGTGCATCACCTCTATTAGTTTAGGTCTTCTCATTTTATGCATCTATAAATTGGAGTGTTGGGCTCATTGTAAAAGGAGGTAGTTTAGATTGTAAGCAAAGCCTCTGCCAAGATTTCTTTACGTGTGAAGCTGAACAGTGGAATAGCAAGCGGCCTTCATTGTGGAGAGCTTTTCATGGTGATCCAAGGTCCCTTATCTTGTAAAAGTTTGAACTGTGTATGCAATCGCACTAAGAGTCAATAAACCCATCGAGTTTGTGGATGCATTCTTGCCCTGTTGTGTTTTCTGCCATTCAATAGTCTTGCCCCTTCGCATGCCCGGATGGGACCAAGAGGTCTTGTGTCTATTATTATGCTCTTGCAGGGATCCATTTTCATTGTGTATGTTTGAGATATTTTTGTGAATGCATTCTGCTAGATTGTGGAGAACTGTCATTACCCCTTCCAGTATGCACCTTGAACTTCTGTATCTCACGATTTTGAAGGGCTTAACTCTCACCCCCCTCCTTTTCTGGTGTATTTACCAGCTTGATAGATCAGGGGATAATCATTTTAAAGGGCATTCTCTAGATCCCTGGTCCCTTGGAAATTTAGACTTTCAGAATAGTTCATGGTTTCCCCTACATTAGAGTAGATTGTGGCAGGTAGTTTAGGAGCATGAACCTGAGTTTCTCTGGAGGTCTATCTCAAGTAACAAGTCCCACAACTTGGAGATAGTACCCATGTTATCCAATCACACTGTGAGTTCAACATATATGCCCTTGTATAAACATAAGGGTGCTGTGATTCGGTGATAGAGTAGTATCTGGCACGCCCAGTGGGTCCTTCAGAGTTCTTCACTTTCTATTGCAACAAGATCGATGTCCAGGTTTGGTGTGTAAGTTGGCATAAGCTAGCCTTTGAAGGAGCTCATTGAAATCTAACACATCTGGCGACTCCAAAAGAGGGTATAATTTAGCTGGTATTAGCAGCAAAAGTTTAAACCTGGAAAATTTATGAGAAGAATACGAACCAGGTCAAGATACTTGGGAAGAAGGATTGTTTGTTTACTCTGCACCTATCTCCAGGCAGGAGAAAGAAGGGGAAGAAGAGCTCATTAAGATCTCCATCTCCACCTAATAGGACTTTGTCTACAGCTCCACCTAGTAGACCTTTTCTCACATCAACAAGGGTTCTCAGGCCAATCAGAATAGTGCAACCACTGAAACCCTTTGTCAATTTCATTGGCAGCAGTCCACTTGCCCTCAATGCACAGAATCTAGTTCCAATTGCAGCGTTGAAGAACATTCCATTTTTCACTAGAGAAAATCATACCACTCTTAGGTGATCATGTCAAAGACATTGCTAATGTCTGTGCAATCCATAAAATAAATGAAATGGATATGGTTTTCAAATTTCTAGCATCTTCATTCAAAGGGAGGGCATTGCAATGGTTTAGGAGCCTTGGAGCTGGTACTATCCACAAATTGGAATTAGTTATGCATAGTTCTCCATGAATAGTTTGGGGAAAAGGGAGACAATTTGTCTCTGCTAGAAGCAATTGACAACTATAAAGAGAGCTCCCAACGAGTAGCTGACTGACTTCAACTTCAGATTTCAAATGTCATGGGATAGGATTCCAGTGGCCGTCAGGCTAACAACTGAAGGTTCTTTTCTATACTATCTTAAGGCTTTGAATTCTGATATTTCTTTGTTAATTCAATCTATGGGAGGCACAACCTTACCTACTGCTTATAGAATTGCCATTAGGGCTGAAAATTTTCTTATTCAAGCTGGTAAACTGGCTCCTAAGCCTCCCATGCCCTTGTATCCAAAACTTAGAAAATCCAAGCACTAGTCAAGCACCCACTTTGGCTCCTATTCCCACTCCTAGAAATCAAAGTTAAAATGAAACTTCTACTTCATCCTTTAGTGCTTCAAATGAACTCCAAGAGGGTATGAAACAATTGTAAAACCTTGGGAAATGAGCTGGTTACTATAAAAAGACAGCAAGCTCAAAGTGCTAAATCATATCAGCCTCAAGCGCAGTACCAGGCTAGGACCCCATACCAACAAAATAGGTCACCAGCTCAGGCTGCAAAATCAAAGCCAAGTAAGGCCTCCCGCTAATAGACCATTTCAGCCCTATAACCCCAATGTCGTATCTGCTTCTAAAGCATTAGAGCTAGTCCAAAACAACATAGCTCAAGAATATGATTAGTGTTTCCCATGAAATGAACCTCACAACCAATCTATGTGCTTTAATGGTGCCTTGAACCAAGCCTTGATGGTGACAACTACTAGCATTGAGGGTGAAGTGAGCCAAGAAACAAATCAGCGAACAAGGGACATCTCAGCAAGACATAGCTACAAATGATACCGCACTTGTGAATTGACAAGCTAAGGATTTTTGTGGCATGAATCAAATAATTTCTCAAAATGTAGCAGCTAACACAAGATCAAAGAAGAGGAATATTGGTGAGGGGCAGTCATTAGCTCCAAGTGATCTACAACCTTCCATCACTCTACAAGTTGTCGGTAAGCAAAATGCAGCTCCAAACATGCAAGGACAGCCCAAACCACCTTCCAAACCAATTCACATGCCAGTTGTTGCTGCCCATGCACAAGAAAAGAATGCATAGACTAAAGGATAGCAAAAAGATGTTTCATCACCATTTAGTATCATTGATCAAATGAAGAAGACAAATGTCAATATATCAATGTGGGAATCCCTATCTATCCCAGGCCAGAGAGATCTTGCTACAAGCTGCCATAAAGGACTGATCAACTTCGAATCAGCAAGTCCAAATGCGAGAGAATGTACTCACAAAATGATGCCCAGCGTGAAGGGAATCATGGAGGACAGCAAGGTAAAATTTTGAAGCCCCCTCCTTTTTATGTCTCATTAATCATTGAGGATAAACCAATTGGTGCACAATTGCATGATTGATTCCGAGGCAAGTAGCTCAGTGATGCCTAAGAAAATAGTTGATTAACTAGGACTTCAATATGAAACCATATCCAAAGGGGGTAGTACAGTTGGATGGGACAGCAGTAACAATAGTTGCGAGTGATTAGAAACTTTGAGTCTTACCTTGCGATGCATGTTCCAATTTTGTTGTTTTACAAGATGTATCAGTTATAGACCTTACCACCACTATTTGCCCTATGCTTATGTCAAGAGATTTCACAGCCAAAATTGGAGGCTATCTTATCAGCAGATTGGTCACACATGTTGTTCAGAACAAGGTATGGAACTAAGGTCACAATCATATCTGAACCTATTGCAAAATTTCACATTGAGCCTTACACTCCAAGCTAAATCAATACCAACTGTTTAGGCGTTTGATCAAGAAGATTATCAAAGCACAGATGAAGCTGACACCAAGGTTGGAAGCATCCCAGATTTAACTCTTGACGAATGGGCAAGCAAGGTGCATGCTTTTGATCCTTATCAAGAAATAGAAGAATCTGACCTAGGAGTTTATTGTTTGCATGAAGGAGAATCCAGCCTCTCCCCAGCATCACCAAGCAAAATCATAAGGACGACAATGAAGTATGGAAATTATTCTTCGATGGATCAAGGAGTAGACAAGGTGCATGAGGAGGAGCTATGCTTGTTTCACCTCAAGGCATCAAATATTATTCAGCTTTCTATTTCCAGTTTTCCTATTCAAACAACACAGCTAAATATGAGGCCTTGATTCATGGACTTCATTGGTCAAGGAAAAAGGGCATAAAGAACTTGCAGGTGTTTGGAGATAGTGAGCTAATCATCAATCAAGTTAGGGGACAACATGCTACAAAGAATGAACTAATGAAGAACTACAAGAATAGGGTGTGGGACCTCATTGAGGATTTCGAAGCTTTCAACATCATGTCCATACCCAGGAAGAAAAATGAAGCCGCGGATAGGCTTGCAGTAGTTGGAGCAATGTTTGATGTGGTGGACAACATCAGAAGGGAAAAAACACAGCCACATATCCATGTGATTGTGAGGCCAGCAGTTCCAGATAATAACACAAGCTGGCAGGTGTTTGAGAACGATCAACAGATCATCAATTTTTTGCAAGAAGAGGCTAAATTCTCAGCCAAGAATTAGGACATACTAGAGTAGAAATGCGGTGATCAAGTAGTGCACCTACAAACAAACAAGCTTCCCAAGGGTTTAGTAACGTTGGAGTCTATCTTCAACCCTAACGACCAGTTCCGTAAGGAGAAGGCTAACATACAGGTCAAAAGAGAAGATTCACAGCCAATTCTAGTTAGGGAAGGAAAAACACTTCAAATTGGAAAAGTGGCCACTGAGCAGGAGAAATCAGATTTCATATAACTTTGCCAAGAATTTCCATATGTCTTCGCTTGGAGCTATGAGGAGTTGAGAGGTTTCAACCCAAAGTTGGCACAACATGCCATAGAATTGGATCCAGATGCTAAGCCCATTAGGCAGAAGTAGAGACTAGTCAACCCTTACATTGAGCCTCTAATGAAGAAAGAGTTAAACAAGCTAATAGAGGCAAGCATTATATTTCCGATCAAACACTCAAGCTGGGTTGCAAATTTGGTTCTGATCAGGAAGAAGAGTGGAGAAATCAGGCTGTGTGTAGACTTCCGAGACCTAAATAGAGCATCACTCAAGGATCATTATCTGCTTCCATCAATGGAACAAATATTGTAGGTTGTAGCTAGTTTAGAAAGGTTTTCATTGCTAGATGGATATTCAGGCTATAATCAGATAATGGTGAAGGAAGAAGATCAATTCAAGATGGCCTTCACTACAAAACGGGGCACGTATGCTTACAAGAAGATGTCATTTGGACTCTCAAATGCTGGAGCAACATTTCCAAAGCGAGCTATGGATATGGCATTCAAAGGCTTAATCAACAATATAGTGTCTGGTATACCTAGATGATGTCACTGTCTTCTCCAAAGAATGCAGCAGACCATCTCTTTCACCTTAGGGCAAGTGTTTCAGAGGTGTAGAAGGTTCGAAGTGTCATTGAATCCAAAGAAATGTATATTCTTGGCACACGAGGGCAAATTGTCTGGGCCACATTGTCTCTAGGGAAGGGCTAATGACGATTGATCCTGAAAGGGTTGAAGCCATCCAAACACTCCCATTGCCACAGTCATAAGAAATCTCTTCAAAGCTTCTTGGGAAGGATAAATTTTGTCTGCAGATTTGTGCCTAATTTTGCCAGCTCTTGTGAAGCCTTTAACAATGATGTTGAAGAAGAGTCATGGCATTCAAATGGACAGCAGAAGGTAAAGGCAGAGTTTTGAGGCAATACATCAAGCATGCAATATCATCAAGCTCCAACTCTTATCAACCCAAACTTTTCCAAAGGAATTCATGTTGTATGCGTTCAGTGAGATCAGATACATAATCTCAGCTATCTTAGACACAGCTGAATAGATAAGGATTCAGAATAGCCCAGTAGCATTCTTTAGTCAAGACCTTGGAAGATTACGAAACTAAAGTATTCTTTCATCGAAAAGCATGTCCTTGTACGTCATCAGGAGCTTGACAGAAGTTCAAGACATTTGGTCTCAAACAATAAGATTCAACTACTGGTGTCTCATGCTGGTGTCAAGGAATTTCTCCTAAACAAGGATTTAAATGAGAAGATGAGCAGGTTGGATCACTCGGGTGATGGAAAATGATATTGAAATCAAAGTGACCAAGCTAGTCTCGTAGACAAAGGCTTGTGTGAGCAGCTCGCTTCCAGTCGACAACTAGACGGCTCAAAAGATGAAGAAGATGACTGTCCTGCTACTACAAAATGATCAAGAACAACCAGGGGATGATGTTCACCGCATTCCATGTTGGACTCAAGACTATGGTGCACTTACCTCCAAACAGGCCTGTGCCCTCCAGAAGTGAGCAAAGGCAAAGAGGAGATACTTTAGATTACAATCCATCCCATATGTGCTCATTGATGGTGTTTTTTAAAAAAAGACATCAATGGAGTTCTATTGAGGTGCATTGGGACAATTCAAATTAAGAGGGTGTTATGAGACTTTCACGATGGAGATTCTGGAGGACATTTCGTCCCACGAGTAACATCTCTCAAGATAATGAAGGTAGGGTATTATTGGCTCACAGTGTTCAATGACTGCTATACATGGATAAGAAAGTGTAAGAAATGTGCACTCTTCACAGGAAAAGAAAGACTAGCAGCACTTCCATTGCACCCAATTTTGGTTGACCAACCATTTATTCAATGGGGATTGGACTTCATCAGGGTCATCAACCCAAACTCAAGCCAAGGCCACAAGTGGATTCTCATGGCAACAGACTATTTCACCAAGTGGACTGAAGAAGTAGCACTCAAAGAAGAAAATGAGTCTAACTTTCTAGACTTTTATGAAGGAATAGTGGACTAGGTTCGGTGTGCTGGCCACTATCATATTAGACAATGCATTGGCATTCATAGGTTCCAAGATTACAGAATGGGCTGTCAAGAATGGCATCTATTTGAGCACCTCTTCAAATTATTACCCCCAAGGTAATGGACAGGCAGAGTCCACGAACAAGAATTTGCTAAGGATCATCAGAAGGACTCTGGATGAAAATCAAAGGACATGGCATACCAAGCTAAGATCAGCATTGTGGGCTGAAAGAATAATGCCAAAGAGGTCTACTGGTAATTCTCCCTACAAGTTGGTATATGGGAAAGAGGTAGTATTTCCTATATCATTAGAAATACCTGCATTGGAGCTCATGAAGCAGTTGGAGTTAGCTGAGTTCGAACCAATGGAGGCTAGGTATGCAGAGTTGATGGAATTGGAGGAAATCAGAGAACATGTGGTTCAGATGATTGAGAAGGATCAGGCCTTAGTAAAAATATGGTTTGATAAGAAGACAAGAGCAAGGACCTTCCAGGTAGGGGACCTAGTCCTAAAATGGGATGTAGATCAGGAAAAACTAGGAAAGCATTCCAAGTTTGATGCCATTTGGAGTCTCCCCTATATGGTCATGGAATGTAAAAGTAGTAATGCCTTCCAATTGTCTACATTGGATGGAGAAGAACTCCCAATTCCGGTTAACGAAATCTATCATAAAAATTGCTACTAAAAGGGAAATGGTTTACCCTTGTAAATATTAGATTAGATTTCAATTCCTCTAAGTGTGGATGCACATTGTCTTGTTGTAGTTAGGTTTCAGTTTCCCTAAGTGCTTCGGCACAAGTTTTGTTTCTCTCAGGTTGAATTTCTGTAGTTCAGTGTGCTCTTGAAGAAGGGGTTGCGATATCAAGCTCAGGATCAGATATCAGGTTGGTTTCAGGTTATTGCTTATGACTCCATACCAAATGGATTGCTAAAAGGCCACTGATATTCTACCTAGCAGGCAAGTGATCCCTTTGAGTCACCAAATTGTTGTATATATATTTCCCCCTAGATAGATATAGGCAAGCAGAAGAATATGGAAATCAAAGAAACTCAGACCCCAAAAATTTATTTCCTTGGCGTAGGTAAAGAGGCACACGACCTAGAGTGTCAACATGGCAAAAGTCACGCCCTTGGTGTAGGTAAGAGGCGCATGACATAGGGTGTCGACATGGCGAAATTCGCGCCCTTGGCGCAGGTAAGAGGCGCACTTCAGAAGGTGTTAACACGAAAATGGATGCTCCCATAGCGCAGGTAAGAGACGCACTTCAGAAGGTGTTAACATGAAAATAGATGTGCCCATGGTGCAGGTAAAAGATGCACTTCATAAGGTTTTAACACGAAAATGGATGCACCCATGGCTTAGGTAAAAGGCGTACTTCAGAAGGTGTTAACACGAAAATGGATGTGCCCATGGCGCAGGTAAAGAGGTGTCGACATGCAAAAATTCATGCCCTTGGCACAGGTAAGAGGCGCATGACACAAGGTGTTGACATGGAAAAATTTTCACCCATGGCATAGGTAAAGGGTGCACGTAAATGGATGTCAACATGGAAAAATTTGTGCCTTGGCGCACGTAAGGGGATGTCGACATGAAAATGGATGCGCCCTCGGCGCAGGTAACAAAGTGTCGACACGAAGAAATTCATGCCCTGGCGCACGTAAGAGGATGTTGACACAAATATGGATGCTCCTATGGCACACATAAATGGATGTTGACACACACATGGATGCGCCAAGGCGCACCTTCAGGAGGCGCAACATTTTGAGCGCTGACAAGAAGCAGACCCTGGCGTAGATATTCAGATGACCATAACTTTTCACAGGGAGCTCAAATTCATGCAAGGTTGGACTTTTCGAAAAGCTTACGAGGTCCTCTGTCCAACTTTGATTAGGTGGGAACAAGTTCTTAAAGATGCAAAATACATTTCGCCACTTTTTGGGTTTGCTAGGGTCCTCACCAACCACCATAATGAGATGAATTAAACGTAACTTGGAGGTGGTTGGGGTAGATTTGGATTTTCTCTCTCTTCCCTCTCTCATTCTTCCTATAAATTGTAAGGAGGGGCTTCTTTCTAAAGGTTGGACATTCTTGTTTTTCCCCTCCCTTCTTCTTTTTGGCAGGTGAATTTGTGGAGTTCAAACCTCCCATCTAAAACTGTAATGCAACTTTGCCTCTTGGCATTTTGTAATGTATTGTATCAATCTTTGGAGAAAATAATGCATGTCTGTGGATGATTCTCAACCCTCTCTGTGTTCATTTGCATCCTCCTGATCTTTCACTGCAAATCTGTTTATCTTTGCATGATCTTGCATTACATTTTAATGGTTTTGTGTTTATTAGCAAGACAAATGTTCTTCATTCCTCGGTGCATCACCTTTGTAGTTTAGGTTTTATTTTATGCATCTTCTTACCCTTGACCCCTTGGAAAGTTATTTTATGTTTTGAGTAAACCCTCTGCATTTCTACATGTGCATCTGAACAGAGGAATAGGAACTGGCCTTCATCGAGAGAGATTTTCTGATTTCACAAGGTCCCACACTTGGGAAAAGCTCCATGTTATGAAATCGCACTGAGAGTCTCAACCCATCGAGTTGTAGACACTCATGGGTGCTGTGATTTGCCATCAACTATCCTTCATTTCTTATCCATTTCTACACTACAAAATTCTCATCTCTTTGGCTCAATCAGTCAGTACTCACCTGAGCCTGACCCCTTGTGATAATTTTGTATCATTCTCCCACTGATCTAAGCCTCAAACTACTTATGTGAGCTTGTATGGCCAAATCGATCCTTCCATTTATTCTTTATGAGGTCTTACTTATCTAATGTCACCTGAGGGACAAAATCGAATAAGACTTTATTTGGAGATATTCTTTTAATATTACGAGGTATACATTTCCCTTGAGTATCTTGTGGCTTATGCATCAATATTGGTTCTCTAAACAAGGATTAGAACTCCTACTAGTTGCATAGATTAAACTCATTAACATCCATAACATGTAAGGTGTATAGATTGACATGTTCTGCTTATGGTATTCTGCGACAATGATGCCACAAATGATGGGTTGTATTTTCCAAACATTTAACTGACATATTTGACTATCAATGTCATTATAAATCCAAGGTTGTGTGTGCCAAGCTGTATGCAATGAATCCTTACACAAATCAACTATTTTGGTGGTTCTTATTGGGGGGGTTTGGTTTGTGTGGTTCCTTTATTTCTCCACTAATCTACGGAAAGGAAATACAATGTTAAAATTTTTTAAAGAAAATACATGGAAGCTACATAAATGATTGAAACATCATTATTGTAAGTGAATACTCTAATTAAATTAAAAATACACACACTGAATTGAAATCCACACACTAAATTGAAAAAGAACAATTAAAATAACACACACTGAATTAAAATAATATAATTTAAATTTACTTGAAGTAAGAAAATAAGTAACTGCATTAAGATAGATAATTTTATCCAGATAAACATTCTAATCAAAGCATTTCAACTTTAACTTATCAGAGATAGCGAGCATGCATGAAATATAATTCGTCAAATTTCATTAGTTGAGTGGGCCCGTGCACTTCCTTGGGATGGAGGTACTCTTAACACCAGATTATTTTAGAAACAACATCGACTATATTAATTCAAATAAGTTAGAAGACATATTTCAGCATGAGAATGAGAGTAAATACTTCTAATAGATAATTGTGTTGTAAACTACTATTATCAACAATTAAATTGTTCTCAAGAAGGTATATTTATAAACATAGTTTACTTACAAAATTTTCCATGATATAGAAACCAAATTCAACCAAATAAGCCTCATTAAAGCTCATTTAAATCCTATGATATAGATAAAAGCATGATTAATGTTTGTAGGCTTGTTATGGAAAAATTCTCCATGATGGCATGATGGCTAAATACTCAACCTCCTTATTTACAACTCCCAGAATTGGTAAAAAATACTCATTATTATCTTGCACATGTCACCACATTTACTCACATAGGTGATTAGTAGGAATTTCTATAGTGAAAAATTTGTATGAAACAAAAACAAGATAAATGCATTGATCTTACTAGGATATAACTATATAAAACATCCCCCATTAAATAATTAACATGTTTAAGAACAAATCAATGGCCACATAGATTATATAATAAGTCAAATAATGCACTCATTAGTACCTACAAACATTGCATGGTCAACACAGCTGATGACATGTCATTCACCTCAATATAATATATTTAACATCTTTAGTTTTTCATTTACATAATTAGAATAATTCACATGTAACAAAATAGGGTTAGAGACATATATTCATTTCATTTCATAACTAAGGGAGGAGAGAAAGAGATATGGAAGAGAGAGAATAGCAAGAGACACTATTTTTCCAAATTCCATATTTCACACAACAAACCACAAGAGAGATTTTCATATAGTTATTTATAACTTTAATCCTTTTGGCAATAAAGCCAAAATTCCCAAAATCCTCCGATGACCCACCTTCCCGCTTCGAACTTAAAAATGGCCACATGTCCTTTCATGGGCTTTAAGTATGCTTTTATACTTTTACACCCTTTTTTCTATAATGTATCAGAACATAAAAAGGGCCCACCTTTCTACCATAGCTCAATTTGAACAATTAGGATCCTTCGGGAAATGGGGCCAATTTGATAATTTTACAAAAATAACAAAAGTGACAAGTTCACCAAATAAACCCACCACACCACATCTAATCAGATATGTCAATGTATTCATGGACATTGGAAAATAAATTTATAGGCAAGATACGTCTGTCATTCACGACTGTAGAAAAAAAAAAATACTGAGGAGGGGAAATAACTCCACCCTTCACGCCTGAAAAATAAATTGCTCCTCATGGAAAGAAGAACTATAAACAATACCAGGCTCGATGCAATCCACAGCCATAGGAAAGGATTTGACAATTTAATATTAATAGAGGAAACAATTTTCAAGCATCCAGACAAGAAGACAGAAGTTTACCCAACCATGTGGACTGCAAGATTTTAAATTAATAGGGTGAGATTGAAAATGAGCACCAACTTCTTCCAAGCACGAATGTTTCTATCTCTCCAGACTTCTCACTCTTCTCTAACATATCTTAAAGGAAATAACTCAAAAATTTTGAAACTTGACTTGAAAAATGAGGGGAATTTTTAGGGTGACAATAGCTGGCTCTTTTTGGTGATGACTTGGTTGGGACATAGGAACAAGGTAAGATCAAGAACCATAGAAAAAAATTGGGAAAGCAGAGCAATGCCTTATCCATTGGGAAAATAGAGTCAAAGGTGAAGCAATACATAAGACAACACAAATGGAAGGGAAACAAACCAAAAAGGAAAAACCAAAAAAAATAAAATAAAACACTGCACATAGTATATACAAAAGGACTGCATAATCACCTAGGACTTGAACAACTTCAAATATTACCCACTATAAGGAAGTGGGAGAGAAGATCCATCCATATAGTATAAGTAGAAAGAATTTTGTCAAGAATGGTGTCTGATTTTGAAAGGACCAATCCAAAGAGAATCATACTTACCATGGATTCCTCTAGGTTCATGTCTTTTGTCCCACAGAAGAACAATGTCTCCAACTTGAGAATTTGGGTCATTCCTTTCCTTCTATTTTCCACAGTCACGTATTGTTGTCCTTGTCATTTCTGTCCCAAATACCTAATGAAACATGATTCGATGTATCTCAGAGGATCATGTTTGAACCTTATAACATTTCCAAATTCTCTGTCCTTGAAGAAAAATTCATCTCTGGACTCAAATGGTGGTTTTCCTACATTTTTATGGTTTGATGGGTGTGTTTTTCCCCGTCAAATTTACATCTATACATCAGTGGAAATGTGGCCATTTTTTGTTGGATGCGGCTTAGCAGGGCACTCTAAAAATTCTAAGTCTCACTTCAACCCAAAACTTGTCCACAGTCGAGGAACGACGCTCATTTGAAAATTCACCTTTTGGTTTCACCTTGGAGTTTCACGAGGGAGATAGATGGAGGTTTCGGCGGCCCTATCCATACTTAGAATTTTTAAAGAGAATTTCTAAGGCCTAGGACATGTGGAGGGACCACACTTGTTTGGGGAATGGCCCTTAAGTTTTATTTTGAGGAAGTGCTAGGAGGACACTTGGAGGATTCTGCTCACTCTGCCCTTTACTTGGACTTTTCAATGACTAAAGAAAAATGCCTCGGACCCTAGACACATGATACCTTCCATAGATCCTTCAAATTTCTTAAAAAAATTTCTTGACTAAGACATGTGGTGAGCCTGCACTCGTTTGATGGCTCTATTTTTGGGCACCATATCAAAAGAGTGCCATGAAGACATGTGGAGGATTCAGTTGGCTCCTTTTATATTGAGACATTTTAAAGGCCAAAAGGTGTTTTTCTTAGACTTAGGGCATGTGGAAGGACCACACTTCTTTGGAAACCTTCCTCTATACCTCTCCTTTGTTGTTACGCCAGAAGAACACGTGGACGGCTATGATATAAAGTAGAAAAGGGTCAGAATCAATGGTTGGTGTGTATTGCACCTATTTTTCTGCCATTTTTTCTCCAATACTCTTAGAGATGTGAATACGCACTGTTTTTCATCATTTTTAATGAAATTACTTGTCATCTCTATCTGTAAGTGTCATTGAATCGATTCAGAACTTAGTTTGTGAGTCTAAGAATTGTTAAGATTGATAATTTGAAGTTAGAATTGCTTGAGAACTAGTAAAAAATGGAATTACCAGAGAATTTGGATGTGGGTTAGAGTTGCAGAGGGAAAACTGGGAAAAGATAAAATGATGAAGGTTGTAGGTGCAAAAGGTGAAAAAGGTGTTGCCTCAAGAATGAAAAAAGATTACCTGTCAGAGATCCATCTGTGTAGAGCCTCTAGAAAAATTATTACAAGAGGGATTTCTCACCCGACATAATCCGAATGATTAAAAGGAGTTTCAAAACAATTGTGGTATGGCATCCTAGTCTTTAGTCGAGGGTCTGAGAAATGTGATCAATTCATAATTTCTCCACCTAGTAGATGTGGGTGTGAATTTGTTAAACGTCACTTTCTGTAACAAATTAGTAGCAAGAAAAGGTCCCTCAAATATTCTTCTTTTTTGGGAAAAAAATTGGGGTGAATGAAATGTATAAATGCAATGAGAATACTCTTGCAAATGTTTAGATTTTCAATTCCTAAGAGAAAATTTGAGAAAGCCTTACTCTAAAAAGCCCGTCTGAGAAACCTGGTTAATTTCCTTTGTGTTAGATTTTCTATCATCTCAAGTTGGTTACAGATGTATAGCCATTGACGAGCATTGAGATTACTCTGGAAGCTTTCCCCCCGTTGATGAATTTAAGAAATTTTGAAATTAATTTATGTCTAATCTCTAGAAATTTGTGTCTACTTTGTTTAACAATGTCTGCAAATAGTTTCTTTTGTTCCTATTGCAATGTTACATTGAAATCTTTATGAAATCACACAAGATCTTGTCCCTATGAAATTTTAATTGTATTTTCAATTTCATTTCAAGAAGAGCCTTCATCTTTGATGAGATAAACAAATTTAAAATCAATTCACTGTCATTTATTCATAGAGATTGTCTATAAGTCTTCGGGTGTACCTTAGGCATGATTGATCAGATACTTTGGTGTTTAATTGATTCTTTTAAGTCGAGCCTTCGTATTAGAGTATCAAGGATTATGTGAAAATGTGTTGATCTGGGCCTCCACTGAAGCACACCTTTTCGTTGAAGTAACGTATTAATTGTTTTGATGCATTCTATTGTTGAGTTGTTCAATGTTGTGAATTCCCTTCGAAGATTTGGTATAATCAAATTTATCCTACTTGATCTTTTGCCACAATCATTCAAAAACCCTGAATCCACCCTGAACCACCCCTTTTTGCCATATGTATCAACAAAGGATTAAAATCTACTTGCAAAAATATGCAGAACAATAAGGATTTCTTAATGTCTTCCATAACCTTAGCCTTGTGTTGAAAGTATCTCCATTGTTTAGATGTGACAACTCTTAACATTTAAATCATGGAGTATTGACCATATTTTCCCAAGGTTCTCTTCATAGAATTTGTGCAAAAGAAGGATATCTCCATCTCTTTCATCAAATAGATGTTACACTAAGGGTCCTCTCACCCTGGTCAAAGAGGCAAGACCTAAAGTTGTGAGGATAGGTCAAATCCTCTTAAAGGTGTTATCCATCTCTCCACAAATTTGAGTAACAAAGGGCTAGTTAGATCTCATCCCCAGATACAAAATTACACACAATATGATTTATCTACCTCTAATCTCCACATCTAATCTACGTTGTTGCTCAGCTTGAAACAAAGAAAAAATTTGGATACCAACACTGTCTTCATCTAGCTTCTAAAGATACATGATCCTCTTGTCCAAGGAACTTATGAAACTTGAATCCTCAATAGCCCTCATTAAGTGCAAGGCTGGTAATTCCACTATTATTAGCATCTGAGCTTCAAAACCATACACCACCTCAAATGGAGACATACCAATTGCTCTTTTGGGTTTAATTATATCTTCTCAAACTACATCATAGAGCTTCGTGTGCCAATTATTTTGAGATTCATTGACAAGCTTCCGAACGATGGTTACAAAATTCTTATTTGTTGATTCTTCTTATCCATTCCCTTAGGGGTAATAGTCCAAAGAATGAGCAAGGGAAATTCCATAACCATACTAGAAATCCATAGTCTTAGAAGAAGGAAAATTTGAATCATTATCATTCACAATTTTTTTGGTACCCCCAAACCTTATCAAGATGTTTTCCTTAATGAAATTACACACCACCTCAGAAGTAGTGTTTTTTACTAGAATAGCCTCTACCAAAATTTGTGAAGTAATTTGTAGTAGTTAGTACATGAGTTTTTCCAACATTAGAAGGTGGGTTAAGAGTTCCCATGAAATCCAATCCCAACTTAGGTATCCCAACAAAATTTTGATAGGCTTCACACTTACCTACCCATTTTGATGCATCTCTGAAAAATGTAGGTCAATAGTACCTTGCACGAAGGATTTCAAGGTTAGTGAAAACAAAAGATAAATTCCCTCCATAAGCCTAATCATGAAAATATGAAAACAACTTGTTTTGTTGCTCTTTGTCCACACGTTTAAGGAATCTTCCATCTATGCCTCGCTTGAATAAATTAGTTTCCCATAATACATACTATGTAGAACTTAGTTTAATATCTCTCTTTTCCTTGGCACTCAAGTAGGATGGAAACTCTCCAGAAGTAAGAAAATGTGCAATACCATCATACCATTCATTTGTTGAACTGAGCAAAAGGAAAACATGAACATCAACTGCTTCTTTGGGAAATTCTGCATCAGCTCCTTAAGTAATAAGTTCACATAAGACTTTACCCTGAACTATCTTAGTTGGCTTGTTTTTGGAATTTTGCTACCCAATTACCTCTCTTAGTTCCAAACGCTTGTTGTGTAAGAATAGAGTTGATGGTTATATCAGGTACAAGCACAATAGAGTGATAATTAAGAATATAAAAATGAAACTTTTTGACAACTTTGACCACTGCAAAAGTATGTGTTGATGCAAAATCACAGCACCTCTGGACGTAGATCAGGCTTCTAGGTTGATCACTCAAGCATCCAGTGTGATTGCACAACATGGAAACCTCTCTCCAGGCATGGGACCTGTAAAATGAGAAAGGAATCTCTAGAGAAGGCTGGTTCCTGCTCCTAAACTACTTGCCACAAGCTATTCCAGTGCAGGCAAGCTAATCTAATCCTAATCTAACCATGCCAAGGAGACAGAGAGAGAGAGAGAGAAAGGAAAAGAACAAAAGCCTACACTAAAATGGTGATACACCAGAGAAGGAGAATGTTGGACATCTATCAAAACTGCCATGGGACAAAGAGAGGTGAGCAATGGGAAGGATGGACAGATGCATCACAGGCCCAAGGATAGATTTCACACAGAAAATGTCCCAAAACTCCATGAACACAACTCCAGACCTGCAATGAACATTCAAATATGCACAAATACCTGCAATGAAGAGAGGCAAGAGGACAACAAGCGAAGAACGAGCAAGGATGGACAGATGCATCACAAAACATGTTTTTTGTTGCTCCAGAAGTTTACACAGAACATCATTTCATTAGTAAAAGGAAAAAACACCATTACAGAGTAGGGAGGAGGTTCGAGCTCCATTTTCAACCCTAGAGAAGAAAAGAAGGGAGGGCAGAGCAGAAAAGATGAACAACTTGTTATTTTTTTTTTTTTTAAATGAGCCAAAACTGGCTTTATACAATGCATGGGTCGAGCCCAGGAGACAGAAAACATAGGAAAACATGCCAGCCCATTCCTCATTGACTGCAGATGCATTAAAACGGCATGGGATACCTTACCAACCCATATCCTACCATCTTTGACCGATTTGGAGGAGAATGCGACCCATTTGTATTAATTTGGCCACTGAAATGTCACTTCTGGCCCTGCTGAAGAAGAATGCAACCCATTAGCATTAAAACAGGTTGTTGAAAGGTCGCTTCTGGCCATTACTATGCGCCAGAGACGTTTCTGAACTTTCTCTCTCCAGACTACACCAAAATTCAAGATTGATCCCAGAATCATGTAGAGCATCTCACAAGCTTTCTATTGATATAAATAACGTGCAAATCCGAGCTCTGGATCAAAAGATATGACAATCTGAAGATTTAGGGCACGGAACAGACCAAAATGGATTTTGAAATATTTTCCAGCGCTTCGCCACCTGGACGACACGTGGAAGGCTCTAATTCACTGAATAATTCTCTCTCCTCCACCTTTTGGCAAGCTTTCTTTTGAAATTTCCTTGTGGGCCCCAGCTGGGATACGTGGCGCTATTTCATTGGTTCGGATCAGTGCTCGAAAACTCGCCCTTTGACTTTTTGGCCTTTTCCCTTGTGACACGTGTCATGATTTCATTGGTCCTCGGCCCTGCCGGATCTTTTGCGCCCTTCACGTCTTTTTGTCTCGGATGTCCCAGTTTTCCTTGTGCTGAAGTTTTTTGTTTCGGCCGAACTAGCCGGTTCACGTCCATTTGTCCCAAATGTCCCTGTGCTTCGCAGGACAAATTCTTCCGGTTCACCCGATTCGGCTGGTTCGCATCCTCGCGGCCCAGATGTCCCAAACTGTTTGGTGCGAAAGTTCTCCTTTTCGGCCGATATGAGCGGTTTGCGTACTCATGGTCTGAATGTCCCAATTGCTTCCGGACCGTTTGTTCTCATTTCGGCCAAACTAGCCGGTTCGGGTCCTTCGCGTACTCTTGTCTTGAACTGTCCCGCTCAGCAGTTAGTCATTTTTCTTCCTCTTTCGGCCGGATCGGCTTCTCGCGCCCGCCGCGTACTTCTGGCCCGATTGTCCCAAATGCTTAGCGGGCCGCCTGGAGGCTTTTCGGCCGATCCACGTCTTTCTGTCCCACACGTCCCTACTATTGCAAGGACTAGGACTTAGTCATTTTTTATGAATTTTCCTGGCCTGAGCCTGTCTTCTGCAACTTTTTCACATTTTCTCAGAGCTTGCTCTTTCCTTCTTTGGCCAGGGGAGTTAGAAAAAATCTGAGGGAACCCCAGAAACATGATGTTTTCTCTGAATCAATCAATGTGCCTGGGACTTGAATATTCTGATGCATGTTATCAAAATTACCCTGGGGGGTGAATTTTGGATAACAATTTGGCAATTCAGCAGGGTCATCTGCCTGCTAGATGAAGATACCAGTTTCCTGAAGCATCCATTGGGCATGGAGTCATGAGTGGTAACCTACAACTGATCTGAACTTTGAAAACCTCCCTCGGATCCACTTGAAACCCACTGGACATGGAGTTGTTCTTACCAAAATGCCACAGGAACGAACTGTGCAAGAGCAAAACCAGCAACTCCAAAAACTATTTACAAAACTAAAAATCATACATGCTCCAAATGGAACATGCAGAGTGTGCACAAGCAATTCTTCTGCTGAAAACAAACCTACCTACTCTAACTGGAAGCAAAGGCAAGCTAAACAAACCCTGCAACTGGTTGTGCAAAATATCTTCCTTTCTTCAAAATTGGCAGCCATGCAATTGATATGGATCTGATCATGGCTGTTAGGATGAGTGGAAAATCAACAAGAAGCTGGTCTTCCACCCAAATCATCAAGGTATCAGCTGAAAGCAAATTCAATACCTCTTTTAGTTTCTCTGCATTTGGATTGAAGAGGCATGACAACTAATCCTTGGTACTTTATAGCTCGTCCTCATGCTCAGAAGTAAGCATGACTGGTTGTGGCTTCTCCTTTGGCTCCAATGAAGCCAAATACCTGATTGGGCAAGGTCTGATCCATTTGATATGCCCATAGCTCTGATTTTTAACTCCAAGAATGGAGTCTTCTTGTAGACCTTGAATGGACGGTGTGGAAGAAATGGTGAAATTCCTCTGTCCTTTCTCTTCCTCTAATGAAGAACATGAAAGACTAAAATCTTCCAATCTTGATTCCGAAGAGCTATTATAAGATGCAGGATGTTGTAAATGAATGCCCTCCTTCATGACGGCAGACTCAAGTGTTTGGAGTGTGGATGATGAAAGAGAGAAAGGTGGAAACTCAACCGGCTCTTCTCCATCAAAACAGTTCTCCAAATCTGACAGGTAAACTACCTCATTGCTGTCCTACTGCTCATGTTCAATTTCCTCCATGGTGTCCTCTTGATCTGTAACTTGACCACCATGGTTTCTTTCTCCCTTCAACATTGAGTTTGAGAGGTCAAACTCCTCTTCAGCACTAGAACTTGAGAGAGGTGAAGTAGAAAGAAGAATTGAAGGTTCTCCTGTAGCCTGCTTTGTGCTCAGAGCTCTTGGATCTGCAATTTTCTCCCCCACAGCTGGAATGTGCTCCTCTTCTTTTGGATTTGGAGCAGCTTCTCCTTCCTCCAATGTTTGAAGACAATCTTTCTCTTGATTGAACTCTTCCTTCAGCATGAAGTTTGTCAAGTCAAACTCTTCAATCTGCTGCTCTAGAGGGCAAGTTGGGACTGCAAGATCTTCTTCAAAGCTTTCTTCCTCCATGGCTGATTGTGCAACTTGAATTGGATCAACATTTCCTTCAAATAGAGTGCCAACATGGACACTACACTCTGAGCAAACTGATTGCTGATCTGATTCTTCCTTTTGCTCTTCTTCTGCTACAACAAAATCAGTTACGACCACCATTTGTTCAACCTTATCCTCTTCTATAGGCTTAACCATCAAGGGGATCTTTGTTATCCCAAATTTGGTAGCCCAATTCCTCAATTTTTCTGTCATTTCTTTTCTGTTTGGCTCTTCCTCTTGCTTTCCTTGATGACTGATTTTTTCAATTTCTTCTTCCCCACATGGAATTGGGAATGCAAGAGGAGGGATAGGTTGAAACTCAACTGATTTTACAATTTTTTTGCGGTGGTGGAGGAGGTGAAACCTCTTGTTTCTTTGGAGTTGGAGGTATTTCATTTAGCTCTTGTGGAGAGGATGACTATTTGGAAGGAAAAAGGAAAGAAGAATTGAGGTGTGGTGGAAGACTGAGAGGTGGAGACATGGGATTCAACACTTGGGACAGCAGATGGAGAGTTTAAAATTTGACAAGTGCTGAGATGAAACTGCTTGGGAAATGAGGAAAAGAAAAGGCAGGAGATGGTGTAGAACTTACCCGTTGACAAGGTTGTTGAATACTGAATCTCATACACCTCTATTTCTTCAATCCATTGTGCAAGTTGGAGGCAGCATCTGCAATCATGAAGTCAAGCTTCTCTTGAGGGTTGTAAGTGCCTTGGAAAAGGTCCTCACCCATGGACAAGGAGTGCTCCACAACCGATTCTGAAATGCTCTCATTTGAGCTGTTGCCCTGGACTACACCATGTTTACCTCCATCTTTTGGATTTTCTCCAACAGACCAGCATCTTGGATCTGATGGTCTTCATTGTATGCACACCCTTGCTCTTGGAAAGCTCCATAGCCAAACTGACTTTGGCACAGCTGCTCATATGGGTATGCATACTGATCTTGAATCTGCTCAAAATGCTGATTTGGAGGATTTATAAAACATGTTGGAGGTGTGATATACTGTTGTTGTTGATGTGAATTCCATGATGGAAATGAAGTCATGATTGCACAACTTCATGGAATGGAAGAATGAATGAAAGAGATGGAAAGAAGGATGGATGGGAATGGATGGAAAACGGGTCTGCAACTTCAGAAATGGGTTGCTGATCAGATGGAGTCGCCAGATGTGTTTGCAAGTGCCTCCAAAGGCTGAAATCTTCACAGGAACACACCAACCTGCAAAAGATGAAGTGGAAGACCTCTAAGGTCCCACCGAGCTTGCCAAAAATTGTTGATGCTCACACGGTGGCTTAAGATTTTCTATTTGATAATGAGTCTAAAAGATGAAACTCTAAATGTCCCACCTGGCATGCCAAAAACTGTTGATGTAAAATCACAGCACCCCTGGATGCAGATCAGGCTTCTAGGTTGATCACTCAGGCATCCAGTGTGATTGCACAACATTGAAACCTCTCTCCAGGTGTGGGACCTGTAAAATGAGAGAGGAATCTCCAGAGAAGGTTGGTTCCTACTCCTAAACTACCTACCACAAGCTATTCCAGTGCAGGCAAGCTAATCTAATCCTAATCTAACCATGCCAAGGAGACAGAGAGAGAGAGAGAGAGAGAGAGAGAGAGAAAAAAAGAACAAAAGCCTACACTAAAATGGTGATACACCAGAGAAGGAGAATGTTGGACATCTATCAAAACTGCCATGGGACAAAGAGAGGTGAGCAATGGGAAGGATGGACAGATGCATCACAGGCCCAAGGATAGATTTCACACAGAAAAAGTCCCAAAACTCCATGAACACAGCTCCAGACCTGTAATGAACATTCAAACATGCACAAATACCTGCAATGAAGAGAGGCAAGAAGAAAACAAGTGAAGAATGAGCAAAGGATGGACAGATGCATCACAAAACACGTTTTTTGTTGCTTCAGAAGTTTGCACAGAACATCATTTCATTAGTAAAAGGCAAAAAAACGCCATTACAAAGCAGGGAGGAGGTTCAAGCTCCATTTTCAATCCTAGAGAAGAAAAGAAGGGAGGGCAGATCAGAAAAGATGAACAACTTGTTATTTCCTTTTTTAAATGAGCCAAAACTGGCTTTATACAATGCATGGGTCGAGCCCAGGAGACAGAAAACATAGGAAAAACGTGCCAGCCCATTCCTCATTGACTGTAGATGCATTAAAATGGCATGGGATACCTTACCAACCCATATCCTGCCATCTTTGACTGATTTGGAGGAGAATGCGACCCATTTGTATTAATTTGGCTACTGAAATGTCACTTCTGGCCGTGCTGAAGAAGAATGCGACCCATTAGCATTAAAACAGGTTGTTGAAAGGTCGCTTCTGGCCATTACTACAACGCCAGAGACGTTTCTGAACTTTCTCTCTCCAGACTACACCAAAATTCAAGATTGATCCCATAATCATGTAGAACATCTCACAAGCTTTCCGTTGATATAAAGAACGTGAAAATCTGAGCTCTGGATCAAAAGATATAACGATCTGAAGATTTAGGGCACGAAACAGACCAAAATGGATTTCGAAATATTTTCCCGCGCTTCGCCACCTAGACGACACGTGGCAGGCTCTGATTCGCTGAATAATTCTCTCTCCTCCACCTTTCGGTGGGCTTTCTTTTGAAATTTCCTTATTGGCCCCAGCTGGGATACGTGGCGCTATTTCATTGGTTCAGATCAATGCTCGAAAACTCACCCTTTGACTTTTTGGCCTTTTCCCTTGTGACACGTGTCATGATTTCATTGGTCCTCAACCCTGCCGGCTCTTTCACACCCTTCACGTCTTTTTGTCTCGGATGTCCCAATTTTCCTTGTGTTGAAGTTTCTTGTTTCGGCCGAACCGGCCGGGTTCGCGTCCATTTGTCCCAAATGTCCCTGTGCTTCGAGGGACAAATTCTTCCGGTTTTGCCCGATTCGGATGGTTCGCGTCCTCGTGGCCCAGATGTCCCAAACTGTTTGGTGCGAAAGTTCTCCTTTTCAGCCGATCTAGGTGGTTCGCGTACTCATGGTCCGAATGTCCCAATTGCTTCCGAATTGTTTGTTCTCATTTCGGCCGAACCGGCTGGTTCGGGTCCTTCGCGTACTCTTGTCCCGAACTGTCCCGCTCAGTAGTTAGTCATTTTTCTTCCTCTTTCAGCCGGATCGGCTTCTCGTGCCCGCCACATTTTTTATACTTCTGGCCCGATTGTCCCAAATGCTTAACAGGCCCGCCTGGAGGCTTTTCAGTCGATCCGCGTCTTTCTGTCCCACACGTCCCTACTATTGCAAGGACTAGGACTTAGTCAACTTTTATGAATTTTCCTGGCCTGAGCCTGTCTTCTGCAACTTTTTCACATTTTCTCAGAGCTTTCTCTTTCCTTCTTTGGCCAGGGGAGTTAGAAAAAATCCTAGGGAACCCCAAGAAACATGATGTTTGCTCTGAATCAATCAATGTGCCTGGGACTTGAATATTCTGATGCATGTTATCAAAATTACCCTGGGGGGTGAATTTTGGATAACAGTATGTTTCTCCATCATAGTATATTTCAATTCATGAGCTTTAAGAACATAGCTCATGAAGGCAATTGGAAGTTCATGATTCTCAGAAAAATTTTGAGTTAGCACAACAACCAAGGTACTCTCTGTAGAATAGCAATAGCTAATAAAATCTTTGTTTAAAATCAGGATATTCTAAGATGGGGGGTTCTTGATACCTTCAAATTCTTATTTACCTTCCAAAGTCCAAAAAAAGTTTTTATTTCCTTTCATTATGTGAGCAACACTCATAGTCAATTCTACAAAATCTTGAATGAATCTCCTCAGGAAATTTATCTTTCCAAAGATAGAGTGAACACCCTTTTTGTTTGTGGGGAAGATGGATCTGTTGGATTTCATTGAACTCTATGTAATGCCCATCTATAATGATACAACAACTTTGAGACCCAAGAACATGCCTAGGCAAATTAGCCTTCAGGAAAATTATGGAAATATATATTTTTTTAAAAAGTGTCAGGGAACCAGCGTACAAAGGAATAATTAGCACAACAAGATTTGAAGAACAACTATAAGGAATGCCTTATAGATGATTCCCTGCTCACATCTATTATTGGAACAAAACACAAGGTTAAAACAAGGGGTTAGATTAATCACTCAAGTTAGAAGGGTAATTGCTTACTAACCCACTCCCTATCAGGCTTTAAATATTCAACTGTATTTTTTCACAAAGCTAAATCCATTTCCCTCTGGAAAGTGGTACCAACATTGATAAGACCAAATGGCATTCTCTTGTAGGAAAAGGTTTCGTAAGGGATAGTAAAATTAGTCTTATGCTGATATGGGGTATTGACTTCAACTTGATTGTATTCAAATAATCCATCTAGCATAGAAAACATCTCAGAGCTTGAGACAACTTGCAAAACTTGATCCATCATGGTGAGTGGATAGTTGTCTTTTAGAGAGCCCTGATTCAAATTCCTGAAATTTACATAGATGAAAATCTCACCATTCTTCTTTCTGAAAGGCACAATATTAGAAATCCATGTTGAATGATGTATAGGGAAATTAATATTATCTTTTAGTAACTTCTAGATCTCTTAAAAAATAGTATCAGCAACCTTAGGATTTTACTTCCTTTTCTTTTTCTTGAAAGGTTTGATCCCAAGTTTTAGAGGCATATAGTGTTGCATCTTCTTTGGTTGAAAAACCTTAAGATATTCATATGAATAGACAAGAACATCGACATACTTTTTTAATAAGTTTACTACTTTTTTTTCTCTTCTTGAGTATAGTATTTTGCAATATTCACCACCCTCAGTTCATCATTGCTTCTAATATTGACCTTCTCATACTTAGAAGATTGTCGAGTCCCTTAAAAAGCTTCAGATTTGATGAACCTATCATGTTTGGTCAAATAGATCTTCTAGACTCACCAATCCTTTAGGAATCTTGTTACTCTTCAACTTAATATAGCCATCCTGATCCATCTCTTCCTTGATATCTTCCTCATTAGAGGGCACATATTCTCTAGGTAGAGTCTCACATCCTTCAAAATCTAATTGGTTGAAGTTTTCCTTAAGCTCCAAGAATGAGAGAAAGTGTTGATTATCATTGAAAACCTACCAATTTATTGCATTATTTGGTACACTGGGCCTATGAATCATTTCAATGGTAAATTTCTCTTAAGAGAAATATAGATGTGGATTTAACAGAGATCCTGAGATAGCTAGAGAATCAGCTCTAGTATTCTTCTCTCTTGGGATAGCTTCAATTGAGAAAGTATCAAGGAATTCAATGGAATTCCAAACAAGATTTCTATAATGTTTCAATCTCCTATTCTTGACTCAGTAAAGATCCATTACCTGTTTCACAATCAACTCTGCATCACCACGAGCACAAAGATTCTTTACTCCTGTTTCATTTATCATGTGCTCAACCCAAGGATGAGAGCCTCATACTCAGCTATATTATTTGTATTTTCTAAATGAAGATTTAAAGAAAATGGATGAATCTTCCCTACTATAGAGATTAACACCACACCAGCTCCAGAACTAGATGAAGAGCATCTTGCATCAAAATCCAACATCCAAATGCCATTGGGATCATGAATCACTCCCTTAGGAAAAATTTCATCATCCTCTGACATGATCATATAGTTTCCATTCCCTATATCTTCATAGAGTATTTGTGCTTTTGGATCATCAGTATTTTACACAATATACACAGTTTACTTTTCTGGTAATAGATTTATTATATTTTCACTAACCAGGATCAAAGCATCTGACCATTCCATCTGAATTTCACCTCCTACCTCTTTATAGAAATTCCTACTCTACAACATACCATATGAGGGAGGAATATCAACAACCAAAATAGTGGTTATAACCCTTTTCTTTGGAAAAGTAGTGACAACTACTTGTGTATGTTTAATCCTCCCAAACAAAGGCACTTCTCTACTCTCCATGGAATAGCAGGAACCAAAGGTACATGTTAGAGTCAGGCCTAAACTGTGAGCTACTTTTGTAGGAATTATATTTTATAATCCTCGTGAGTCTATAACACAACTACTAAGTTTATAGCCAACTATGAGGAGAGTCACATATAATTGTTCAATTTTCTCATTAGGGGAAGTGATTGCAGCCATAAGGATTAGTCGAGGTGAGGAAGAGGGAGTGGGAAAAAGACTTTTAGAAGTATTGGACGAGGCTTTGGATTTGGAATTGACAAATTTTACCATTTTAGCAAAGGATTTTGGATGGGTTTGGTAAAACTCTTCCTCTGAAATTTGAATTTTGGTCTTTTTGAGGTGATCAATGATATCAAAAGACCTGAAGGTGGATGGGGCATCACTACTAGGAACAGGAGAAAATTTTAACTTATCAACTTTAGTAATTTAAGGAAAACAATTTTCAGAAACAGAGGTAGAAGGAGGAGGATTAGAATTACTCACCTTTTGCATGGAGGTAGTGGGAATAGGAGCTCATTTTCTTGCAACCACTAGAATACTTATAGGAAACTCCTTGGATTTCTTAGCAGGCTACATCAATTTTTATATTTTGTTCATTTTCACTCGAGTCATAACAACATATGACTGACTATTCATCTCTGCCACTCTTTCGTCATATCCATCTTCGTCATCCATACCTTCATTGGTAAGGAAATGAACTTGGGATCCACCAAGCTCTTCTAGTTATTTGTCAACCTCTTCTTCTTGTTCTTCATAGAGTTCATTAAACTCCTCATCATTAGGTTCTTGAATGTCACCAGTTACATTCATTATAACATTGATACGTCAGCCTTCAATAGCCAATTTATTCTAAGAAGGAGGTAATCAATTCCTAGGCTGAAAAATTACTTCTTGGAATATCTTGATAAGGAGTATGTTAAGCCAATTGATTTTTGATGGAAATGAGATAATTTTCTAACTTCTACACTAACTGATTTGAATTGGCTCCAGGAGAGAAAGATGAGGATGCTTTAGACTTGGAGGGTTCTCCTTTCAATTTACAAGACATGATTAAATCATCCTCAACACTGATAGCCAAATGTTGATCAACATCCAGAGTTGCAAGGTTAGCTCTCCTTAATGCATAGCTTACTTCAGGTAACTGAACATTGAGGAAGAAGAATTTTTGGATTTGATCTGCATGATGAGTGTTCTGTGGAATTTTATGAATGAGCTTGTTGAATTTGGCCACAAATTCTCTCATGGGCTTAGGTGATTCCTTCTTGATATGAGAAATTTGAGCCAAGAGAGCATGCACATCTTCAGTATGTTTGAAACATTACTAAAATTGAGTTGTCAAGGTGGTCCAATCAGTAATTGACCCAGCAGGAAGATGATAGAACCAATCAAAAACATTATCCTGCAATGTTTCTACAAATATCTTGATAGAAAAATCTGCATGCTCCATCCCAAGAATCCCACATGCAATGTTGAAGTTTGTAATTTGTTCATCTAGGTGTACCTTCCCATCACCTTGGAATTTAGGAAAATATTTCCTACTACTCCTGGGTAACTCATTCAATGGTTGATCAAGAGAAAGAGGCCCAATAAGTTGTCCCCGAGGTAGAGGTAATGCCATCTGTGGGAATATTTTCTGAAGGGGAACTGAAATACCAACAAGTATTAGAGCAAGAAGATTAGGGCTGAGTTGTTTTGGAGGAATTCTATTCTTGAAAATTTTATCTTTAACAGGAGGTGTTCTTTCAGAATGAGTTCTTTTATTCCTTCTTGCTGGAAGAAGAGATAAGTTTTTTTCTCCAAAAGTTGAAAATGAGAATCTTCAACCCTGAGATATTTTTTCCCACGTGTATATCATATAGTTTCCAACCCAAAAAAATGATCTTGAAGTTGTTTAAGAAAGGGATACGTTGAAATGAAATCCTCAGCAAAGTCACCAAAAACTATTGGGTTTTAATATGGTACTTTAACAAAACCACAGTCAGGGGACAGAAAGTCCCTCATCTTTATGGGAGAGGTTCCCTTATTAAAAGAAAGCAACAAAGCTTATATACAATTGTACAAATTTCATCTTAATGCTGGAATTCTGACACCTTGAAATACTTTTAACCAAAATAGCTTATTAATACAAACAAATCGAGGAACTGAATAAATTAAAGAGAAGAATATAATAGTACTTTAACCAAAAATAAATAGCGGGGTATAACCTTATACGTACTGAGAAAAGGTGATACAGAAAAAAATCATTCTCATTCACAGAATAAGATATCATTCCATAGACATAAATTTCTAGAACTCATATTAATAAGAACACAAAGTGTCTTATTACAGAAGATAAATGATCCACAGATTTTAGGCAAGCAAGGAGAGACAATAGATGATGATAGAAAGAAAGGGAAAATTATTCTATATTGATTTCTTTTGATTCTATTTACACTTCAAAAGTATCAAAGTAAAACAACAGCAATGAGCCAAGCCCTTACATTTATTGATGAAGAAAAGAGAGGAGAAGAAGAGAAGGAAATAAATATGATTTGGAAGCTCAACCTCTAACCATCAATTCCCCTGAAAATCTACCTACAATCTGTTAACTCTGATTTTGCATGTCTATTTGGTGTGTTGGAGAAGGAAGGATGGATGATCAGATCAAATCTGATCTGGTTGAAGTAATCAGATCACCTATTAACGGTGTGAAAAACATTTTCAAGATTACCAGCCATCAAATGCTAATGAAAATAATATTTTATATTTGCATGGCATAAAGGAGGACAATATCTTTCCAACTGTATAAAATTTGTCAAATTTCAAGCATTGGGTTGAAATTTATGCTTATTTGAATATTTGAATTGAATCCATGCATAAATGGTGAAAATGCAATTTTGGCAAAACGGATCTGCGGGTCTGAAAATGCAGTTACACCTTTAGTGCAAAAATATGCAAAGTGTGAGAGTCTCCCTCAAACCCCACATGCCCTCTATTCACTTTTGATATAGGCCTGACACGTGGATCTTTCTGGGTGCTGAAAGAGTTGTGAATCACTTTTACAATTTTAATTTATTTTGATAAAAGGTTAAAACACCCAAAGTTCTCCGACGAACCACCTCTCTGCTTTGAATTTTCAACGTATATTCAATAATTGGCTTTAGCGGGTTTGTAGCTCAAATTGTAACTTTACTCCTTTTGGCAATAAAGCTGAAATCCCAAAAGGCTCTGACGACCCACCTTCCTTCTTCGAACTTAAAAATGGCCATGTGTCATCTTGCTGGCCTTTGGCATTCTTTTATACTTTCACGCCCTTTTTTCCATAATGCATCAAAAAATTAAAAGGTTCCTTCTTTCTGCCATAGCTCGATTTGACCAATCATGATCCTTCGGGCCACTGGGCCAATTTGATACTTTTGCAAAAATAACAAAAGAGACAATTTCACCAAATAAACCTGCCACGTTGCATCCAATCTAAGATGTCCACGTATCCACGAACATTGGAAAATAAATTGACATAGAAGATACGCCCGTCATTCGCGAATGTAGAAAAAAAATATAGAGGGGAAAAAAATCCACCCTTCACGCCCGAAAATAAATTGCTCCTCATGGAAAGAAGAATTGTAAACAATACCAGGCTTGATGTGATCCATGGCCATAGAAATTGATTTTACAATTTCATGAATGAAGGGAAAAAATTTCAAGCATCAAGATGGGAAGACAGAAAGTTTACGAAACCATGTGGATTGTAAGATTTTAAATTAATAGGGTGAGATTACAAATGAGCACCAACATATTTAAAGCAAAAAAAATTCTATCTCTCCAGACTTCTCCATCTTCTCAAACATCTCTCAAATGCACCAACTCAAAATTTTTGAAACTTGACTTGAAAAATGAGGCCAATTTTTAGGGTGACACATAACCATAAATGATAATATATCGATATACCTCCCAATCACATATACAAGGATCCACATTGTTAAAATCACATAGGATTATTCTATGGACAACCCACATAGGAAATAATAGAGGATGCTATTTTTTATACGTTGAATCTAAGGTGGTGCGCATCCATAATATATTGAGGAAGCGAGAAGTATACTAAACAGAAAGAAGTGGATTTTTAGTATACATGAGACTCCACTTCCTAACTCGTACTCGGATGAAGGTTATGAAAACCTGGTATATGCCTCCTCTCTCCAAAAGATACACTCTTAACTATTCCTTCCCTTAGGTTCATCGAGTGAAAGGTAAAAAATATAGCAAATAACTACATTATTAATAAAATTATGTATATGAAAAATAATCATAGCATCTTACCCCCTGTAAAATTACAGGGTATAGCATAATCATTACTTTTGCGGATTGACAATACATCACGTTTCCACATAATGCACCCAAAGTGCAAGTACTATACAATATGGGTCATATGATCACTATATGACCCCCTAATTCATGACATGAACCATCACATATTACATAAATTATATATATTATGAAAACTATGGCAATATCATGATACAATCCAATTCACTATATACCAATCTTGTCGTGCAACACATCAAGACACCTACATATAAAAAAACAACAAGACACTCCAAAAATTAACAATCCATAATAACAATTTTTTGCGCACACCAAGGTGGCACATCAAACACAAAATCCTCATTGAATCCACAAACAGGAGAGATAATACACTCATCACAAGCACACCAACATAATAAAAAATACGCACTAAGTGACATATATAATGTGTGCATTCATAATATCGTAATTACAACATTGGTCACCTAACAACATATATCACACTAATCTTCTCACCTCTACCACCACCATGCAAAATCATCACAACTCTAATCCATCCAAGAGGTTTGAGAACATGAACCTCCACTCTGATACGATATGTCACGCCCATAATTTTGACACACAAATACAATAGTAAAAAGTACCGATAATTTTTTATTTTTTGACTTAAATGGTTGCTACACAACACCCTATGGGTTCTAATAGAAAATATCGACATCACATAAGACACTTACACAAAACATTGACCCAAATCGGCAACATGATAACACCATATACACATCAATCTTAGATTCTCCATAAACAACAAATACTATCAATGACCCAACCAAAAAACAGACTCAAGGATTGGAAAATCCACAACACAACATTACCACGTTTACATCTTGGTTACGATTAAAATTCAAAAAGCATTTATCTTGCAAGGATAAATTCACCTTTTCTACCTCCATACTATTAAATTCATTTCAACTTACAATACAAAGACTTAATTTGAATCTTTCTCCCTTACAATAAATATCCATAACTTAAATAAATATTTTCCATATTTCAAAATGCATACAAAATTCATAATTCTCTTGTTCTTATGTTAAGGTTCTTCTTATCAAAAATTTATTTAATTTTTAAATTTTACCCTTGTTAGATAAGTGAATCCAACATGAAGCCAAGGAAGAAATCTTAGGATTTTATGGAGATTTAGATTCAAATTACCTTTTCCCCTAAACATTCTTCCATCACTTTATCTTTATTTTCTTGTTATAGTTGCTATGGTTCAATAACTTGTCTGATTCAGTTCAACATTTTCACTTCATAAATTTTTTATTTTAGATATATACATTTAAGAACCTGTGTTTTCTTTTAAGTTTGATCTCACTAAGAGAAATTCATATTCTTATTTTTTCACGAAATAATAATTCCTCATTAAGTTATAAGACTTCAAGTATGACAATATTCCTAACCAAAATCTTATTAATTCTTATGCTCTTTACACTTATGTCATACTTTGGTCTCACTATTGGCACTGTTTTAGAACAATCGTAATTCATCTTTAAATTTTGACATCATAGTGTAACTCCAGCTAAAATCTCCCACTTGAGACCCATGAACAACCTAGATTTTGTTAGAAAATTATGGAGTATTTTTAAAAAAGTGTTAACAACCAAAGTCTCAAGGAAAACTAATTTCAATCTGATAACTTTTCCCATTAAAACAATTACTAATTCCACATTAAAAGCAACAAGTGTAATAAGTCCCACACCTAGCTCAAATCTCCTTAGGGATTAATTTAATCACTAATTATATTGACATTTTAGCTAAATACTCCATGATTAACAAATTTAGGGTTAAGGGACCAAAAATAATTAAATAACCAAGGTATTTAATTCCACAAGATCTGAGACAAGAGCAAGGTTTAATTATAGTGGGCAAAAAGAATACATATTTAAAATCATCAGAGTAAATTCTTACTTACCCACTCCTAGAACTCTCTTAAAATATTCAACGTGATATTTCTCAAAATTAACGCATTCAAAATTTCCCTAAATCATTCCCATTGGATAGAAAATTTCCTCAACTTTCCAATGATATAAAGAAGTTCTCCTAACTCCTCATATTTCTCCAGTTATAGGCCAGCGTAGACCTTCAGAGAAAATTTTTCCCAAGAGCGGGCCTACGGGCCTAGGGAAGAAAATTATCCCATGCGCGCCGGCTGGCAGAGCAGAGGAGAAATTTGGCTGCATTTTCCTTCCTTGGGGCAAAACCATGCAATTTACCTCTACGTGCGCCTACGCAAGCCTGAAGAGGACACAATGTCGGCTTTACAACACCCCGACGGAAAATTGGACCATTGGAGTGATTTAAGACATTGTGTCTTTGTGGTCGAAAAACTGCTAGGGCTCAAAATGGTCTGCGTCTTCTGCCGACGCCTAAGGTGCTACGTGTCGAGATTTGATTAGTTGCGGGCCAGGCGGGGAGGTGGAGGAAACCTAGACAATTTTTCAAAAATATTTCCAAAACGCTAAGTTAAAAAGGGATCCGCTCCTCTGCCAATGCCTTGTGTGCCATGTGTGAAGCCTCTGATTGGTTTTGGGTCGAGCGGGGAGGCGGAAGAAAATTATAAAAAACTCCAAATTTTATTTTGAAAACCACTAATGCTAAAAAGGATTTCTATGCGTCCGCCATTACCTCATGAAGCCACGTGGTGGCATCTGATTGGTTGTGGGCTGGAGGGGTGGTGGGGAAAATTAGGAAACTTTTCCAAAAATTTTTCTGAAAACTCAAAAGGTAGAAAGGAACCTACTCCTCTGTCGATGCCTCACGATGCACCACGTGGCAACTCTTGATTGGCTGTGGGCCAGCGGTGTGGTAAGGTGGCAGGGAAAATTTAGAAAATTTTTCCCAATACAATTTATTCGAAAGCACTAAGGGAAAATTCGGACCCACGTGGCTCCACCAAGAAAAATTTTCCCTTTTTTTTCAATTTCTTTTTACAGTTGGAATTATTTTGTTTTTGACACCAAATGTAGAAAAAACTTCAGAATGCCATAACTTTTGATAGAGAAACTCAGTTTTGGAAAAATGAGGACTTTTTGGAAATCTCTCGATGTCTTCTTTACATGTAAGATCCATTAAATTTTTATTTTGATAAAGTTTAAGGGGTCAATTTTGTGAAAACGTTTATCCAGGATTTTAGAGTGCAAACTAGTAAATTTTAACTTATAAAATTTTGTTCAATATTTTTCATCCTTTCTCCTTCAACATGTCAAATAGACATGGAGGTTTCCATTGGGGAAATGTTAGGATAAATTGCAAGTGTAAAATTGTTGGATTGATTTGCATTTCAAAATTACAATTTTCTTTTTACAACAAAAAGCCTGCAGATTTGCCTCGGCTTCAACTGGAAGGTTTTCAATACATTTCCTATTAAGTGTTTTAGATGGTTCTTGGGATCATTTTGGCCTCGTTAATTCCAATTAATTATTTCATTTTCCTCTTATCTATTTACAGGGTTATTTGAACATTTGATAAAGGCAATTTTACAAGGTATATCATGAATTGAAAGAAGTGTATACATTTCCAAAACATAGATTAAACTATCTCTTTTTCCATGAAATAAAACATTGAATTCATTCCATGCTGGTCTTAAATATTTTTATTTCCTTAAATCAATCATTAAAACAAGAATGCATCTTTTATTCTTTTCAAATCATGCACTTCACAAAACAGAGTAATATATTTCCTTCATACGTCATTTCTTTCTTTCAATCAGAGATTTCAATTACATTTAAAAGATCATATTCAATACAAAAATGTAATTTGAGAAAGGTAATACATCATTTATTGATTTCAGAATGCAACTTTACAAAATATGTATCCTTCTTTCACATTCTTTCCAAAAAAAATAGAAAACAGAGTATAACTCTTTTACATTTCGAATTTCAACTTTCATTGTCAATACAAAGTATCTTTCCATTAAAATAATATACATATCATCCACTTCAAAGTGGGAAAGGGATACAATAAAATTTCATTTCACAAGGGACTGTCAAACTGTCTTTTTTTCTCAGCTCCAGAATAACAACAAGCAAATTTCTCATTCTTCTAATTTGATCACCACAAGAGCAGGGGAAAGGAACATGATCTCCACCCAACCAAGATCCATCCAATGAAAACTAGAAGTCCATCCTTCTTCATTCACCCTCAATCTCCCACCACAAATCAATAAGATATTTGATCCAACTCATGGCAACAACATGGATTCCACAAACACTCAAGCAATATTTTCACATTAAAACACAGTCCAAAACATAATGTAGTTTACAACTACATTAAATCATGAAAAAAATTACTGAGGCTTCATCAATAAATCCAAAGGAGCAAGGAAATATGGGGGATGCTTCTTATGCCTCCCAAAAGGGAAAATGGGTATCACCACCTGAATTGCAAACCACAAAAATATAGTATATTTCAAAACCCTGACATTCCTTATGCCTCCCCCAAGTACCCCTTATTCCTCACATTTCCTTATGCCTCCCCAACCTCTTATGGCACCCCATAACGAGTAAAGAAATGCAAGCTATTTCTTTATAAGGTGGAACCCAAATCCCAACTCCCTCCACACTTATACCTCCCCAAAAAACTTGTGCCTCCCACAAAATGAACCCCATAGTCTTCTCCTACACCATAGGTTTAGGCCATCTACCCAACATCCAACAAAATATGCCAAAACATTCACACAATAACATTTACATTCATAAAAGAAGAGAATTTTAAGAGACAATCTCTTACCTCTCCATGATGGAGTTTCCCAAGTTCCAAACAACATTTGTTTCCAAGAAAAAAACTCCACAAATCCACCAAACAACAAGCATAACAATCTCCAATTATTTCCCAAAACTTCTCCCAAGAATGAAGTAAGAGCTCCCAAAACATAGCAAGGAATTCAAATTTTATAGAAGAGGTAAGGGAAGAGGATGAGGTGGATCCATGTAGGATGCCACATCACACATCCTCAACCCCAACCACAAAATTCAACTTCATTCTCCAATACATAATAAATGGGTGGGTGAATAATATGATAGATTACTTACACACTCCAAAAGAAGCCCACACCCCAAAGGACTGAAATTAAAAGCATGTAAGAAAGTGCAATGAGAACATACAATTTGACTTACAAAAATGCATAAAGAAGGTCTAAATTCCACTCTCCAACCATAGGTATGGTTGGTATATAAATTTAAGAGGTATGGGACAAGTTCTAACTTGTCCCACAAGCCTCCAAAATCAACCTCAAAGGAAAAATTTGAATTTCCAAGAAGGTGGAGTGTTTCACACTCAAAATTTAACTTACACATCACTTACACATCTCTTACAACACTTGAATTCAAGGCCAACAACTTTATTAATTACTTTCTTATGACATCATTTTAATTAATTAACTTAACAACATGATCACTCACAATATTACACACCATTTAATAAATAATGAAAGGGTCAATGCACCACAAAATAAACACATGCAAACATCAATAAAAAGGAACCAAATAAATAAATACACATAACCCTCAATCACATTTAAAGGTGATCCCTCCCATGGGAATCCCTAACAATCAAAAACACAAACATGAACAATACAAGTTGTCATGGTGATGATGTTGAATTCATCTAGAATTCCAATGTGGTTGGTCTTCAATCCCCCAATGTTTGTTGTGATATATTTTTTTAACCTGCAAAGTACAAATACCACTTCGGCCTCGTGTCCGTATTAGAACATCCAAATGAATATAATATGTATAATTTCAAAATCATCAATATATATATGAATCATAACAACATCCAGAAAATCAACAATATCACTTAGAATTTCATCAACAACTATATAATCATCAATTTAAAATTAATTTTTTTTGTTCTACTCAATGTATCCAAATATCACGTCCTAACAACATCCATATATATATATATATATATATATATATATATATATATATATATGTCCAACAACATGTCAACATCTATATAAAAATGTCTCTAACAATCATCATGCATCATATATGAATCAGAGTCAACAATAATCCATGATTTGACATCTAACACCATACTAAATCAAAATTATAATAATGTCCATAATATATTCATTAGTATCATGATCAATATCAAAAGTTTCAAAGGGAAGTGGACACTACATCCCCCTCCCCTTAGACTCGACTTCCTTTTGGAAGTCACTGGAAAGAGAGATAGGAATAAATGCAATAGAAAAAGGATCACTCCATTATGGGATTGCTTGCTTTAAACAAGTGTGGGTCTACGAGAACCTAAGTTTGGTCCAATGCAATTCAACAAGAAGAAGGGAGATTGCAAGGGATGAGTTCTAAACTTTCTACATGCAAGGCTACGAACACTTAAATCTAGAGAGTAAATTTATGCTATCAACCAAGATACTACACATAACAATATAACATGAAGAGTTCAAAAGAGTCTTAAGAGTAACCACCAAGTAGAGGAATAATAAGTAGAATTCCATGAGTTGAGAAAGACCACATAGTTTCCCAAGGAATACAACATACTACAGTAACAAAAATTAAGGTTTCCACTAGGGTTAAATTATGCTTTCATAATTCATTGTTTAGGAAAGGCTATTAGAATCAACCAAGGCCAAAATTTTATATGAGAGACATGTTTACTCAAGTTCCCACAATTTGAGGTCACACAAGATGAGGTTAATCAACAAGGAAGGACACCTAAATCAACAAGCATTTACAATTGAGGAAGTATTTATGGAAAACACTTCTATAACTCGAGAGGGTAAAGTTAACTTTTCATGGTAATATTAAGAAATTTCATGACCACAGGAGGTTTCCTATAGTCAGTATTTTTACACTTTTTTTTAAGAATCAAACACACCACACCAACCAAATCTAGAGACGTCAACCATTTAGCGATAAAATAAAAATATATATATATCTCCCCTAGACAACTAACATATCAATACAAGAAGTACCATTCACAATAACACAATGGGATTCATTTATCTTATTTCCTGATCAAGCTTAGAATAACCACAAAGAGATCACAAGCATAAATCATAACACCAAAGAGCACTCAAGGTCTCTAGGGAGAAGAACAAGAAGAAAAGAAGACTTCCCAAAGGTATTTTATATCCTTAACATATGTTGCCTTAAAATTACAATAACTTAGGTCTCTAAGGATAAGACAACATGCAAGGAGGTTGCTTAAACAAGAGATAAATCTCAAACAAAAAAGGCCAAAACTCACACTCGTCAAGCTATGGGATGATTAAGGGTATGATGACTGAAAAATCTCGACAAAGAAAGGCACATACCTCTATGAAGAAGAAGGTACTAAGCAACTAGAACACACTACTATCCACCAGGTGCTTCACAATTCCGGGTAGGTGACAGAACTACAGGTTTAGATATACATTGTACTCAATACACATAAATCTTACTTATTTATAAATCAACTCATTAAGTCAAAAGTTGTAGTTTCGTTTGCTATGCACATTAATTTACGAGTTTTCTTAATTAAACTTCCTCCTATTATGATATCACAAGTTTGAGTTATAAGGACCACTAAGGGGGCATGATATCTTGCCATTTGTAAAGGTGGAAAAGAGAAAAATTATTTATTTTACTCCTAGGGGAGGTAGATGGACAATTTTTTTCCCTTTCTTGTTCTTCTACATGGTTTTTATTTCTTCTATTAATCTACAAAGGTTAAAGCAAGGACCATTTTCTCTTTCTATGTTCCAGTTTATTTATTAATCTTCAAGGCCAAATCTCCTCAATTATAGTTTTATGATGTTTGGGTGAGTCAATTTGTCAACAAAATTTAATGAGAAGGAAGGGTAAACATATCACACTATTACTTTTATGGGAGAGAGGTAAATCAACACACCACATTTTTAATTCTAAGGAAACAAGGGACATTCAACATAGAAAACACATTACTAATTTGTAAGAACTAGGAAACAAGTCAACCAACATGGATCACAACAATATTTCGAGAGTTTTCCACTAATTACAAGTATCATAAAACATTCCTAGTGGGTTGCTACAAGTTCTCAAAGGAAGTTACAAGGAAGACCCATTAAGGAAGCATAATTACTTTTACTGATCTACTAGGGTTTAACAATGTTTGTTGTTTTGGCGAAAACATTTTTACTCACATGATAAGACAAGGAAAGTTTTCAAATCTACACCCATATTACCACAGGATACCACCAACCAAGCAATCAAAAATGACAAGGAAATATTTTAACTATAAGAACACCACATACTCACTAGAAAGCATCAATTGTAAGCAACCAATCAACTATCTATTCAATAGGCTTTATGACAAGAGTTAGTTTCACAATCCCAATTATAAGATACCATTGAGATTAATTCATCAAGGTCTAATTACACTAACATCACTAGTGGCATGGTCCAAAAGACTCAAGGCATCCATAAGTGTCTCCACGTAATTTAAAATTAATAGGTCATAGAGTGTTATTCATAGTAACTAAAAAAATTAAAGGAAAGGGTAGAATTATTTATAGGTCAAGAGGGAAACCAAACACACTTAATTCACACACACAATACTTGAATGGGATTAATTATAACCATAATTATCAAGATGCATACAATCCTCAAGTCACTACTTTATATAATGAAATAAGGAAATCCTGATAAAACTTAGCATGCCATCGAAAAGAAGCCACTATCAGACACACACTTTTATACCAACATCTAGAGCCAGCCAAAAGCAATCCGATCCTAACATAATTCATCAGCCCACAATTAAACACCTCTACTCTGATGAGGTTCAAGCTCTTACCAGATTGTAAGAGAATCACCACCACCGCTAACAAACTACCAACTAGAACGCTCAACAAAATGAGCTCTCTATCTAGCAAGGTTGAGCAACGAAAAGGTCACTCTAAGATCCTAGACACCCTCAAGGTTCTATGCATTCCAAAACCAAGGCATAACTTTAAGCACCTAAGAGGACATTCAAGACACCCAGGGTGTACCCCCATACAATGAAATGTCACAATACAAAAAGCATAGAACCAACTCATCATCTTGGAAGAAGGAAACCATGTAACGTTTAGCTAAGTAGCCAACAACATAATGAGCTCCAAGTCACCAATCAAAATAAAATCTAAGAAATGTCCACAATCAAGGAAAGTGGATAAGTAGCCATATTGCAAAATCTGAAAATTCTTGCAAAAAATAAATAAATAAAAGAGCCTCAGAGATTATCAAATCAATCATAAAATAAGATGTTAGTTGTTGATAAAATAACACAATATTACGAATGTAAAACCCAAAAGTTAACACCACATTCACTCCTCAGCCCTTCATGGCTGTCAATAGGGGTACTCTTCCTCGAGGTTAGTTCCAAGACACATACGTAGGATTGGGTCATAAACTACGCCCAGACTTAATGTCCACTCTCCCATACGGGTAACAAAATGAAAAACTGACAACCAGACCAACTTTCCTAACTATTGAAGCAAGGAAGCTCTAAGCAGCTTCTAATTAACTCTTCTTGACCCCATAACACAACCACTATTGTCTAACCACAAGAATCACACCATGAAAATTATCATTCCAATAAATTTAATAAGGAAGGGTCTCAAAAGAGCTTAACGCATCATACAATTAAATCAAGATTTAAGATTTGTAAAAATAACACATTTTAAAAGAGGAACCAAGCTTCCACTAAACTAGAAGTTCAAAAACATCAAATTAATTTGACATTCTTAGTTACCCGGGTTTAAACAAAATTCTACTAAGCAAGCACAACAACTCAAACAACTTGATATTTTATTATGATTTCAATTCTGGAAGTTCAAATGAACAGAGTAATGTAAAATTTCTTCACACGTTTTTTTTTTAAATTTTCAAATAAGGTTTTCTTCTAGATTTAAAAGTGTGCTAGGTTTACAATTCATGTCTCAAGTTTTTCTAGTGTGACAAAAGGTCCAATATTTTGAACCCACGGCTCTGATACCAAGTGTAACGCCCACTAAAATCTCCCACTTGTGACCCATGAACAACCTAGGTTTATTTAGAAAATTATGGAATATTTTTTTTAAAGTGTTAACAACCAAAGTGTCAAGGAAAATTAAACTTAACTGATAACTTATCCCATTAAAACAATTTCTAATTCCACATTGAAATCAACAAGTGTAATAAGTCCACACCTAGCTCAAATCTCCATAGGGATTAATTTTATAACTGACTATATTAACATTTTAGTTAAATACTCCCTGATTAAAAATTTAGGGTTAAGGGACCAAAAAAATTAAATACCAAAGGTATTTAATTCCAAAAGATTTGAGACAAGAACAAGGTTTAATTATAGTGGGGAAAAGAATACATATTTCAAATCATAGGAATAAATTCTTACTTACCCACTCCCAGAACTCTCTTAAAAGATTCAACCTAATTTTCTCAAAATTAATGCATTAAAAAATTCCCTAAATCATTCCCATTGGATACAAAATTTTCTCACCTTTCTAATGATATAAAGAAGTCCTTGTAACTCCTCATATTTCTCCAGTTATAGGCCGGTAGACCATGGGAGGAAAACTTTCCCAAGAGTGGGCCTGTGGGCCTAGGGAGAAAATTATTCCATCCGCAGGCCGACGGAGTGGAGGAGAAATTTTGCACATTTTCCTTCCTCGGGGAAAAAGTTTTATTTGCCTCTATATGCCCGCGAGCCCAAAGAGGACACGTGTCAGCTTTACAACACCGCAACGGAAAATCAGGTCGTCAGAGTGATTTAAGACATTATTTCTATTTGGCCAAAAATCGCTAGGGTTCAAAACGGTCTGTGTCTCCGCTCACACCAAGGCACTACATGTCAAGCTCTGATTGGTTACAGGCTAGCAGGGAGGTGGAGGAAACCTAGAAAATTTTCCAAATGTTTTTTGAAATGTTAAGTTAAAACTGGATCCGCTCCTCCGCCAACGCCTTGTGTGCCACATGGCAGCCTCTGATTTGTTTCGGGCCAGCGGGGAGGTGGAGGAAACTTAGAAAAAATTCCAAATTTTATTTTGAAAACCACTAAGGTAAAAAGGATTCCGTGCATCCGTCGTTGCCTCGTGAGGCCACGTGGCAGCATCTGATTGGCTGCAGGCTGGTGGGGCTATGGGGAAAATTTGGAAAATTTTCCCAAAATTTTTTTGAAAATACAAAAGGTAGAAAGGAACCTGCTACTTCGCCGATGCCTAAGGAAAACTTGAAACCGTAGGTCCACTAAGGAAAATTTTCCCAATTTTTTTTAATTTTTTTTACTGTTAGAATTATGTTTTTCTCACACCAAATGAAGAAAAACTTTAGAAGGCCAAAAATTTTAATAGAGAACTTAGTTTTGGGAATAAAAGGAATTTTTAGAAATATCTCAATATCCTCTTTACATAGGAGTCATCAAATTTTGATTTCGATAAAGTTTAAGGGGTCAATTATGTGAAAATGTTCTGCAGGCTTTTACAATGCAAACCACTAAATTTTAACTTATTAAATTTTGTTCAAATTTTTCATTCTTTCTCCTTCAACATGTCAAACAGACATGGAGGTTTCCATTGGGGAAGTGTTAGGATAGATTGCAAGTGTAAAATTGTTTGATTGATTTGCTTTCCAAAATTACAATTTTCTTTTTACAACAAAAAGCCTGCAGATTTACCTCAGCTCGATTGGAAGGCTTTGAAGACATTTCCTTAAGTTTTTTAGATGGGTTTGGATCATTTTTACCTCATTGGGTCCAATTTATTATTTCATTTTCCTCTTATCTATTTGCAGGGTTATTTGAACATTTGATAAAGGAATTTTACAAGCTATACCATGAATTGAAAGAAGTGTAGACATTTCCAGAACAAAAATTAAACTATCTCTTTTTCCATGAAATAAAACATTGAATTCATTCCATGTTTGTTCTTAAATATTTTTCTTTCCTTTAATCAAACATTAAATCAAGAATGCATCTTTTATTCTTTTCTAATCATGCACTTCACAAAACACTGTATTATATTTCCTTTATACGCATTTATTTCTTTCAATCAAAGATTTCAATTACATTTAAAAGATCTTATTCCATACCACAATGTAATTTGAGAAAGGTAATACATCATTTATTGATTTCAGAATGCAACTTTACAAAATACGTATCTTTCTTTCACATTCTTTCCAAAAAAAAACAAAAAACAGAGTATAACTCTTTTACATTTCGAATTTAAACTTTCATTTTCAATACAATGTATCTTTCGATTAAAAATAATATACATTTCATCCACTTCAAATTGGGAAAGGGCTACAAAAAAAAATTCATTTCACAATGTACTGTTAAACTGTCTTTTTTTCTCAACTCCAGAACAACAACATACAGATTTCTCATTCTTCAAATTTGATCACCACAAGAGTAGAGGAAACGCAATTGTCTCCACCCAACCAAGAAATATAATGAAAAGGAGAAGCCATCCTTCTTCATTGGCCCCTGAGCCCCAACCACAAAGCAATAAGAGATGTGATCCAACTCATGGCAGCAACAGGCTTCCAAAAACACTCGAGCAACATTTTCACAATAAAACATAGTCTAAAACAGAATGTATTTTACAACTACATTAAAGCATGAAAAAAATTACTGAGGCTTCATCAAGCAAGCCAAAGGAGCAAGGAACTATGGGGGATGCTTCTTATGCCTCCTAAAAGGGAAAATGGGTATCACCACTTGAATTGTAAACCGCTAAAATATAGTACAAAAAAATCCTGATATTCCTTATGCCTTCCCTAAGTACCCCTTATTCTTGACATTTCCTTATGCCTTCCCAACCTCTTATGGCACCCCATAATGAGTAAACAAAATGCAAGTTATTTCTTTATAAGGTGGAACGTAAATCCCAACTACGGCCAAACTTATACCACCCCAAAACACTTGTGCCTCCCACAAAATGAAAACCATAGTCTTCTCCTACACCATACCTAGGCCATCTACCCAACAACCCACAAACATGTAAAACATTCACATAATAACATTTACATTCATAAAAGGAGCATTTTAAGAGCCAAGTTGTTACATCTCCATGATGGAGTTCCCAAGTTCGAAACAACAGTTGTTTCCAAGATAACAATCCAAAAATCCACCAAACAGCAATCATGCAACAATATTCAAACTTCTCGAACAGCAAGAGCTCCAAAAATAACAAGGAATTCACCCAAGAATGAAGTATAAAAAAATGAAGTAGCCCAAAACAAGGCAAGGAATTCAAATTTTATAGAAGAGGGAAGGGAAGAGGATGAGGTGGATCCATGTAGGATGCCACATCACACATCCTCAACCCCAACCCCAAAAGGAAACTTCATTCTCCAATGCATAATAAAGGGGTGGGTGAATAATATGACAGATTACTTACACACTCCAAAACAAGCCCACACCCCAAAGGACTAAAATGAAAAGAATGTAAGAAAGTGAAATTAAAACATACAATTTGAATTCCAAAAATGCATAAAGAAGGTCTAAATTCCACTCTCCAACCATAGGTATGGTTGGTAAATAAATTTAAGAGGTATGGGATAATTTTAACTTGTCCCACAAGCCTCCAAAATAAGCCTGCAAGGACAAATTATAATTTCCAAGAAGGTGGAGTGTTTCACAGTCAAAAGCTAACTTACACATCACTTACACATCTCTTAAACAACTTTAATTCAAGGACAAAAACTCTATTAATTACTTTCTTATGACATATTAATTAATTAATTTAACAACATGATCACTCAAAATAGTACACACCATTTAATAAATAATGAAAGGGTGAATGCACCACAAAATAAACACATGCAAACATCAATAAAAAGGAACACAATAAATAAATACATGTAACCCTTGGTCACATTTGAAGGTGATCCCCTAATGGGAATCCCTAACAATCAAACACACACACACACACACACACACACACACACGAACAATAAAAGTTACCATGGTGACCATGTTGAATTCATCTAGAATTCTAATGTGGTTGGTCTCCAATCCCCTGATGTTTGTTGTGATATTTTTTAACCTACATAATAAAAATACCCCTTTGGCCTCGTGGCTATATCAAAACATCCAAATGAATATAATATAATTTCAAAGTCATCAATATATATATATATATATATATATATATATATATGAATCACAACAACATCCAGACAATCAACAATATCACCTACAATTTCATCAGCAACTATATAATCATCAATTTTAATTTCAATTTTCTCGGTCTACTCAATATATCCAACTATCACATGTCCTAACAACATCCATGAATATATATAACCATGTCCAATAGCATGTCAACATCTATATAAAAAAGTCTCTCAAAATCATCATGCATCATATATGAATCCAAGTCAACAATAATCCATGATCTAACATCTAACACCATACTAAATCAAAACTATAATAATGTCCATAATATAGTCAGCATTATTATGATCAATATCAAAAGTGTCGAAGGGAAGTGGGCACTACACATAGAATGTAAGTGACATTGAAAAATAGCTTCCAAAGTCTCCTCTAGTGTTCTTGTAACTCTTACATCATTATGTTGACTTCATAGTGACATTTTGTTAAAACAACTAAGGTGCACATACTATTTGTCCTTTACTAAGTCACGAGGGCTCCTAATGGGTATGATTTCACACTTAACCAAGCTTAGATTATTACTGGGAAATTTAAGTAATAGATTCGTATTACAAGGACAAATTAAATTTTTAATTTTTACACACCTTACTATGATTACAACTAGAGTGATTGAACACCCTTATCTCAAACAATCATCATGTAATTCTAAGTAAATTCTATACTTCTTGTCAAGATGATACTTTTGTTTAAGATGGGTTAAAGGGGATTCACACTCAATATTCACATGTTTAGGTAAGTAAAACATAGGATCCACTCAAATAATTTAGAATCATCTTAACATAATTTCACTTAATTTGATTTAAATATCATATTTAAATTAGTTTTGTAACCCATTTGTTAATAAGGATCATTTTCATGCTCATGAGATTGCTAGCTCTTGTCCTAGGGAATTACATCAAGAAAAGGATTTCTTGGTTTTGAATCATACATTCATTTCATAATGGGACAAGTAAGATAACAAGACGAAGTAACTCTTCAATTAAAGATTAATGTTCACATTAAAGTTTGTGCACCAAGGATTTTGTTTCTCTCAATATGATGATTTAAAAATGTTACAAGAAAGATCTACTTTTTCATTTTCTCCTAGCATACCATCTCATGGTTACTGTAGTGCCCACTTCCCTTCGAACTCATTTTGTTTTATTGCTTTCGAGACTGATTACTTCACTATGGATTTATTATGGCTTCTTGATTTAGCATGTTAGTAGATATCATAGACATTGGACTGTTATTGATTTGACCTTTATATGATGCATATGGTTTACTGGTGGACATTTGATGACGATATTTGTATACTTTTGACAGGGTTATTTATCTTAATTATGACATGTGATATGTTTAATCATATTGAGTAGAACTTGATAAATGGACTAATGTGATAATCGTTTTGATATAAATGACGTGGAATAGAAATGTGCTAGGAAGTGTTAGTGATATCATACTTGCATAGATGATAGTAAATCATGTGTCGTTTATTTTAGATTATATTGTATATTTGGCATGAATGTTTTAATGCGGCCAACAGGCCGAAGGAGGTATTTTCTGCTCTGCAGGTATATTATATTCACAACAATATTGGGGAGTGGAGACCAACCACATCGGAATTCGAGAAGAATCCAGCTAAGGTCACCATGGCAACAAGTAATTGTGTGTGTGTTAGAATTATCTGGTAAAGGGAAAATTGTGACCTAGGGATCATGTGTTGTTTTGTTTTAATTTTTCCCTTTTATTATGTTAGTATGTGTTGCTCTTAGTAAGTGAAATTTTTACTTATGTTATTATTCATATTCCTTGGATTGGAGTTTACCCCTTTGTTAGCCATGGGTTGTAGTGGGTTAATTAAGTTAAATTGAAATTGTCCTAAACTAATTAAAAGATGTGACCTAAGAGAGTTCATTTATTAACCTTGATTTACTTTGGATTTTGTGTTGAGTGATGTGTGTATGAGTTTTGAGTGTAGCACACTCTACCCCACATGGGAAACTCGAATTTGGCCTTGAAGGCCAAATTTCAAAGCTTGTGGGACAAGTCAAACTTGTCCCACACCTCTTAAAACCCCATGCCAACCCTACCTATGGGTTGGAAGGCCAAATTTAGGGTTTTTTAGGTGTTTTGGGGGGATTAAAAGGGTAAAATATTAATTGCACTTCCTTTCAAAATTTAATTTTGTCCTTTGAGGGAGTGGGCTTAGTTGGAGTGTGTAAGGTGCTTGCTTTTCTTTCAACCACTTATTAATGGTGCATTGGAATTTGATGTTGACCAAATGATGTGGAGTGGAGGGAAAAAGGAGGTGGCATCCTACTTGGAGCCACATCATTCCTCCCTCTATTTTCTCTATTTATTTGATCCTCTTGTTTGTTTTGGGGGTTGGAAGTTTCATTTTTAGTCTTGTGTATTTTGGAGAGGAGAGGAATTGGAAGGAGTTTGTGGATTTTTGGAGTTTGTTGATACTTGTGGGAATTTTGTGGAGCTTGTGGATGCTTGCTTGATCCTTGGAGGGATTTGAGACTTCATACTTGGAGCAAGCTCTACCATGGAAAGGTAGGAGCTTCACCTTTGTTTGCATTATGTTCTCTTTTTGTTATATGAATGAGTACATATGTTGTGTTGAATTTTGTTGTTGTAATGCTTGTTGGGAATGGGTAGAATGCCTAAGTTGGGAGTGGGAGGAGACTATGGGGAGTTTAATTGAGGGAGGCATAAGAGATCATGTTCTTGAGGAGGGAGTTTGGGTTGGGTGCCCACCTTGTAAGAGAAATGCTTGCATTTTCTTCTTGTTTTACTTTGAGGGAGCCATAAGAGTTGAGGGAGGCATAAGAGTGAATGGAGGGATAAGGGGTACTTGAGGGAGGCATAAGAGTTGTTAGGGGTATTGTGTTTTGCATTGGAGGCTTTTAGGTGGCACCCATTCCCATTGGGAGGCATAAGTGGCCTCCCCATATGTCTTACTCTTGTGGCTTTCTTGGTAAGCCTTGTGACTTGTTGTTGTGATTGTTTTCCCTCTTGTTGTGTTGTTGATTCTCTTGTTTTGAAGGATTATGGAATGCATGTGAAATGTTATGTTTAGTTATGTGGAAGCTTGTAGTTGCCATGAGTTGGATTCTCTCCCTTTGTGATGTGGTTGGGGCTCGGGAGCCAATGGAGAGGATGGCTTCTCTCCTCCATTGGGTATCTTGGTTGGGAGGAGAGCGTTGCCTCTCCCCTTATTTTGTTGTGAATCAAGCAAACTATGGAGGAGCCACCTTGTTGATATTTGGAGCATTGGGACCTTGTTGATGATAATGTGAAACCACTATGTAGTTTTACCCACCTTGAGTGGAGGAAAAATGTAATATTACTTTGTATTTTAGCTTCTGATTATTGCAAATTTGTTTCCACATGAAGTAGAAAGTGTTGTAACAAAATGTTGAAGGAAAGTTGTTTTTGAACTCCAATAGTAAGCTTGTAATGTGGATGGAATTAAAAGTTGCAAGAAAGACATTCCATTCATTCTCCTTTAACTTGGCTTGGAACCTCTTATAAATGTATTGATCTTGTTGAAATGTTGGTAGATCTTGTTTAAAACTTAATGGAAATATTGTAGGCCTCTTTTGTGGAATGTTAGGAAAATCACAAAAAAAAATATACATATTTGATTTCATTTTGTTGCTTAAAAGGAGATGTATTGCGAAGTTGGAATACTAGAGCACTTACCATTCTTGTTTTGTTGATAAAAAGATTTAAGTTTCAATAGTTTTAAATACGCCAACAAAGAAATCTATGCTCTAGCTCTAGTATGCTCTTCTTCATTTAAGAATTCGTTGTGAAAATTATTTGCAAATTAGTAAGTGAAAGGAAATCACACCTATCTGAAATTTCATACAAATGTTCTATTAAAATATGTAGAAAGAAATGTTATTGTAAAAGTCCTAAGCTTATTTAGCTCCTTTCCCATATATCAATAATAAGGAAAACTAATATTTTAAATATTATCCATGTTTAAGTAATATGAAGACTAATGGATTACTATTATAGGATTTCACTAATAACAACATACTTTTAATATTCCCTTCATATTAATAAAGTATATTAATAATTATATATATATTCAAACGAGTCCTATTGACATGGCTGTAACAGGCCTGCACTTAATCCTACACTGGAACTATTCCTTTTTCTATTTTTTTTGCAAAACAAATTGGGCTTCATGAATATTCTGATATGAAACGGATCCACCTCTGTGAGATTCTCTCCTACACCGTGACTGAGCACGTTATCATTAGTAAACCGTGGTAAAGTACTGTTTCAGGTCGCTTCTTACCTCTTTCACTGTCCTCAATCGATTTGATCAAAATATCCTGAAGGCGAACCCGATTTGAAGTTGCGTTCGATACTGAACAGATAACAACATAGTTAGTAGCCTGCTTGTTGGAAACACCTGTAAACGAATGAAAATAATGGAAAATCACTTTTATTCGACTGACTTGTGGGTTATACACAGGTTTATGGGTCCAATATTTTTTTTGGCGACTATCTAGGATCAATGAGAGAGAGGGTAGGCGATCGGTTGCCCAGCTTCTCCAGTGAAGAATCAAATATGGTAAAAGGATCATTGGATTTCATGGGTGTGAACCATTATACAACATATTATGCCACTAATAACAAAACAAATATCATTAGAGCGCTTCTTAATGACACATTGGTAGATTCCGGAGCTGTCACCCTCCTTCTTGCTTGCACGGATCTGGGCAAATAAAAACTGTGTCAACACCTACTCTACTCACCTGTAACTTCACCTATTATCCTCCACTTGGTCTTCACATGGCCAGGATAGTAGAAAAACATTCAGGTGACTGTGTAGAGTTTACATTTGCAAGATACAAGTGTATTAAATGCCAAAAACCAGGCGGCCCAGTTGGCATAACTTGCACGCATGGAGAGGGTTTTAATTGCTATGGCAGGTGGCCATTATAGCCACCCACCTCCACCATATTTTCAAACCAAAATTTGAATGCCTTCCCACCAATAAAACTTATGTTCCTTTTGTCACATTTCAAATTTATGTCTAAGCGTATAGATTAACTCAATGTAATTTTTTGGTTATATTTATATATCACTCAAAAGTTGGAAATTTGGTTATATTTATATATCTTCGGTTTCTCTTATTGTGGAGGTGGGGATTCCGCATGCAATACCCATATAAAGAGCTAAATAATTTCAAGTTTTGGTAACATCTCAGATTGTCTTTTAAAGTTGTAAATATTCCTCTATAAATGTGAGAGGAAGTTTTTTTTATTAGATGGAAACGAATAGGTATATCAGCCAGCATTAGGTTTTAACCCTTGGTTGTTGAGGTTGGGTAATTATGCAACTGCCATGGGCATAGATGTGCATTCGATCCTACCATTATTCTCTTGGACCTTTTTGGTTTTGAGATGAGCCATTTTACCATCTAGAACAAACATAATTTCTCCCTCCTTAATATTCATTTGTAAAATTACGATCATGACCCCTTGGATAATAACTAGCTCATGACGTCGAACTTTGGCGACAATGCTAGTGCCAAGAGGCACTTTAGGGAGGCTCTTAGTGACCTAGCTAGATTCTTTTTCCAGCGTCCAGTCCTTGACACAATAGCAAAGAGACCCAATTCAAATGTACAGCAATTATAAATTTGTTCTCTTAAATTTTGATCCTCTTACACCTTCAAAAGAAAAAAAAAAATTTGTCGCATTTTCGGGTTGCATGGTTGTGGTGCGTCGTCGTCATTGTCGTCGTTCTCTTCATGAGCGTTGTCTTTTTGCGGTGTTACAGTTACCCTTTCACAAACTAACCATAGATTAAAATGTTGAGTAGTTTCACTATTAACTCTTAATATTGTATCATAGAATCCCAAACGATAATATAAATTTGTGTCGAGTTCATTTTTAATCCCAAATGCTATAGGTGACTCTCAAGAGTAGTTTACGATATTTCCCACCTAACACCCTTCACTTTACATGTGTGTTAGGCCAAGCAGGTTTTATATTATGTTAAAGGTTGGGTTCCCATAGAATGCTATCTTAAGAGAAAACATTTTCCTTACTACACATCTTACTACCAATCCTATGATGGAAAACCTTACTCAAGATAAAGTTTAACCATGTCATTCCTAACTGTCAGGTCCATGAAAGTTTTTCTAAGCATACAGGCTAAAATGAAAATCTCAAACTTGGGTGTATATTTCCTTAAGCTATAATTTTTCATCGAGTTTAATGATTTAGGTTCACCCTATGGTTTTAGTTTTTTGTGTTAAGAAGGATCACTCAAGAAGGTAGTTATGCAAGAGTTTTATAGCAGGGTTTACTATTTTATTTAGATTTTATTTCTACATTATGAAAGAAATTAACACAACACACTAAATATTTTCTCATCAATTTCACACTAAAAAGGAACTATGAGATGTCAAACTCAATTACATTTAATATATATATATATATCCAACATTTTATAATACATAATTCTGGATCAAAATGACACTCATGGTCAAATGCACCTTTCTCAATCACCCTTAACACTTACAACTCATACATATTACAAAATTTCCATAATAAAAAATTTGATATATTTAACAGTATTGTTACTACAACTTGTGCAATTGCATTTTTCTAAATAACAAGTTGTTATGAATTATATAATACACTTTATTTTCTCCATGTCTTGGTACCTTCAACCATCACATGGTCAGCACAAGTGCTAGCATGGAATCCACATAAATCTCACATAATTAGCATTTTTAGTTTTCCATTTACATAATCAGAATAATTCAGACACAACAAAAGAGGTGTACAGAAATACATTCATTTCATTTCATATCTAAGGGAGGAGAGAGAAAGAAATAGGGAAGAGATAAATTAGAGAGAGAGACACTATTTTTCCAAATTCCATAGTTCACACAACAAGCCACAAAGGATACTTTCATACAGTTATTTATAAGTATAAATAAGTTTTCACGATCATTTAATGTATTGAATAAGGTCATACAACCTTATTTTCCATTTTCCTACTAGTTGCGAAAACATCTAGTTTTAGCTGGAAGGCTAAGAAAGTGTGCTAAATACTTGTTTTACAATGGGTAAATGCACAACACGTAAATTCCTACGTGTCCTCCTATATAGAAAAAATTCATAAGAACTAACGAAGTTGGGAACTGAAAAAAGCATTACAAATAGAGATCAGTTTTTTTGGAGTCACCAGTTGTGATCAGTCGAAGCCGACCTAGTCAAACATAAACCAAAGGTGTATAAAACCAATTTTCTGAACTAGATAGAAATGTGTTTTTTCCCACATTGAAGGTTACATGTAATTTTATAGTAAAAATACTAGAGGGGTGTGCAGGTAGATCAACTTTTTTTTTCTCAGGGTCCGAACAACGTCACAAAATGAAACCCAAATTTTAACTTTTAGAAGCTTTCTTAAACTATAAAACGAGGTAAAATCGCTTCGAGAAGGAAAAAAAGAGAAAAAATGGTCAAATGAGACCGATCCTAGCCTTAATTGACTCCCCATATAATAAGGAACTCAAAATAAACTTAACATCTCTTTTCTAGTGTTCAGAAAGTTGATTTTTGATTCTCAGAATATTGTATTTTCTAACTTTGGAAGGTAGTCTTGAATGGATTGTTCTAGTTGACTACTCATTCTAACTCTCACCAGTACCAGCATACACGAGCACCTAATTATGATACCCTGAATTAACAACGTACAAGGTTGTGGCAAAAATTATGACTGATGATCAAATTGTAGATAAGTAACGTAAACCAGATGGTGGATTTTTTCTTTATTTCCTAATAACAGTCTAGTTAAAATTTATAATTTTGTAAGTATCTCATGGTTTGATATTTTTATTATATTGCAAATGAAGAACCAAATTATATGAAAAATATACAATATGAAGGTAAGGAGACCATACTTTGAAATACTAGCATTTGAAGTGTATGGCGGGTTCATCTGTATTTCACAAGGTGCCAAATCTCTTTTAGCATTCCGTGAAACAGTCTGTGAGAATTTAGAAACTCCCCTATTCATATTTTTGTAAAGCCTCTAAATCTGATTCAACAAAACAATTTTTTGCATATCTGGAAAACAAAACATTCCATGAGGCTACGATGTTTGGGGCATTTTGATAAACCAAATACATGAGCTTTTCCTCCATTCTCCACATTTACATACATATCTTTCACAAAACTTCTCACTACAACATTCTATAACAATACTTGCCCCATTCGTGATTCCAAACTATTTTTTAGAAATTTTCATGGCTTGGCCGAAGGCCATTCATCTAATCACCAAGAAAATAATCGCCACCTTTATAATAATTATTGGCATGTTTGGATAAAGTTTAGAGTCTCTTCAGATAGGTAGGTGGCCAAATGTATTTCAGAAGATCCATGAAAGTAGATCCAACAAATATGGAATTCAATGAAACTTCTATTCTACAACCATGACATTCTATGGATTATTTTCCTTACACAATAAGTAAACATTTTGAGCTTACCCAACATTGATTGTGAACCATATTGGCTCCTCTGTTGGGCATATACTTCAATACAATGTGCTCGTCAAATGTGGTCAAATTATTATTTTTATATATATTCAATGAGGCCGTTATATGAATATCTTGCTTTTGACTCCCACTGACAACAACTAAGAAAGGAACACATGGGGATTTCATGCACAAGGAGAGTGTAAGAGAAAAATCTTGCAGAAAAATAATTGGAATAATAGAAAAGGAAATTTCTTTTCCTTAACAAATACAACAACCATTCGAAGTAAAAGATAAAGAGAAGGAAACTATGTGGTATCCATCTACCTTGTAGATGGTGTTGTAAATGTTATAGTGCAAGTAGCATAAGTGTTTAGAATAAACAAAATAAATACTGCAAGGCACTACGACTAAATACAGCCCACCCCCCTCCCTCCAAACCACAATAGTTTCTTCTTCCTTTGAATACAACATACAAAAAAATGACATGGAGTTTCCTTTTCTCTCATAATAATTGAAAATGCTTCAATACAGGTATATATCTAAATCAAAAAATTTGTTAAAATTCATAATAGGAGGCATTGGGTTAAATATTTTTCCTAAAGAGCAGGGCTCATTTAACCCAGATTCATACTCATTATAAGATGGCTATATGCGAGAGTCGTGTTTAGCATAATTTTCCCTGCAATGTTTAGTTTATTGAATTATGATGCTTTTCTCTTGTTGCAGCTATCCAATCACTACTAACCTCCCAATGTTGACTTGGGATTTTCCATGGTTAATATATCTGGATGTCAACTATATTAATTGTGTTGTCAAACAAGGAATAGATGGGTCTCAATGGCCTTATCACAAAACCATTCAACACCCTGGTCAGAGGTCTTATCCCCTCACACAAGTAAGGAGGATTCTGAAAAATTTGAGGGTCGGATTTATGTCTGACAAATACAATCCATGAAAAGTGGGGCACTAAAATTTGTATTCAGTAAAACTTATGTTGCAAAGATCAGCGGTGTGGGTAATCGTTTTGACTATGGAATGAAATAATCCTAACACATTTTTAGGGGAGACCAACGATGCCCCCCCCTTAGTTACATTGAATCCACATACTTGTGCGGTCGCGAAAAACACCACACCCTCTCCTCACCAAACATCATCGTCGAATCTACGACACCCATCGTTCAAACTCTTGTACAGTCGGCCATTTCTGTAACTTGTAAACTGAATATGTTTCAATATACAAACACAAACACACACACACACGCACACGCACACGCACGCGCGCGCGCGCTCGCGTGCGCGCGCGCGCACACACACACACACACACACACACACACACACACACACACACACACACATCTACATGCATAAAAGAATACAAAAATTAAAACACTAGTTAATGGAAATAAATGAAAAACAAAGGGAGCTTAGAACCTTTCCTTGAAAGTTTTTCCACTAAGGAAATGAAGCTCCCAAATGGCCTCCATTGCCTCCTTCTTCCTCCTCCCTAGATTATACTGCACAAATCAAGAGAAAATAAATCAGACAAAAGTAGAAAGGTGAAACATAAAGATGAGAATTAGGGTTGTAGGAAAATAATGTAGCCAAATTCTAACCAAACTTGATTTACTGCAAATAATATGGACTCCAAAGAAAATAGATTTGCTTCTTCATTATTGAATAATGAATTACAATGTTTCCTAAATGGGAGAACAATTTTCAACTTGATTTGCCAAGTAAACTCTAACTAACTTTGACTAAATCTACTCTAGGTGGTGGAAATTACTATTTTTAGCAGTTTACTAGAACCTGCTATTCTTAGTAAGTTCGCATGCTTATTCGTATGGGCACATAAATTACCACGCATATTCTACGTCCCTAAATTAGAGGAATTGCCAACTTTCTAACTCATAATGCAACTAATATAATAAAATTAACTAATGCCCAAAAATAGAAAAATACCGAAGTATAACTTAATTCATAATTTTTGGCCTCAAGATGGTGGATTTAGGGCCCAAAAAATGTGCCGAAAACTTTCCCCAACTAGTAGGGTAGGGTGCCGCTGCGTTCATGTCATCGAAAAATGTGGTTTCAAAAAAAAAAAGGACACCCGGAGTTCAAGTTATGACCTTTTCATGTTCCTGCTAATTTTGGCGCATCAGAGAACTTAAAGACATAGGGTTCAAAATAAAAGTATCCAAGGGCCTAGATTAAATCCTACAACTTTAAATAGGTGGGATATATACTTTATGTGTATTGGGAAAATTAATTTAAAAGGGGGCTGAGGGGATTAACTAGGAACCATGGGAGTGGGGGGTGAAATTAAATATGTTGGATAGACTAACTACTAGGAAACCTAGTAGTTTCACAAATGAATTTGTGGCATTAATTTAAAAGGGGTGTATTTAGTTGATTAATTAAATGAACAAATATTGGGCATAGTTCCCTTTAAGTTAATTAAGAGATATGGTAGGTATGGGTGGCCTAATGAATGTTCCTTCTCCTAAATTAATTTAATTTAATTTAAAGCTAGTCTAAGGGGTATGTCACCCATAAAACATAATGGAAGATAAAATAGTACTAGTACACTACATGTTATAGCGCAAACCGGTTTGGAAAATAAGTAATTTATAGTAATAATCAATAAAACTCCCGAGATTTTCAAGCATTTTAGTTTGGTTCAAGTGCCAAAATATGGGGCACTACATCATGTGTAATATTCACTTCAGTCTATATTGTGTGTAATATCAAAAAAGATTCATTGGGTTTTATTCCCCTTGAGAGTTTCCAACATACATATGGAGTTCATGTGTCTTCTTCTTTGTTTGATGTTGTTGTGAATGATTAATGCTCATCTAATAAGCATATATGGTTAATGATGTTGAATGAATGAATGGAATGATGAATGTATGAGTTGGTAAATGAATTGTGAAATTGGTAGCACTTATTCACCCCTTCATCCGACCCCCACTGCCCCACCTCTCAGTCCATTGTGCTTCAAAGACATGGGAATATGGAGAATGATTTACATGGTATGTAGGAGTTCTTTTAAACAGACATGTAGGGACAATGTGATAATATCATAACTTCTGCATGTAATATAATAACTAGTCAGCATGTGATTATCCATGGAGTCAATGGAAGAACGATGAAGGCATACTATTGAATAATTGATGCATATCATAGTCTTTAAGGGCTCATAAACCAACAATTTTTTTCATACACGTATAACTAGATCATTTTAAATGTTCAATAGGATTAATCATCATTTATAAATTGTAATGATGAGGAAAATGTTTGAAACACCCACCAATTTTGGGTCAAGGAGTGATCTAATGTATAAGGTCCTTATTTAATGTAATATTACATATACATCATAAAATACGATGTTATCACAAATTATATTGGAAGTATGTGTAATACTAATGATATGAAAGATTGTGAGATGACGATCCCAGGTCACTAATAGTGAAGAAAATGGATAAATGGAATTGAAGTTATTTATATATCTATTTATTGCACATACCACAGTTTCTTAGAAGTAGAAGGAGCAAACTTGATGTAGTTAGGTGATAATCCTTGATGGAGCACCTCATCAATCTCAATATTTTTCTTCATGTTCTTCAACACATAACCACAAAACAACGACAACAGTGGTTTCCTTCCTCTCAGATACTTTGAAATGACTTCATATGCAGTTGCAGATTCAGACCAATCAATATGTGTATAGTAAAACGAGGAGAAATGTAGATTATAAATCTCTCAGCGTGTATGACGTATTTAACCCATAAAATAATGATTCAAGGATGGCTATTGGTGAGAACCCTGTAAGAACAGTTTTCCTTTCAGTGTTCTATTTATTGAATAATGAGAGTACATAGCTCTACACTTACTACAACTATCCAATAATTGGTAAACTACAAATGTTAACTTGGGTTTCACACGGTCAGTGCCTTGGATCCCAAATCAAGTGCTTAGATTATTACATGAGTAAAAGACATGTTTAAAAAATGCTACAAGGATGTGTCACTCTACTTATTCTATTGCATGCTAATAAGGTTAGTGCAAGCAGGCTTTACACCTGGTAGTATCATTTCGAGAAACATGCGGGAACTACAAAACTAGTTTTGGAATTAATAATTTATAATAATAATAATAAAATTCCAAGGATTTTCAAGCATTTGAGTTTTGTTCAAGTGTTGATATATGGGGCACTACATGATGTGTAATATTCACTTGATTCTTTATTGTGTGTAATATCAACAAAGTTATAATGGGTTTTATTCCCCTTAAGGGTCTCCCACATACATATGGTGTTCATGTGTCTTCTTCTTTGTTTGATGTTGTTGTGAATGATTCATGCTCACATAATAAGCATATATGGTTAATGATGTTGAACGAATGATTGGAATGATGAATGTATAAGTTGTGGATTGAATTGTTAAATTTTTAGGACTTATTCACTGCACTGCCCACCCCCCACCCTCTCAGTCCATTGTGCTTCCAACACATGGGAATATGGAGAATGATTTATATGGTATATAGTAGTTCTTTTAAACCAACGTGTAGGGACAATTTGATAATATCATAACTTCTACGTGTAATATAATAACTAGTCAACGTGTGATTATCCATGGAGTCAATAGAAGAAGGATGAAGGTATACCAATGAATAATTGATGTATATCATAGTCTTTAAGGGCTCATAATCCAGGGAATTTTTTTTCATACATATATAACTAGATCATTTTAAATGTTCAATATGATTAACCATCATTTATGAATTGTAATGATGAGGAAAATGTTTGAAAGTGCCACCAATTTTGGGTCAAGGAGTGATCTAATGTATAAGATCCTTATTTAATGTAATATTACATATACATCATAAAATACGATGTTATCACAAATTATATTGGAAGTATGTGTAATACTAATGATATGAAATATTGTGAGATGACGATCCTAGGTCACTAATAGTGAAGAAAATGAATAAATGGAATTGAAGTTATTTATATAGCTATGTATTGCTTAATAACATCCAAATTAAAGTTTTATTCACTTTATGATTGATTACTTTGTGTAAAAATAAATTAGGAACATAAATAAAATAAACACAATACATAAGCTCGTTGTAAATCATGATACAATAAATATGAAAAATACATATACTAAGTACATATATCGGTTATAATAGATCGCAGTCATATTTTGTGTGAAAGAGGGTGATAGTAATCTATCCACAAAAGTAATCTAAAAGTGTGCATGAGGCCTATGCATGATGCCTTTGAGATTTCATAAAATTTTAGGCATTTGGAACGGAAGGGAGGACCAAGTCAACTTTTCGAATTAGTCCTGTATGGATGGATGTATCCTCTGCAATTGATTAATTGTTGAATCCGTTACCTACTCGTGGATGAAATTCAAGCAAAACATCCTTCTTTTTATTTCATGGATGAAATTCATTGTCCTTATTTTTCTCTTTAAGATGATAACGAAATTTCATAAACTTTGAGGGAATATTTTGTTCCCTAGAATACAATAAATAGAATTCGGAATCGAAGTGGTTGGAGGAAGAATACAATAAATTAGTTAATGAAGCGACATTGTTTTCTTATCTTGCCCTGCGATCCTGTCAACACGTCAATTGCACCCATTTTTACCATTGCTCTGCCGAAGTTCTTTCTCCAAATGGTTGGGTACTTGGCGTTTATCTTCACCAATCTGGATGTTGCATCATTTGACATGAGCGTCTGATCGGACTTCAACAATCCACGCTTTTGTTCTAAATCTGTGTAGTACTTGACGTCCAAATTTGTGGGTGTGAGAGGATCCAAAGGAACAACAGTTGAGGTCGATGAGGACGATCGAGGACATTTGGCCTTGAGTTGCAATGCATAGGCGGGGTCCATGGAAGGGTCCTGAATTCCCCTGCCACTGAAGTTATACAGACGATCTCCACTGAATGAAGCGCAATGGGAAACGCCGATGGAATGCGCTCCTGCATACATAATTGAGATTACATGTTAGACATGATCTTTGTTTAGTCAATTTACTGTAAACTTGTGATTTCGGCTTCAGTAGATTTAATATTTATTTAAGTTCATATGGAACCAGATGGTACCTGAGAGGGTAACCATCTCCTCCTGTGACAAGCCTTTTGCAGCAAACAGTGTTGTCAACTGGTTTACGTCGAAGAAGGGAGGTGGTAGATTCCCTGGAATGTCTGAAGCGCGAGATACTCTTCCGTCCCTTCTTCCGCCTTCAACAGCCCACATCAATCCACCAGCCTGAATTTTCATTCAGACAGTTAGCCATATTAAGCTAAGGGTAACTGCTACATTCTCTAAAGAAAAACATCAGGGAATCATTATTTTTCCTACTTGGTGGGCGCTATCTCTTGCAGCGAAAGCCACAATGTCAGCACATGAGACCACCAGAGGGCATTTGGCTTCCAATTGAGACTTGGCGTCGTCAATTATGTCATAGCCGGAAAGGCTGGGATTGTTTGCAGGGGAGTCTTTCTCTGCTACATTTCCTCCTGTGGAATCGATAAGTATTGATCCGTCACAACCCTGCAATTCACAATTCATTGATTATATCAGTACTGGGCATTGGCTAAAAGAGTTGATATGCGTGAATATGTGATGGAAGCAATGAGGAGGATGCAGTGTACATACCTTTACAAAGCAATCGTGAAAATGCATTCTTATCAGGTCAGCTGCCACACCAGGATTTGCTTTCACAGCTTTTGCAACAGTTATTCCTACAATCTCCTCGGCCTCTGGGCATGTATGACGGTAGTAACCCACCTTTAACCCATCGCCATTAACTGTGACAGTATTTGTATTAAACAATATTACCATTAGGGAAATAACAAGAAGCGGAATCATTTTCATTTCGAACTGCTTGAATAATTGGAAATCTCTCCTCTGAAATATGCAGTGCAGCGGGAGTAATCGGACATGGGTCGATGTGGTATTTAAGGGCTTCAGCTTGGAATGCCCTGGGGCCTATTCAATTCAAGCCAACTCAACTCCTACACAGACGAAGATGACCCGTCTCTGGCACGTTGTCGTATCATTCAGCAAGAGACATAATTAAAGCATTTAATAGGAGAAGGCGGCCCAAATGATTAAAATCCGTGGATGAGGTTTTAATTTAAATTTATCTAATAGCGTACTCGTTGAGTTTCTGAATTTGTCGTGTACTAATAATTGTGGCGACTAGGGGAGCTGGCAGCGTCGATTGGTCGCCTAAGTGTCCTTTATCCATGTGTTAATATTCTCAATGCTGTGTGTTCTTAGATTCCTTGAAACCAACCACAAGCTTCCTTGCAATTGGAATTGGAATTTTATGGATTTTATATTTCTACGGTCTTAACAAGGCTAGAATGCATTGGCATTATTATCTTGTTATTCAGTCAAAGACATGGCCATATCTACATTCATCCCATGTGATTATTTATTTATTGAATCTAAATTGGTATTATTGAACGGCTTGATGTTTGAGACACAAGCAAAATAGGATTTAAAGGAAAGTGTTTCAAGTTTCTTTAAATCCACGGTGTGCTTCTTTCTACCATATATAAAGCAACCATAATATCGGGTTTTTTATATGAGGAAATGGAAAATGAAAAATGTGTGGAGTGTGTTAGAATATGCTATATATTTTGCATACTATATACCCAGAAGTATACATATGTGATTTTTGTATCTACAGGTGTATATGGGTGGTGTCATAAGTCATAACTTATGGGGAACCATTATGGGTTATTTTGTTAGCCCTTGGTTATGGTACCCATTGTATTGTAAAACCGCTTTGACGGTTTCCTATTGATGTCCTTACATATAACTAGACATGCACTACGGTAGAGCATTACTTGGAAGCACATAATTATATTGTAAATGGTTAAGCTAATGCAATAAGAGAAAGTAGTTATTGGGCTAGATTTTTTCCCAAAAGGGTTTCCCAGGATAAACCTTGTGTATGTCATTTTGGTTTCTTTGTTTATCTTGAATATAATTATGTTAAGTATATCTTCTCACTCATTTTCTTATTGGATTGATTCTATTCGTTTGGTATAAGAGCTAGGTTTTAGTTTTTATGTGAAGAGATAGGGTTTTTAAAATATGTGATAAAAAAAATTCGAGTGGGAGCTCTGCGAGTGAACTTTTCAAGTTGAAGAAAATTATGGGAAGCACAAGGATCAAGATTGAAAATTTTAATGGCTATCATTTTGTGTAATGGAATCTCAAGATGGAAGATCTTCTTGTGGATAGGGATCAATGGATTGATGTATATGGAGTCATGCCTGCGTGTATGAGGGTAGAGGACTACATAAAGATTGATAGGAAGAAAAGGAGTTCAACCAAATTATGTCTTTCAGATTCAATTTTGTTGAATGTTTGAAATGAGTAGTATTTCTCAGGAATTATGGGAGAAGTTGGAAATTTTGTATAAAAAAAAGTATCTCGTGAACAAATTGTTTATCTGAAATAAACTATATTCATTGAGAATGAATGACGAAGTGTCCATTATAAAATATTTGAACATATTTAATATTTATGTAACTTAGTTGATGTGTTGATATTAATACAGAAGAATAGCATAAATGTATTACTCTATTGTGTTCTTTACGTGGATTTTGTGATAATCTAGCTATGGCCAATACTAGTACTACGAAAAAATTATTAGTTGAGGATGTAGTTGTGGATTTACTATCATAAGAAATGAGGCAGAAATCCATTGGGAATTATCAATCCAAGGTTGCCTTGTATGTGAGAGTCAAGGAAAGTCAAATTCCATAAGTGAATAAAAGACTACAGAAAAGGATAAGAGGAAATGTTGGAACTATGGTGAAATGGGACATTTCAAAAAAAGTTGTAGATATAAGTAGGTAGAACTGGGTAAGTCATTTGACGATGGTAGATCTTCATATAAGAAACCTTCTTATGAATACTTGAAATATTTTATCTTTGTAGCTTCCAGCTCGCATGTATGTGATGGTGCATAGTTGATTGAATTGGGTGCCACTTTTCATATGACTCCACACAAGGAGTTGTTCTGTGAATATGAAAATTAGAATGGAGGTGATGTATATATGGGAGATAACTCAACATCCAAGATCATCAGTCATGGGAGATTCAAGGATTAAAACCATCTCGGGTGTTATGCACATTGTAAATGTTGATGTGCATGTAGCATTTAATAAATATAGATGAAAGATGGTTCAAGGTGTAATGGTATATTTGGAAAGAGGACTCCATATAGTAACATTATTCAAGCTTGAGGAAAGCATTGTACTACTGAGTGCAATGGCTCTATGGTTATATAGGATAAGAAATATTCACATCCATATCCCACATCTACTACAATGAAAGCAATGTTGTGGCATCAAAGGATATAAACCATCAGATGAGAAAGTAATGTTTTTTTTAAAAGTAAAAGTTATGGTTGAAGGTTTTTTTAAGTGTCCTTTAGATTTTGATTTTTTTAGCATTATGTTTTTGGAAAGTTAACGAGACAAAAGTTTCATAGTAATGTTATCAGATCAAAAGGAATTATAAATTTTATACATTCTTATGTGTTTGAACCTTTAAAAGTTCCATCAGTATGAACAACCATGTTTTATGTTTGTTTTACAGATGATTAATCAAGAAATACCTGGGTAAATTTTATCTCAAATACGTATGAGGTTTTCAATAAATTTGAAGCCTTTAAGGCTCTTGTAGAAAATCAGAAAAAAAGGAAAATAGAGGTTTTGAGAAGTGACAATGGTGGGGAATATTGTTGTAATTCCCTTGGGAAATTTTTTATAGAGTATGGAATAGAAATTAAGAAGACAAATCCATATATGCCACAAGAGAATGGAGTTTCAGAACATTAATGGGTAAGTTTAGGTGTATGCTCAATGACACCAGTTCGGAAAGAAACTTCTTGGAAGAAGTAGTGGAAACTATATGTTATTTGATTAATAAGTGACTGACATCCACACTTGAAAAAAAAAATCCATAGGATGAATGTACTAGTAAGAGATCCTTTGTTGGACATTTATGTGTATTTGGTTGTATTGTGTATATGTATATTTCAATAGATAAGCTAAACAAGTTTTATAATAAATATACTAAAGGAATATTTATTAGATACTCTAATGGTGTACAAGGATAGAAATTATGGAATTTAGAAACACTTAAGTTGTTTATAGCCGGAATGTAATATCTAAACAAATTAAGGATATTCCACAACATGAAGCAAAACCAAATAACAATCATGTTAAAATTGAGGAAGGTGAGTCTGTGTCTAAATTTGATGCGACTATAGTAGATGAACAACAAAGATAGTTGCAGGGGGAAGATTCAGATGAAGAAGATGACGAACTAGAAGATGATTAATGATAAAATATTATCTTAAGAAGAGAAGATCAATTAAGAATGGTAATTGAGAGGTATAGTCCTCCTAATTTCCATTCTGCTTCTATTTTATCATTGTTTTCTTTATTGATGATGAACTCAATACTGTGAAGGATTTTGTATAAAAACAAAGTAAGTATTAGAAAAAGGCTATGGAGGAAGAAATGGAGTCCTTATATAATAATAATGAATGGGACTTGGTGATTTTACCTCTTGGAAGAAAAGAGGTTGTCTATAAATGGTAATTTAAGAAGTATAATGTAGATGGGAAAATGGAAAAGTATAAATATATCCTTGTGGAAAATGGATTCTCTCAGGTGGAGGGACACGATTTTTATGATATGTTTTTTGTAATTTCTAAGTTACATTCTATCGTATTTATTCAATCCATTTTTGCTACTTTGAATCTAGAAATAGAGTAGATGGATGTTAAGAAAACATTTTTACATGGTGAGATTGAGGATGAAATCCACATGCCGTAGCCATAAATCTTTAAGATCAAAGGGAATGAAAATTTGGTGTTTACTATGAAAATTTCATTTTATGACTAGAAACAATCACCAAGAATGTGGAACTAGAAATTTTATAGGTATGTCAAAGCATATAATTGCATCCCACTTGTTAGTAGTTTTTGTACTTTAAGAAAAAAACTTCCCATAACCAAAATATGACCAAACACATGTAAAATCACAAAACATTTATTTTTAAGATATTAAATATACCCTGGTGCAAGGAAACCACAATTTACATAATTTTTTTAAAATTTAATATTATTTTTTTACGATTTCTTTAGTAGTCATATCTGAAAATTATTTTTGGGCACCAAATGGGACACAATTATATGCTTTAAGCTCATTTATTTGTTGAGGCTTGGGCTTAAAAGAAGTAAAGTTTATCCTTGGGTTAAACATGAAGGAAAAAATTGTGTTATCATTGAATTCTATGTAGATGATATATTATTAATTGGTAATAGTAGAAAAATAGTCCTTCATATTAAATCTCAACTCTTATCTCAATTTGATATGAAGGATTTCAGTGCTATAAAATTTATTTTTGGCATGGATATAAAAAGATATCATGTAAATAGAAAACTGGTGTTAAATCAAATTAAGTATCTTTAGATAACATGGGAAAGGTTTCATATGCATGAAAGTATACCTAATAGTATACCTTTTCCTATTGGTCAAAAGTTGTCTTCTAAAAAATGTTCTAAAAATGAAGAAAAAAAAGAGGACATGTCTCATGTGACATATTTTTGTGAAGTTGCTAGTTTGATGCATGCAATGCTTTCTAATATATGTTCTATTACACATGTAGTGGGAGTAGTGAGTATAAGTATGTTAACTTCTCGAAAGTAACATTGGGATACAATGAATATAATATTTAGGTATCTTCATCATACATCTAACTATGTGATTTGTTATCAAGGTAAACCTAGCAAAAGTAAAATAGTACATCTACATGGTTTTGTGGATTCATAATACATAAAATAATTGGATATGCATATGTCTACTTGTAATGCCACCCCCCAACCTACCTTGTCTCGGTCAGCTTCATCTCCTTCTTGGCGTGGAGGGTGGAGCTATTAATGTGTGACGTGAAGGACTCCTTTGGTGGCCGCACATGCTCATTGATTGAAATGTTGACTTCATATACTATTCACATGGTCTCCTGTCGTGTCTGTCCAACCACGGATGCTTGTTTCGTACTCCATCAAATGCTGAAACAGATGAATCGCTATAGCATGTTCTGGATAGTGGATTCATTAATGGTGAAATGAAGGTTCTGTCGCCCTGATGTTGCGTGGGTTGGTGTGGATCCTCAAAATTGTGCTGTACAGGCAACTTAAGTGGAGCGTAGAACTGAAATTCTCCTAGGAAAGTGCCGTGAGGAAGTGTTTGGCGATATGCAGCAGCTACAGGGTAGAGAAGTAAACCTATCTCAGAAAATCAGTGGCCTCCAGTGAGAGATAAGTGCGACAGCTGCTGCAGGGCGATCCTAAGGAACCGTTGGTGTTGATCCTGATGTTTTGGTTGCACGCGACCATAGTCGTGACCAGTTGTTGCAAGATCTTGCAGCTGTAGTAGAAGCCTTTTTGAGCGCTCCAACAAGCAGGTGGTCCAACTTTGTGGTTATCTGTTCAGCTTCGACTGCATCCTCAAATTCGAGCAACAGGATTTCGAATGAAACTACAAAACAGCGAAGGGGTTTGCGAGAGGTGTGGGAGCATCGGGGCCTCTGATATTGAGTTTTCTGCCTATTTTCATGAGGCAAATTAGCTTAAAAGTAAGTTAGAACTGTAACAATACTGGCATGGTGCAGATTATGGATGCTTCTATGACAAATTTTCCCTTGGCGACTACTCCTGAAAACAGTGATCCCGTTGTTATTTCTTTTGACAATAATAATGTACAGATCGATGGCAATTTGCTGCAGGCGATTTTGTGTAATACGGCCGGAGCCCTTGCCGTTCACTCTGGTGAAAAGAATGATAAAGGTGATACTCACATCTTGTTAGGAGATCGATGAAGGATAGAGGAATTAAAAGGAAACTTGGATGTAGTTGGATTAAAGACAATAAAATGGTGCATGCGTTTTATGTAGGTGATAGATCACACCCACAGGCACAGGAGATCTATGCAATGTTGGAGAAAAAGTCTTGGTAGATGAAGTTAGCAGGATATTTGTCAGATTCAAAACATGTGCTGAGTGAACAGGGAAAGTAAAAGTATTCCTCTGCCACACTGCATCAAGTTTGTCCAGGATTGTTGCAATGCAAATTGTTGTGAGAGAGGCAAAGCGGTTCCATTACTTTAAAAAAAAAAGGGAAATGTTCTTGTAGAGATTTATGGTAATGCCTAGTGAAGCAAAGCCATAAAATTCATTGGACAAAGATGAACTGATGATATCGAGTCTCTGTGGCATAACCATGGTGGAGAAACACTCTATTATATTAAGTTCAAAAGATCCTTCTAGCAGATGTTGACTGCCACACTGCAACCAAGTTTATCTCCAAGATTATATTGCTAGAGAAATTGTTGTGGGTAATGCAATCCAACTCTCTCATCTTAAACAATGAAAATGTTCTTATGGAGATTTTTGGTGCTGCTAAGTGAAGCAAGTTGTAAGCAATGGGTTGCACATTTGCACTATAACAAGGTGCATCATATGGAACTTGCAGCGATAAGAAGGAATCAGACTTTATTTTTTTTCACTTTCGAAAAAGTATTCTTTTTTGAATGCTAAGAGGACTGGACTATGTTGTTTACTTCATCAAATCTGATGTATGGTATGCATCTCTGGGATGAAAAAAAAAGTAAGAAGAAGAGTATGTGGAGATTGGGAAAAGCAGGAGAGTACTGCTTGAAGGAAATGGAAAGCTACTTGGGCAGAACAGGAAATGTGAGAAAGAGCCTGCAGTAAATCCAATGCTAGGAGACTACGAGGAGAGCATATTTTGATATTTCTTTTCTCCAACTTTGTCATTCTGTATGGTCTTTTTCTCTTGATTAATTGGGTTGTCTTATGGCCAAGGGCATCGTGCTTTTATTCGTCACAGACTTTTTCAAGGAGTACTTGGTTGATAACAACCTTGATGATCTCATAGGACTGCTGAACCGAGGGAAGATGGAAGACAATCTCCTCGAGTTGTTTCCAGTGCAGAAGCGTACTATAAGGCAGTGTGAGGTGGTTTTGTGAAAGGACTCAACTGTTAAATTTTCTGCCCCATCTGTCTATCCAGTTATCACATTTGGCCCTTTGACATCGCCAGCAGCAGTACGCACATCCTTGTCTCATGCTATTGTTTTATGCTGGCCCGTGTGGAGTCTGTACGACCTGTTGAAGATGGAGAAATAGGAAAGATATTTCTACACTTTTCTACTGTTATTTTATTTAAAAATATTGTGAAATCGAACCACTTTTCCTTGCATTGATTTGTCAGTTAGATGTCATGATGGGAGATTTCCCTTTCTGCTTGTGTCTTCTTGTTTTATCTTTTATCGTTGACAGAATGGGGGTCGAAAGGATGCGTGTGCCCTCTGCTTTGAATGTTATGTTTCTCTTACTCAAATATAGACCTTCATCTATTTGTTTATGTATTAATTCTTCTCTGCGATTGAGTTGCATGTTGTTATGTTGATTAACTAGTATTTTCGATATCATGGAAGTAAGTTACGATAACTGTGAAGCTCCTTCCTAGCACCCAAGTTTTCCTTGACGTTTTTTGTTAGCTCCTTTGCAAATCCCTTTGATAACCTTTTGGCATCAAGAAAGAAAGGTTGTAGGATTGTGTGAGCAATGCGTGGGCTAGCCAGCTTAGAGTTTCGGTATTAAAACTGGTAGAATGAAAAGGTTTTGTGTAAAGTGTTTTGCCGTCTCGCGTGTTTAGACTCTTATACTATCTTTCATCTTGTTTCTAGGATTTTAAGGCCATCCTCAGGAAGTACCTTGACCATCCCTGGAAACTTGAGCCATAACTAGCCTTATGGATCAACCAAGCTTGAGGTTCTTTGTGCGAATCTGGTACCTCGTTGACACTGGAATAGTTTTGGTCTAATCCCCCTCTCAGAATTATTGTTGATGGCGCTCTTCTGTTTTTCCTAACTTGCATTATCTTCTTCCTTGTAATGTTAATGCTATTAATTAATATTGGTAATTTTTATGCACGTAATTACCGTAATAGTTTGTGATGGAGATTTCCTTAAATGTGGTTGACCTTCGGGAAAAACTCAGCTTTCATGTGATAATCTTATGAATTCATAGCGAAAGGTTTTGTTTTGATAAAGTCACTTAGAAATTATGTTTGTATCTATTTGTGCGACGGTCGACTGTGTTACCAAGGGTTGCTATAAAATATGGTTATTTTGGGTTATGGGTAATTTATTTTAAATTAACCAAACATTAGTATTGTAGTGGAGGTTTGCAAATCCTTAGTGTTATAAATTTTGTTGATGACATTATTGTATACTCTTGTGTGACGGAACCCCCTGTTTCTCTCGGATGTTTGCTACTAGCCTGTAAGACTTTAACCCTTCCTGGATGATTGGTAAATCTATTTGTAGTTAATGGTCAAAACTAGAACACTATGCCTTTGCTTCGAAACTTATGTTGTGTGCATACTCTATTTGATTTCTGGTTTGAAACTCATTTATACATGACTTTTTGTGTTAAATTTTGGAACCCGTGTTTCCCCTTTCTTGGGCCGATCAACTTTTGTTCCTTTAGAAATGTATTATTTTAGCCTATGCGTTGGTACCTTTGATAAAATTCTAGATGGTTGGTTTATTTATATAAAATCTCAATCTTGTAATTATTGTTATTTACTTACTTGATAGGAATTATGTTCTTTGCTAGATTGTTTATATCTCCTTATAGGGCCAAGGGCCATTCTCGTACGATTATTAATTTTGTTACTTTTGCTCCTAACTGAAGTACAAGGTATTCTCCTTCTTTGATTGGCAATGATGAAGACTTTATTATAACTTGATGTGTTAATAGTGTATAGAGGTTTGAACCAATTCTTGTAATAAAGTGCTTCCTTTTCATGATATTGTTAGATAATAGTTATGGTGGTTTTGTGTAGCCTTATCTTGCTCAGTTCTCGCGAACTGACTCTTGTAGAAAATTTGCTGCAGATGGATCTTGCGTGTAGATGAGGGATAGATTTGTAGACTGTTGTCATCAACCTTAGTTGAGAAGTTCCTTTGCTCGAAACCTTTTTTATGTTGTTCAACTATTGTTAACGTCCAGTGGAAAGTTTAAAAGAGGATTAATGTCTTAGTATAATGTATTGTGGACTTGTCATCTGAACTTTGGAAACCTTGTATTGTTTGACCATCATTGAAATTATAAGAAATTTTGGTTATTGTTGTTGAGTGACTTGTAGAGTATTAGTATTTTAAGAAATGATGTAATCTTGCTTTGTTCTCGTAAATGAGTGTTGCTTCAACTTCGCCTTGAGAATAAATTCTGAGTTAAACCTTACCATGACTTAGTAATAAAGTGTCATAAGTAAACTAACATGGGATTGTTAAATACTTCTGGAAGTTAAATTAAAAGTTGCATTCAAATAAAGTAACGTAGGGGTCACCAACTTGAGAGCAAGAAATTCTCTAATTAGACAAGGGCAAGACTATCATTGCAAGTAAACTTTATAACACGATAACCCTAGCTCCTCTAGTGAACATTATGCCTTTCATGGTAAAATTTGTAAAATGACCCTAAGGTGAAATGAACTGTTAATTGTTGGAGGATAATAAGATTTAATAAACAGGAGAAAACAATTTTGAAACCACACAATCTATCTCTCAGCCATTTGGAAAGTAAATTCTTTTACTCCTTGATAATAATTTTAGCGAAGCCTAAGTAAAGTTGTTAAATCTGGTTAAGAGCCCTAGCTTCCATTTAATACTAGCAATAACTGATGAGGTCCTAAAAATGTTTCATCTCGACCTTCTCCCCCTAACCCCTTTTCAAGGCACCTTATATCTCTTCTCTTAAGTGTGTTGAACTTAAAACCCTGTTGTCTTGTGGGCAAGAACGAATCTTAGTAGCATTAGTGGTGAGCAGATGGCCTTGTGGAATTGAAATTCTCCTTTTTCTTGATAAACGAATTAAGCAAATAAAGGTCATAATAGAGAAGATTTAAAGATAATTACTCTGTGTAAAAATAATAAATTTAACTTGGTAAGATGAATTGTATGAATCATATCCTGAGTCTCCTTGAAAACGTAAGCTAAGAATTGCAAGATGTCCTTTTAAAATAAATAACCCTCAAGAATATCTCCTTGTGGTTGGCCCTAACTGTAAGTGTGTTCTGTGATTGTACTTCTATGTTGTCTTGTCAAAAAGAAAAGTAAATTGTCCTTGATATGTGTGAACGTTTCCGTGCTGCCTTTATGGCCATCCTTGTATCAAGTCGTTCACAGTGTTAGTTGTATACTTGGTGACGACATGTTGCGTCATGTTATGTGTCAAGCAAGTCAAAAAAAAAAAGTTATCCTGTATTTCACTGTGTTGTTCGTGTGTGGATTATTTGGGTCGTTTCACTTGGTATCAGAGCGTAGGTTCATGCTCTCGAACCTATGGGCCGGATTGGTGTTGTATGATGATGTTACATGGTGGTGGTGGTGTTACATGATGATACTGCATGATGATGATGATGTTGCATGATGTTGGTAGATATTGGAAGAGTAATGTGCTTTAAATGTGATGTGAATAGTGTCGTAATTGTGATTTTGTGAACGCACGTGATGTGTATGTCACTCAGTGCGTGTTTGTGATCATGTTGATATGCTGGGGATGGGAGTATTCTCTCTCCTTCTTGTGGATTCTATGAAGAGTTCACGTGTGAATTACTGTTTGTGACGTGTGAAAAGAATTGTAATGTGGATGACGTAGTGTTGGAGCATTGTGACATATTGTGATATGTGAGTGTATCAATGTGTTGTATGACTAGATTGATGTTAAAAGAAATGAGTTGTATCATGATGTTTTTATCTTGTTTTGATGAGATGTGTGTATCACCTTGTTATGTAGCAATGGATGTTATGTTGTGATGTACTATGTTCATCGTATGTATGATTTGTGTGTAATATGTAATGCTTCATGTTGTGATTTGGGGTCATACGGTGAGTGTATGAACCCTATTGTATAGTGATTGCGCTTTGGGTGCAGAATGTGGTAAAGTGATGTATTATGCCCCGTGGATGTATGATTGTGATCTACCCTGTATACATACCATACGTGAGACGTTATGGTAGTTGTGTGTGTGCCACCGTTATGTTAGTAATGTTGTTATATGTTATGTTGTGAACCTTACGCTAACCGATCCTAGAGGAAATCGGTAGAAGTGTATGTTGAGAGTGAGGAATGGTGTACCATGGGTCAATAACTCGAGCCAAAACTCGGTTTAGTAGATAACATGTGATTCTTTCCTCTCTCCCTATGTGGTTGTATGTATGCAACCTAAGTGCAACTATGACTATGTTTAGCCTTGTCGAAGTGGTGGCGGGATGATTCAGATGGAGGTGATGACAGTTGTATTATTGATATGTATTTTATGAGCTGAGGCTCGATGTTCCGAGTGCTAGCAACTCGTTGAGTACCCCTTGGTGGCTAGATAAGGCCACACAGTTATCGTAATGTGACATTATTATAAGTTGATTTTATTCGTAAATTGATTTTTTTCTTTATTTTGTAAGGACCAACAACTTTTCTTGATTGCAATGCTTTACAATTTTGGGCATTTCCTTGGTTTGTGGCAGCTAACATGGGGATTTTGATACTAACTATGGCTATTTGGTCATTTATTTTTGCTTGATTTTGGGTCTTCTTTTAAATTTGGAATTTTTAACCGCCTTGCCCAAGGCTTGTACTTTGCCACTTGGCACTTTGATTGGATTGTTGTGCTGGTTCTAATGTCATGATGTGTGGAATAGGGTCATGGGATGCACCATGGATTGGTTGGAGCTATGGACCCACTTCGTTGTATGGGGGTACGCCCCAAGGAGTACATATAACTAGCGGGTTGTTGAACCACGCGTTATTATGTCACTTGGGTTAGGAGTGTTCGAACTCTATGTGTCTTGGACCATAGGGTCAACCGGCCTCCTTGAGGGAGGCATAAGAGACTTGAGGGAGGAATAAGAGTATGAGGGAGGCATAAGAGACTTGAGGGAGGCATAAGAGTTTAAGGGAGGCATAAGATTTTGAGGGAGACATATGATATTTGTGTGTATGGTTGATGTTTCAGGATATATGTTGAGTTATTGTGATGTTTGGTAGTGGTCTTTTGATGTATGTGTTACTCATGTCAGATGGATATGTGTTGTGATGTTGTGGATATGTCATTGATGCCCTTGTGGGCCCTATGTATATGTAGTTTTTATGAGTCATGGAAAAGCTTCATACGTGGAAATTGAGGAAATGTCTGGTGGATTGTAGTACTCTTTTATTTGAGTATTTGGTATGTCAGCCATTGATGTGTGATGAGTACTACGTTATGTGGACTGTGCCTATTCTATTCCGTATTTGAGTAACCTTTTGTGGTGTAATACAATCATGAAGTATATACTTGTGTGCTTGTGAATCTGTAGGGTCTTGTGAACTTGATAGGGTGTTGTGTTAGCAGTTCATGTTGGGCACCCACAATAAGGAATAAACCAAAACTCTTCAATGATGAAATTTTAAAAGCAATTAAACAAAGAATAATGCTAATGGAAAGAGACTAATGAAATGATGAACAAGAAAGAACTGCCAATCTTCACAGAACATTGAAAGTTAAAAATTCTACCAAATGTTCCTAAGGCTACCTTGTGACTGTGCTTTAATCAACTAAAATTTCCAACCATAGGGTGTGTTTTCTTCTGTACCTAACCCTTGGTTGCGTACCATTTCCTTTCCTCTGTGTAATGTCGCATCGAGGACGATGCTTTCTTAAGGGGAGGAGAATGTAATGCCCCCCCTAACCTACCTTGTCTCGGTCAGCTTCATCTCCTTCTTGGTGTGGAGGGTGGAGCTATTAATGTGTGATGTGAAGGAATCCTTTGGTGGCTACACGTGCTCATTGATTGAAATGTTGACTTGACCTGCTGTTCACGTGGTCTCCTGTCGTGTCTGTCCAACCACGGATGCTTGTTTTGCACTCCATCAAATGCTGAAACAGATGAATCGCTATAGCGTGTTCTGGATAGTGGATTCATTAATGGTGAAATGAAGGTATGTTGCCCTGATGCTGCGTGGGTGGGTGTGGATCCTCAAAATCGTGTTGTACAGGCAGCTTAAGTGGAGCGCAGAACTGAAATTCTCCTAGGAAAGTGCCGTGAGGAAGTGTTTGGCGATATGCAGCAGCTACAGGGTAGAGAAGTAAACTTATCTCAGAAAATCAGTGGCCTCCAGTGAGAGATAAGTGCGATAGCTGTGTGCAGGACGATCCCAAGGAAGTCGTTGGTGTTGATCCTGATGTTCTGGTTCGCACGTGACCATAGTCGTGATCAGTTGTTGCAAGATCTTGCAGCTGTAGTAGAAGCCTTTTTGAGTGCTCCAACAAGTAGGTGGTCCAACTTCATGGTTATCTGTTCAGCTTCGACTGCATCCTCAAATTCGAGCAACAGGATTTAGAATGAAACTACAAAATAGCGAAGGGGTTTACGAGAGGTGTGGGAGCATCGGGGCCTCTGATATTGAGTTTTCCACCTATTTTAGTGAGGTCGAACTTAGCTTAAAAGTGAGGTGGAACTACAGTAATACTGGCATGGTGCAGATCGTGGATGCTTCTGTGACGAATTTTCCCTTGGTGACTGCTCCTTAAAACAGTGATCCCGTTGGGGTTGCTTTTGACAATAATAATGTACAGATCGATGGTGCTTTGCTGCAGGTGAGTTTGTGTAATACGGCTGGAACTCTTACCGTTCACTCTGGTGAAAAGAATGATAAAGGTGATACTCACATCTTGTTAGGAGATCGATGAAGGATAGAGGAATTAAAAGGAAACTTGGATGTAGTTGGATTAAAGGCAATAAAATGGTGCATGCGTTTTGTGTAGGTGATAGATCACACCCACAGGCACAGGAGATCTATGCAATGTTGGAGAAAACGTCTTGGGAGATGAAGGTAGCAGGATATTTGTCAGATTCAGAACATGTGCTGAGTGAACATGGAAAGTAAAAGTATTCCTCTGCCACACTGCATCAAGTTTGTCCAGGATTGTTGCAATGCAAATTGTTGTGAGAGAGGCAAAGCGGTTCCATTACTTAAAAAAAAAAGGGAAATGTTCTTGTAGAGATTTATGGTAATGCCTGGTGAAGCAAAGCCAAGAAAATTCATTGGACAAAGATGAAATGATGATATCGAGTCTCTGTGGCATAACCATGGTGGAGAAACACTCTATTATATTAAGTTCAAAAGAGCCTTCTAGCAGATGTTGACTGCCACACTGCAACCAAGTTTATCTCCAAGATTATATTGCTAGAGAAATTGTTGTGGGTAATGCAATCCAGCTCTCTCATCTTAAACAATGACAATGTTCTTATGGAGATTTTTGGTGCTGCTAAGTGAAGCAAGCTGTAAGCAATGGGCTGCACATTTGCACTATAACAAGGTGCATCATATGGAACTTGCAGCGATAAGAAGGAATCAGACTTTATTTTTTTTCACTTTCGAAAAAGTATTCTTTTCTGAATGCTAAGAGGACTGGACTATGCTGTTTACTTCATCAAATCTGATGTATGGTATGCATCTCTGGGATGAAAAAAAAAAAAAAGAAGAAGCAAGAAGAAGAGTAGGTGGAGATTGGGAAAAGCAGGAGAGTACTGCTTGAAGGAAATGGAAAGCTACTTGGGCAGAACAGGAAATGTGAGAAAGAGCCTGCAGTAAATCCAATGCTAGGAGACTACGAGGAGAGCATCTCTTGATATTTCTTTTCTCCGACTTTGTCATTCTGTATGGTCTTTTTATCTGGATTAATTGGGTTGTCTTATGGCCAAGGGCATCGTGCTTTTATTCGTCACAGAATTTTTCAAGGAGTACTTGGTTGATAACAGCCTTGATGATCTCATAGGACTGCTGAAGCGAGGGAAGATGGAAGACAATCTCCTCGAGTTGTTTCCAGTGCAGAAGCGTACTATGAGGCGGTGTGAGGTGGTTTTGTGAAAGGACTCAACTGTTAAATTTTCTGCCCCATCTGTCTATCCAGTTATCACATTTGGCCCTTTGACATCGCCAGCAGCAGTACTCACATCCTTGTCTCATGCTATTGTTTTATGCTGGCCCGTGTGGAGTCTGTACGACCTGTTGAAGCTGGAGAAATAGGAAAGATATTTCTACACTTTTCTACTATTATTTTATTTAAAAATATTGTGAAATCGAACCACTTTTCCTTGCATTGATTTGTCAGTTGGATGTCATGATGGGAGATTTCCCTTTCTGCTTGTTTCTTCTTGTTTTAGCTTTTATCGTTGACAGAATGTGGGTCGAAAGGATGCGTGTGCCCTCTCCTTTGAATGTTATGTTTCTCTTACTCGAATGATAGACCTTCGTCTGTTTGTTTATGTATTAATTCTTCTCTGCGATTGAGTTGCAAGTTGTTATGTTGATTAACTAGTATTTTCGATATCATGGAAGTAAGTTACGATAACTGTGAAGCTCCTCCCTAGCACCCAAGTTTTTTGACGTTTTTTGTTAGCTCCTTCGCAAATCCCTTTGATAACCTTTTGGCATCGAGAAAGAAAGGTTGTAGGATTGTGTGAGCAATGCGTGGGCTAGCCAGCTTAGAGTTTCGGTATTAAAACTGGTAGAATGAAAAGGTTTGTGTGCAAAGTGTTTTGCTATCTCGTGTTTAGACTCTTATACTATCTTTCATCTTGTTTCTAGGCTTTTAAGGCCATCCTCAAGAAGTACCTTGACCATCCCTGGCAACTTGAGCCATAACTAGCCTTACGGATCAACTAAGCTCGAGGTTCTTTGTGCGAATCTGGTACCTCGTTGACACTGGAATAGTTTTGGTCTAATCCCCCTCTCAGAATTATTGCTGATGGCGCTCTTCTGTTTTTCCTAACTTGCATTATCTTCTCCCTTGTAATGTTAATGCTATTAATTAATATTGGTCAGTTTTTATGCACGTAATTACCGTAATAGTTTGTGATGGAGATTTCCTTAAATGTGGTTGACCTTCGGGAAAAACTCAGCTTTCGTGTGATAATCTTATGAATTCATAGCGGAAGGTTTTGTTTTGATAAAGTCACTTAGAAATTATGTTTGTATCTATTTGTGCGACGGTTGACTGTGTTACCAAGGGTTGCTGTAAAATATGGTTGTTTTGGGATATGGGTAATTTATTTTAAATTAACCAAACATTAGTATTGTAGTGGAGGTTTGCAAATCCTTAGTGTTATAAATTTTGTTGATGACATTATTGTATACTCTTGTGTGACGGAACCCCCTTCTTCTCTCGCATGTTTGCTACTAGCCTGTAAGACTTTGACCCTTCCTGGATGATTGGTAAATCTATTTGTAGTTAATGGTCAAAACTAGAACACTATGCCTTCGCTTCGAAACTTATGTTGTGTGTATACTCTATTTGATTTCCGGTTTGAAACTCATTTATACATGACTTTTTGTGTTAAATTTTGGAACCCGTGTTTCCCCTTTCTTGGGCCGATCAACTTTTGTTCTTTTAGAAATGTATTATTTTAGCCTATGCGTTGGTACCTTTGATAAAATTCTAGATGGTTGGTTTATTTATATCAAATCTCAATCTTGTAATTATTGTTATTTACTTACTTGATGGGAATTCTGTTTTTGCTAGATTGTTTATATCTCCTTATAGGGCCAAGGGCCATTCTCGATACGATTATTACTTTCGTTGCTTTTGCTCCTAACTGAAGTACAAGGTCTTCTCCTTCTTTGATTGGCATGATGAAGACTTTATTATAACTTGATGTGTTAATAGTGTATAGAGGTTTGAACCAATTCTTGTAATAAAGTGCTTCCTTTTCGTGATATTGTTAGATAATAGTTATGGTGGTTTTGTGTAGCCTTATCTTGCTCAGTTCTCGCGAACTGACTCTTGTAGAAAATTTGCTGCAGATGGATCTTGCGTGTAGATGAGGGATAGATTTGTAGACTTTTGTCATCAACCTCAGTTGAGAAGTTCCTTTGCTCGAAACCTTTTTTATGTTGTTCAACTGTTGTTAACGTCCAGTGGAAATTTTAAAAGAGGATTAATGTCTTAGTATAATGTATTGTGGACTTGTCATCTGAACTTTGGAAACCTTGTATTGTTTGACCATCATTGAAATTATAAGAAAATTTGGTTATTGTGGTTGAGTGACTTGTAGAGTATCAGTATTTTAAGAAATGATGTAATCTTGCTTTGTTCTCGTAAATGAGTGTTGCTTCAACTTTGCCTTGAGAATAAATTCTGAGTTAAACCTTACCATGACTTAGTAATAAAGTGTCATAAGTAAACTAACATGGGATTGTTAAATACTTCTGGAAGTTAAATTAAAAGTTGCATTCAAATAAAGTAACGTAGGGGTCACCAACTTGAGAGCAAGAAATTCTCTAAGTAGACAAGGGCAAGACTATCATTGCAAGTAAACTTTATAACACGATAACCCTAGCTCCTCTAGTGAACATTATGCCTTTCATGGTAAAATTTGTAAAATGACCCTAAGGTGAAATGAATTGTTAATTGTTTGAGGATAATAAGATTTAATAAATAGGAGAAAACAATTTTGAAACCACAAAATCTATCTCTCAGCCATTTGGAAAGTAAATTCTTTTACTCCTTGATAATAATTTTAGCGAAGCCTAAGTAAAGTTGTTAAATCTGGTTAAGAGCCCTAGCTTCCATTTAATACTAGCAATAACTGATGAGGTCCTAAAAATGTTTCATCTCGACCTTCTCCCCCTAACCCTTTTTCAAGGCACCTTATATCTCTTCTCTTAAGTGTGTTGAACTTAAAACCCTGTTGTCTTGTGGGCAAGAACGAATCTTAGTAGCATTAGTGGTGAGCAGATGGCCTTGTGGAATTGAAATTCTCCTTTTTCTTGATAAACGAATTAAGCAAATAAAGGTCATAATAGAGAAGATTTAAAGATAATTACTCTTTGTAAAAAGAATAAATTTAACTTGGTAAGATGAATTGTATGAATCATATCCTGAGTCTCCTTGAAAACGTAAGCTAAGAATTGCAAGATGTCCTTTTAAAATAAATAACCCTCAAGAATATCTCCTTGTGGTTGGCCCTAACTGTAAGTGTGTTCTGTGATTGTACTTCTATGTTGTCTTGTCAAAAAGAAAAGTAAATTGTCCTTGATATGTGTGAACGTTTCCGTGCTGCCTTTATGGCCATCCTTGTATCAAGTCGTTCACAGTGTTAGTTGTATACTTGGTGACGACATGTTGCGTCATGTTATGTGTCAAGCAAGTCAAAAAAAAAAGTTATCCTGTATTTCACTGTGTTGTTCGTGTGTGGATTATTTGTGTTACATTAATCACTACGAGTGGATATGTGTATAAAATTTGATTTTGGTGGAGCGGTAAGTTGAATGAGTTAATGTCAAGATACAGTGTTGCGATATCGACCACAAAGGTGAAGTACATGGAAGCTACTAATGCAAGTAAACAAGTGGATTTGTTTCGAGAGTTATCTCCATTGCTTAAGGTTTCACTTGCAAAATGTTCTTAAGGATTGATTGTGATATTCAAAATGTAATTTATCTAATTAAAGATCAATCCAAATTAATCATTTAAGAATTCGAAACATCCATTTAAGTTCAATTCCATTTAGTAAGAGGAATGGAGGAGAAGAAAAAGATACTGACAACGTATTAGGTAGATGCAGAGGATATTACAAGTTGTTGACTCTTTAACAAATATTATGAGTGCTAATAAATTTTCTTGGTGTAGAAAATATTTGGGAAAATTCACTTCTTTGAGATGTTATTTATAATGTAGTGTAGAGCCCTTTTGCAAAGTATCCAGTAAGTTTAATAATAATGGAATATGTTGTACAATTTTCATCCTATATACCCTGCAATACTTAGGGGCTGCCATGTGGCACCATGAGTGCATTAGCAAAGGGGTCGGATATTTTGTTAAACTTAGCATCCCTAAAAAATTTGGGAATAATTATCCTGTGATTTTCTCGCCACCCCCCGCAGCTAACCAAAGGCTCACTATGTGATGTTGTGAGGCATCGGCAAAGGAGCGGGTTCCTTGTCTACCTTTTGCGTTTTATACCAAAAATTTGGAAAAATTTTCTACTTTTTATTCCCCGCCGCCCCGCAACCAATCAGGAGCTTCCACATGGCATTGCGAGGCGTCGACGGAGACGCAGGTGAATATCTACCCTTTTCACTCTTCTGGGCATTAAATTTATTCTATCCCCTGCCACCCCCACTTTCCTCGCATTGGCTTAAGAGGTGCCACATGTCCCTTGTGGACTTGCGGACTCGCGGGAGCGTGGGTACAAAGGTGGCTTTTCGCCACATGCGGGAAGTTTCCAAAACATATCTCGCGGCCTTGCCGACCCAAATTCTTCTAGCTAGGAAAAATTTCTCCATACGGCCTGCAAACCCTCCCAAGGGGAAATATTTCTCCCCCGTGGCCCGCAGACCTGCCCCTGTGGAAAATCTTTCTCCCCCTCAGCCCACAGTCCATGCTCTTGGGGAAAAATTTCACCACTTAGGCCCGTCGGCCCATACCTTGATATTTATGAGTTAGGAGGACTTCTTTATATCACTAGAAAGGTGAGGAAATTTCCTATCCAATGGAAATGATTTAGGCAAAAATTTGGATGCGTTAATTTTGAGAAAAATCAATTTGAATCTTTAAATCTTATTAGAGATTGGGTATGGTGAGGAATTACCCTCTGAACCTAATTGAACTTTTTAAAAATAAATTTTGGACCTTGTGACCTCTAATAATTGTTAATAAAATAAAGTTATTTATTCTAGTGGATTAGGATTGATCTGGAACTTGTTAGTGACAACTGTTGTCTTTGATAACCTGGTTATAGACTCTTTTAAAATAAAAAAAATTATTCCATAATTTTTCAAACTAATCATAGGTTATTCTTGAGTCTTAAGTGGGTTGTTTTTAGTTGGCGTCCTACACATCACACATCCTCATATCCAAATCATAAGTCAAGTTAAATCTCCAAGGAACAATTAATAAGCATATTGTGAATACATGACAGTTTTACTTTTACACACTCAAATCAACACCATGAGCACTTCAATAAGGATTGAAATTGTAAAGAATGTAATGAAAGTGCAATAATAAGCATACAACATTGACTTACAAAAATGCATTTTAATGAAGGCTAGATTTAAACCCTCCAACCATAGGTAAGGTTGGCATACAAATTTAAGAGGTATGGGACATAGCCTATTGCTATGCTTGCTTGTCCCACCTAAGCTTCCAAAATAAGCCTCCAAGGACAAATTCAAATTCCAATTAAGGAGGTGGAGTGTTTCATACTATAAAATTAATTTACACATCACTTACACATTTCTTACAACACTGATTAATTTTAAGCCAACAACTCTATTAATGTATTTTCTTATGTCCCAATTTCATTAATTAATTTTAACAACATGTTTACTCACATTATATTTACCACAATTATCCTAAATAATGTTAACCCAGGGGTAAACACATCACTTAATAAAAGCATACAAACATCAATAAAAAAGATATTTTCTAAATAAATATTATACACATAACCCTATGGTCACCATTTATAGGTTGATCCCCCCATGGGAATCCCTAATAATCAAACACACACACATGATATAATACATGAGTTGCCATGGTGACCTTGTTGAATTCATCTAGGAAATTATCAATGTGGTTGGTCTCCAATCCCCCGATGTTTGGTTGTGATATTTGCAGTTAATTTGCACAGTATGCAAATAACCCTTCAGCCTCATGGCCAGATGAGAACATTCAAATGAATACAATATAATTTCAAAATCATAAATATATATATATATATTAATCACAACAACACCCAGATAATTAACAATATCACTTATTTATTTCATCAGCAACTATATAATCATCAATTTTAAATTCAATTTTCTCAGTCTACTCAAAATATTTAAATATCACATGTCCTAACAACATCCATATATATAAATAGATAACCATGTCCAATAGCATGTCAACATCTATATAAAATGTCTCTAACAATCATCATGTATCATATATGAATCAGAGTCAACAATAATCCATGATCTGACATCTAACACCTTACTAAATCAAAACTATAATAATGTCCATAATAGAGTCAGCAGTATCATGATCAATAAACTCTCAAAAGTGTTGAAGGGAAGTGGGCACTACACCATCTTTCTTTTGTCTTCTGTTGCTAGTTGCATGCATGGCATTCCTTGGTCAGGCGGTGTCTATGTTTTGCAGGGGTCATATTCTGCTCTATTTCATTGTTTTTATTTACTGTAAAGTACCACATGAGAGACCTCAGTGGCACCATACATGGCAGTAATGTGACCCATTCGGCCTATGACCTGGTCTAAAATATACAATACCTATTCGTGATAATTATCAAGGCCCAGGCGCTACCTCCCTGGGATTCGACCACGTGTGCCCTGGTGGATCCATATTGTGAAGATCAGAGTTAGTGGAGAGGCCCTGAAAACACGCACTTCACCTAAGATAGGGTACCCCAGACTGGGAACAGGTTTTTGCTTCTGGTAAAGAAAAGCTTCAGTCTATGCCTACTTTAGAAATTTCTGTGTGGGTGAGGACACTGAAACCAGGGATGATTTTGTGGGTGGGGTTTGTTTTGATATTTCTGAGGTTCCTATGCAGGTTTTTCCTGATAGCCTGCTGGCACCTAAGTAGTATAGACTGGAGGGAGTGATGGCTGAATATCAATGTTTTATTTAATGTTGTGTGTAGAAACAAATACAGTAAGCCAATATATAGGCTACACAATAGAGGAGGAACGAACAAAGATAATTACATAGGAACAATTAATAGTAACTGTTTGGGTGGCATGAAAAATGTATTAGTTAAGCTAACATTCTCCCCTTTAATACATTGTTCCTACAAATGTACCCCTAAACAAATCAAACTTCACCTTGCGGAGAGGCTTGGTGAGAATATCTACAACATGAAAATTAGTAGGGCAGTACTGGAGCTAAATTTGGTGGTTCAAGACCTGTTCACGAATGTAGTGACATTCAACCTCAATATGCTTTGTACGTTCATGAAAAATAGGATTCTTCACAAGCTTCAACACACCTTGATTTTTGCAGTGAATGATGGGAAGTTTCTCTTTAGGAATCCCTATATCCGCAAGAATGCGACGTAACCAAATCGCTTCACACACAGCTCCTCATGCGGCACGGTATTCAACCTCAGTGGATGAGAGAGCAACAACACTTTGCTTCTTGCTAATCCATGAGATAGGTCCAGATCTGAGATGAAAAACATACCCTGAAGTGGATTTCCTATCAACGGATCTTACATAGTACGAGTTTGTATATCCCTGTAAGAAGAACTGAGTGTTCTTTTGATACCCCAGACCAAAGTTAACTGTACCTCAGACATATCTTAACACATGCTTTACTACTATCCAATGACATTTCCTTGGCTCCTGCATAAATGTGGTGAGATAGCTCACTGGAAAACAAAAGAGCTGGTCTGGTATAAGTCAAGTAAATGAGACTCCCCACAAGCTGCCTATAGTGAGTGCCATCTACCTACACTGAATCCTGGAATCTAGATAATTGTAAACCTTTTTCCATAGGGGTGGACATAGGTTTATAATCTGATATACCATACTTCTCCAGGAGTGTCTAGGCATATTTCATCTGGAAGATGAAGATATGATTCTTCTTCTACCATATCTCTAAGCCAAGACAGTAGTGAAGTAGCCCCAAATAGGTCATGTCAAAGGATTTCTACAGATCATTCTTTACATCATCCACAAGATTTTCAAAACTTCCTGTGATCAAAAGATCATCTATGTACAAAACCAGAATGACAATCTCTATTCCTACCTTCTTGATAAACAAATTTGTATCTGAGGGGCTACGAGTGAATCCATGCTGCAATAGGTGATCATCAATTTTTATATACCATGCCCTAGGTGCTTGTTTGAGTCCATAAAGTGACTTTATCAGACGACATACCTTGTGTGGTTGATGCTTATCTACAAACCCTTCAGGTTGGGCCATGTATACTTCTTCTTTTAGATCACCATTCAGAAAATCACTCTTGACATCCATCTCCTAAAGTTTCCATCCATTTTGTGCTGCCAGTGCACAGACAACTCTGATGGTTTTGATCTTCGTAGTGGGTGAAAAGGTCTCATCATAGTCAATTCCTTCTTGTTAAGCATAACCATTTGCAACAAGTCGTGCTTTGTGTTTTTCGATTGAACCATCTACCTTATATTTTGTTTTGAAAATCCATTTGTAGCCAATGGATTTCTTACTTGGAGGAAAATCGACAAGTTCCCACGTCTGATTCTGAATTAGGGAATCATATTCAACATCCATAGCCTGTTTCCACTATGGTTGGTCTAATGCCTCATGAACAGTGTCAGGTTCGGTGCTCTCAACAACTGAACTCATGAGTGCAAAATTTACCTCATGTCTGGCTTAACTTCGTGTTCTGACTCCTATAGAAGTACCTGGAAGTGAGTTTAGGTGTGCATCCCTAATAGTATTCTGGACCCATTTCAGACGTTGATGTTGTTGCTGCTGATGTGAAGATGTGTTTTCCAGTGTGCCTAGATCAACGAAAAAGTCTCCACTCAGCTCTTATTCTCTCTAAGAAGAATCATCTTGCCCATCATCTGGATGTGTGAGCAATCTATGTGACGAGGTCAGTACTGGATCTCCATTGTGTGGTAGGGAGTCAAAGGATCGACTCATCACACACCACATCTCGACTCTCGTAGATATTCTTCGTCTCAGGATCCATGAGACGATATGCCTTCTGAGGTAGTACTATACCCCAAGAAAAGACATGGTAGTGTCTTTAGATCGATCTTCTTCCTTTTCTCATCTGGAACATGCATATATGCAGTACAACCCAAAAATCTCAAATGATGAATAGAAGGTTTACGACCAGTCCATACCTCTTTCGGTGTCTTGTTCTGCGAGATCTTCGTGGGTGCCCGGTTGAGTAGATACATTGTTGTCTGGACTGCTTCTGCCCAAAACTAATCCTCCAACTTGGCAGTGGAGAGCATACAACAAGCCATCTCCATGAAAGTCCTATTGTGTCGCTTGGAAATCCCATTCGGTTGGGGCGTGTAGGGTGCAGTCAGATGTTGTTGAATGCCATGCTAATTCAGGTATGCTAAGAAATTCTTTGACACAAATTCCCCCCTTGATTTGAGTGGAGGAGAAGGAGAGGCTTCGCAGACTGCCTGGTGGCGTGCTGGTAAAAAGTTTGGAAATTGGAAAATGCCTCATTCTTCTTCCGGAGAAAATATACCCACATTTTCCATGAGTAATCATCAACGATGTGCTGGAAGTACTCAAAACCTTGGAAGCTAGTTGGTAGGGGTCTACACAGATCGGTGTGTACGACCTAAAGATGCCCCGTAGAATGATAAGAGCTCTATTTGAACGGACCTCTACATTGTTTTCCGCAAGACATCCTGAGAAAACATGTAAGAAATGGGAGAGTGGAGGAAGCCCTCTTACCATTTCCTTGGCACTGAGCTGATGTAGAGCCCCAATAGAAAGATGACCATATCGAAAGTGCCATAGTGCAGTGGACTCCGTCGTTGAAGCAGAGAGAGAAATGCTAGATGAAGTGACCACATCCAGTGCAAATAGACGACCCTTTAGAAATGCTCGAGCAATTACTGAGTCTCCCTGGGAAATGATGTAGGACTTGACCCCTTTCTCAACAAAGAATTCAACCTGCATTCGATGGTTAAGAAGTTGACTCATAGACAAGAGATTTGAGGTCAAATCTGGAACATATAGCACCTTTATGAGTGTACATCTTAATGTCCCAAGAGGAATGATGACATCACCAATCCCCACCACAATATAATCCTGATTGTTTGCGATGGTGATCCGATCTCCAGTGGGCCGGTCACTCAGGGTATGGAACAACTTCTTATTGCATGTCATGTGTTTGCTGGCACCCGAATCAATCAACCAGACACTTTCTGATGGCTCTGAAGTCTGTGAGACTAGGACAATATCCAGATGAGTTGTGTCTGGAACCTCTTCATTGGAGGTGGCATCCTACTGAGTAGCAATGTGACCCTTCTGCCTCTGATTACGAGCACGCCATCAGGATTTCTTGGAATAGCCTTGGCTAGAACTGCTCTCTTCACCATAGTTTCCATACTTGTGACCATTGTAATTAATACATTATTCTACGCATAGCATATATGGTTACTCCTGAACCGTTTAACCACCTACCGTGCAACTGTTCCAGTGCCTATATATTTTTGGGCTTGTTGTTTTTCTCTGATACCAATGATAGCAATCAATAAATCTTCTTCAAGTGCCATCAAATACTTATTAAATAAAACCTAACATGTGTCCCTAACCTTTTCAATTATCCATGTAAAGGGGTGGCCCCATTCATTTATATCTTATACTTTATAAAAACTATATAAACAAATCTATTTAAAGGTTTTTCTTTTATATAAGAGTGGGAGTGGAGAATAAAATGAGATAATATCTCAGGTATAAACACTACAACATACTAGATCTTTTACCACAATTTTTCAACAATATTTTTGTGGTTATATAGTTTTTCAAAAATTTAAATTGTTGCATTGAAAGTGTAGCTAATCCACATTTTGATATATTATTAAAGTTTTTCCACTATTCATTATATTGTGGATAGTCCACAATTCATTTAATTTATAGCTAACCTAAATACTTTTAATTGAAGATTTGCCACATTTTGTGACATTTGTAACATTTATACAATTTTTGTTTTTTTTAGTAGTCCACAATTTTCACCAAAATATAGTTTTTCTATAGGTTCAATCTTTGTAGAAACTCCACAAATCAAAATTTTGTATATCTCAGCAATATTATATTTGTGGAAATTTCAACAATTTTTTCCTACAATTGTCCTTACCACATAAAACTTGTAGGTGGAAGCTACAATTTGATTGCCACAATAATTAATTGTGGAAATTTCAGCAATTTTTTTTCTACAACTGTCTTTACCACATAAAAATTGTAGGTGGAAGCTACAATTTGATTGCCACAATAATTAATTGTGAAATAATCTCTTTAAAAAATGTAGAAAATTTACTATTACAAATGAATTTCTCATTCTTTGAAATAATTCTTTATGTGGATTCTCTACATTTAAAACATTTTTCATTTTTAAATGGGAATATATTTCTAGAATTTTAATTTTTTGTTTCATTTTTATACATTGAATAATATATTATAAAGGAATGTTTAATATTCATATTATATGATCTAAAGAAAATAATTTAACAATCTAGATATTTTTTCCCTCTATGTTTACAATTATTTTTAATTTAAATTAATTTTTTGACTACAAGATAAACTTATAATTTAAAATATAAAGTATAATGAAATACCAACTTGAAAAAGATCACATGTGGAGAGAAAATATGTTCTATTTATTATAGAATGTTTACACATCGTTATATTTTTCAACTTTCCTTGATTAATATTTTCAAATAAATGTAACATTCAAATAATTCCTAACACTTATTGCTTTTGAATGCTTAAGGGAGAGGAGCCAATACTGGAGCATGGACCAATAATGGTGAGGGTATTTGTAAAGTGAGTGACTAGTACATGTACATTTGTCATTCAACATTTGAAAAAAAGTAGCTAATAAAATATTTCACATCAAATCACATCAAAGAATCACCCAATCACATGATGCCACAAAGTGGAAAAAAATGCATGACATAATGCCGTACTAATGGTCCACCCTTTTTTCATTTGTATGGTAAACTACTTGATTTAAATCCATTAAAAAACCACTTTCCATAAAATAAAAATGTTCAAAAAAAAGTATTTAAATTAAGAAAACAAAAATCTATTAAAGGTTTTTTTTTTTCAAAATTTGATGTATTTATATGTGTGTTTTACACCCCTCAACTTAAGTGCACAACTAGTGGCTCCTCTCTCTTACAACACTTCAGTAAACAAGAAATTTACTCCATTAACTATTTTATTCAAATCCATTGAAAGAATTTTTTTCATTTATTTCTACATCATCTTTAGCATTTTCTATACCAATAGTTATATCATCTCCTCCCAAGCATGCATGTGATGATTCCTATATTAAGAAAATGTAAGAATTAATGGTGTAAGAAATTTATATTCATAAAATAAAAAGATTATTTCTAATAGTAAATATGTTTACAAAAAAATAGTTTTTATAAAAAACTTACTGAATTTGATGTATCACTATTTTCATTTGATTTATTAATTTTTTCCATCTTTTCATTCCTCATCTTTATAAAACCTTCTTTTCCAGTAAATTTGATTTCTTCTTTAGTAATAATTCTTTGATAGCGGTTCCACTTCATCAAAAAAATATTAAATGTCATCCACAACATAAACCAAATAAAATATTTAGATAAATTGAAAAATTAAAAATACTCACCACTGTAGCTTTTAAAGATCAAACACCACCTCTTCCCAATTTGTGCATGTACCCATGTTCCTGGATTCGATCTCTAGTAACATATTTTAAATGTTCATATTTTTTATCCTTTCTACCATGCTTTGTCTCTTTCTTTAAAACATTCTATGTTTCCTTTCCAACATATGGCTCATGGGGTGTCTTTCCATCCTTCTTTAAGACCTTTTTGAAATATTTTCTTTTATTATGAAGTTGATTGCATGCCATTGAATTCATCCACCTCTTATCATAACAATGACCATATTCTGTAACCATAAATTCTTCTAGCTCCTGCTTTTTAACCTTCAATTGTTGGGGCCAAGGCTTGTCGATGGTTGGTCCAAATAACCTCATTGTATAATAATATAATTTTTTATAAAATTCTATTCCACCCTCCACGTGTATTACCTCTCCTTTACTGTCCACATAAAGTGTTCCTTTCTTTCTCCCTGTGGACTCTACCTTTTGTACATTTAATGTTTTATCATGGATTGGAGAATTAATATAGAGGATGTTATTTGTTGGAATATAATTAGAACCATGATCACAATTGGTATTATGAGGTATTCTTATAGCATAAGATGTGTTGTTTGAAGGGAGTTTTGAATGGTCATCATTGATTTCATCATTGGTTGATGGGGGATTTGTTACACTATTCAAGTTATCATTGATTCCATGACTATCTGTGACACTATTGATTTGACTATTGTTGTGTTTAGGAGCACAATTGGGAATTCCATTTGGTAAAGAAAAACCAATGGTAAGTCTATGGTCATGCTCTCTCTGTTCTAGCTCTTTTTCTTGAAGTTTTAACTTTTTTTGTTGGATTTCTAACATTTCCTTTTGGGATGCAATTTTTCTTTCCTCGATTTGTAGAATTCGTTCTTCATGATATGAGTCAATGTTTGCAAATACCATTGGAATACAAAAATTGTAATTACAATATATTGGATTTAAATATACATGAAGATTAGAACCAATTTTTTTTTTTTAAAAATAAGTTATTGAATTAGAAGAATGTAATAAAATACATAATAAAATGCATCCACTTATTCAATAATATATAAAATTCAACCAAGGAAGAGAGTAAAAATGATTACCTGATTTTGTGTCATTTTTGAGATAGATGGAAAAATACAAATAGAAGATGATTTTGGTTTCTAAAATGTGTACCTGCAACATCATCCATAAATCTTTTACATGAATATGTCTAAATTTAAGATATAGGGTTTGAATTGTTCTAAAAACAATACCTTATAAAAAAATTACTGCACTATTTATATAAATCATTAAAATCTAATAAAACTAGATAATAAGTTTAACAAGAGTTTTATTTAAATACAAATAAACAAATCAAATATATAAAAAATTCAAATACATACTCAAAATTCTAAAATTAATATTTAGTAATGTTATTATATAAATTGGTAATGAACTATTAAATATCAATACTTATTTAAAAATCAATATTTAACATAATTTATATTAAATCTTTAAATAAATAATAATTGTTAAAAATAACTAATAATTCATATTTTATATAATTTAAAAATAAATCTATAAAATAATTATTAAAAAATAATTAATTATATTGGATGTATGAAATACACTTTAAACCACTAAGACTTAAACATGTACTTTTAATTTTAACTTACTAAACAGACATGCAAATCTCACGTTTCCTTGAAATCTATTAATAATTATTTTTTAACTTTTCATACAAAATTATATGCAAATCTAATTTCAAATCTATAAATATTTAAACTTTATATCGAAACGATTGTGTGTTTTCACTTTTATAAGCTTCTGGATTGAAGACAAAGCACAATAAAGAGGTAATTTTTTCTTAGCAAAAACCATATGTACATTTTCAATTTGTAAATTTTGTAGCACCTTCTTTTTTTTGGAAAATTCCTTTGACTATTTTTTAATGTCATTTAACTTTAATTGATGTTTAAACATCTGCAAAGGATTTTAAATATCTCCCTACAATCATTAACATGAATAGTAATCGTATTTTCCTTGAAATGGGGTATATGCAAAGGTTGTTGCGCTAGCTTTAAACCCACAAATCTGCACTTTGATCAAAATAATTGTAGATAAATATCTTATAGAAATGACCTTTTTTAGGTAGATTTCTAGATTTTAGAACTGATCATGTTTACAAGCCATCAATTTATTAAAACTTACTTTTAATTTTTAATCGGCCATGGATTTATTATAATTTTCAAATTCTTTAATGCCTACATTTCTATTCACGATTTGTGAATTAATGAAAAAGACTGCATGTAAAATTCAACCGTAGAAATAATAGTTAAAAAAAGTAAATTAGAGTTGAGGCATAAATGTGTAATATATCTGTTTATGACCATCATACGTAGAATCAAAAACTTAGATGAATAATGTACTGTTCATCCTGGTATGGTAAAAACTAATGTAGGAAAGGTCTAAGATTTGTGAAAAATAGCTTCAACCGTCCAATTTCCAAAGGAATACCACAACTTAAATGATTTCCTTTCATCACCAGCACACGAAGAGTAAACAGATCCCTCATTTACTTAATTATTATTACTTATAACCAAGGACGAGATCCTAGGTCATAGCCTTGGGGGTATGGTTTGCTCTTGATTATTATGTCCTAAATTTAGGACTTGAAGAGAAGTGAGGAATCATTCCTTCCAGTTTGTTTTTTTCTAGATTTAGTACATGTAAGGAAGCACCATTATCCCAAAGCATGGAGGGAAGTTATGCAGTAATACCATTGTTAGCTAATGTCAAGTATTTCAATGAGAGTTGAGATGAAATCCATTATGGGAATTGACCATCTATCTAACATGAAACTAGTTTTAACCCATTGAGTTGAGAAATCATTCATGCACGACAAAGGATGGGACTCACACACGTGATTTTTGAGTTAGGATGTTTCTTTTTGTAGCATGAAATCCAAATGGGCAGAATGAGCAGAGGCTAGCCAACTTTGTTTATCCAGATTGACCACCATTTGCCATCCACTCCATGGTTGAAATAAAATATTGATGTCCTTTAACCCATTGAGATGAAAGTGGGAACCTAGGATGTGCTAATATTTAGTATGCAATTGGATAAATATAAATATTGTAATCAGTGAGGTTATGAAAAATGGTCTCTAAAATTTTGAGTTGGTTGCTTAGTGGTATTTAATAAGGACTTCAACCATTTATGCCAAGGTACCAAAGGTGGTCTGCAGGGTTATATTTTTATTTAATTGGTAGAAAAAACATTTACTAGTCAAGGGCGTGGTCTGCAGGGTTATATTCTTATTTAATTGGGAGAAAAAACATTTACTAGTTAAAGGCCTATTTTACCTGGTAGAATGACATCTTGCAATTGATTGATGTTATCTTATTTTGAGAGTCGTGATAAAATATAGCACAGAAACCACCAGGAGAACATAGATGATCTGACTTCCTCATAGTTAGAGCAGTAAGAGAAATATTATGTGACACCAAGATAAGGGAAGTAATTTGGATAAAGAGTTCATCTCCAATACATCTAATCTATCCATTCCCTACTAAAAAATATGCATAGTTTATTTATAATTTAACATGGAGTTATATTTAGCAGACTGCCCATACATTTTAATTTTATCTAAATATAATTTTCTATTTTGTATTCAGCACTGGACTTAAACTATTATTCATTCAACCTTGCATCCTTTTTAAAAAAACATTATTTATAGACTCCTTCCCAAATTTCCTTAGAATGTTGTCACTTTAAAAATAAAACTCATATGAATGATAAATTTAACTTCATGTAGATTTGAGGTTTTAAATATAATAAATCCCACTTAGTAGTTAAACGCTTGCTTCTAAGCATTTCTTATGCTGCATGCAAAATACTAGCTACATGTCCTTTTGTATTAACTAATAAAAAACCCCCTTTTATTTTTTGCGGGGTCACCATGAGATTAACTCCCACTCTGTGTTAATAATAAAAAATTTGTTTTAGCTAACTTCCTCTGACTTCCTCTAATTGAGAGAAATGCTTATTTTCTACTTTAATTAATCTTCAAAAGCGGGAGAAAAAAAAAACTGGTTTCAAAATATGGATAAATTTGACTAGGCGTTGACACCTTCCTACACTCTGTTTGCATGCAAACTCTCTTTTGTGCTCAAAGTCTCTAACACTGTCTATTTTTAACAATATACAAGAAGCATACAGAGTGTAACTGTTTGGTATTTTTAATTTTTTCCCTAAATATTTTGAATGAATTGTGACTGTAGCACCTTATTTGGCATATAGTTGGTGAGAAGTAATGAAACCAATTGTTTTCCTGCCACCACCGTATGTCTTCCGCTCTACTGGCCACGTAGCTTTAAAAAAGAATCGGATTTTTATTTGATCTTCCTTGTGTTTGTCTCCTTCCCGCCATGACATTAAAGAGCCCTGCACCGTTTTCTTGGCGTGTTCAGTTTTTCTTCTTGGTTGGTGGCCGCACATGCCCCAGTCATTAATTCTTTTGACTTGCAACCTGCTAATGCCTATTGTTTTCTACCCAAACCACGAATGCTTGTTGGCACTCCATCAAATGCTGCAACAGATGAATTGCTTCAGCGTGTTCTGGACAGTGGATTCATTGATGGTGAAATGAAAGTCTACTGCCATGATGTTGCGTGGGTGGGTGTGGGTCTCAAAAATGGTGCTGTACAAGCAGTTCAGTGGAGTCACAGGATTTTAGAAGCTCTTCTTTTGTTGCTCCTCTCCTTGCCATGGCCGCACAGGCTGTTTTGGCAACGATTTTCCTGCTGACGGGTCGTGCTTAGAATGGGGCCAAATGTTTTGTTGTTAAATGCTTTCAATGGTTGTAGTCACCTGTTCCTCCCTCCCTGCTCGTGAAGTCCAAAGAGAGTAAGTGCGACAGCTACTGCAGGGCAAGCCCAAGGAAATGATGGTGTTGATCCTACTGTTCTGGTTGCACGCGACCACAGTCGTGATCAGTTGTGCAAAATCTTGCAGCTGTAGTAGAAGAACGAGATAAAGTTTTAGTTGAGCCATCTTGCCTTTTCATTTTGGAAAGTCACTTCCAGCCAGGCTGCAGGCCAAGATATCTGATGAGGGTAGTTTCTTCATGAAAATCACATATTTGGGTGCCGCGCTTAGCAAAGAAGCCTTCAGGCAGGCCGTCATCAATACGCTAGAGATGAGGCTCTTTTATATACCCTCCTTTAAAAATTTATAGAGGGGTTGCTGGATTATTTGACTATGGTCCTCCTGGTTGCGCTGTCAAGGCCAATGTCATTGCTTATTGGCGACAAATATGTTGTTCTAAGTTGGGTTTGATATGGTGGTTATAGTTGAAGCTGCAAGCTAGGGAAGTAGGTGTGTTACCTCCACTTTCATTGGGTGCTATATGGTATGTTCTTGTTGGGGATCCACAACAACTTCCTACAACAGTAATTAGCTAGGCAGCAGGCATGTTGCAGTATAGTAGAAGCCTTTTTGAGCGCTCCAACAAGTAGGTGGTCCAACTTTGTTGTTATCTGTTCAGCATCGACTACACCCTCGAATTTGGGATTCTCCTTCAAGGTGACAGATCACAGCCACGAGCACAGGAGATCTATGCAATGTTGGAGAAAATGTCTTGGGAGATGAAGGTAGCAGGATATTTTCAGATCTAGATCATGTACTGAGTTTTGTTTCTTCAAAATCAATTATGTGACAGTGAGGGTGTTACCAGCAGACCTGATGAAATTTATTTACAAAGATCCTACTTGCTGTCCGATGTAACTCATGGAAGAGAACCTCATAGAGGCTGATCTGTTTCATATCAGAATATTCATGAAACATAATTTGATCTGCTATTATATGAGCTGCTTCAACAAGTCACTAGGTTGGCAGGCATAAAGTTTGCTGTTGGAATAATCACACCTTACAGAATGCAGCTGAAATGTTTGCATCGAGAGTTTGATGATGTCCCCAAATATGATGAAGGAAAAGGATTGTGTATCAATACGGTAGATGCCTTTCAGAACCTGGAGCGATGTAATCATTATGTCTTGTGTCCGAGCTTCAAACCATGGTCAGTGTTTAGCTTTCTAGCACAAGTGCTCTTGGACTGAGTGGTAAGCAGTTTGACTCTCACCCCCCAAAGCAGTTACATTGAAGCAATCTAGTGTTTGGACAACCACCTATTGCATTCTTCTAGTCGTGCCTTCAAAAGGGAATCCTGGTGTGGTATATTGCAAGAAAAGACCAGTGAAGCAAAGGATAAAGCGGAAGGCGTGTGGCTATAGCAGTCCCTGCTGGATGTTCACGACTGGTGGATGCGTTAAAACAGGCAAGATAGACTAACCATATTCATAATATGCTGGTATCTAATAAACCTCTTGAAATGAAACTTTTTCCTTCTAGAAATTGGTTTAAATCGGTGATTTTGTGGATTTGTGTTCAGTATATGGTTAACAGTTTTTTACTTCTGGTTTTTCCTCTGTTGGTTGTTCTTGTTGACGTGATCAAACCCGTTTATTTATAAAACAAACAAAGGTTCTCAGTGTATGCTTCGATTGACCATATGATATATATATATATATATATATATATATATATATATATATATAATTTTTAAAGTTACTTCCTTCTGTAAAAATGTCGCTGTTTCTTTTGTGAACTTGGGTATGTAATCGCCCCTAGAACGTTGCAGCTTTGACTAGTATTGGGCTCCTATTATGTTATTGCCCTGGAGGAAAATATACAGTTAAATTATTATTATTTTTATGATGAGCATGATTATGCACTTCGTGTATTGTGCAAATTATTAGGACATTTGGGAATTAGAAGTTCAATATATATGCTTGTTAAGAAGGAAGTTTTGGGCCAAAAATATGTCCTGGGTTGATAGAAGGGCATAAATTATTGATAGAACCCCATTTTGATTCTACTCTTTCTATGAGTAAAATTTGATAAAATTAATGACCTTTATAGTGTTAAGATACGGTATGTTGATGATTCCTTGTGTGATCGATTTAATTATGTTTAGACATAATGCCTTGATGGAGTAAGGTAATATCTTTCACGGTTCGTGAAAGTTAAGGTTTTCATCAACTGCTTAAGGTAACATGAAGTTCCTTAATTTAGTCAAACTTATTTTGTACTTCCTTCTTGATGAGTGACCTTTCATTGCAAATTTAGAATGATTGTGATGGAAGGTCATGAATATATTTTGTTGTCAAAAGGGAAAAGAAGCTATGGAATAGTTTGTTTATGTATCGAACGTAATAATTGTAATTACATCGTTATAGAAGTTCATTATTGGAGGATATCTATCTTCAATGGTATATTATGTGTTTAATCACTACATAGGTTACCATAACTTAGTGATGAAATGTAAATTAAGGAGAGTTGAGAAACCTTTTCCTTTGTATACATCGTTTATGATATTATAAAGTGAGTTGACGTCGGAAAATTTCAACCAAGTCTAGATTCATGGCTATGTTCCTCTAGAACGGGAGGGTTATAAATCTAAAGTATTATGAAAATTGAAAGGATGTGTTTAGAATGCTAGATTGCCTACTCAACTTGGGTATTAATGAGGCTTGTCGCTATTCCGACCCTGGTTATGTTCAGTAGGTAGGCTGTTAGGCAATGCCTATTCCAGGACATTCTTACCGTCCTTTCCATCTCATCCTTATTAGCTATGAAGTCACTTATTACCTAAGATATAATGGTTGTGGGTTTGAATATAAGATTTTCATCCCTTAAACCCTTTTGATTACATGATGGAACTTTGTTTTTACCCTCGTTGTTCGTTTCTAGCCTATTAGGTCTATGGCCCTATGGAACGATTCCAAAACTATATTCTTTTTGGCAACTAAGATCGGTTCTGGTTTTTATCTTTGACTTCTCCTTGAGAATGTGGATTGATGGGTTACACCTTAGATTTCAATCACGTAATCTACGGGATCACATAATTGAAATCCTAATACTCTCAACTCTTGTGTCTAATCATTTAAATTTCATAGTCTTGCATATTTGGTTGTCAAACTTTTGTAGTTTTCGAGGTATTTTCATAACTAAAACTTATGGATTTCTTCTTAGTTGATATGTTGAAAATTATATCTTGTTTCAAAAGGTTGTTAGAGGTTAGAAATTTGATCCATTTCTTGAAATAGAATGCTTCCTTTCATGGTTTTGTTAGCTAGTAGCTTATTATTGCTATGTATAGTCTTATCTTGCTCAGTTCTCGCGAACTGACTCAGGTTATTAATTGTTGCAGATGACTTATGTGGTTAGATTATGGAAGAACTTCTAGATTATTGCATCAATCTTGGTTATGATGTTCCTTTGTACGAATGTGTACTATGTTATAAATTTTGGAAAGGGCCTTTGGACATTTTAGAAGAAGGGTCAGTGCCTAGTAAATGTATTGTAGAGTATTGTTGTTGTAACTGTTGAAACTTTGGTTTGTTTGGTTATCATGTAAAAGATGAAATTTGATTACCGCTTGGTTATGGGATATTCTAGTGAATTTTAATCCTTAGAATAGTAGCGGGACATGTCCCATGTTATTACTCTCTTGCTCCCTAGTCATGGTTTAATAGAGATGGTATGTCCCTTTAGTTTGTACATCATGTTGGAATGAATTGATGTAACCTTGTTTTGTTTTTGCAAACGAGTACTGTTAAACTTTGCTCTTGAGTTAAAATGTTTGAGTTGTAAATCCTCCTAAGGCTTAGTAGCAATGAGTTTGTAAGCACTATGAAGTGAGCTGGATAGTCCTGATAAAAGTTAAACCAAAATTTATTTATATGAACATATTAATGTAGATGTGATCTACTTGATAACCTTTGAGACCTGGAACAATCAAGAGGAAACTATCTTTTGTAACGAAATATGATAACTTATTATTATTATTTTTTATTTGAGCCAAGCTAATAAACATTATCCTTTTATGGTGAAATCTTAAATGACCTCATGGTGAAAGCAATGGTTAGATTTTAGAAGATGATAGGATTTAATAAGTAGGAGGGAAATCGATTAATTAAACCTTAAATCTCTCTCTATCGTTTGGAATGTTTTCCTTTGTCAAACTTAATTAAGTAAGGTCTAGATGGAACATTTAACCAATCTTGATAAACCCTTAACCTCAATAAAAGATTGATAGTAAACCATGTGACCCTGAAGCTAAATTATGTTGTCCTGTTCTGTTAACCCATGCCTTAATTCATGGTGATATTTCTTAAGCAAGGTCAAAATTTGATCCTTAAACAAGAAGGTTATTGTTATGAACCCTAAGCGGTACTTCCCTCAATCGGAACTTATGCCTTCACCTGTGTAACAGAGGTGTGGAACTTGTGTTAGTGGCTTGAATAGATTAATTAACCTTGTAAGAAATGGAAAATGTTCTAAAATCAAATGAATAAAAAGCTTTGGACATAAAATTGATGATCCTAGTTTAGAAAGCCTGGCCTTAAGCTATTTAGCCAATAGTTGAAAAGAAAGAAGTTCTCCCTTGTGAAAAGAATTGTGTGAATCATTACATGAAATTTTATAAGAACCTAAGTTAAGAATTAAGAGACACTTTAGTAAACAAGAAAATTTAACAAGGAATTCCTCATGGGATGCCCTAGTTGTGAGTGTGTCATGTGGATTGGACTTCCATGTTGTCTTGTCAAAAGAAGAGTACATTGTCCTTGATAGGTATGAACGTTTCCGTGCTGACCTTGTGGTCTCCCCCGGAACAAGTGGTTCCTAGTGTTGGTTGTAACCTTGTGATGACATGTTGTGTCGTGTTGTGTCAAAGCAAGTCAAAAAAAATAAATTTACTGTCTTTTTCCTGTGTTGTCGTTGTGTGAAATTTTGGGTTGTTACATTTTGGTATCAAAGCGTAGGTTCATGCTCTCGAACCTATGGGCCGGATTGGTGTTATATGATGATGTTACATGGTGGTGGTGGTGTTACATGATGATACTGCATGATGATGATGATGCTACATGATGGTGGTAGATATTGGAAGAGTAATGTGCTTTAAACGTAATGTGATTATTGTCATAATTGTGATATTGTGAACGCACGTGATGTGTATGTCACTTAGTGTGTGTTTGTGATCATGTTAATATGTTTGGGGATGGGAGTATTCTCTCTCCTTCTTGTGGATTCTATGAAGAGTTCACGTGTGAATTACTGCTTGTGATGTGTGAAAAGAATTATAAAGTGGATGACATAGTGTTGGTGCTTTGTGACATATTGTGCTACGTAGGTGTATCAATGTGTTGTATGAATAGATTGATGTTAAAAGGGATGAGTTGTATCATGATGTTTTTACCGTGTTTTGGAGAAATGTGTGTACCGCCTTGTTATGTAGCAATGGATGTTATGTTGTGATGTTATTATGTTCATCGTATATCTGAGTTGTGTGATATGTAATGATTCATGTCGTGATTTAGGGTCATACGATGAGTGTATGAACCCTATCAAATTTTGATTGCACTTTGCATGCAGAATGTGGTAAAGTGATGTATTGCGCCCTGTGGATGTATGATTGTGATCTACCCTGTATACATACCATACGTGAGATGTTATGGTAGTTATGTGTGTGCCACCGTTATGTTAGTGATGTTGTTGTATGTTATGTTGTGAACCCTACGCTAACCGATCCTGAGGGAAATCGGTAGAAGTGTATGTTGGGAGTGAGGAATGGTGTACCATGGGGCAATAACTCGAGTCAAAACTCGGTTTAGTAGATTACATGTGATTCTTTCCTCTCTCCATATGTGGTTGTATGTACACAACCTAAGTGCAACTATGACTATGTTTAGCCTTGTCGAAGTGGTGGCGGGATGATTCAGATGGAGGTGATGATAGTGGTATTATTGATATGTATTTTACAAGCTGAGGCTTGATGTTCCGAGTGCTAGCAACTCATTTCTTAGCAATATTTTAATATTGTGAACATTATTATTATTGTTCAAATAATGAGTTGGTGACAACTCGTAGAGATCTCTTAGAGAGATTCTAGGTTTGTTGAGTGAGAATAGGTATTGGGAGAGATTTGTGGGATGCTGAGTGATTAGTGGGATGAGTGTTGACTCCTAGAATCAAGGAGATCAAACTCTATATATGTAACCTCTACCTGTGAATAAGATATCCCGGAAGTTTTCAATATCAAAACTCCATTATTCTATTTCCGGTGTATTTTTTCTTATTAAATCTGGTTCAAGCTCTATATCATTAAGTACCCCTTGGTGGCCAGATAAGGCCACACAGTTATCGTAATGTGACATTATTATAAGTTGATTTTATTCGTAAATTGAGCTTTTACTTTATTTTGCAAGGACCAACATCTTTTCTTGATTGCCATGCTTTACAATTTTGGGCATTTCCTTGATTTGTGGCACTAACATGGGGATTTTAATACTATGGCTACTTGGCCATTTATTTTTGCTTGATTTTGGGTCTTCTTTTAAATTTGGAAAAAAAAATTTACTGCCTTGCCCAAGGCCTGTACTTTGCCACTTGGCACTTTGATTGGATTGTTGTGCTGGTTCTATTGTCGTGATGTGTGGAATAGGGTCATGGGATGCACCATGGAATGGTTGGACCTATGGACCCGCTTCGTTGTATGGGGGTATGCCCCAAGGAGTACATATGACTAGCGGGTTGTTTAACTACGCGTTATTATGTCACTTGGGTTAGGAGTGTTCGAACTCTATGTGTCTTGCACCATAGGGTCAACCGGCCTCCTTGAGGGAGGCATAAGAGCTTGAGGGAGGCATAAGAGCTTGAGGGAGGCATAAGAGTTTGAGGGAGGCATAAGAGTTTGAGGGAGGCATAAGAGACTTGAGGGAGGCATAAGAGTTTAAGGGAGGCTTATGATATTTGTCTGTATGGTTGATGTTTCAGGATATATGTTGAGTTATTGTGTTGTTTGGTAGTGGTTTTTTGATGTATGTGTTACTCATGTCAGAGGGATATGTGTTGTGATGTTGTGGTTATGTCATTGATTTTCTTGTGGACACTATGTACCTGTAGCATGGTTTGGTGTTATGTGAGTCTTTCATTGATGCAAAATTGAGAGAATGTCTGGTGGATTGTAGTACTGTTTTGGTTAAGTAATTTGGTATGTCAGTCATTGATGTGTGTCAAGTACTATGTTATGTGTACTGTGCCTATTCCATTCCATATTTGAGTCACCCTTTTGTGGTCTAATAAAATCTTGAAGTATATACTTGTGTGCCTATGAATCTGTAGTGTCTTGTGAACCAATAGGGTGTTGTGCTAACAGTTCATGTTGGGCACCCACAATAAGGAATAAATCAAAACTCTTCAATGATAAAATTTTAAAAGAAATTAAACTAAGAATAATGCTAATAGAAGGGAACTAATGAAATGATGAACAAGAAAGAACTGCCAATCTTCACAGAACCTTGAAAGTTAAAATTTCTACCAAATGTTCCTCTTTGCTTCCAACTTGCCTTCCCTCTGGGTTATGTCGCATCAAGGATGATGCTTTGTTAAGGGGAGGATAATGTAGTGCCTTTTTTGGCACATAGTTGGTGAGAAGTAATGAAACCAATTTTTTTCCTACCACCACCGTATGTCTTCCGCCCTGCTGGCCACATAGCTTTAAAAAAGAATCGGATTTTTATTTGATCGTCCTTGTGTTTGTCTCCTTCCCGCCATGGCATTAAAGAGCCCTGCACCATTTTCTTGGCGTGTTCAGTTTTTCTTCCTGGTTGGTAGCCGCACATGCCCCAGTCATTAATTCTTTTAACTTGCAACCTGCTGATGCCTGTTGTTTTCTGCCCAAACCATGAATGCTTGTTGGCGCTCCATCAAATGCTGCAACAGATGAATTTCTTCAGCATGTTCTGGATAGTGGATTCATTGATGGTGAAATGAAAGTCTACCGCCATGATGTTGCGTGGGTGGGTGTGGGTCTCAAAAATGGTGCTGTACAGGCAGTTCAGTGGAGTCGCAGGATTTTAGAAGCTCTTCTTTTATTGCTCCTTTCCTCTCCATGGCCGCACAGGCTGTTTTTGGAACGATTTTCTTGCTACCGGGTCGTGCTTAGAATGGGGCCAAATGTTTTGTTGTTAAATGATTTCAATGGTTGTAGCTGCCTGTTCCTCCCTCCCATCTCGTGAGGTCTAGAGAGAGGAAGTGTGACAGCTGTTGCAGGGTGAGCCCAAGGAAACGATGGTGTTGATCCTCTTGTTCTGGTTGCACGCGACCACAGTCGTGATCAGTTGTGCAAAATCTTACAATTGTAGTTGAAGAACGAGATAAATTTTTAGTTGAGCCGTCTTGACTTTTCATTTTGGAAAGTCACTTCCAGCTAGGCTGCAGGCCAAGATATCCGATGAGGGCAGTTTCTTCATGAAAATCACAGATTTGGGTGCCACGCTTAGCAAAGAAGCCTTCAGGCAGGCCGTCAACAATACGCTAGAGAGGAGGCTCTTTTATATACCCTCCTTCAAAAATTTATAGAGGGGTTGCTAGATTATTTGACTATGGTTCTCCCGGTTGTGCTGTCAAGGCCAATGTCATTGCTTATTGGTGACAGATATGTTGTTCCAAGTTGGGTTTGATATGGTGGTTATAGTTGAAATTGCAAGCTAGGGAAGTAGCCGTGTTACCTCCACTTTCATTGGGTGTTGTATGGTGTGTTCTTGTTGGGGATCCACAACAACTGCCTGCAACAGTAATTAGCTAGGTAGCAGGCATGTTGCAGTATAGTAGAAGCCTGTTTGAGCACTCCAACAACTAGGTGGTCCAACTTTGTTGTTATCTGTTCAACATCGACTACACCCTCGAATTCGGGATTCTCCTTCAAGGTGACAGATCATACCCACGGGCACAGGAGATCTATGCAATGTTGGAGAAAATGTCTTGGGAGATGAAGGTAGCAGGATATTTTCAGATCTAGATCATGTACTGAGTTTTGTTTCTTCAAAATCAATTATGTGACAGTGAGGGTGTTACCAGCAGACCTGATGAAATTTATTTACAAAGATCCTACTTGTTGTTCGATGTAACTCATAGAAGAGAACCTCATAGAGGCCGATCTGTTTCATATCAGAATATTCATGAAACATAATTTGCTCTGCTATTATATGAGCTGCTTCAACAAGTCACTAGGTTGGTAGGCATAAATTTTGCTGTTGGAATAATCACGCCTTACAGACTGCAGCTGAAATGTTTGCACCAAGAGTTTGATGATGTCCCCAAATCTGATGAAGGAAAAGTATTTTGTATCAATACGGTAGATTCCTTTCAGAAGCTGGAGCGGTGTAATCATTATGTCTTGTGTCTGAGCTTCAAACCATGGTCGGTGTTTAGCTTTCTAGTGCAAGTGCTCTCATACTGAGTGGTAAGAAGTTTGAATCTCACCCCCCAAAGCAGCTGCATTGAAGCAATCTAGTGTTTGGACAGACACCTATGGCATTCTTCTAGTCGTGCCTTCAAAAGGGAATCCTGGTGTGGTATATTGCAAGAAAAGACCAGTGAAGCAGAGGATAAAACAGAAGGCGTGTGGCTGTAGAAGTCCCTGTTGGATGCGTTAAAACAGGCAAGATAGACTAACCATATACATAATATGCTAGTATCTAATAAACCTCTTCAAATGAAACTTTTTCCGTCTAGAAATTGGTTTAAATCGGTGATTTTGTGGATTTTTGTTCAGTATATGGTTAATAGTTTGTTATTTCTGGTTTTGCCTCTGTTGGTTGTTCTTATTGATGTGATCAAACCCTTTTATTATAAAACAAACAAAGGTTCTCAGTGTATGCTTCGATTGACCATATAATATATATATATATATATATATATATATATATATATATAATTTTAAAGTTACTTCCTTATGCAAAAATGTCGCTATTTCTTTTGTGAACCTAGGTATGTAATCACCCCTAGAACGTTGCATCTTTGACTAGTATTTGGCTCCTATTATGTTATTGCCCTGGAGGAAAATATACAGTTAAATTATTATTTTTATGATAAGCGTGGTTATGCACTTCGTGTATTGTGCAAATTATTAGGGCCTTTGAAAATTATAAGTTCAATATATATGCTTGTTAAGGAGGAAGTTTTGGACTGAAATTATGTCCTGGGTTGATAGAAGGGCATAAATTATTGATAGAACCCCATTTTGATTCTACTCTTGCTATGAGTAAAATTTGATAAAATTAATGACCTTTATGGTGTTAAGATATGGTATGTTGATGATTCCTTGTGTGATCGATTTAATTATGTATAGACATAATGCCTTGATGGAGTAAGGTAATATCTTTCACGGTTCGTGAAAGTTAAGGTTTTCATCAACTACTGAAGGTAACATGAAGTTCCTTAATTTAGTCAAACTTGTTTTGTACTTCCTTCTTGATGAGTGACCCTTCATTGCAAATTTAGAATGATTGTGATGGAAGGTCGTGAATATATTTTGTTGTCAAAAGGGAAAAGAAGCTATGGAATAGTTTGTTTATGTATCGAACGTAATAATTGTAATTACATCGTTATAGAAGTTCATTATTGGAGGATATTTATCTTCAATGGTATATTATGTGTTTAATCACTGCATAGGTTACCATAACTTAGTGATGAGATGTAAATTAAGGAGAGTTGAGAGACCTTTTCCTTTGTATACATCATTTATGATATTATAAAGTGAGTTGACGTCGGAAAATTTCAACCAAGTCTAGATTCATGGCTATGTTCCTCTAGAACGGGAAGGTTATAAATCTAAAGTATTATGAAAATTGAAAGGATGTGTTTAGAATGCTAGATTACCTACTCAACTTGGGTATTAATGAGGCTTGTCGCTATTCCGACCCTGGTTATGTTCAGTAGGTAGGTTGTTAGGCAATGCCTATTCCGGACATTCTTACCGTCCTTTCCTCTCATCCTTATTAGCTATGAAGTCACTTATTACCTAAGATATAATGGTTGTGGGTTTGAATATAAGATTTTCATCCTTTAAACCCTTTTGATTACATGATGGAACTTTGTTTTTACCCTTGTTGTTCGTTTCTAGCCGATTAGGTCTATGGCCCTATGGAACGATTCCAAAACTATATTCTTTTTGGCAACTAAGATCGGGTCTGGTTTTTATCTTTGAGTTCTCCTTGAGAATGTGGATTGATGGGTTACACCTTATATTTCAATCACATAATCTACAGGATCACATAATTGAAATCCTAATACTCTCAACTCTTGTGTCTAATCATTTAAATTTCATAGTCTTGCGTATTTGATTGTCAAACTTTTGTAGTTTTCGAGGTATTTTCATAACTAAAACTTATGGATTTCTTCTTAGTTGATACGTTGAAAATTATATCTTGTTTCAAAAGGTTGTTAGAGGTTAGAACTTTGATCCATTTCTTGAAATAAAATGCTTCCTTTCATGGTTTTGTTAGCTAGTAGCTTATTGTTGCTATGTATAGTCTTATCTTGCTCAGTTCTCGCGAACTGACTCAGGTTATTAATTGTTGCAGATGACTTATGTGGTTAGATTATGGAAGAACTTCTAGATTATTGCATCAATCTTGGTTATGATGTTCCTTTGTACGAATGTGTACTATGTTATAAAATTTGGAAAGGGCCTTTGGACATTTTAGAAGAAGGGTCAGTGCCTAGTAAATGTATTGTAGAGTATTGTTGTTATAACTGTTGAAACTTTGGTTTGTTTGGTTATCGTGTAAAAGATGAAATTTGATTACCACTCGGTTATGGGATATTCTAGTGAATTTTAATCCTTAGAATAGTAGCGGGACATGTCCCATGTTATTACTCTCTTGCTCCCTAGTCATGGTTCAATAGAGATGGTATGTCCCTTTAGTTTGTACATCATGTTGGAATGAATTGATGTAACCTTGTTTTGTTTTCGCAAACGACTACTGTTAAAATTTGCTCTTGAGTTAAAGTGTTGAGTTGTAAATCCTCCTAAGGCTTAGTAGCAATGAGTTTGTAAGCACTATGAAGTGAGCTAGATAGTCCTGATCAAAGTTAAACCAAAATTTATGTATATGAACATATTAATGTAGATGTGATCTACTTGATAACCTTTGAGACCTGGAACAATCAAGAGGAAACTATCTTTTGTAATGAAATATGATAACTTATTATTATTATTTTTTATTCAAGCCAAGCTAATAAACATTATCCTTTTATGGTGAGATATTAAATGACCTCATGGTGAAAGCAATGGTTAGATTTTAGAAGATGATAGGATTTAATAAGTAGGAGGGAAATCGATTAATTAAACCTTAAATCTCTCTCTATCGTTTGGAATGTTTTCCTTTGTCAAACTTAATTAAGTAAGGTCTAGATGGAACATTTAACCAATCTTGATAAACCCTTAACCTCAAATAAAGACGGATAGTAAACCATGTGACCCTAAAGCTAAATTCTGTTGTGTTGTTCTGTTAACCCATGCCTTAATTCATGGTGATATTTCTTAAGCAAGGTCAAAATTTGATCCTTAAACAAGAAGGTTATTGTTATGAACCCTAAGTGGTACTTCCCTCAATCGGAACTTATGCCTTCACCTGTGTAACAGAGGTGTGGAACTTGTGTTAGTGGCTTGAATAGATTAATTAACCTTGTAAGAAATGGAAAATGTTCTAAAATCAAATGAATAAAAAGCTTTGGACATAAAATTGATGATCCTAGTTTAGAAATCCTGGCCTTAAGCTATTTAGCCAATAGTTGAAAAGAAAGAAGTTCTCCCTTGTGAAAAGAATTGTGTGAATCATTACATGAAATTTTATAAGAACCTAAGTTAAGAATTAAGAGACACTTTAGTAAACAAGAAAATTTAACAAGGAATTCCTCATGGGATGCCCTAGCTGTGAGTGTGTCATGTGGATTGGACTTCCATGTTGTCTTGTCAAAAGAAGAGTACATTGTCCTTGATAGGTGTGAACGTTTCTGTGCTGACCTTGTGGTCTCCCCCGTAACAAGTGGTTCCTAGTGTTGGTTGTAACCTTGTGACGACATGTTGTGTCGTGTTGTGTCAAAGCAAGTCAAAAAAAAAAATTTACTGTCTTTTTCCTGTGTTTTCGTTGTGTGAAATTTTGGGTCATTACAGTGACTAATTTCCATAGACAAAGTTGCAATATCATTGTAGAAGTCATTTTGGTAGCAGAACAGTATGATGGTTACAATATGTGTGATTAGTTAATTTTTTTAGGTTAATCATACTCAGATCAAATGTGTTTTTAATACCAAATATATTGATGTTGATTTGTTAAGAGGCACACTATATGAGAACCCTATAAGAATACTCATGTATGAATTTCACTTTTTTTTTGTGAAGTATTGAATAGAAATAATATGTTAGACATAAGGCATGGATGCTTAGATATAATGGTACCTTTTATACCCCATAGTAAAAAGTAAAACGTGGGGGCAAAGGGAGAAATTAAGTAGAGAAGGAAACTGAATATTTATAGCTAGGATATACTTGATAAGTGTGTGTGGACAATAAAACACCTAGCTAGATTCTTGAACCTCAACGTTAAAAATGTATTTGATAAGCTTCTAAATGGTTTGATCTGGATCCCATAGATCTTACCTATATTTTATATGATTCCTCCACAGTTCTTTCTACTTTATATCCACTCTTATCGTATAATTTTTTAATGGAACAAAATTTATTTATCTGACCTAATTTTCTTAGCCACAATTTCCATAATCTTATCACACATATCCTTATTTTCAGTTGCATCTGTACAATTCTGCCTCTAGTTCAGAAATCTCATGACCTCAACCTGATATAACCTTTATGTGGTGAGGGGAATTATTCTGTTTGTGATGAGAGATATCATCTTGTTCTTTTTTTATCCATCTCTCTTTTACTTCTCTTTGTTACTACATTTTATTTTATTAGCTTACTATTTCCTAGAAAATCTCCTCTCTTTTTGTCTTTTCTATCTTAGTTATTCCCTTATTACTTGCATATGATGGTATTCTTGAATTATGAAGGAAATTTCTTACACTTTACTCCCACTCAAGATCTCTTCCATCCTCAAATTGGTTATTATGCATCCCACATTTTTTTTGTTAAAGAAGTGTAATATGAGCCTTACATAGATACTTTAACAATATCCTCATAAAATTTATAATGTAATGTATATCAATTTACCTACGCGACCAGGCTTGTCTATAAATCTTAATAATACATATTAAAAATCTCAAACAAGTGAATCCTCACACCAAATGAAAAATCACTCATTACACCTTGGTGATCAAATATCTTAAAGCCTCATAATGTGGTACTCCAGATGGACAAAAACTTAAACATGGATCAGTTTTATGTCATCTGAGGCTCCTCTTCCTACGCTAACACAAGTGGTACGTATAGAGTTAAGGAAAGACAAGTACACTGTGTGTGTATTATTTAATAAATGCATGGTTCCGATAGAGTGGTTTGCCTATCTAAGGAAATCAGGTTTCAAATAATGGTGTGGAGGTACTCACCATCAAGAAAGGGATGTCCAACATTGAGAATGACAATTGATCATTTAATCGTGAATCATGAAGAGTTAGCTACTATAGACTTCTGAAGGAATTATTGAGTAGAAGAACTGTATTATTTCAACACTAGGTACGCTAGCCAAAAATGATTTTCTACCACTTACAATTGAAATATTTTGTTTTTTCATACTTCCTCTATCTAGAAATGGGAGACCAAAAATTGTTTCCTTTATTATGTCACTACATTTTTTCATAGTTGTAAAGTACTATTAAATCTTAATATCTGAAGAGTTTGTTAAAAAACTCATAGGGTACAATTTCTATAACACTTCAAATAAAACATAAGAGTAAAATAATCCATTAAAAATCTAGGGCATCAATCATTGGATTTTCTAATAAAAATAATGCTTAGAGCAAAACAGTATAAGGACATGATCCATTAAAAATCTAGGGCATCAATCATTGGATTTTATAATAAAAATAATGCTTACATCAAAAAATTATAAGGACATGATTGATGAGATCTAGATTATAGAAATGGGATTATGGGACTTTTCTAAAAACTGTACATAATATATATAAAATAACATAAGTAAAAAACATTAATCCTTGCCTCAAACAAAATATCTTCCTTGCAAGTCGATGTGAGAGAAACTTAGTCCAGAAACCTTCTAATTTCATGATCCAACGAATATTTTAACTTCTACAAATTGTTTGAATTCAACTTCCAAATGTATTTGAAATGATTTTTTGTTAGGTTTAAACCATAAATCATGGAAAATCTGGTGGAAGATGGACACTTGGAAAGACTCCTAAAAATTGAATACCACAAATTGTGGATAGACTCGAGTAGGACAAGAAGATAGTAATACTAGTTATACTTTTCATCAATGACACAACTAACTTTTATTAATGCTAGGTATAGTGATCATGAATCAAACAACTAATAGCAATGTTTACAAAAGTATGTTCAATAATTAAAATAATAAATAATTAAATATTTATATTTATTATAGATAAAATAAAAATAAAAATATATATGATTTTTATATTATTGTATTTTTTAATTATATTTATTACTAATAAATAATGATAGTGGTTAAGTATTATGTGTTTATTATAATTTTATTTTATAATAATGATTATTATGCTAGGCCATTTTAAATAATTTAAGTAGAAATATTTTTAAAACCACAAACTTAAGTTATCAAATTATTTTTTTTACATAATACTTACATATTTTATGTTGAATTATTTTTAATATTTTTCATAAATTTGTTAAAAATAGTTAATTTTAATTGTGTTTGCGTCTTATTTACAAAGAATTAAACCATTAGATTTTACATTGATTCTATAGAATCATATTTTATTAAAGTTATGAACACAGTTTATTTATATATTTCTAAAATTTTGCATTTATAATCTAGAGCTTACATTAAATACTAAGAGTTGTCATTTTTACTTTTTATCATTAATATATATTTATTTGAAATTTTTTAGATTTTAAAATGGCTACAAGTTCCAGTGATAGTGATTCTAGTTGTGGGCCTCAACCCTACACTAGTGATTGGTATGAGCAAAGTATATATTGTGAATACATCAAATGTAAATGGCACAGAAGAAGGATAGGTTCTATAGTTATTTCTCACTTGGAATTAAATGGTCATAGGGAACCTACTAACATGGTACGTTTGGAAATTCAATTTTAATTGTCTTGTTTAGGTATATGACATGATATACTTTCACCTACTCCTCACAAATTATTTGGTAATATAAAATGTTATTGTTGGTTCCCAATGTCACTCCACCTAATACAACTAATACACCTATGGAGAATATAAACCAGAATGACATAATGAATGATGAAGTTCTAAACATGGATCCAACTATTGATAGTTTATTTCATGACATTTTCACTGAAAATAACTCTGAATTGAATGAAATGGCAAGGAAAATGTTGTATGAAAATGCAGAAATATCTGTATTATCGAGAATATATTTGTTATTGAACATAAAGGCTATATTTTGGTGGTCAGACACTAGCTTTACTGCTTTGTTGAGGTATGCAAATTTAATAATTAAATATTAATTTTCTTGACATTTTCTTATATCAACAATATAAATAATGTTTTACAATGATTACATACAAAAATATTTTATAGTATTTTTTTCTAATTGATTGGTGTGTTCTTTTCATGTAGAGTTCTTAATATCAAGGTTCTTCCAAAGGGGAATCATATTCCTCAATTATACAAGGAAGTGAAACAATCTTTAAAAAATATAGGATTGAATTATAATGTTTACCATGCATGTCCTAATGATTATATGCTATACTATGGTGAGAAAGAATCATTACAAGAATGTTATGCGTGTCATACCATTAGATATGAGCATCAAGGTTTTGTTGAGTCAAAAAAATTTCCTCGAAAACTTCTTTTCCATTTTCCTTTAATTCCCCAACTTAACGAAATGTTTAAATGTAAAGAATTAGTAAAGTTCATGGGTGGGAATTTTGAGAATAGAAGCAATGATGGAACCTTACAAATTGTAGGGGATGGTAAGGCATGGAAAGAAATTGATGAGAAATGGCCATATTTTTCACGCAAGAAACGAAATGCTAGAATTTCAATAGCTATGGATGGGATTAATCCATTCTCAATTCAATCATCAGGATGGTCTACATGGCGAGTAGTTGCAATCCTCAATAATATCCCACCCTGGATGGCAATAAATAAGGAACATATAATGTTGACTCTAATTATTCCATGTAATTAGCCTTCCTAACTTATATCTTTTATTTCCTTAATCTTGTATGAAAAATTAAATTTATAATAGTATCTAATTATTTTTAACTCAATTATGGTTACAGGAAAATATGAAGTACGTAATCTGGATGTATACATGAGACCCCTCATTTATGAACTTAAACAATTATGGAAGGGATTTTAAATGCATGACATATCAAGGCCTATTGGGAGGAGATATTTGTTCTTTCGAGGCATGATGTGTTGGAATATTCATGATGCCCCAGGGTTATATTTATGTTGTGGTGAGTGGAGATATAATATATTCTAGATATTTAATATTGTGAATCATTTTATACTTGTTGATAATATTAAAAAAATTACATTGACATAATGATAATACATTAATACATGTATTCAAACAAAAGGGAAAGTTGGATATCCATCATGTGGATTTCAAACAATTGTGAGACACTCAAAATACTTACAGAAGGATATATACTATGAATATAGACAATTCTTTCCTATTAATCATCCATACAGAGTAAGAAAATGAAATGATTTTAACACAAAACCAGTAAGAGAACCTATTCCAAAGGTTTTTAATCCAAATTACTAGTATATCGCTTATCATGATGGTGGAGGTGAGGAAAAATTTAGAATTTTTTTTGTGATACTTTTAAAACCATTATTAAGTATAATAAAAATTTATAATACTTTTTCTTTATGTGAAGAAAAACTACCTCCAGGCATGAAAATGTACTCAATATTTTATGAACTTGAGTATTATAAGAGTATGCCCATTGTAAACCTACTTGATGTTATGCACATTGGATGTAATGTATCAAGATCACTATGGAATCTCATCATTGGAAAAAAGGAAGATGGAATACGGTTGAGGAAAGACCTTGAAGTGAGTAAAGTCATGCGTCCATTATGGCCAAATCCTGATGATAACTCGTTCACCCATTCTCCTTGGAAATTGAGCAATGAGGAGAAAAATCATATCAATGAAGCCACAAAGAAAATAAGATTCCCTACAGGTTATGGCGCAACAATAAAGAATTGTTTCTCTAGAGTGAAAAATGAGGATCTTATAGGACTAAAAACACATGATTGGCACAACCTGATTAAGGTGAGTATTATATTTAAAGTAAAATGTTTATATTTTCTTTAAATTTCATTGAGATAAACTAATTAATATTCATAACAAATGTAAACTTCTTTGTTGAAGGTTATACTTCCCGTTGTTATGCCTAGTACCTTTGATCGAAATATAACCAATGCTATATATTTCTTATCAAAATATATAAAGTAACCATAAACTATGTAATTTTTTCTAATATATCTTTTTATATACAATTATAAATTGTTTATAACTCAAAATTAATGTTATTTAAACAATATATTTCAGTCTTCTATCCTCAAAAGAGATTAAAATGGAATACCTTATATATTGGAAGGAAACAGCACCTATATTAATGTGTATGCTTCAAAAGTATCTTCCTACTGTATATTTTGATCCACAAGTGCATTATCTCATACACCTTGTTAATGAGATAAAATATTGTGGTCCAGTCGCATCAAGATCAATGTGGGTTGTTGAGCAGTTTAATGAAGGTAATGAAGCACTTTGTGTGACAAAAGGCTTGACTAGAGGGTTCCATTGCAGAGGGTTACATGACATTCAAAGCAATGGTGAATGTCAGTTATAATTATTTACCAGATTTTCATTCTAGTATACAAAGCATTCAGGGTTCTTCTCAACCAGATATACTAACAAGTGAAGTACTACAAGTAAAAGGGAGGTTGGGAAAAGTGTGAGGTATGCATTATGGTTTATAAAGTGTTTCATTTTTAAATAGTTTATCCTTATATTAATTTTAATAATTTAATAAATTTTACTTACAGATGGAAATGAGTATGAGAAAATACACCTCTATGTTGCACATCACGTAAAATGCATGGATAAATGGATAGAACTATACAAATCAAAGAAGGAAGAAGCTGACATAATTGCATATAGAAGAGCATCTAGAAGGATCAGATCAATGAGTCGAGTCCCAAAGTTACCTAAAAATCATAAAAATGTGTGGCCAGATAAATGCCCATGGGATTGGTTGAGAGATAATATTATACAAGAAAGTAAAAGAGATCCTCTCAATATATCAAGGGAAGAACTAGAAATAGTAAATGGAATAAATTTAGGGAAGGTTTGTGCACACTTATAATTTATTTCCTTTTTATATTCTATTCAATAAAAAAAAGTATTGTAATCAACATTTAGGAATGAGTTATTAACATTGCATTGTAAATATTCTATTTATGTAGGTGAGACACTACAAATCAATGTGGGCATATAGTAAGCACTTTCGAATTGAGAAGATGGATAAGCTTAGGCATACATTTCACTGTGGTATATCGAGCATATTTTGATGTGGTGGATTCGAATGAAATTGAAATAAAGATGAAGTACTATGGAATTTTTGTGGACATTATGGAACTTGACTTTAGAACCTTTAGGAAAGTTATATTTCTAGTCAAGTACTTTTCATTGATTGAGAAGGGAAATAGTAGAACAATTTATATGCATAGAAATGATTTCCCTATTAGTAAAACATCATATTTTATGTAGACAAATGAGCCATATGTATTCCCAGAGCAATGTGAGCAAATTTTTATCATCCAAGATATGCGAAATCGAAATTGGTCTTTTGTAATAGAGCACAATCCAAGGTGAAATCATCAAGCATTATTTTTAAACACAAATAATGTTGATAATACAGATGAGGATGGGACACATAGTACTAAGGAAGTTGAATTAATGGACAATATAGGAGAACATGTCCATGAGTAAGAATTAGAATATGTTCAGATCCCATATGAAGATTTATAAGAAGAAGAAGGTGAAGAGGATTGTGATGGACAAGAAAATGGGGAAACTGAAAGCATACGTGATGAATATGATCCAACAATATTTGATAATCTTGTGGATGACGATATCATTTATGAGAGAGAAGACTCAAGGATCAATTTATTATTGATTTAGGAGAATTTGATGTTGGTTCAGAGAAATATCAAGAGTTGGCTCAAGATGAATTTGATGTTTATCATGAAGACATGCAACATGAATGATAAATAATAAGTGTCATAAATTCTCATTTTATTTTAAATTTCTTTGATAAATTTGAAGATATAATTAAATTATTCTACCATTGACTTCCTCGTACATGTTTTGTAAATTTATTCATTTTAACTTATATTAAATTTTTGTAACACAATTTTCTAAAATAAATATTATAAATTAGTTATTAATACTAAACATATATTATGTTGCAATTCAATGTAAGAAAATATTATTTATCTAACCAATTATACACAACTCTAAAAAAATATTATTTAAAACAACTGAAAAACAATAAATATATATTTATATAATGTGACATTTATTTATAAATTAATTATTAGATTATCCATTTTGAACTATGTGAAATCTTAAATTATATACAATATAAAAAATTATACAGTATTTTCATTTTATGTTAGTCATCTACATTTGTTAAACACAAATAAATTAACACATTTTAGACTATTTAAGAGGGAGGTTAGATTTCTTTACATATCTTCTACATTATAATTTCTACACTTCAGTGTCATGTTTACAAGTTCTAAAGAGAGTTTTCTTCAAATATATTGACGTTCACATAATATTTCTAATAGTTCAAATATATGCACAGATGTCTTCTCAGAATAAATTATAATAGAGAGATGAGTTTTCACCCAATGTGACAATTTCCATATTACCATTTCATATAATAATAAGGTTATTAGAGATTAAAACATATGTTTCTATACTAAACATTTTAGTACTGTAATAAATCCAGACTATTTGATATTACATTTTCACGCTTTAATAATCCTGCTTACGTGGGGTCAAAACTATGCTATGAAAGGAATTAGTAACAATTGTAATGTGGTAAAAATTAGATAAAATATTGCCAAGGGATGGCCTCCAAAAAATGATCATCAAGTGTGCGAACAAGTGTAATTTTACCATCACTACCATACTTAGTTATCTTAAAAATATTTGTTGAGTGTAACATAGGGAATCTATATTTTAGATATGAAAATATAATCAGATACAGATTGCTGGATTATTATGGAGTCACTATTATAGATATGAGTTAGCTACAGATTATTAACACTTTTGTAAAATCGTGGAACACTGTAAGCCAATAGTGGCTCCAAAACTGGAAAAATTAAATAAGATTGTGGAAATTTTTCAATGAGAAAGTGTATGGTAAATACTAATTAAAGATTCACAATCCTGATGAAGAAATGACATAAGTTAGAGTTGATAGGACATCCACATTATATTGAAAATAGCAAAAGTTTTTAACTATCATAGGATATTCCACACTTGATTCTCATAATGCTGAGAAATATCCTCCCATAACTCAACTCATCAAAATTTTGCCAAGAAACCCATTTATCATTAATAAGAATAATCAAATAAACGTATGAGTTTTAATTATTAATGGTTGATTATAAAAGAATGAGTTATATTCAAACCAACTGATTTATGTCTTGCAAAAATCATGAAACAAAGATTATGGAAGACTTTGGATGTTTGTCATGTGTAACATTTAATAGAGATACATTTATGACTCTTAAGGAGTTGTTTGAAGACTTCCATAATTTTGTTTTCCAAGTGTTTCGAGCTTGCGGTAATTGGAGGTCCAAGCTATGAATATGCATATGTGAATCTTGGTATTTGTTTTTTATTTACCACAATACACATTCAGGTTAGTTATGATATTGCTAAAGTATGGGGTCAATTTTGGGTCTAGTTTCACTACCATAAATATTGGAATATTTTATGAAGAATGATTGCATATGTAAAAAGTCTCAACACAATTAACTTAGCACGTACACCACTAAATTTTAGAATATCAATAATACTAATAGAAATGAGGAGATAAATATGTTAGTAGAGATGCTAGAAAAGGGAGGGAAGAAACCTATGTAAATTGACTAGCAAAGATGTGGTCAAATAATTGTGGTAAAATCATAAGGATTGTTTAATGGAGTGAAATGTTGGAATTCTCATGTAGTAGATGCACCATTTACAACCACCATTAGTTTAATCGACATAGCCCATGATAAATTGTGGTAGAACTTCCCAAATAGCCAACTTGACTAAGGCTGCTAACCAAAAACCCTGATGATCAATGATAGGCATGTCTTAGTGGTCCACAATCGAGGATTGTGACTGGATATGATCGAATGCAAAAATTATAAATCTATGTATAGTGGTGAGATCGAAAAACAATCAAGAGATGAAAACAGTCTTCATTCATTTCGTTGGTCTGGTAAAATTACTTGTCCCCTTCGTAAAATATGCAGGTTAATCTATACTGTCATTAATCTACTGTTATCCAAAATTCACCTCTCAAGGTAATTTTGATAACATGCATCAAATTCTTTAGTCCTAAGCAATTATATTGATTCAGGGCAAAAAGTCATGTTTCTAGGGTCCCCTCAGATTTTTTCTAACTCCCCTGTCCAAGAAAAAGAGAGCAAGTTCTGAGGAAAGGTAAGAAAAATTACAAAAAACAGGCTCAGGCCAGAAAAAATTGTGAAAAATGGCTAAGTCTTAGTCCTCGCAATAGTCGGGACGTGAGGGACAAAAGGGCGTGAACCGGCCGAAAGGCCGCCAGGCGGTCCGCGCAACATTTAGGACAAAGGGACGCACGGGACACGGAAATCCGAACTGGCTAAAAAATGAGAAAATTGACTAACTGTTGAAACAAGCAGTCTGGGACATCCGGGCAATTAGTACGCGAAGTACGCGGACCGGCCGATTCGGCCGAAATGAGAGCTTTTCTCCCGGAACAGTTGGGCCGAAAGTACGCGAACCGGCCGAACCGAGAAAATCGGGAAAATTTGTCCCAAATAGTTCGGGACATGCGGGACAAGAGTACGCGAACCACCTGTTCGACTGAAACGGGAAATTTCAGCACTGTGCCAAGTGGGACAAAGGGACGCACGGGACGCGGATAGCCGAAGGAGCCGAAAGCCAATCAGATCATGCCACGTGTCACCGGCAGAAAACGGACATGGAAGCCCATTTCGGGTGGTTCGGAAGAATTTGTCCCACGCAGCATTTGGGACAAATGGGACAAAGGGACGCGAGGGACACGAAAAGCCGAAGCGGCCGAAGGCAGAGAAGAAAAGTCAACGTTTGACCTGAGAAACTTCAAACGGCCATAACTTTTGACTCCGAGCTCCGATTTTCACAAAATTGGACTTTCTGGAATGAGCTCTGATTTTCACATATTCCGTTCTAGTCAGTCAATACTCATTCCCGTCAAATGACATAAAACGCCTGCCAGACCCAAAATAGCTTCCCGCACTCAGAAGGCCATAACTTTTGCATTTCTCAACGAAATCACACAAAATTGGTACCGTTGGAATCGTGGTTCCGAGCCTGATGCACAGAAATCAAGAAATTCCATATTTGATTAGAAATTGATTGAGATTTTTAAGAAAATGTGGCCGGGTTTAGAACAGTGTTTTATTTGGTAGCTGGGAGTGCAATTAAGAGGCGTGGTCATCATTCTTTCTCTGTTACAGCACATGGGACAGTATGGGGAGCCTTTTGCAAGTAATTTATAACCATTTCACACAATTTAATGCCTCTTACAGGTGGTTGAAGGATAGATTTCGGGATTTCCATTTTCCCTTCTCTTTTCCTTCTGATTTTTCTATAAATTGGAGTGTTGGGCTCATTGTAAAAAAAGAGAGTTTTTGGGTAGCAAAGCTCTGCCAAAATTTCTTTGTGAAGCCAGTGTGTTGCAGGGAAGAGTCAATAGACCATATTCTAAGTCTAAGTTTAAATCATATTTAAACTTAAGTTATAAATCTAGGCATATATAGTTTAAAAAAAAAAAAAATCTAAGTTTGAATCATATTATATATATGGTTAGTTTAAATCAGTTAAAATATACATTTCATTAGATTTGGTTTATAGATGTTAAAAAAACCTAAGTGCTTACTTTTTTTTAGTAAGGGGGCTATGTTTATTGCTTGGCCATGAAGGGATTACTTTTGCTACATTATGGTAATACTTATAAATAAAACTCTAACTATGTGTCCACTAACCATCTGTATATTCATCACATGTAAGGGGACGACTCTCACATTAATCCTTATATCTTATAGTTTATAAAAACTATAGTAAATAAACCTTCATTTAAAGGTTTCTCTTTTATATAAGAGTGGGAGTGAAGAATAAAATGAGATAATATAAAATATTTTAGCAATATTTTGCATTAGTTTTAAATGTGTGTGCAGGTAAAATTAAGATTACAATGAACCAGCTTTCTCTGGAGGTCTATCTCAAGGTTCATGAAAATCCCAGATATTTGGAGATAGTATTTCATTGGTCGGGTCGAAATTACTTGTCCTCTCTGTTCAAGTATATGCACAGGGGTAATCTGATACTGGTCATAACATCTACTTGCACCTGATAAAATTCTTTTGACCTGGTCTGTGTCCTGTTAAACCCCTTTAATAAGGGTTATGTGTTTTTTATATAAAAACAATATACTATAGTTTATAATTTTTATGAAACATATATATATATTTTATTTACATTCTATAAATTATATACACTTTTAAATAAAATGTATATATTTTTACATTATAAATTATAATAGGTTATTTTAATGTATTAAAATATAACCTCCCTAATATTATACAGAAGAAGAAATTCTAGAATTTCACATTCTAGATATACACAATAAGTTTTGGCTTCATTAAATTTGACGGTCAAATGACCATCATGGTAGACCAAACATAAGACAATATGACAGGTCCATTTAGACGTCAAATTTAAGACTCCTAGGTTCTAGGAAACTTTAATTGTGTTAAAATTGATGGTCAAATTTCCGTCACGATAGACAAAAAAAAAGCCATTATGACAGTCATTTAAACGTCAAATTTAATCTGGCCGAGATTTTTGTCTACATTAAATTTTTTTCTAGAAATTTGAAGTTGTTATGCATTCTTAAGGGTCTCTTCTTCACTTCTATATGGTCATAAATATTTTTTTATATAAATCTGAGGGTATAATGCAGAGCCCTTTATATTGTGGGTTATTATTTTGATCATGGAGAGGTTAATTAGTATGCATTGTAATGATAGAATTAGTTATGATCAAATAGTTTCTTTAGATCTATAAAATTTAGATATGATTCTATTAAAAGTATGTTGTCTTTATTATCGATAAATATGTATCTAACTCTATGGTACATTGTATATTATAATGAGATGTGTTTTACAAGTTTAGGAAAACAATGGCGTGCAACTATTTATTTCTTGAAAAAACCCATATCCTGAATGAAGCCAACTACAACATTTGGGTCGAAATAGAATTTGTGGCAATGAAACATTTGGATCTAATAGCATACTCATTGAGTTTCTGAATTTTTTCTGTACTAATAATTGTGGTGATTAGTAGAGCTGGTAGCGTCGATTTGTCACCCAAGAATTATTTATTGAATGCTATATGATGTATAGTAAGTGTCCTTTATCTATGTGTTAATATTCTCAATGTTGTGTGTTCTTAGCTTCCTTGCAATTGTAATTTTTCCTATGTACAAACACTAATTTTATGGATTTTCTATTATTGGAAATTGCAACATGTGAATTACAATATGAATTTTATATTTCTACGGTCTTAACTTATTATCTTGTTTTTCAGTCAAAGACATGGCCATATCTACATTCATCCCATATGATTATTTATTTAGTGAATGTAAATTGGTACTATTGAATGGTTTGTTGCGTGAGACACAAGCAAAATAGGATTTAAAGGAAAGTGTTACAAGTTTCTTTAAATCCACGATGTGCTTCTTTCCACCATATCCGAAGCAACCACAATATTGGGTTTCTTATATGCGGAAATGGAAAATGAAAAATGTGTGGAGTGTGTTAGAATATGTTGTATATTTTTCTTATTGTATACCCAGAAGTATACAGATGTGATTTTTTTATGTATAGATGTATATGGGTGGTGTCATATCCCATAACTTATGGGGAAGCATTATGGGTTGTTTTGTTAGCCCTTTGTTATGGCACCCATTTTTTGTAAAACAAATTTGAGGGTTTCCTATTGATGTACTTACATATAGCTAGACATGCACTATGGTAGAGCATTACTTGGAAGAACATTCTTGTATTGTAATTGGTTAAGTTAATGCAATAAGAGAGAGAAGTTACTGTGCTAGATTTTTTCCCAAAAGTTTTTCCCAAATATTTTTCCCAGGATAAACCTTGTGTTTATCATTTTGGTTTCTCTGTTTATCTTGAATATAATTATGTGAAGTATATCTTCTTGTTCATTTTCTTATTGGATTGATTCTATTAATTTTTTATAAGAGCTAGGTTTTAGCTTTTATGTGAAGAGATAGGGTTTCTAAGAGATGCGATATTTTTTTTTCGAGTGGGATCTCTTCAAGTGTAATTTTCACGTTGAAGAAAATTATGGGAAGCACAAGGATCAAGATTGAAAATTTTAATGGCCATCATTTTGTGTAATGGAAGCTCAAGATGGAAGATCTTCTTGTGGATAAGGATCAGTGGATTGATGTATATGGAGTCATGCCTGCGCGTATGAGGGTAGAGGACTAGAAAAAGATTGATAGGAAGGAAAGAAGTTCAAGTAGATTATGTCTATCAGATTCAATTTTGTTGAATGTTTCAAACGAGAAATATTTCTCAAGAATTATGGGAGGAGTTAGGGATTATGTATCAGAAAAAGTATCTGGTGAAAAAATTGTTTCTCTGAAATAAACTATATTCATTGAGAGAGAATGACGGAGTGTCCATTACAAAATATTTGAACATCTTTAATATTGTTGTAAATTAGTTGATGTGTTGATATTAATACAGAAAAAGAGCATAAATGTATTACTCTATTTTATTCTTTACTCGGATCTTGTGATAATCTAGTTATGTTCGTTACTAGTACTTCGAAAAAATTATTAGTTGAGGATGTAGCTACAAATTTACTATCATAAGAAATGATGAATAAATCCATTGAGGATTATAAATCCAAGGTTTCGTTGTAAGTGAGAGGTAAGGACAATCAAATTCCATAAATGAATCAAAGACTACAAAAAAGGATAAGAGGAAATGCTAGAACTATGGTAAAATGGGACATTTCAAGAAAAAATTTAGATACCTGAAGGTAGAAATGGGTAAGTCAATTGTTGATTGTAGATCTTCATATAAGAAACCCTCTAAGGAAGACTCAAAATATTTGTTCTTTATAGATTCCAACTCACATGCATGTGATGGTGCACAGTTGAGTGACTCAGGTTCCCCTTTTCATATGACTCGACACTGGGAATGGTTCTATGAATATGAAAATTATAGTGAAGGTGATGTATCTATGAGAGATAACTCAACATCGAAGATAATCAGTCATGGGAGATTCAAGATGATGTTTAAAGATGGAAGGATTAAAACCATTTTGGGTGTTATGCACATTGTAGATGTTGATGTACATGTAGCATTTAGTAAATATTGTTGTAAGATGGCTCAGGGTGTAATGGTATATTTGGATAGAGGCATCCATATGGAAACATTATTCAAGCTTGAGAAAAGCATTGTTACTGATGAGTGTAATGGCTCTATGGTTCTAGAGGATAAGAAAGCTTCACATCCAACTCCTACATCCACTGCAATGAAGGCAATGTTGTGGCATTAAAGGATAGAAAAAATCAGAGAGAAATTAGTTTTTTTTTTTAAATTAAAAGTTATGGTTGAAAGATTTTTTTAGTGTCCTTTAGATTTTCATTTTTTAGCATTATGTGTTTGAAAAATTAAATAGACAAAGGTTTCATAGTAATGTTACAAGATCAAAAGCAATTATAAATTTGATACTTTGTTATATGATTGATCCTTTAAAATTTCCATCAGTAGGAAAAGCCATGTTTTATGTTTTTGTTATAGATAATTAATCAAGAAAGACCTAGGTATATTTTATCTAAAATAAGTATGATATTTTCAATAAATTCTAAGCGCTTAAGATTCTTGTAGAAAATCTGACAAAAATGAAAATAAAAGTTTTGAGAAGTGACAATGGCATGGAATATTTCTCTAATTCCCTTGAGAAATTTTGTATAGAGTATGGAATAGAAATTAAGAAGACAACTACATATATGCCATATGAGAATGGAGTTGTATAATGTTTATGGGTAAATGTGGGAGTATGCTCAGTTACACAAGTTTGGCAATAAACTTCTTGGAACAAGAAGTGGAAACTATATGTTATTTGATTAATAGATGACTGACATCCACACTTGAAAATAAAAATCCATAAGAAGCATGTATTGGTAAGAGATCCTCTGTTGGACATTTATGTGTATTTTGTTATATTGCTTATATGTATATTTCAAAAGATAAGGTAAACAAGTTAGATAATAAATATAATAAATTTATATTTTTTAGATACTCTAATGGTGTAAAAGGATGCAAGTTATGGAATTTAGAAACACATGAGTTGTTTTTAGCTGTAATGTAATATTTAGACAACTCAAGGAGATTCCACAACATGAAGAAAAACCAAAAGGAGATTATGTTAAAATTGAGGAAGGTGAGTCTATGTCTTAATTTTATGCAAATACAAAAGATGAACCAAAAATATAGTTGTAAGGGGAAGATTTAGATGAAGAATATGATTAACCAAAAGATGATAAACAATAAAATCCTATCTTAAAAATATTAGATCAGTTGAGAATGGTATCTAAGAGGTATAGTCCTTCTGATTTCCGTTCTACTTTTGTTTTATGAATTTTGTTCTTTATTGGTGATGAACTCAAGAATGTGAAGAATGATTTTGTATAAAAACAAACTAAGTTTTGGAAAAAGGCTACAGAGCAATAAATGGAGTCCTTATATAAAAATAATACATGGGACTCAGTGATTTTTCATCCTAGAAGAAAATAGGTTGTCTATAAATGGTTGTTTAAGAAGAAGTATAATGTAGATAGGAAAATGAACAAGTATAAATATTTCCTTTTGGAAAAGGGATTCCCTTAGGTGGATGGGATCAATTGTTTTGATATTTTTTCTGTTATTTTTGAGTTATATTCTATAAAATTTATTCTTTCCATTTCTTCAACTTTCAATCTAGAAATAGAGTAGATGGATGTTAGAAAAACATTTTTACATGGTGAGATTGAAGAGGATGTTATGATATTTATGTTTACATTATAGTTTGGTATAAATACCGAAAGGTAAAAATATTGTTTGTTAGTTAATATTTAATAATTTTATATACAATATTAAATATCAGGTTAGAATTTATATTGAGAAGATATATTTTATTTTGTTGTAACAATATATCATAATCTATCGAGGGAAATTATTGTGAGAGAATAGTGGAGATTACATTTGATAATTATAGGAATCTTCTCCCTATATATTTGTAATCAATTCGTATGAATCAATATAGAGTAAAACTATGTTAAAAACAATTTTTTTATGTGCAAGAATGATCTGAAGCTAAGATTTGGTATCAGAGCGGATGATTCCGTTGACAGAAATAAGATCATTTATAAAGTATTTTTTTCGATGATGAAAGATTCATTTTATTTCGTAGGGGCAATTGTATTCTGCTTCACCCCTATGGATGAGGGAGAATATTTTTGAATAATTTTTCTATGCCTTTGGATCTCACCTCGCACCTTTTTTACCCCTACCTTGGATCTATAAAAACTGCGTGAGCAAGCATGTTGTATCAATGAAATTTTGTGAGGGGCATATTCAATTTTTCTATGGCCCTCGTTTATGTGTAGATTGAAATTTTGATCTTCCAATCCATTCCACCAAATCATTCTATGATGGCTGCTAGATGAGAGCTTCTACGAAGCTAATTTATGAAAACATGTAGATTTACAAGCTTATAACCTACATACTGCACAGTTAGCGATCCATTTGACCTAAAAACATTTATTTTTGAGTGCATGATCATCCATCCGTTGTTTTCCAGGTTATGGACATTTTGATGCCATGTGATTATGTTTCTGTGTAGTCGTGACTCCAGTATGTGTTTGTGTAGTTGAAGCGACTTGTGAATTGTGATGATTGTCATAATTTCTTAATTCATTTATTCACTATCATCCCATCATTGCAATAGAACTTGTTTTTAAAGAATGAATGCATTGGAATTTGTATTTGAGACTATTGGATTTATTAGGTGCATTTCGGATAAGTTTGTAAGGTAGATCAATTTGATTGAGTTCGGTACGATAGAAAAGTGACATGTGAGCATGAAAATCTACAAGCAAATATTCTTTGTACCTAACCTCCCGAGGTCGTGCCAAGACAACTGGTGGAAATGGAATATATACAGATACAGACAAACTAGCTGGGAAATCTTATATCCTTAATACGCAATAATGGAATCTGTGAATATAAGGAAAATAAGGCCCTCCTAACTTGAATTGGGGTAATGGATCATTTGAATATAGTAGGTACTCAGAGACTCTAATCAAAGTCAAGCTCTGGTGATATCCTATTTACTCGCTATTGGATATGTGTAAAGTGACTTATAGGTGCTTCGTGTATATTTCCAGACAAGGTTATGGAAAATGGTTATGAGATGTGTACAAGATACTCTGGAGTTTTATGGATGATTCTCTAGTCTAGTCTAGAAATTCTTAGCCTGACTGGCTGCTACATTTAATACAGAGAATTTTGTAATGATGTCTGGTGGAAGTGGCGAGGATTTGAATGTTAGTGTGCATAAACCAGTATCAATGTCTAATTGATCAGTAGGCTCGTTGGGTTGTGGGAGTTGTGGATCATAATCTTAATTTTGTGGTTTTGGCGAACCTCCTATGGTCATATGAGAAATCAATCTCTTCTTCCTGACTATCTAATAGTCATAAGCCATTTCAGCCTCTATGGTTAGAACTAGAAGCTGTGTAATTTTCTCATAATACCTTACAGGTGTTATAACAACTTTAATACATAAGCAAGTATCTATGTCAATGAGGAGGTCTCCTGTGTTGGGCTATGGAAATAAAGGATTGAAACCAAATATTTGTTCTCTTTCAAGTTCTTGTATGTTCATACGGATATCCTATCAAGGTAGTCTGTAGTTGGGGTGATTTGACCAGAATGTGTATGCCTTGTCGTCTTAAGTATTTAACTCTTTCAATTGTTCACTAACTGTGTGTAGGTTTACTATTGTTTGAACAAGATGAATCCTAAGGTCTTGATCTATATCAGCTAGTGTCATGGGTAGATTTGGTTGAGGCACTATCAGTTCAAGTACATATTCCCCGAGTTCTCTAGGTCCCATGATTTTCATGCAAAGATGATTAAATTTTAACTGAAACGAACAAAACTAATTATGAAATATGTATCTACACTATGCATTTATTCTTTTATTTTTGTATTTTCGATGAAGTATTTTAAATAAATTAAAAGAGAAGCTATTCTAATATATTTAGAAAATGGACAATTAATCTAGTAACAAAATCAAAACAAGCAAAGAAGCATGGTGTAGTTATTTTTCCTGTACAGTTGTGAGTTTATCCTAAATATCTAAATAACTAACTAATTTTAATCAAAAGACTCTTAATCATACCTCATAAGTGAGGAATGAATCATAGTTTCTCAGAAACTATTATTCCCCATAGCTTCCCTTACGATATTGAGAGTGAGCTCTAACTGAAATGAAATAATTTACTACTCTATTTGATATATTGTAATTATAACTTTGATAGCTCAAACCTGGAGTTTACAGAATAGTGGTAAATCTAGTTGTGTGTGTGACTTTGTCCCCGTAGTGTGATCTCCTCAATTTTTCATGTTCTCATGAATCCAGAAAGCGTGTATATGATAGTGTCAGTAGAAGAAGATACTCGAACAATGACAGCTTTGGATATAGACCGAATACAATGCAAGTAAGAGAGGGATAGTGCAAGTGAAAAGAGCTTGACTATGTAATTCCTACTAGGATTTATTGTGGGAATATGACAGAAATAAGCGGAGAATTCTGGAAACTATCGTTGGTGACTAAACAAAACCTGTAACTCTAAATGGATTCTATTCTAAAAATGAAACTACCTTATTCTAAATTGATTGCATGGAACAACAATTAAGTAAGATGAAACAAGAAGATCGAATGATCAGTAAATAGTAACAGAATGTTGATAATTGATGCAAAACATGAAACTATTGGAACTCTAAGAAAGAAATTCAAACAAACTGAATATTTAAACAGAGAAGGAGAGGGGCCATTTGCTTGAGAACAAGATGGCTATTTATAGCAATTGCATTTACCACAGGGTAACTCCCAATTGATCTCCTTTACTATAAACAAAGGGAAAACACTATTTACAGGGTGGCCAAAACATAAATACAAGCCAAAGTGGGTGAAGAATGTAGGTGAAAGTTGAATTTTTACTTTTGACGCATTCGTCAGAATGTTCTGGAAAATGTGCATAAGACCACTACCCTACACATTGTGGTGGTTACAGGACCACCACTGTGTCTTGGGTGGCAATCATGGGACCGTTGCCTAGGAAGGGCAGTGGTCCTATCATTTAAGATGAAAATACGAAGGAAAAGAGGGCAGAGAACATAACAAAACACACGGAGCTTGGAAAAAGCATTTGGGATGCAAACATACACTTGGAAAGGTTTTTCTAGATTCTGAACACCTTGCAAAGAGACCTAAATCATCATTGGGGTTTTTGTAACCTCTTTCTGGTAGTACAGTACCTACATTTTTGGGTAAGTACATATTTCCCCCTTGGAGAAGTGTTTTAACCATATAGAGGTATAAAATGGTGGGTCCGAGTATGGCTGTCCCAAAGTGGGGACTTAGAAGCTATACCTGACACGTCCATGTGTCAATACGTTTCCATCCAAATTCCCACTACCTGTAAAATGAAAAGAGGACTCAAGGGTAGATAGATAAAATAAATTGAGAAATAAAACTAAATTAAATTAATATGAAATGAGGACTTACCACTTGCACAGGTATTAGAACTTACCTCTGTCGACACTCCATTTCTGTGAAAAAAAACATTCAAAACCAAATTAGAATTCTATATATATTTAAAACTAGCTCATTTTACTATTAAAATTTTGTGATTTCTGAGCTCCGGGACCCACAGTGACCATTTTCAATGACAGCAAGTCATCGACTTATGAAGTCCTCAAGTTAGTTCTTCTCAATTTATCATTTTTAAACCTAAAAGATAGAAATGTAGAAATATTTGTATTGGGGGGGGTTATTTTCAAAAATTCTATTTTTAAATGAGTCTCTAGGGAGGGGGCACCTAAAGGGTAGGTTTTTATTTCATCTAAAATGATGCATTTTTGCATTTTTAAAAGAATTTTAGGGCTTTCGAGCCATTTGACGATTCGGGATAGGACCCCTGCCTTGCATAGAGTGGCGGTCATGGGACCGCTACCCCATGAAAGTAGTGGTTACAAGACTGCCAACGGTTTCAAACAGAATGCAAAAGGAGATGTTTTACTTTATTGGTTTTACATTTTTAGCATTTTTATATGTTTCTGATGATTTTTCCAGTTGGATTATGTTACTAACTTAATCTCTTTTTGTGTTTTGGGTGGATGCATAAGGAGGAGGAGTATATCATATGGAGCATAGAGAGTGTGTGTGATAGGCTCCTAGAAATGTTTGATGCATTGACCTAGGATGAGAGAGACACTTTGCAGTGGGCCGACATCTTGCATATGTCTCAGATTCCTGAAGTTGCTCCTTCCAGTTACATACTATGTGACTTATTCTCATATTGGGATGTCGATCGAAATACCTTCCGGTTACCAGGTACTAGGGGTGAGTGGACTATCACCCTTGATGATGTCTACCATATATTGGGGGTCCCAATTCTTGGGAGGTGGATGTATTTTAAGACACCAGTACCTAGATCCCAGATGGTCTAGTGGGCCACATACATGGGAGATGTCATTGTTTCCATGGGGTTGAATAAGGGGGTGAAGGTTTGCATCCTTGCCTTGTGGTTGATTGGAGACAAGGGAGGGGATACTCTTTTATACTATTGGGCTCCTATTATCACAAAAATTGAGGCACATGGCCACGTTTACACTTGGGGATCAGACATTCTTGGGACCACCTATCATGATTTGTATAGGGTTGTCAGATTACAGGGGCAGTCATTGAGTCACCCTACTCTAGTTATGAGTTGGGTGTATGAGCACATCATTCCTTATAAGAGAGGTGTACAGGTAGAGGATCCTAGGGCTGTCATGGCAGCGAGATGGATAGGGATGACCGTACTAAGGATACCACACCAGCAAGTGGATTCTTTGACTATTAAAGACATAGAGGCCACTCCTTATTACGCCATGATAGGGTTATGGGGAGAGGAGACACTCACATTGATCACTTTCCATACTACTAGGTAGCTGATAGATAGGATGAGGAAGTTGAAGATTCACCCCTTTGACAGAGTAACATAGCAGTTTGGCCTCCCCTATATTGATATGTTTCCTCTAGCGGGTCTAGTTTATAGATCTGTTCAGTAGGATAGGGGAGGTCTTAGAGGCCAAGGTTGGATCACAATAACTCCTTTGCGTTCCTATTGAAGCTAGGAGGGTGGTTCATGCCCAAGGGATAGCTACTACTCCTTGAGCACCTTTACTTTAGATCAGAGTTGGTCCTGCACATAGTGGAGATGAGCCCATTGATGTGGACTCAAAGTCCAAGGTGTTCACGGGGGAGGAGACATAGGAGGAGATGGAGGAGGGTGAGACCAGGGATAGCGGGATAGAGGAGGATGTCAATGATTCTGAGTGGCATGATACTCAGGTTATCTTATGGTCCGAGAGGAAGGAGGAGAGCACAGAGAAGGTGACCCTTATTTAAGAGGAGTTTCCTTCTCAGGACTTAGGGGGAGATGATGAGTTCATGGTAGGATGTCACTTTGTTCCAAATGTGACAGATGCACGATAGTGAGTGGCAACATCAGTAGCAGGTGCGGATCCTAGGGATACCACTTGGAGGCCTTGAGATCTAAGTGAGTTACTACTCTTTTCTCAATTTTTTTTAGTTAGAATTGTTTAGTTGATGCTTCCCTTTTGTTGTTTCATTTATTTTTGGTCATATTTTTGACAACTTTCTAACTTGTTTGTTTCCCATTTTTTATTTTGATTGACTACTGAGGGATGACGAGACTTTATTCACCAAGTGTGCGTGAATACTCTACTTCTCCCTTCGAAGGGTACTCGGGCCAAGATGAATAAGGATGTTGGGGATCCCTCGGTAGCTAGTAAACATACTGATGTCTTTGCCCCTGTCTGGAATGTGGAAAAGATCATGACCTCCCTTTGTACCATGCTGGCTGGATATGGGACTGTTGTGCGCTTGATGAGGAGGATTTTCTCTCACAGTGAGACCAAAGCTGCTAGCTATGATCGTGAGACCTTAATTCATTCAAATTGTTGTCATAGAAGGAGTCCTAGATGAGGTCATGCACCTTATGACAGATCTCATAGGGATTGAGAGATCATGGTCCTTTTTATAGTGATCTTTGGTTAGATATTTGTACGAGTATTTTTGTATTTTCTGGGATCATTGAGCATTTTGACCATGCCTTAGTGCATGATGGCATTGTACATAAAACACCATATATATATATATATATATATATATATATATTTCTCTTTTTGGATCTAAATCTTCTTGTGTCTAGAATTTTGTGATTCTCTTCTCATGTGTACACTAGATGTTTGTAGACTATTTGGCTTATATGCCTTTCAAAATGTATGTAAAGGATGAAAAATGATAACAAAAACTAAAGAAAATGCTTTACTTTTATTTTCTTTTGTAATGCTGCTATGTGATGATGTGAAACATATTGTAGTACTGAACTCTTGGCCTCTTTGGGAAATGTCTATTATTTCTTCTTATGTTGGCAAAACATGCTGAATTTATAGTGATAAAGAGATGAACTTGCCTCAATCCTAACGCCATGCAACTAGTAAGATGTGAGGGCTCAACAACAAGAGTTGGGAAGGACACAAATTGTATGAGTTTGACTTAATGGAATGACGAGAGATAGAAAAACTACTGACAGAAACCAAACTTATACGTACACACTTACCCTGCTCAAAAATACCACCAAGCTTAGGAAGCAACATACTTTCTAGTTCATCTAGACTTAGATCTATAAATGTAAACCTGGTTGAAAAAATATGGTTTTGAGCATTTGATCTCTTTGGAATTTGGATGCTTATTTTCACTTAATATAATTTGATTTTTATTTCTAAAAAAACCAAGATTCAGTAATTTGTGTGAATGGAACCCCCACACCCTGCCCCATGTCACTAGTAAGAAGCATGGGTTTTTCACCAAAGGTGGGATATTGGTGTGTAAGGGAACTTCTTTCCTTTCCTTACCTCGTAGAAATAGTAAGAGATGCGAGCTTATCACCATAGGTTGGTGGGGAAAAGAGGTGTGTAAAATTAAATATTTTGTTTACTTGGTATTCTTGATTCTATTTGATTTTGACACTTCTAATCCGTGATTTTGGGATATCCTTGTTTTAAAGAGACATAAGAGGGATAGATGTGACACCAAGAATCTTCTAGAACATACCGATGGTAAGAACAACTTCACCTAGTAGAAAGAAAGAGAAAAAACAAGTAGTGAGGCCTTGGTATGGTTTTCATCAATATTTGTTTGTCAAACTTGATGAAAAGATTCTGAAACTACTTGATGATGTTTGAAGAGATGTGATTTGAATGATTTTGCCAATATTTTCATAAATTTATAATAGATTACTTAAGAGTAAATTCCTTAACTACAATTTTTACAAAACGAGTGGACAAAATGAAACAACTAAGTGACTAATGCAATGTAGGTAGATATAATATACAAATGGTGACACTGATGTGTCATGTGTAAAACCATTTAAGATATAAGGAATTGACTGTTTCATTTAACTCCTAACCTTCTAATGTACACAAGAGATACGCACAGTTTCCATAGTCTTTCATGACTCGGTATGGGCCCAACCACTTGGGCCAGAATTTCCTTCCTTTGCCAATTTTCTTATCAATCCAGCTGTCTAGTCTTAGAACTAGATCTCCCTCATATATTTCTCACTCGTAAACTTTTTTGTTATATTACCGGCACATCCAGTCAGCATAGGCTTTGTGTCATTGTTTGGCATTTAGCTTGGCATCATCAAGGCTTTCTAGTTGAGAGAGGCATGCCTCTCTATAGGGGTCTTCTCCCAAAATCCCTTGTAAAGAGATGCGGAGACTAGGTATTTCGACCTCAAGCGGGAGAATTACTTCTGCCCCAAAATACTAATGAGAAGTGGGTTCCTCTTGTTGGTGTTCTTATTGAGGTTCTATGGGCCCACAAGGTCAGATATAATTTTAAATTACAATCTTGTTTGTTCTCCTTAACTGTTTTGAGGAGAATAGCCTTTAATGTTTTGTTTGTTGCTTCTGCTTGTCCATTGGCTTGAGGGTAGTAAAGAGAGTTCGTATGATGGTTTATTTTGAATTTTTCTACATAACTCACTGACCTCATCATTATGAAAGGATGTGTCATTATCTGAGATAATGACTTGTGGGACACCGTACCTGTAAATGATTTGGTTTAGAATGAACTTGGAAATTACGGAACCTCGTACGGTGGTGAGAGGCATGTCCTCTACCCATTTGGTAAAATACTCTATGGCCGTAGTTATAAAGTTATGGCCATCTGTCGATGAGGTAGATAATTTCCCTATCAAATCTAGACCCCACATGGAGAAAGGCCACGGGGTTGCTATTGGTTGTAGAGATTGTATTGGCATGTGAATTTCGTGGGAGAATTCTAGCATTTATGGCACTTACGTACAGACTGTATTGCATCATGTTCAAGAGTGGCTGAAAAATAGACCATCTAATGTATTTTGCTAGCAGTGCCGTGATAACCGAAGTGACCTCCACATATCCCACTGTGGGATTCATAAAGAATCTTCTTGGATTCTTCTGTGTCAACACATATTCGAAGCATGCCATCAAAGGCTTTACGATAGAGTACTTGTTCTAAAATAAAGTATTTAGCAACGATAATGTGTAATTGCCTTCTTTGTTGTGATATGGCACCTTCTGGGTATGTATGGTCAATAATAAAATTGATGATGTCAGTGTACTAAGGACATGTAGAGATGGGGGGCCTAGTTTCGATAAAGTATATACACTCATCGGGAAAGTCTAGATTTATTAGATCGCCTCCATCTAACGGATTGTAAGCTAAGCAGTCTAAAATGATTTTTTCCTTAACATATTTTTGTTTTATAAATTTTAATTCAAATTCACCCATTAAGGTTATGAAATGTCCATCCTTTTTAGGTAGAGACCCTTGCATGAGGAATGTTCATAAATGATGTGTCTTTACAATGACCCTTGTTTCTTGATTTAACATGTAATGTCTTATAAGTTTTGTTGCAAAGACTATGGCAAGGCATTCTCTCTCTACCTGTGTATAACGTGTTTCATAATAGAGAAAAATTCAGCTAATGAAATAGACTACATGTTCTCATTTACCATTGTCTTCTTGAGCCAGAATGTAGGCTAGTGAGACATCAGTAGCCCATGAGTATAGGATCAAAGGATGATCTAGTCTAGGAGGCATTAGCATGGGTAGAGACAACAACAATCATTTAACTACTTCGAAGGCCTCGTTGCATTCTTCTATCTAATCAATGTTATAATCTTTCGTTAATATAATGTTGATTAGATGAATAGTAAAACTTAAATTCGGGATGAACCTTCAGATTGCACCAAGTTTCCCAAGAAAGGGTCTGATACCAGACTGGTCCAATGGTGGAATCATTTCAAGGACAGCCTAGATTTAGGCTGGATCAACATCAATCCCTCGTGAGGATATAATGTAACCTAGAAGCTTGCCTCTTGTCACACCAAATATGCATTTCTCTAGGTTCAATGTGATTCCATATTCAATCAATCGTGAGAAGATGATATGAAGTACTTCTGGGTGATCACAACACTTCTTGGCCTTGGCCAACAAGTCATCCATATAGGATTCCACAATTTTATGGATACGATCATGGAATATGTATGTCATTGCCCGCTGGTATGTAGCGCCGACATTCTTAAGACCGAACGACATGATAGCGTATCAATAAGTTCCCTAGGGAGTTATAAACATGGTTTTGGCTTGATCCTATTCAGATATTTTAATCTAATTATGCCTTGAAAACCCATCCATGAGGGAGAATAGTTCAAATCCAGCTATTGCATCAACAATGATGTCAATGAATGGTAACTAGAAGTAATCCTTGGGACAAGCTTTGTTAATATCCTGAAAGTCTATGTAAATGCGTATCTTCCCATTCTTTTTTAGAACAGGGATGATATTAGATACCCATTGTGAATAGTTAACGGGTTTGATGAATCCCACTTGGAGAAGTTTCATTACTTCTTCTTTTACCATGAGAGTCACTTTTGGCTTCATTGATCTTGACTTTTGTTTAATTAGGTTTACATCTGGTTTGGTGATGAGATTATGTACCGTGATATGTGGTGTAATTCCTGTCATTTCTTCGTAGTTAAATGTAAAATATTTTTGATGTTCTTTGAGGATTTGGGTATGCTTTTCTATCTCCTCTGGAGTTAACGAAGATCCCAATTTCAAAAAATTTAGTTCTTCCTCCATTCCAATGTTTATGTCAATTGTTTCTTCAATTAAAGAAGTGTTTCCTTCTTCAAATTCAGGCGGGGCCAAGGCTAGTTCAAAAATTTCTCCATTCTCTAACTCGTAGATAGCGAGATCCTTTATGAAGGAGACTCTAGCATTGGATTTCCAAAATAGGAAGAGGAATGTGGTATTAGGGAAATATCCACTATGTGGTGAGTGATATGTAGCTCCGCATATGCGTTTAGATATTTGAGAGTGACTCCAACACCGTCAAAGTTTATCCAAGATATCAAAATCATTCTTAGCTTCTTTATGAGTCGCAAGTAGGTTTGTTAGTATTTTACGCACTAATGGTTCAGTACAAAGTGATATTGTGAAACTTGTATCTTCGAAGTCACTGTTTGGAGTGAAATGGGAAGCTTGAGGTTGCTATTGAATCTACAAGGAGGTTCTGTTCTCATGGGATTTCTTACATTGATATGAATTTGAATCCCTTACTTAGATCTAGTATCGTCGTTATTATAGTTGTAAATGTTTAGCTCTAGTATCATATACCTCAGACACTTAGTTTACAACCAGTTGTGAGTCTCCTAGTACTCTAATGTTATCGACACCCATTCTTTTGGCTAGGATGAGACCAAGGAGGAGGGGCTTCGTACTCCGCCCAATTTTTTGTACACTCAAAGTTTAATTTAAAGCCAACACGAAGGATATTTCCCTCAGGAGAAGTAAAGATCACTACTTCCCCAGCTCTAAAGTGACATCTAGCTCCATAAAAGTGGAGAGTCCAATATTTTCTTGTGAAAATGGATGTTTTGGATATTCACCGTGTCTGTTTCTTCTGCCTCGGTTACTTCTACCATACAAACTTCATCAGATGGGAAGAGAAGCAATTCCTAGGGTTTATCCCATACCCATAGAATCAAATGGTAGGAGGATAGGTAGATCTTTCTCTAGCAATTCTACAATTTTTGTGGTTTTCCATAATGACATCATTTCTATGACGTTAGTCTCATTTTTGAGTGCTGGAATGCCCTCGAATAGATTTGTAATTTCCAATTTTGTGGTTGGTATCAACTTCTCTTCTAGTTTTGAATTAATTGGTTTGCTAAGTTGATTCATTGGGAGTTAAAACTTAGAGTGTACACCTAGTCTTTTCTTCAATTTATCTAGTTGTATATCGAAGGCTTTTGGGTCACCTTGTGCCACAAATATTTTCCCTAAGTGCAAAAATCTTATTTCTTGGAATAATGTGGAAGGGATTGCCTTCATGTGGTGTATCCATGGTTGACCGAGGATCATATTATAGTTGGTTTCCTGATCTATAATATAAAATTTGGTGAGGACCTCTTGGGTCCTAAGGTGACTGGTAAAACTATGGTTTTAATTGAAGTGGCTTTGAGGCTATCATAACCTATTAGTGTATTTCGTGTTGTGGAACAATTTGTTTCTCCATATCCTAGATTTTGAAGGAAAGTGAAGTGGACTATGTTAATTTTTGCCCCATTTTCAATCATTTCACATTTAACATAATTATTGTAAACCCATACTCGTAAATTTAAATTTGGGTCACCTCTTCATGTAATTTCAGCGTCCATTGGCATTTTTCTTATAACAAATATAAACTCAGTATCCCTATCTGCCTGCCCTGGATGGTAGACGTCAAATTCAAAATGGTTTACTTGCATTTTTGGAGGAGGAGTGATGCTAATTAAATGACCAAGGCCTATGCTTCTTAGAGAGCAGCCCTATGGCGGGAGATTTTTTTAACAAATCCAAAAAGGAGATGTGGGAGAAGGTCTTCGTTAAGTCATTAATTAAATCATAAGTTCCTATGGGTTTTACCAAAGTTTGTTGAATGTTGTCTAGTTATAATGGATATCTTGGAAATGGTTTACAAGAATAATCCCGTGTTCTTGTTATGGCTTTTACGGGTAGCTTGGTGTCTAACTCTACCAGACAAACTATCTTGGTTTGCGGTTGAGTTCCTAATTGGGGTGCGACCAGTGGATTTAATGAAGTTGAAGATTCATGATCATTATTTCATGTTATAATACCCTTATTCGTTCCACTTGAATCTAACCTGTTATTGTTAGTATGATTTGGGAGCGGATCGTTAAAGATCTTGAGGGGTGCATTGTGAGGGGAAACTTCCCCTGTGTAAGTGTTTGGCGCGGGTACTACAAAATTTGCTAAGAACATATCTATAAAGAGTTGTCTTTGGTCTTCCAGAAAATGCTGCATGAATTTATCGTAGTCACGAAAAGTCCTAGTATCATGGCCTTGAACCTTGTGGAAACCACAATACAAATTGGGATTATAATTTCGATGTTGTTGATTTGAAACCTGTTGTGACCCAAAATTCTGATAAGGTTGTTGGTTGTTAGAGTTAAAATTTTGAGGCTATTACCTTTTGTTTTGACTCTGATATCCAGTTGGGTTTTGATTTGAACCTTATGTTTGGATTTTCCATTGTTGTTGTTTTTGTTTTTGTTGTCTTGGTGGACGATTAAAATCCACCGCGTTGATTGTTGGTGTAAATTTTTTATTTCGCTGATTGTTAACGGGTGGCGAAATGTTCACAACATTTTCTTTTTTAACTTGGTCTATTACTCCATCTGTTGTAACCCTACGGTTTTTGTTAAGCATTTTAGGTCCTTTATTGGTATTCCTAGTACTAGGATAGGCCGTAGTGTTTTGATTGGGAGTGATTAATTTCCCTTTTGTTCCATATGTCTTAGGTCCACTATCTATTGCTACTTGGACAATTCAGAGAGCACTCTCGAGTACTTCATCATAAGTTCTTAATGGGAACTTCTGGACTTCTTACTTTATCTCTCTATTGAGGGATTGAATGAATAAATCACATAGTTCCATATGATCCATGTTTGGAGCACTTGCTGATGAGTAGAGAACCGTATACCATCTTTGAATAAAATGAGCAGCAGATTCATTATGCTCTTTTTTAATATGCAAGAATTCCCTAATTCCTGTTCTCAATAATTTGTTCATATCAAAAGCCTTCATGAATGCTCACACGAGTTGTTTAAATGAGTGTATCGAGGCTTTAGGTATTCTGTAGTACCAATCAAGTGCAATACTCTCCAAGGTTTTAGGGAATATATTAGTAACAACCCCATCCCAAGGGAGTAATTCCAATATGGCTATGACATAGGCCTTAATGTGTGCATTTGGATCTGCCTCCCCTTTGTATTTGAGTAAATTTGGAAGAGGTCTTGGAAGCATGACACTTTACATGGTGAAGTCTAGGGGCTCTTTTAAATATTCTTAGTAAGTCCCTACTGCATAGGCTTTGACTATTCATGGTGTTTACTGAGGGGGTGGGGGTGGAATGGGTTGTTGATATGGCATAGCATATGTATTTGCAGGGGCATAAGGGAATCCTTGTGGTTGAACGAACATCTTGTAAGAGGAGAACATCTCTCGCTATGGTGATTTTGAATAAAGGTTTAAGTAGGGAGGAGCATTACTCTGGTATGGGTTGTTTGGTGCTAAGCCGAGAGGTATCATATTTTCAACTGGATCGGCGTTTGAAAACATTGTTCTAGTTTGTGTTTGCTGTGGATAGTTATACGAATGTTGAGGAGGCATGTCTAACATACCTATCCCTGTAAGGAGGTCAACCTGGCTAGGATGATGCAGAGGGTTGGGGATTCCTGCTTGCCTGAAATATGAATTTTGATTTGCTTGAGCAAGTTCCAATCATCTAACTTTCACAACTAAGGCTGAAATGACCTTGATTGGTGAAGACACGGTGTTTTGCCTTAATGTCATTTTTTGTACACCTTAAGGTTCCAAAGGGGTATGATACCTTGCTATGACTTGATCATTACCCTGCCAAGGTTAACCAAGAGTATTTCCCATATGTGGAGGAATGGGGTTTTTTCTTAGAGTAGGGTATCAGGTTGTGTTTGCAAACTCCCTATAGTTGGTTACATGTTTTGGATGTGTTGTTTGCTTCTAGCGTAGCATGCTAAATACTCCTAATCTAAAATTGGGAGTGGATCTAACTGTCTAATGATTTTTGGTCTAAACAAAAACCGTAGGAGATGAAATGGATTCTCCAGTAAACGTCATATTGTTAGAGCCTGAGGGCTATGGTTGTTGCGTTTGTGCAAGCTGATCTAACTCTTCAATTAAGAATGAAGAACTAGAGCTAGTTCTTTGAGGGGGGAGTTTGTGACGACAAGTAATCACTTGAATAGTTGTCAGTCCATGCAGAAAGTTTTCTTCAAGACCTGAGAGAGGTCTACCATATGCATCGTATCCTGACATATTCAAAGGGTATATTCAAAGGGTATATGAATACCCATAAAATAATGGGAAAGAGAAAAGGTGAAGGAAAGAAAGAAATTAAAATAAAAGGGGAACAATTGCTTGTTATTGGCGGGTTCACCCAATTTTGTACAATAGAAAAGTGATATGCAAGCATCAAAATCTACAAGAAACTCTTATTCGTACCTGACCTCCCGAGGTCGTGCTGAGACAGCCGGTGGAAATGGAATATATACGGATATAGATAAACTAGTTAGGTAATTTTATATCCTCAATACACAATAATGGAATCTGCGAATCTAAGGAAAAGAAGGCCCCGAGGCCCTCCTAACCTGAATTGGGGTAATGGATCGTTCAGATATAATAGCTTCTCAGAGGCTCCAACCAATGGCGAGCTCTATAGAGATCCTATTTATTGGCTGTTGGATACGTGGAAACTGACCTGTAGATGCTTCGTGTATATTTCCAGACAAGGTCATGGAAGTTGGTTATGAGAAGTGTAGTGGATCCTTTGAATTTTTATGGATGATTGTTTGGTCTAGTCCAGAAATCCCTAGCCTGATTGGCTGCTACGTTTAATACGTGGAGAATTGTGTAATGATGTTTTGTGGAAGTGGTGAGGATCTTAATATTAGTGTGTGTAAACCAATGTCAATGTCTGATTGATCAGTAGGCCTGTTGGGTTATGGGAGATGTGGATCAAAACCATAAGTTTGTGGTTGTGGCAGACGTCCTATGGTCATATGAGGAGTCAATCTCTTCTCCTGAATATGTAATAGTCATAAGCCTTTTAAGCCTTTATGTTTAGAACTAGAAGTTGTGTAATTTTCTCAGAATATCTTATAGGTGTTCTGGTAACTTGAATACGTAAGCCAATATCTATGTCGATGAGGAGGTCTCCTACATTGGGTCGTGGAACTAAAGGATCACAACCAAATATTTTTTATTTTTTGAGTTCTTGTATGGTCATACGGATATCCTATCAAGGCAGTCTGAAGTTGGGGTGATTTTCCCAGAATGTGTATGCCTTGTCATGTTCAGTATTTAACTCTTTAAATTGTTCACTAACAACTCGTAGGTTTACTATTGTCTGAAAACCTGAATCTTAAGGTCTTGATCTATATCATCTAGTGTCATGGGGGTATTTGGTTGAGTCACTATCGGTTCAAATACGTATTCCATGAGTTCTCTAGGTCCCATGATAATCATGCAAAGATGGTTCAATTTTAACTGAAATGAAAAAAACTAATTATGAAAGATGTATCTACACTATCCATATAGTCTTTTATTTCTGTATTTTTTATGAAGTATTTTAATGAAATTAAAAGAGTAGCTATTATAATATATTCATAAATTGTACAATTAATCTAGTAACAGAATCTAAACAAACAAAGTATCCTGGTGTAGCTATTTGCCTATGCAATTGTGAGTTTATCCTAGATATCTAAATAACTAACTAGTTTTTATCGAAAGACTCTCAATCCTACCTCAGAAGTGAGGAACGAATCATAGTTTCTCAGAAACTATCATTCCCCATAGCTTCTCTGGTGATATTGAGAGCGAGCTCTAACTGAAATGAAATAATTTACTACTCTATTTGATATATTGTAATTACAACTTTGATATCTCAAACCTAGAGTTTACAAAATAGTGGCAAATCTAGTTGTGTCTGTGAATTTGTCCCCGCAGTGTGATTTCCTCATTCCTTCATGTTCTCATGAATCTAGAAAGCGTGTATATGATAGTGTCAGTAGAAGAAGATACTCGAACAATGATTGGATATAGACCAAATACAATGAAAGTAAGAGAGGGATAGTGCAAGTGAACAAAGATTGACTATGAAATTCCTAGGAGGATTTACTGCGGGTATATGACACAAATATGTTGAGAATTATGGAAACTACCTTTTGTGAAAAAACAAAACCTGCAACTCTAAATGGATTCTATTCTAAAAATTAAAATACATTATTCTAAACTGATTGTATGGAACATCAATTAAGTAAGATGAAACAAGAAGATCAAATGATATTTAAAAAGTAAAGGAAGGATGATAATTGATGCAAAACATGAAACTATTAGAACTCTAAGCAATAACTTCAAACAAACTGAATATTTAAACAGAGAAGGAGAGGGGCCATTTGCTTGAGAACAAGCTGGCTATTTATAGCAATTGCATTTACCATAGAGTAACTCCCAATTGATCTCCTTCGCTATAAACAAAGGGAAACACTATGTATAGGGTAAGAAAAACATAAATGGAAGCCAAAGTGGGTGAAGAATGCGGGTGAAAGTTAAATTTTTATGTTTGATGCATTCATCGGAATGTTCTGGAAAACATGCACAGGACCACCGCCTTGCACAAGGTGGCAGTTACAGGACCGTTGTTTTGTCCTTGGTGGTGGTGATGGGACCACCACCCAGGCAGGGCAGAAGTCCTATCACTTAAGACCAAAATGAAAAGGAAAAGGGGGCAGAGGATAGAACGAAACACACAGAGCTTGGAAAAAACATGTGGGATGCAAACATACACTTGGTGAGCTTTTTATGGATTTCAAACACCTTGCAAAGAGATGTGAATCATCATTTGGGTTTCTATACCCTCTTTCCAGCAGTAGAGTACCTAAATTTTTGGGTACGTACAAGTTTCAATTTGAAATTTTACAATTTTGAGAACAAAACAACTGTGAAAGCTTTAAACTTGGTTCTGTCAAGTTTTGAATAATTTCCTTTAAGCGTTTTGGTCTAATTAAACTCATTTATATTATGGCATGTTCAATTTTAATGTTTCATTATTATTTCTGGATTGTAGGTTCAGTCTGTTCATTTATGGTAAAATTTAGAGAGTTTAACGTGAAGCAAAAATGAAAACAACAAAATTTTCTATATGGTTCTCATTTTACTTGCCTTGTAATTGAATTTATGTCATGCTAGTTTCAAAAAGGTTTCATTCCATCAATAAAATTATAAAGACAATAATGTAACTTTTATTCTTTTCAAAATCATATATTATATACACGACAGAATAATACAGTTTCTCCTAACGTGTTTCACTTTTGCACTTTCCAAATAGGGATTTCATAGTGCATGTTAAACACATATTTCCAATGTAAATAATATCATATGAACAAGGAAAACACTTCTATTAGTTCAAATGAAACTCTTACAACTTCCTTTCCAATTGATTTCAAAATACATATCATTATTTCACATTCTTTCCAACAACAGAATAAAGAGTATAGCTCTTTTACATTTTAAATTTCAGCATTCCTTGTCAATACAAAGTATCTTTCCATTAAAAAGAATATATAAATCATCCACTTTAAATTGGGAAAGGGATACAATAAGATTTCATTTCACAAGGGACTGTCAAACTGTCTTTTTCTCAGCTCCAGAACAACAACATGCGTATTTCTCATTCTTCCAAATTGTGATCACAACAAGGGTAGGGGAAAGGAAACACTCTCCACCTAAACAAGACATACAAGTAAGAGGATAATACATCCTTCTTCATTATCCCCTAAGCCCTAACCATAATGCAATAAAATATGTGATCCAACTCATGGCAATAACTGGCTTCCACAAACACACAAGCATCACTGTCACAATAAAAACATAGTCCAAAACAAAATGTTGTTTAAAACTACATTAAAGCATGACAAACAATAATAAGGCTTCCTCAAGCAAGCCAAAGGAGCAAGAAACTATGGGGTATGATTCTTATGTGTCCCAAAAGGGGAAATGGATATCACCACCTGAATTACAAAATGCCAAAATATAGTATATCAAATCCCTTACATTCCTTATGCCTCCCCAAACTACCCCTTATTCCTCAAATTTCCTTATGCCTCCCCAACCTCTTATGGCACCCCATAACAAGTAAAGAAATGCAAGCTCTTTCTTTGTAAGGTGGAACCCAAATCCCAACTCCATCCACCCTTATACCTCCTTAAACCACACTTGTGCCTCCCACAAAGTAAACCCCATAGTGTTCTCCTACACCATTCCTAGGCCATCTACCCAAAAACCCACAAACATGTTAAAAAATTCATACATTAACATTTATATTCATAGTAGAAGAGCACTTCAAGAGCCAAGCTCCTACCTCTCTATGATGGATTTGTTCTAAGTTCCAAAACAACAAGCTTTATCCCAATCCAAGTAGTCCAAAACAGCCAAGCACAAGCATGCAACAATCTTCCAAAAAAATCTTCAAAGAAAGAGCTCCAAAACAAAAAAATAATTCACCCCAAATTGAAGTCTCCAAAGTGAATCAACCCAAACAAGGCAAATAATTTGAATTTTATAGAAGAGGGAACGGAAGAGGATGAGGTGGATCCATGCAAGATGCCACATCACACATCCTCAACCCTAACCCCAAAAGTTAACCTCATCATCCAAAGCATAATAAATAGGTGGGTGAATAAAATCAAAGTTTACTTACACACTCAAATCCAACCCACACCCCAAAGGACTGAAATTAAATCATGTAAGAAAAGTTTAATTAAAACATGCAAATTTCCTTGTCAAAAATCATTACAAAATTTCGATCATAACTCTCCAACCGTAGGTATGGTTGGTAATTAAATTTAAGAGGTATGGGAAAATTTTAACTTGTCCCACAAGCCTGAAAAATCATCCTCCAAGGACAATTTCAAATTTCCAAGAAGGTGGAGTGTTTCATATTCAAACATTAACTTACACATCACTTACACATCTCTTACAACACTTTAAATCAAGGCCAACAACTCTATTAATTACTTTCTTATGACCTCTTTTATTTAGTTAATATTAACAACATGCTTACCCACAATATTAATACAACATTTAATAAATAAAGAAAAGGGAAAATACGTCACAAAATAAACACATGCAACATTTAAACAAAAGGGTCAAATAAATAAAAACACATAACCCCTTGGTCACATTTAAAGGTGATCTCCCCCATGGGAATCCGTAACACACACAAACATGCACAAGCAAATACTAGTTACCATGGTGACCTTGTTGAATTCATCTAGTAATCCAATGTGGTTAGTCTCCAATCCCCTGATGTTTGTTGTGATATTTTTTCCTGAAAAACACAAATAACTCCTTCAGCCTCGTGGCCATATCAGAACATCCAAAATAATATAATTAAAATTTCCAAAATTATCTAGATATATGGATCACAACAACATCCAAGCAACCAACAAGATCATTTGTAATTTTACTCAACCACTATATCATCATCAAATAATTTCCATTTCTAGGTCTAATCACAATATCTAAATATCACATGTTCAAGCAACATCCATAGTCTAATAATGTAAAATAGTATATCAACATCAATATCCAAAGTGCCTCTAATAATCATAATGCATCAGAACTGAATAAATTCAACAATAATCCATGCTCTAACATCTAACACCATACTATAATAAGGTCCATAATAAAGTCCATAATATAACTAGCAGTATCATGATTAGTATAAAAAAAGGTGTCAAATGGAAGTGGGCATTACATCCCCCTCCCCTTAGACATGACTTCCTCCTAGAAGTCACTGGAACAAATGTTGAAACTGAACTCATAGAAAAGTAGCATCCTCCGATGTAGCTGCAGTCTCATTATATCTGTCCCACAATAACTAGACCTAATTAGAATCTCTATCTTAAAGGCCCAGGGTCTTGCAATCTAGGATGAAAATAGGCTCCACCATCACCTACCCCTTATCTTGCACTAGCAACGATGTCCAATCTAACACATGAGAAGGATATACAACATATCTCCTAATAACTCAAACATGAAATGCTCCAAGATATCCAAAGGACCCATGAATCTAGGATCTAACTTAGAACCTTTTCCATAACGGATAGGGCTCTTGTATGGCCTGACACGAAGCAAAACCTTCATGCCCACATCAAAACTACGGTTTATCCTATGTTTATATGCATACTTATTCTTCCTATCATGTGCCTCCTATAGTCTTTGTTTGATAAAAAACACCTGCTGCTCCATGTCCTGCAACAAAGTTTATCCAAGAGAAACCCATTCCTCTAACCTATCCCAACTAAGAGGTGTCTTGCACTCTCTGCCATAAAAATCCTGAAAAGGAGCCATTCCTATAGAACTCTGAAAACTATTACTGTAGGCGAAATCCACCAAGTACAGGTACTCCTCCCACCTGGACTATTGATCCATCACATACATCCTGAGCATATCCTCTAAAATCTAATTCACCCACTTAGTCTATACATTTATCTTGAGGTGATATGTTGTGTTGAAGTCGATTCTCATCCCAAGGGCATGCTGCATGGTAGTCAAGAAATGGGAAGTATACAAAGGATCGTGGTTACTAATGATATTCCACATAATCTCATGCAACCTGAAAATCTCAACGAGATATACCCATGCCACTACACTAACCATATAAGTGGTCTTCACTGGAGAAAAGTGAGCCACTATTTTCAGTTTATCAACCCTTACCATGATGGCGTTGTGGTGATATCTCGACATCGATAGCCCAAGAATGAAATCCATGGAAATGGTGTCCCACTTCCATTCTGGTATAGAATGAGGAAATAGAAGGTCAACTGGATGTTGATGCTCAGCCCTCACTTTCCTGGCACTCTAAACAGTGTGACACAAACTGAGCCATGTCTCTACAAAGTACTCTCTACTGATACAATTGTCTCAAAGTAGTGTGCATCTTCTTCACCCTAGGATGGGTTGAATAGGATGCACGATGAGCCTCTATCAATATGTCCTACCTTAATCCTCATGGAACATAAATCTGACCTTTGTGCCTGAGAAATCCATCTACCTCTAGTGAGAAACCATCAGGTTATTACTTCCCCTTGAGGGGTCTCTGAGACTCGATCTCTCTTGAACTTGTGCAATGTAGAAGTTGTCAAGAGGAAGCTACTGAAGAACCCTTATATGTAAATTTGTGCCCACCGAAGTAGCCATAACCACATGTCTCTATCTTCTAAGAGTGTCTACCACCACACTCTCCTTCCCTTTTAGATTCTCTATCTCCATATCATACTTACAAAATAACTACATCCAACACCGCTTACAAGTGTTGAGATTGGGTTACATGAAGAGGTGGTGAAGACTCAAGTGATATGTCCTAAGTGTGAATCTCTGACCAAGAAAAATTTCCTCCATCCAACCAAAGTGTGCACAACTGCCGCAAGCTCAATATAATAAGCTAGATAATTAAGCTCGTAATCCATGAGTTTGTGAGACTCAAAAGCCACTACTCTGCCCTCATGCATCAACACACCTCCAAGTCCTGCTAAACAAGCATCTGTGTAAATGAAAAATATTACTGGAATGTTATCTAGATAATTCTTACACTTTTGTTAGTCCTACCCCTGTTGGGTTAGCTTGCTTAGTTGTACTAATTATGTGGAGTTAGCTTACTAGTTGTGTTGAGTTAGCTTCTTATTTATGTGGAGTTAGCTTACTAGTCTTTTGAAGTTAACTTAACTACCAGTATTCAGTTAGTGGGAGTTCTTCACCACTGATTTAGGTAGTAGTTGCACTTCCCTCCTCCTATATGTACATCTTTCTTATTAAATAAGCATAAAAAGTCATTCTATTGTAATGTATTAAGTATTATGGATTATGATGGATTTCCATATATGGTATTTTAGCTCTTTTGTTTTTCAAATCTAATGTGGTGTGCTATTATCATCTGATATTTCGGCTTGGAACAATATTCTTATTGTTTCTTTCATGGGATCAAAGCCATAGATGATGTAGACATCCAGTAAGTTTTTCTTTGCAAGCAAGGTTTATCATTTTTTTCATCGATATGAATTTTGTTAGTAATTTTCTGTAGAATGCATTTTTATGCAAAACAGAGTGCCGCATCGGATTTGGAAGGTGCCAAAACCATAGAATCGACTGTAAACTCAGCCATGTTTTGAGAAAGTCAAATCTGGGTGCATTCTTTTATCCATTGGATATAAGCATGTACCTTTCAAGATGCACTCTTTCACCCTTTGGGTATTTTGGTTTTGGATGGAATTTTTTATCCACTAGACGTAGAGTTGTACCCTCTTGGTGCATTCTTTTATCCATTGGATATAAGCATGTACCTTTCAGATGCATTCTTTTACCCTTTAGATATCTTTAGTTTTGGATGTAGTCTTTTATCCATTTGATAAAGATTTGTACACTATGGGTGCATTCTTTTATCCATTAGATATAAGCATGTTTACCTTCCAGATGCATTCATTTGACCGTCTTGGTATTTTTGTGTTAGATGTAGTCTTTTATCCACTGGATGCATAGAGTTGTACCCTCCTGGGTGCATTCTTTTATCCATTGGATATACGTGTGTACCTTCCGGATGCATTCTTTTATCCATCTAGACACAAATGTATACCCACTGGGTGCATTCTTTCATCAATTGGGTATTAATGTGTACCCTCCATTGGATCCAACAATGATTTACCCTCTGGACATTTAGGTTTTGGGAGTAGGATTTTATCCTTTGGATCATTGAGTATGTACTCATGTGGATGCACTCTTTTACCCTTTGGACATTTGGGTGTCACGTGTACCTTTCAAAAATATCAGCATTAAAATATTATTTTAATAGCAAAACCTTGTAGGGCTCATAAGCTTTTGATCCATAGCTCAGATTAAGGTGATCATTTTACCCTTTGAGATCTACACATTGGTGTGCTATTATCATCTAAGATCCTATCTTGGAATAATCTTCTTATCATTCCTTTCATGGTATCAGAGCTACACAACTTTCCATCACACCAAAAGCTCAAACTGATGGTGGAGAGGGATCTCATCATGTTAATCTATTGTTACACCAATACCCTCGGATTACGATGGAACTGGGTATACACCCAATCAGGCCCAACAAAATTAGGAGGCAGTGAGACTAGGAATTTCTAGGGATGTCACCCATCCCAGAACTACTCTGGGGATGGCGCGCTTATACACATATTTCAAATGTAAAAGGTATTGTTACTCATTGTAATATTTACATGCACTCAATTATAAAGTGTCCAAATTCAGAAGGGTGTTCGTGATCACTTGTGGACATAATTTCAGTTGAGTCTAATGTCCTAAATTTTTGGGTATTGCATTCTTGTATCTATGGGTGTATACATTTCTATCTCTCTTGTTTGTTGAGATATTTTGGATCTGTATTTTCAAAACTTTTTTTTGACATGATGATAGTTTCTCTTATGGGGGAGCTATTCTAGATAGATCCTAGTGTTAGTTTGTAAGTGTTCAAGTAGCTGATTTTTGACAACTGATACAAATCTGTAGTGTCACTCTACCCATTCTAGCAGTATGGGAGGGTGTGGTGTTGATACTGTTTCTTTAGGTTTCGTGTCCTTGCCTTATTACCTTAGATTTTCTTGGATTGTGGCACTCCTATTTATTTGGATCTCATGTCCTTCACCTTGTTTCCTTTGTTGTTCTTTGCATCGTGGCACACCTATTTTTAGCATTTTCTCAAATTATGTTTGTTGTTTGTTTTTCACTTTCGACATCACTCTGTTGAAATTCTCCTTGCATTGGAGCTATTCTGGTGAATCCCAGTGTCAGTTGTTTTTGAGTTCTATGATCAAGCAAGTGGATTCAAAACATAGTGTGCACCACACTTCTTCAATATTGTATGAGTTTTTGGAGTCGAGCTTCTGAGGATATCTTGCATCAGGATTTTTCCCTCTTTACTTTTTTATTACTGGTTTTGGGTAACTTGCGGTGTCTAATTTTCCCAGTTATTGTACATGGGTACCTCATCAGGCCTTGTAGTCTGGGACCCACATTCTTTTCCACCCACCTAAGCTATGCTTATGGGAGGGTGTTAGTTTAGGTTATTATTAATCCTTTTATTTATTTATTAGGATAATTCTTACACTTCTGTTAGCCCTACACTTGTTGGGTTAGCTTACTTAGGTGTACTAGTTGTGTGGAGTTAGCTTACTGGTCTGTGTTGTAGTTAACTAACTACCAGTATCAATTAGTGGGAGTTAGCTTCACCACTCATTTAGGTAGTAGTTGCACTTCCCTTCTCCTATATGTACAATCTTTCTTATTGAATAATTCAAGTCATTCTATTGTAATGTATTGAGCATTATGGATTATGATGGATTTCCATATATGGTATTTTAGCTCTTTTGTTTTGTAAATCTAATGTGGTGTACTATCCCTCATCCTGAGATCATGGCTGGGAACAATTTTCTTATCATTCCTTTCAAAAAACCATCAAACTTCCCTTTGATGGGTCTCTGAGACTCGATCTCTACTCGAATGTAATGTAGAAACTGTCAAGAGGAAGTTGTTGAAGAATCATTCTTCGTAAATTTGTGCTCACTGAGGTTTCCATAACCACATGGTCTCCGTCTACTGAGAGCATCTACCACCACATTCTCCTTCCCTTTCATATTATCTATCTCCAAATCATACTCACAAAGAAACTGCATCCAACTTTGCTAATAAGTGTTGAGATGTGGCTGTATGAAGAGGTGGTGAAGACTCAAATGATCAATCCTGAGTGTGAATCTCCAACTAGGAAGAACTGCCTCCATCAAAACATAGCGTGCACAACTACCGACAAGCTCAAAATCATGAGCTCAGATAATTAATCTCATAATATTTGAGTTTGCAAGACTCAAAAGCCACTACTCTACCCTCCTGCATGAACACACCACCAAGCCCTACTAAAGAAGCATCCGTGCAAGTGAAAAAATCACCCTATGGATCTGACACTACAAGAATAGGTGTTGTAGTGAGAAATTCATTCAATGTACTGAAGGCATGCTCGCACCTATGTCGAACCAAACAAACTTCATCCCTTTCCATCTGAAGGGAAGTGAGGGGGTGCACAATCTAAGAGAATTCCTATAACAAATATCCTGTAGTAACCTTCTAATCACATGAAGTTACACACTTTTGTCATAGAAGTAGGTGTTGGCCAATCCATGATAGCTCTAATCTTGGAAGGATCGATGACGATACCTTCCCCAGAAATGATATGACCCAAATAATGCACCTTCGTCTAAAATAATGCACACTTCTCCAAGTTCCCGTAAAGTTTCTACTCCCTAAGACACTGAAGAACCTGGTGAAGGTGCCCCTAATGCTCCTAACACGTATGTGAGTAAATCAAAATTTCATCAAGTTATATGAGCACGAAATGATCTAATAAAGTCCTAAATACCCCATTCATCAAACTCATAAATATTGTAGGGGCATTAGTCAAACCAAAAGGTACCACTGTGAACTCATAGTGGCCATATCACATACGGAAGGCGGTCTTATGAATGTCTGCCTATGAAATTCTCAGCTAATGGTAGCCTGACTTAAGGTCTATCTAAGTGAAAGGTGTGGCTCCCTTCATCTAATCAAATAAATTATCAATGCGTGGAAGGGGATAACGATTCTAGATTGTTACCTTATTTAGCTAGCGGTAATCAATACACAATCGCAAGGATCCATCCTTCTTCTCTACAAATATCGCTGGTGTACCCCAAGGGGACACACTAGAATGAATTAGGCCCTTCTCCAAAAGACCCTCTAGCTATATCTTGAGCTCGCAGACCTAAGGAGTATTCATCCGGTAAGGTGATCATGAGATAGGCTTTGTTCTCAGAACCAGATCTATATGAAAATCAAGCTCACGTGGAGGTGGTAACCCTGGTAGCTCCCCTAGAAAGACATCTAAAAATTATCTCAAAATGATATGATCATTTTGTGATGGTCAACTAGACCAATCCTTTGATCTATCACTGACTGTGAACACAAACATCTGATAACCTCATCGCACACACTACTTAAGCTACATAATGGAAATGGTGCAAATATAAATGGGTCTCTTGACCCCTGATATCACCAACTCAACTTTCAAATCATTTGCACAAGATATAATATTGTGGTAACAATCCATCATGACCCTCTGAGCAGAGAACCATTCCATGCCAAAGATGACTCCATAAGAGCCCAACGAAAGGATACAAAGATTTGAGGTTGTGGTGAAAGGTTCCAAATCCACCACACACTCCTTAACTCTAGAAGAAGGAGTCTATAGAGATCTTAGCTCTAGAAGCCATCTCAACATCCTAAAATAACCCTTCCTAACTACCACCAGCTTGCATCGCTCTACTAAAGACGGTGCAATACAAGAATCAGAAGAACCAGAATCAAATGTAATGGAGGTAGAAATACCTCCAATGTTACCTGTAGTCTCAATAACTATAATCTGATGCTCTTCCTGGCGGGTCTCAACCATTGCATACATCCTATAATTGTGCCCGATATCACCAACAGTAGGTTCTGAGATCTGTATCTTACCCTTGTTATTAGGGTTTTGTGAGAAAGTCTCTCCAACAATGTCTAGTAACACCACACCCAAAAACAACCACCTGATCCTCTCCCCTGTGTACTAGCTCCCGTCAATATTCTGGAAGGTCCTATGGCGGGGATCCTAATGATCTAGCTGCGGTCTACCGAGGTCTCTGCTAGCGAGCTCCTGTTGAGTGAGCTCTCTGGGCACCCTATGTTTCCTGATAAGTTACCTCTAGGGGGAGGCCCCATACACTAACCTCTCTATGCATCAAACCTTTGTGGAGGTCTATAAGGTTGGTAGGAATATTGCTGCTGCTACTATTATGGTCTAAAATATGACTATCCTGAAACTTATCCACCATGAAGAAGAGGTATGGTACTCACCCTCGATTAATCTATTATCTTGCATCTGCAGTATGCGGCTTTAGACTTAGTCTCTAGTCCTACTGGGTCTTTCCTCGAGTCTCCTCTGCTATATAGGCCTTCTCGACGACCTCAAATAATGTCTCTAGACAATGGATCCACACTGTACCTCTATTGTCTAGATTCAGGCCCTAGTAAAACCTGTGGATCCATACCTACTCATCATACATGTAATCAACATACTGGAGTAGATCCAAAAATATACACTCATACTCAACCACTGTAAGAGATGCCTGTCGAAAGTCATAGAACTCATCTATCCACTGATGTATGAACCTCTATGACAAATATATGCTCCTAAATTGCTCCTCAAAGAGATCCTAAGTAACTGTCTCAGAATCAACATGGAGCTTCTACTCCTTTGTCTGCCACGAGATACCAAATCTATCCCTCAGTAGATGGATCGCAACATGAGCTTTCATGTTGCTAGAACAAGGACATAGCTTGAAGCATCTTCTCAAGCTCACTAACAAGGCCTCTACCTAAAATCCACGTGTGTCACTAGAATAATGTGATGACCGAAGCTTCAGGATCTCCCTAATGTGAAATTCAGTTGTGGTCTAATGGCCTCTATGCCTCTCTGTATCCTCATCCCTAACCCTAGGGCTCTAGGACCTCTCTCTATGTCCTAAAATTCGATCACTCTATCCCGTCTATGGTGACTCTTCTCTGAATGAATCTCTATGGAATTTCTCTCCTCCATGCTCCTCACTATGTCAGGGAGATACATGAACCTCAATGGAAGTGACTCTATTATGTCTGGTTGCATGCCCTCCTACTGATCCTCCGCGTAGAGTGGTATTAACATCCTAGAGATTTTGCAAGATCTGTGGTAGGATAGTTACTATGGAATGCTCTAGAGGTGGTATGTCTAGGTCTATATGAAAAGGATCCTCATCTTGTCTATGCCTCCTGCACAAAGCAAGACAAGAGTTAGTTCCTTATTCTAGGTTTTACTTAGTTTCCATGTTTACTAAAATATGTAATTTCTAAAATAAATTGTCTTCTAAATTTAAAAGTGTGTTAGGTTTAAGGTTCATGTCTCAAGTTTTCTAGTGTGTCCAATGGCCCAAGATTTTGAACCACTACTCTGATACCAAGTGTGATGCCAACTAAAAAAACCCACTTGAGACCTAAGAACAACCTAGGATTAGTTAGGAAAAATTATGGAATAATTCTTTTGTTTTGTTTAAAAGAGTCTACAACTAGTTTACAAGACAACCGTTGTCACTAACAAGTTCCAGATCAATTCTAATCCACTAGCATATTATTTTCTTTACTAAAAATTATTAGAGGTTAAAAGGTTCCAAAATTTTAGGGTTAGAAAGTTCAATTAGGGTTAGAGGTAGTTCCTCACCATACCCACACTCTAATAGGGAGGAAATTTTCCGAAGGGGCGGAAAGCCACCTTTACACCCGCACTCTCGTAAGTCCACGAGGGACACGTGGCATCCCCTAAGCCAACGTCGGTCAAGTAGGGTGGCAGGGAGAAAACTTGTTTAATGCCCCTATGGGAAAAAAGGGTAATATTAACCTGCCCCTTGGCCAGCACCATGTGATGCCACATGGAAACTCCAGATTGGTTACAGACGGGGGGGAAAATTTAGAAAATTTTCCCAAAATTTTCTAAAACATAAAAAGGAAAAAGGGGACCCGCTCCTCCACCATTGCCTCATGACACCACATGGTGGCTCTTGATTAGTTGCGGGGCTACAGGGTGGGGAAAATTTGAAAAAATATCCCAAATTTTTCTGGAAGTGCTAAGTGAAAAAGGGATCTACCCCTCCGCTGACACCTTATGGCAGCCTCTGATTGGCTATGGGGTGGTGGGGAAAATTTGATTTTTTTCCCAAATTGGTATTGTTGCTCTAAGGGAAAAATTCGGGCCCACGAGCCCGCCAAGGAAAGTTTTCCCAAATTGTTTTGTTGATGCCAAGTGAAGAAAAAATTCAGAAGGCCATAACTTTTGGTAGATGGCTTGGTTTTGGGAAAATGAGGAATTTCTGGAAAGCTCTTGACGTCCTCTTTACAAAGGAATCATTAATTTTTTATTTTGATAAATTTCAAGGGGTCAATTTCAAGAAAATGATTTGTAGGATTTTACAGTGCCAACTGGTAAATTTTAACTTTTGAGATATGTTCAATTTAATATTCTTCCTTTCTCAACATGTCAAATAGACATGGAGAATTTTTCTTTAGTGGATTTAGGATAATTTTGTGAGGTAGATCTATTTGATTTAGTTCCAATTTGAAATTTTACAATTTTTAAAGACAAACAACAGTAAAATCTTTGAACTTGGTTTTGCCAGGTTTTGAAAGATTTCCTTTAAGTGTTTTTGTCTAATTGAACTCATTTATATCTTGACATGTTCAATTTTAATGTTTCACTATTATTTCTTGATTGCATGTTCGTTCTGTTCATTTATGGTAAAATTTACTGTGTTTAACGTGAAACAAAAATGGAAACAACAAAATTAGCTTTATGGTTCTCATTTTATTTGCCTTGCAAATGAATTTAATTCATGCTAGTTTCAAAACGGTTTCATTCCTTCAATCAAATCATAAGGACAAGAATGTAACTTTTTTTCTTTGCAAAATCATATATTATATATAGGGCAGAATAATACATTTTCTCCTCACGTGTTTTACTTTTCCACTTTCCAAATAGGGATTTCATAGTGCATGTTAAACACAGATTTCTGATGGAAATAATATCATATGAACAAGGAAAACACTTTCATTAATTCAAATGAAACTCTTACAACTTCCTTACCATTTGATTTCGAAATACAACATACAAAATATTTATCATTCTTTCACACTCTTTCCAACAATAGAATACAGAAGTATAACTCTTTTATATTTTGAATTTAAACTTTCTTCTGTCAATACAAAGTATCTTTCCATTACAATGGATATATAGATCATCCACTTTAAAGTGGGAAAGGGATACAATTAGATTTCATTTCACAAGGGACTATCAAAGTTTCTTTTTCTCAGCTCCAGAACAACAACATGCGTATTTCTGATTTTTCCAAATTGTGATCACAACAAGAGTAGGGGAAAGGCAACGATCTCCAACCAACCAAGACATCCAATGAAGAGGAGAAGCCATCCTTCTTCATTGGCCTCTGAGCCCCAACCAAAATGCATTAAAATATGTTATCCAACTCAAGGCAACAACCCGACTTCAACAAAAACACAAGCAACAATTTCACAATAAAAACACAATCTAGAACAGAATGTAGTTTACAACTACATTTAAGATAGGACAAACAATGCTAAGGCTTCCTCAAACAAGCCAAAGGAGAAAGAAACTATGGGGGATGCTTCTTATGCCTCCCAAAAGTGAGAAATGGGTATCACCACCTTAATTACAACCCTGCCAGAATAGAGTATATCAAATCCCAGACAATACCTTATGCCTCCCCAAAGTACCCCTTATTCCTCACATTTCCTTATGCCTCTCTAACCTCTTATGGACACCCCATAACAACTAAATAAATGAAACCTATTTATTTGTAATGTGGAACCCAAATCCCAACTCCCTCCACCCTTATACCTCCCTAAAACACACTTGTGCCTCCTACAAAATAAACCCCATAGTCTTCTTCTACACATTACTGCTAGGTCATCTACCCAACAACCCACAAAAATGCCAAAACAAATCATTACATTAACATATACATTCATAAAAGAAGTGCATATCAAGAGCCAAGCTCCTACCTCTCCATGATGGAGTTGGTCCAAGTTCCAAAACAAGCAAGCTTTATCCCAATGCAAGTAGTCCAAAATCAGCCAAGCACAAGCATGCAAAAACCTTCCAAAAACTTCTTCACAAGCAAGAGGTCCAAAACATCAATAGAATTCACCCCAAAATGAAGTCTCCAAAGCAAAGCAACCCAAAAAAAAAGGCAAGGAATTCTGAATATTATAGAAGAGGGAAGGGAAGAGGATGAATTGGATCCATGTAGGATGTCACATTACACATCCTCAACCCTAACCCCAAAATTCAACTTCATTCTCTAATGCATAATAAATAGGTGGGTGAATAAAATTACAGCTTACTTACACACTCAAATCCAACCCATGCCCCAAAGGATTGAAATTAAATCATGTAAGAAAAGTGTAATTAAAACCTACAAATTTCCTTCTCAAAAAGCATTATAAAATTCTAATCTCAACTCTCCAACCGTAGGTATGCTTGGTAATTAAAGTTCAAGAGGTCTGGGACAAGTTTAAGTTGTTCCATAAGCCTCTAAGGACAATTTCAAATTTCCAAGAAGATGGGGTGTTTCACACTCAAAAGTTAACTTACACATCTCTTACAACACTTTAAATCCAGGCCAACAACTCTATTAATTACTTTCTTACGACCTCTTTTATTTAAGTAATATTAACAACATGCTTACCCATAATATTAATACAACATTTAATAAATAAAGAAAAGGGAAAATGCATCACAAAATAAACACATGCAACATTTAAACAAAAGGGTCAAATAAATAAAAACACATAACCCCTTGGTCAAATTTACAGGTGATCCCCCCTTATGGGAATCCCTAACACACACAAACACGCAAAAACAAATACTAGTAGCCATGGTGACCTTGTTAAAATCATCTATGAATGCAAATGTAGTTTGTCTCCGATCCCCCAATGTTTGTTGTGATATTTTAACCTACAAAACACAAATACCTCCTTTAGCCTCGTGGCCATATCAGAACATCCAAAATAATATAATTAAAATTTCCAAAATCATCTATATATATGGATCACAACCACATCCAAGAAACCAACAAGATCATTTACAATTTTACTCAACCACTATATAATCATCAAATAATTTCCACATATCTGAACAACCACTATATCTACTCATAATATCTTAATTATCACATGTCTGAAAAACATCCATAGTATAACCATGTCAAACAGTATATCAACATCAATATCCAAAGTGCCTCTATTAATCATCATGCATCATAACTAAATCAAGTCAAAAATAATCCATGCTCTAACATATCACATCATAATATAATAAATTCCATAATCAAGTCCATAATATAACCAAAAGTATCATGATTAGTATAACAAAAAGGTGTAAAAGGGAAGTGGGCACTACACCCCCCTCCCCTTATACTTGACTTCCACCTAGAAGTCACTGGAATTAATGTGGAAACTAAACTCATAGAAAAGTAGCATCCTCCCATGTAGTTGTAGTCTCATCATATTTGTCCCGCTGCACCCAGTACCTGATAAACCTCTCTGCCTCAAAATCCCAGGGTCCTGCATGATCTAGAATACAAGCATGGGCTCCACCATCACCTGCCCCTGATCCTGCACTTGTTATGATGTCTAATCTAGCACATGAGAAGGATCAGAAACATATCTCCTAAGAATTGAAACATGAAACACATCATCTATATGAGATAAGCTGGGTGGCAATGCTAGATGGTAGGCCAAAGGGCCGATACACTCCAAGATCTCAAAATGACCCACGAATCTAGGAGATAACTTAGAACCTTTTCCATAATGGATAGGGCTATTGTGTGGCCATGAGAACAAAGGAAAAACTTCATGCCCACATCAAAATTACTGGTCTATCCTATGCTGATCTGCATACTTCTTCTACCTGTCATTGCACCTCCTGCAGTCTTTTTCTAATCAAAATCACCTACTGCTCCATGTCCTGTAACAAAGATGGTCCAAGAGAAACCTTGTCCTATAAACTGTCCTAGCTAAGAGGTGTCATCAACTGTCTTCCATACAAAGCCTAAAAAGGAGCCATGCCTACAGAACTCTGAAAACTATTATTGTAGGTGAACTCCACCAAGTACAGGTACTTCTCCTATCATAGACTGTTGATCCATCACATACATCCTGAGCATATCCTCTAAAATCTAGATTCACTCTGCTCAGTTTTTCCATCTGTCTCGAGGTGATATGTTGTGTTGAAGTTGATTCTCATCCCGAGCGCGTGCTGCATCGCTAGTTCAGAAAATGAGAAGTATACAAAGGATCGCGGTCACTAATGATCTTTTGTGGAATCCTGTGCAAACCTGAACAATCTCATCAAGATATACCTGTGTCACTACACTATCCGTATAAGTGGTATTCATCTAGAGAAAAGTGAGTGACTTTGGTCAATTTATCAACCATGACCATGATGGTGTCATGGTGATATCTCAACATCAGTAGCCCAACAATGAAATCCATGGAAATGGTGTCCCACTTCCATTCTGGTATAGCATGAGGAAAGAGATAGGCCAGTTTGGATGCTGATGCTTGGCCTTAACTTTCAGGCACTCTAAAAAACATGACACAAACTAAGCCACGTCTCTGTGAATTCCTCTCTAGTGATACAATTATACTCAAAGTAGTGTGCATCTTCTTCACCCCAGGATAGGACTAAATAGGGTGCACGATGTGCCTCTATCAATATGTCCTACCACAATCAATCCATCTCTAGGAACATAAATCCAACCTATGTGCCTGAGAAGGCCATCTACCTCTAGTAAGAAACCATCAAAATTCCCCTTGAGGGGTCTCTGAGACTCGATCTCTTCTTGAACTGCAATGTGGAAGCTGTTAAGAGGAAACTACTGAAGAATCTTGCTACGTAAATCTGTGCCCCTTAAAGTAGCCATAACCACATGTCTCCATTTGTTGAAATCATCTGCCACCACATTATCATTCTCTTTCAGATGCTCTATCTCAATTTCTTACTCACAAAGCAACTCCATCCAACACCGCTAACAAGCATTGAGATTGGGGTACGTGAAGAGGTGGCAAAGACTCGAGTGATTTGTCTTGAGTGTGAATCTCTGACCAAGAAGAAAGTGCCTACATTGAACCAAAGCATGGAAAGCTACCATAAGCTCAAAATCATGAGTTGGATAATTAAGCTCATAATCCTTTAGTTTTCGAGACTCAAAACGCACTACTCTACCATCCTGCATTAACACACCTCTAAGTCCTTCTAAAGAAGCATTCGTGCAAATGAAAAAACTCACCCTGTTGATCTGGAAACGCAAGAATAGGTTTTATAGTGAGGCATTCCTTCATTTTATTGAAGGCCTTCTCGCACCTATTGACCAAAAAAAATCCTCCCTTTCCGTTGTAAGGAAGTGATGGGGTGCGCAATCTGAGAGAAGTCCTGAATAAATATCCTATAGTAACCTGCCAATCCCATGAAGCTACGAACTTCCATCATAGTAGTAGGGTTGGCCAATCGATGATAGCTCTAATCTTTGAACAATTGATGGTGATACGTTCCCCAGAAATTATATAACCTAAATACTGCACCTCCATCTGAAAGAATGCACACTTCTCTAAGTTCCCGTAAATTTTCTCCTCTCGAAGACACTGAAGAACCTAGCAAAGGTGCCCCTCGTGCTCCTCACATGTATGTGAGTAAATTAAAATGTCATTAAGGAATATGAGCATGAATCGATCTAGGAAATTCCTAAATACTCCATTCATCAAACTCATAAATACTTCAGGGCATTAGTCAAAATGAAAGGTGCCACTGTGAACTTGTGGTGGCCACATCGTGTACGGAAGGAAGTATTATGAATGTCCATCTCCGAAATCCTCAGCTATGGTAGCCTAACTTAAGGTCTATCTTAGAGAAAGTCATGGCTCCCTTCATCTGATCAAATAAATCATTAATGTGTGGAAGGGGATAACGATTCTTGATTGTTACCTTATTCATCTGGTGAAAATAAATACACAACCACAAGGATCCATCCTTCTTTACAAAGATCACTGGCATACCCCAAGGGGACACGCTAGGACGAATTAGGCCCTTTTCTAGAAGGCTCTAAAACTGTAACTTGATCTCGCAGAGCTGAGGGGTAGTCGTCCAGTAATGTTCTCGTGAGATAGGATTTGTTCTCAAAACCAGATCTATATGAAAATCAATCTCATGTTGGGGTGGTAACCCTGATAGCCCCTGGAAAGACATCTGCAAAATCTCTCAAAATGGGATGATCATCTAGTGATGGTCCACTAGACCCATCCTTTGATCTTTCACTGACTATGATAACAAACATCTGACAACCTCGCCATACACACCACTTAAGTTGCATAGCAGAAATGGTGCAAATAGAAATGGGTCTCCTGACCCCTGATATCACTAAATCAACTCCCAAATCATCTGCACAAGATATAATCTTGTGGTAAAAATCCATCCTAGCCCTGTGAGTAGACAACCATTCCATTCCCAAGATGACTTCGTAAGATCCCAACAGAAGGATACGAAGATCTAAGGTAGTTGTGAAACATCCCAAATCCACCACACACTCCTTAACTAAGGAGTCTATAGAGATCTTTGCTCTAGAAGCCATCTCAACATCCCAACTATGACCTTGCCTAACTACCACTAGCTTGCATCGCTCTACTCAAGATGGTGCATTAAAAGAATCAGAAGAACCAAAATCAAATAGAATGGAGGTACGAATAACTCCAATGTTACCTGTAGTCTCAATAACTTTACTCTGATGTTGTACCTGGAATTTCTCGACCATTGCATACATCCTATGATTACACCCCATATCACCAACAGTAGGCTATGAGATCTATGTCTTACCCTTATTATTAGGGTTTTGTGGGCAGTCTCTCCAAAAATGTCTAGTAACACCACACCCAAAACAACCACATGATCCTCTCCCCTGTGTAGTATCTCCAGTCAGTATTCTGGAGGTCTATGGTATGGATCCTGATGATCTAGCCATGGTCTGTTGAGGTCTTTGCTGGCAAGCTCTTACTTAGTGATATCTCTAGGTACAATGTGACCTGATGGTATGCCTAGGGGGAGACCCTATACTCCAACCTCTCTATGCATAAAAGCTCTATGGAGGTCTATAAGGTGGGTAGGACTGATGCTGCTATTGCTGTAGTATAAAAGATGACTGTGCTAAGCCCTATCTACCACAAGGAAGAGGTACAGACCCTCTTGATTTGTTGTCCTACATTTGTTGTATGCGGCTCCAGACTTGGTCTCTAACCTGCTAGGTATTTCTCTAAGTCTCCTCTACTATATAGGGCTTCTCAAAAGCCTTAGCTAATGTATGTGGACAATGGATCTGAACTGCACCTCCAATGTCTAGATTCAGGCCCCAGATGAACCTATCGATCTGCACTTGCTCATCCTACATGTAATCAACATACTAGAGTAGATCAAGAAATCTACTCTCATATTCAGCCATTATAAGAGATGCTTACCGAAGGTCATGGAACTCATCTATCCGCTGTTGTATGAACCTCTGTGACAAATATTTTCTCCTGAATCATTCATCAAAGAGCTCTCAGGTAACTATCTCAGAATCAACATAGAGCTTCTTCTCCTCTGTCCGCCACCAGACACTAGCTCCATACCTCAGTAGATGGATTGTAACATGAGCTTTTGTGTTTCTAGAACATGGACAACGCTTGAAGCATATGCTCAAGCTCACTAACCAGAAATCTTCCTAAAATCCACCTATGTCACTAGAATAATGTGATGTTCGAAGCTTCAGGATATCGCTGATATGATCTGTAGTTGTGGTCTGACGGCCTCTAGGCCTCTTTATATGCTCATCCCTAAGCCTAGGGCTTCGAGACATCTCTCTATTTCCTAAAAATTAGTTACCCTTGTCCTCTTTGTGGTGACTCTGTTCTAGATAAATCTGTATGGAATTTCTCTCCTCCATGATCCTCACTTGGTCGAGGAGAGACATGACCCTCAATAGAAGTGACTCTATCATGTTTGGTTGTATGCCCTCTTACTGATCCTCCGCATAGAGTGGCATTAACATTCTGGAGAGTCTGTAAGATCTGTGGTAGGATAGCTACTATGGCATGCACTGAAGCTAGTATGCCTAGGCCTATGTGAAAAGGCCCCTCATCTTGTCTGTGAATCTTGCACAGAACAAGACAAGAGTTAGTTCCTTAATCTAGGTTTTAACTAGTTTCCATGTTTACTAAAATATGTAATTTCTAAACTAAGTTGTCTTCTACATTTAAAAGTGTGCTAGGTTTAATGTTCATGTCTCAAGTTTTCTAGTGTGCCCAATGGCCCAAGATTTTCAGCCATTACTCTGATACCAAGTGTGATTCTATCTAAAACAACCCACTTGAGACCCAAAAACAACCTAGGATTTGTTAGAAAAAATTATGGAATAATTTTTCTTTGTTTAAAAGAGTCTACAACCATGTTACAAGATAACCATTTTGAATAACAAGTTCTAGGTTAATTATAATCCACTAGAATATTCTTTTCTTTAATTAACAATTATTAGAGGTCACAAGGTCCCAAAATTTTAGGGTTAGAAATTTTAATTAGGGTTAGGGGGTAATTCCTCACCATTCTCACTCTCTAACAAGATTTAAAGATTCAAAATTCTTTTTTCTCAAATACAAATCATTCAATATTTCCTAAAATCATTCCCAATGGATAGGAAATTTCCACACCTTTCCATTGGTATAAAAAAGTTATCCTATTTCCTCATATTTCTCAAGTTATGGGCCAGCGGGCCTAGGGGGGAAATTTTTACACAAGAATGGGCTTGCGGGCGTAGCGGAGAAATTTTTCCCCCAAGGGAAAATCAGTGGGCCACGGAGAGGATCATTTCCCAAGGGGTGGAAAGCCACCATTGCACCCTTTCTCTTGCGAGTCCGTGAGGGACACGTGGCATCCCCTAAGCCAACTCGGGGCAAGTGAGGTGGCGCAGAGAAAATTTGTTTAACGCCTCAATGGAAAAAAAGGGTAACATTCACCCGCGCCTCCTCCAGCACCACGTGATGCTACATGGAAGTTAAAGATTGGCTGTGGCCGATAGGGAAAATTTGGAAAAAATTTCCAAAAATTTACAAAACGTAAAAAGGAAAATGGGGACCCATTCCTCCACCATTGCCTCGCGATGCCACATGGCAACTCCTGATTGGCTACGGGTTGGCGGGGTGGTGGGGAAATTTTTTCCCAAAATTTTCTAGATGCACTAAGTGAAAAAGGGATCCACCCCTCCGCTATCACCTCGTGGTGCCATCTGGAAGTGTTTGATTGGCTGTGAGTCGACAGGGAAAATTTGGAAAAATTTCCAAAAAAATTTCGAAGCTCTAAAGGAAAAATTCGGGTTTGCAGGCTCGCGAAGGAAATTTTTCACAATTTTTTTTTGGCGTGAAGTGAAGAGAAATTTAGAATGCCAAAACTTTTGATAGAGGGTTTGCTTTTGGGAAAACAAGGACTTTATAGAAATTTCTTGATGACCTCTTTACTTAGGAATCATTAATTTTTTATTTTGATAAAGTTTAAGGGGTAAAGTTCGAGAAAATGATTTGTAGGCTTTTAGAGTGCAAATTGGTGGATTTTAACTTGTGAAATTTGTTTAATTTGATCTTCTTCCTTTCTCAATATATCAAATAGACATGGATAATTGTTCTTAGGTGGATTTAGAATAACTTTTCGACGTAGATCTATTTGATTGAGTTCCAATTCAATAATTTACAATTTTGAAATTAAAACAACTATGAAAGCTTTGAACTCGGTTTTGGAAGGTTTTGAAAGATTTCCTTTAAGTGTTTTTGTCTAATTGAACTCATTTATATCCTGGAATGTTCAATTTTAATGTTGTAGTTGTAGGATGTTATGCGAGTGCATAGATTTGGTATCGTCAAAATACAAAGTTAAATGTATGTCTTCAATGTTTCCCTAGGTTCAAACCCAAATAAAATACAATATATATATATATATATATATATATATATATATATATATATATATATATATATATATGTTTTTGTGTGTGTGTGTGTGTGTGTGTGTGTGTGTGTGTGTGTGTGTGTGTCATTGTTGATGTTGAATCCACATGAAACGCTCAAGCACGCCCAATTTTAACATTGAAAATATTGAAACATGCATGCATTTCTAAGAATGACATGGCATGCCATGTAGAGTGATGTGATAGTTTCCGTATGTTAATGTCCCATTGAAATTTAACCATTGTTGTCTCCATCGCATGTTCGAAATATCCCCTCATAACCCAGTTTGGAAAATGTCTTTTGACATAATTTGTAGTATCAACTTGTGAATTATATTGTTCCAATATGATTTAGTATTTGGCTCATTATTTTATCTTCCCTCTCTATTTTCTTATATTTAATAAAAATGTAACATGGACTATTTAAATTAATTTTGAGACATTTATTAGGCGAATTGTTTTAGATTTAGGCATATTTTTAATGCATTTTTAATTCTTAAATCTAATAATGTGTTATTTATATTTCACTATTTAATAAAATGATCCTTTATTCTCAATTTTATTTAACTCCCCCCTTTCTTATTTTACCTTTCTCCATGTCACTCTCTATTTACAATCCTAGTTAAGCTTTTGTTTATTTGCTCGTCCATCCATTACTGTTTCTTTTACTAAAAATTCTTATTATTAGGTTATAGATTCATCTAATTTATCTACTGTTGGATGAAGGAAAAAAATGGAGAAATTATATAATATATTACACAATGTAATAGAAGCATATATATGGAGAGAAGTGGTTGAAGTGGTTTGGGAGCATACTAGACTACCTATGTGGAGGAAAGAACAACTAACTTGCATGAACTGAATAACTAACTTGCCTCAATGTAATACATTATGATAACATTCCCCCCTTATTACATTGTTTTTAAACATCATATTTCTAGATAGTGGAGCCCCCTTATTTCAAATATTGTAAAAAAAAAAATCAATCTCCCCATAGCCTACTCACCTTTGAGGTGGCATGCCATCTTTCTGGTTTCATGGTCTTGGTGACACCTTAGTTTTTCCTTGTAGGATTACCGCAAACATGAAAGTGATATGAGTACATCTCTCTATTAAGACCTTCAGTGGTTTCTCGGATTACCACAAACCCCTATGGTTTTCTATCTGTTGGTTGACCACGAATCGAGAGGTGACATGATGTCTCAACTGTACACTTCGGTGATTTCTCGGATTTCCACAAACCCTTTTCAAAGAACCAAGCGCTACTTTAGTGTTTTTTCTCCTCACAATGTTCTTCACTAGGAGGGTACCAAAATAGAAAAATAATGCTTCACATTTTTATTGAAAAACACACTGGACACAATAAAACCACACCTAGCACAAAAAAATAAATGCACTCAAAAATTTCACCATAGAAATGATGTGACCCCATCGTAGGTGACTCACGAGAGGACGTAAATTGTCCTCCAACTTCCTTGTATCCTCCATCCTCCAGAAACTTACTAATTAGTTCGCAGATATGACTTTGAGGCTCATTTGACAAATGACACTAACTTCGCAATCACTTATCATGAATTTTGACAATAACTCTAGTGACCACCAAATTTGATGATTTTAACATTAACAATAACAATGGTAAATACTATTGACAAATGAAATTATTTTACGATAGCTACTTTGACAATAACGACACAAAACATAGACTTATATAAAAGTTTTAAGACTCAACAATTGAATACCAAATCAAACAAATGACGGAAACACAAAAGTTTAGACTTCATTTAAAACCAAATGAACCCACCAGTTATGCAAAACCATGTACTTTGGCAGTTTGTGGAGGATCCTATGTAGGAATTGCAGCCCTGAATGGTAGATATTTGTGTTCATGCAATCTCGGCTGGTCTAAGTTTCGATGCTGACAAAAATAAACTCCACTTGTGCAGCTTGTAATATTCCCACAATCCAAGATATGCAATCAAGATCCAGACGTATGAGATGAGTATTTCATAGAGTTCACAAGGAAGAATCTAAATAATAGTGAAACCTCATATTATGTTGAGCTTCAAATTAAAAATCAATTTTAGACGGTCAATAAGAAAAAGATGTGTTTGTATTTCCTTAAAACACAACGCACATATACAGATTTGAATGCAGCTCTGAGTATTTGACGCCGAGAGGATAATACCAGTTTGGGATGGTATTATGTCTCCTCATATACATATGAACGTCTGCCCTTTCCTCATTCCTTGCGATCTGTATAGAATAAAATGTTGATGACCAAATGACTCTTGTAAGTCTTTGTCTGCGCTTTACTCTGTCAAAGCATCTACTGGTGACAAACATATATATCCAAGCGAATTACAACGAATAGATAAAAGGTGGAGGAATAACCACCGCAGAAGCACAACCACACATTAGACATTCAGATATGGCACTACAGGAAACAACATTACGAATAATATCTACAATAACTCATTCTCAAAAAATATCATGGATCGCATGAATCAGGGCAACATTAAAGGCGAGTGCTGCACCTAGTTTCTTCTATTCCATCACAGGAGCAAGACTAGAACCGACCTAACAATGTAATATTATTCCAACATCTACAAATACAAAATAATATAGCTCATTTAAATGAAATGTATTATTGATTAATTAGATTTAAAAAAAAACTTTAAATGAAGGAAAATTCATTATTCTTACAACTTCGAAGTCACCTGTAGCAGCCATAGAAAGGCGAATGATGTGAAAATGTCAATTGAGATGCATTTTTATTATCTATGAAAAAAAATTGAGATGCATTTTAGTCTTATGATTCATAAAATTCTTTCATGAAGGAGATGGTTAAATTAATTGACAAAGAAAGTAAGAAATTTATTTCTTTAATTAAACACTTACAAATTAATTTGTTTAGTGAAAAACATGCAGTCTCTTGGTGCTCAATTTAATCTCGCCCTATTTGTTCAAAATTTCTCAGCCCACCTAGTTAGAAGTATTTTTTGTCTCCTTGTATGGATGCATGAAATTCTTTGCCTTCACCAGGATATCATTGTCAGTCCTTTCCTTGAGTCATGGATCACTTTGAGTCTTGGTTTTAAATAACATTCTTCTTTCCACAGGAAAATTTTTGTTGTTGGGCGTCTAACACAACTGTGTCTCCTTTGTAAATCTTGTCCCAACATCCGTGGATACGTGGTCGTCTTTAATTGGACGTTGCACAATGGGTCTATTTGGTGAACTTGTCAGTTTTGTCACAATTGTAAAAAATGTCAAATTGGTCTCGCAGCTCCATTGAATTCTAATTGGCTACTCAACGATATGAAGTGGCAGAGAATTTTCTTACTTTGGCCCCGAAAACTGTACACGTGTCATAAGTCGAGTAGTTGCGAGAAGGCGGGCCCTTTTTGTGTTTAAAGGCATTTTGGTGAAAGGAGCAAAGTTATAAAATGAGCCGCGATTCTGCTGGGGACTAAATAATGTCACATGTTTGAGTAAGCATTGAAAATTCAAAGCGAGGAGGTGGGTCGCCGGAGGACTTTGGAACTTTTAGTCTTGTTTTGAAAAAATGAGTAAAGTATAAAAGTGAAGCATGACCCCGCAAGTGCCTGGATAAAGCCGCGTGTTGAGTTTACATCAAAGATAGAAGGGCGGGTCACTGGAGGTATTTTAGAAATTTCTTTTGAGTGGCATAAAATGCAGAAGCCCCACCTAGGCCCGCCTCAAACTAAGATATTTTCCATGTGGAGGGCCCACGCCTGTTTGGGGACCTGCCCTTGGATTTCAAATTTGAAGTTGCGCTGGCTCTACCCACACTCACAGTTTTCAACACCTAGTGTTAGACCATACACATGTGGAGAGCCTAAGCTCCTTTGAAGTCCTGCCTCTAAGTCTGACCTTTGGAGTTGCGCCAAGGAGACACGTGGAGGCTTTTGTTTTCTCCTCTTTATATTGAGATTTCTTAATGGATGAGGCAACTTTATTAGACCTGGGACACGTGGAGGGCCCGTGCATGTTTGGGGACCTGCCCCTAAATTTTACTTTTGAAAGAGCGTCGGGGGTTATTTGAATTATAGAGGCTTATTTGAACATTGGGACCTATTTTTACGGAAACAACAACCAAGTGGCGTCGCTGCTGGATCTTCCAATAATTAGAATTTTCAAGCATCTGATGTAACTATCTCAGACCCTAGGCATGTGGAAACTTCCACTGCTTATTAAAAATTTTAAATGGGCAGTACAAATTTTCCAAGACGAGACACGTGGAGAGCGCGTGCTTGTTTGAGCTCTCCACTTTTGGGCACCATACCAAAAGTGTGCCGAAGAGACAAGTGGAGTTTTATACTGGCTCCTCTTTCTATACTGAGACTTCTCAATGGCTGAAGAAATTTTCTTAGGCCCAAGACACGTGGAGGTCTCGCGCCTATTTGGGGACCTGCCCTTGAATTTTACTTTTGAAAGAGTATCAAAGAGACACGTGGAGGTTTCCGCTGGATCTTCTTATACTTATAATTTTCAAGCGTTCGATGCAACTTTCTCGGACAACAGGCACATGGCACCTTCCACCAGTTCTTAAAATTTTTCAACGGCCAGTACAAATTTTCCGGGCCGACACATGTGGAAAACCCACGCTTGTTTGGGGTCTCCGCTTTTGGGCACCATATCAAAAGTGTGTTGAAAAGACACGTGGAGGCTTCCACTAGCTCCTCTTTATACTAAGACTCTTTCAATGGATGAGTCAAGATTCTTAGGCACAAGGCACGTGGAGAGCTTACACTCGTTTGAGGTCCCGCCTCTAGAATTCATCTTTGAATTTATGCCAAACAGACACATAGAAGTTGCTGCTGGACTTTCCCATGCTTGAAATTTTCAACGACCAGTGCAACTCTCTTAGGTTCTAAACATGTGGAGGGCCTACGCTCATTTGGGAACTGTTATCCAAAATTCACCCCCAAGGTAAATTTTGATAACATGCATCAAATTCTTTAGTCCCAAGCAATTATATTGATTCAAGGCAAAGCATCATATTGCTGGGGTCCCCTCAGATTTTTTCTAACTCCCCTGGCCAAGAAAGAAAGAGCAAGCTCTGAAAAAATGTGGAAAGGTTGCAGAAGACAGGCTCGGGCTAGAAAAAATCACAAAAAATGGCTAAGTCTTAGTCTCCGGGACAACCGGGACAAAGGAACGCGTGGGACGTGAAAGCGCGAAATAGGCGAAGGGACAACCGAGACAAAGGTATGTGAGGGACGCGTGGGACGCAAAAGTGCGAAATAGGCGAAGGGACAGCCGGGACAAAGGAACGCGTGGGATGCGAAAGCACGAAATAGGCAAAGGTTCAGCCGGGACAAAAGTACGTGAGGAACGCGTGGGACGTGAAAGCACAAAATAGGCGAAGGGACAGCCGGGACAAAGGTACGTGAGGGACGCGTGGGACGCGAAAGCGCGAAATAGGCGATGGTTCGGCCGGGACAAAAGTACGTGAGGGACGCGTGGGACGCGAAAGTGTGGATCGCCCGAAGGAAGATTTTTTCGTCCGAGACGTCCGGGACAAAAGTACGCAAGGGATGAGTGGGATGCAAAAGCGCAGATCGCCCGAAGGAAGAGTTTTTCGTCCGGGACAGCCGGGACAAAAGTACGCGAGGGACGCGTGGGATGCGAAAGCGCGGTCACCCAAAGGAAGAGTTTTTCATCTGTGACAGCCGGGACAAAAGTACGCGAGGGACACGTGGGACACGAAAGCGTGAAATGGGCGAAGACAGAAGAAGAAAGTCAACGTTTGACCTGCGAAACTTCAAATGGCCATAACTTTTGACTCCGAGCTCCGATTTTCACAAAATTGGACTTTCTGGAACGAGCACGACGTCCTCTATGCCAAAAAAACTAGATTTCTTATTTTTAATGAGGGTAGATATATTTAATTAAGAGAAAAATATTCGGCTCCAGTCAGTTAATGTTCATTCCCGTCAAATGACAGGAAACCCCTGCCAGACCCAAAATAGCTGCCCGCACTCAGAAGGCCATAACTTTTGCATTTCTTAACGAAATTACACAAAATTGGTACCGTTGGAATCGTGGTTCCGAGCTCGATGCAAAGCAGTCAAGAAATTCCTGATTTGATCAGAAATTAATTGAGTTTTTTAAGAAAACGTGGCCAGGTTCAGAACAGTGTTTTATTTGGTAGCTGGGAGTGCAATTAAGAGGCATGGTCATCATTCTTTCTCTGCTGTAGCACATGGAACAGTATGGGGAGCCTTTTGCAAGTAATATATGATCATTTCACTCAATTTAATGCTTCTTATAGGTGGTTGAAGGACAGATTTTAGGATTTCCATTTTCCCTTCTCTTTTCCTTCTCATTTTTTCTATAAATTGGAGTGTTGGGCTCATTGAAAAGGGAGAGTTTTAGGGTAGCAAAGCTCTGTCAAAATTGCTTTGTGAAGCCAGTGTGTTTCAGGCCCTTGTATTGGACTCCTTGCATGGTGATCCAGGCCCTTATCTTGTAATAGACTGAACTGTGCATACCAGGAAGCAATAAAATACAAAGTTTGTGGATGTATCTTCCCCTGCTGTGTTTTGTAGCATTCTTCTTGCCCCTTTTATCTTTCTACAAGAATATTTTGTCTATTATTATGTTCTGGTAGGAATTCACTAACATTGTGTATGCTTGGAATATTGTTGTGAATGCATTTTGCTAGATTATGATGAACTGTCATCACCTCTTCTAGTGTGCACTTTCCCTCTGTATTTCACAAATTTGGAGATTACTCTCACACCCTCCTTTTCTGGTGTATCACTGCTTTAGTGTAGGCTTTCATTTTATGTATTCTCTCTCCCTGGTCCCTTGGAAGTTTAGATTAGAATAGTTAGCTTATCCTGCATTAGAGTAGATTGTGGCAGGTAGTTTAGGAACAAGAACCAGCTTTCTCTGGAGGTCTGTCTCAAGTAGCAAGTCCCACAACTTGGAGATAGTACCCATGTTATCCAATCACACTATGAGTTCAAATACATGCACAGGGGTGCTGTGATTTGGGGATAACATGAACCTATATCTGGACTTCACCTTTGCAGTTATGCCTAAGAAACACGTGGAGGTTTCTGTTGGCTCCTCTTTACACTTGGCTGATTCCGACTCGCAGCGTAGATATGTGGTATAATCCATGCGAGGACACTCATTTCTGACTAGGCATGAAATGCAGATATTTATTCCTCAAGGTGTATTCTCAAAGGTGAAAAGGATTACTTGTCAGATCAAGCCATATGGAGCCACCTGAGAATTATTAAAAAAGGGATTTCTTGCATGAAAAAATAAAAATAATGATTAAAAATACTATGTCAAAAGTTATGACATGGCATCCCAGTCATAGTTGAGGAACTAAGAAATGTGATCAGTTCATGATTTATCCACCTAGCAACAAAAAGTAAGATATTTTCAAGGGAATAAACATGATTAAATGGTATGTTGTAAAGAGGAATATTCTCTTGAAGATTTAGACTTTTGGGGGGAGGGAATTTGGGATGAGTGAGTGAGTGAAATTGTATAAATGTAATGAGAATACTCTTGCATAAGGGGGTTAATTTTTCTGAGAAATTTTGAGAAAAACCATTTTCCTGAGAGACCGTCTGAGAAACTTGTTTATTTTCCTGTGTTTTAGATTTAATCATGTCAAGATGGTTGCAAGTGTACATCCATTGACAAGCTCTGAGATTGTTTAAGAAACTCTCCCTTGCTGATGAATCTAATGAACCTTGAATGAATTTGTGTTGATCATCAAGCATAATTGTGTTTTCTTTTATTTCAAACTATTTTCAAATAGTTTTATCTTGTTCCTATTGCAATCTTATGTTGAAATCCCTCTGAATCACACAAGATCTTATCCATGTGGTAGTATTGTGGCATTTGCAATTTCATTGTGAGAAGAGCTTTCATCTTGTAATGAAATAAACAATTTAAAATCATTTTACTTTCACTATGTTGACAAAGATTTTTTATAAGTCTATGAGTGGTATCTTAGGCGTGATGAATTAAGGGATTTTAAGTGTTTAATTGAGTCTTTAACATGAGCCTTTGTGTTGAATTCTTGAAGATTGTATGAAATCATGCATCTCTGGGCCTCCATTGATACACACCCTTCTGGTTGAAGGAATATTTTGGCTGTTTTAGAAGCATTTTGTCTATGAGTGTTCCCAATATTTGTTAAAGGATCTCAAATATCTGGTATAATCAACTTTATCTTGCTTAACTTCCCACCAAAAATTTCTCAAATGATAAATCCTACATGAACTACCCCTGTTTTGTACTATGTATCCACAAAGATTTAACAAATTTCCACTGCCAAAATATGTAGAGACAATCAGGTTTCAATTATTGTCTTTAGTGACCCAAACCTTGTCTAGGAAACATCTCCACTCTCTAGTGTGACAACTCGTGAGAGTTAGATTGTGTTGTATTGATCATATTTTCTCAAGGTTTTCATGAAAATTGTGCAAAGAAGGATCTCTTGATATCCTTCACCAACAAGGGTTACAGAATGGGTCCTCTCACCCTGGTTGAAGGCACAACCTAAAGTAGTGAGGGTAGATCAAACCCTTAGTGAGGTGATATCCATTTCTCCAACACCTGAGTGACAAAGAGTCAGTTGAATCCCCTCCTCGGCTAAAAAATGACTTATATCATGATTTGTTTGTCTCTAAGCATCCTGTCAGTTTCGTGATGTTACTCAGCCCCTTGTAGGAGAATCAATTTGGATACCAACACAATACCTATAATCATTTATAAATTGTAGCCATAATTCATTCAATTATGATTTAAACTCATTTGGAAGTGATAATTTACATGCAACACCATTTGGGAGATATGAGGGGGGCATGTATCTTTGAGTGCTAGATGATGGTAATGTTTGAAGGAGGTTTTTATGATGGGTGATAATTCCCTTATTCGAAGGGTTGCACACATGAGAAAATGTGCTAGTGCGAAACTGCTACTCATGTAACATAGTTAACCCACATGTCATTGCTCATGAGAAAGAAAATTTTTATAGAAGATCAAACAAATAGAATAGTATCCCTATAATTCTCCAAGAAGGCTCATGACTCTAGTAACTCCTTTTTGATGTATCTCAATTAACTTTTGACTTAATGAGTTAGGTATCATAATGGATCATTGTAAGAGTCTATAATATGAATTATTGATGTCTTTTTTCTAGATTCATGCCATGTATGGTAATAATCATACCTATGCATGTGGGGGATCCTTATCTAATTAATATATGAATGGTTCATAGTTAAATCATGAACTTAATTTTGTGTTAATACTGGATAGAAAGGGGATTATGAGGAGATGTCATATGATGAGATAACAGGTTAAACCTTACAAGCTAACAGGAAAGACACTTAACATTATGAGTAGATTCATATACATTTTGGGTCCAGTTCGAGATCACGATCTGGAGAATTCAAACAGTACACCTTTAAATTCAAGGGTCAAATAAAGGCTACATCCTATTAGTTGCATCCAGTCACATATGGTGCTTCTTTCATCACAAGGAGCTAAGTAAAACATGGCACTGCTAGAGACTGTACCCTCTTAACACAACGCTAGTGAGGTAGAGGCAAGATATTCTGATTAATATTGTGATCATGTAAGGATTCATGGGACCTAGTATGCATGGATCTAGTGCTAAACAAATAGGAGTGAGTGGTACTAGGCTGTATTCCATTAAGAAAGGAGTACATTGAACATTATAACCATAGATACATAGTTAGGTGTAATAGAGTGTCGAATATCTGATTAAGAAAATATTTAATTTCCATAGATGCCTAATACTGAGATTATCTAATGTAGTAGTAAATTGAATATGTATCAATGAATCACAGAATTGACCCTTAGAAGCAAAGTAAGCTAATATATGATGTAAAACCCTAAGTTGTAAAGAGGATGATAAATATGACGTTATTTATTTTGGTCAATGAATCATGATGGTTTACGTCAGAATTTTTAAACTCATGAACATATGGAGTGTGATAGTTTTAGCATATAAAGGACCCATAAAGTTGCATGATGTTACTTTATTGATCTGATGGCATTAGAATGGGTTAGGGGCACTATGTGGGCAGCTAATAGAGATAGCTAGATGGGAACCTATGTGACTACTCTAACCCTCATTGGTAAAACCATCTTTAATTAGGATGCAATGACTATGATGTTCATTGTCTTTTCTTATTGTCATTAGTGTAGAATTGCGTGATGGATCGTTGATGTCTAGTTGATAACCTGCAATAAATTTTGACTTGAAAAACTCTCAAAGTGCATCAAATCCCAAAATAATCAAAAACAATGCAAATGAGGGGTCAGAAAAATGTCCTCAAGGAGTCAAACAAGTGATATTACAACTGAATTGATCATAGCTAAGATTTCACACCCAATGTAGTTCTAAGTGTGATGTGTGAAGAATCATGTTTCCTATAGGTGGCTCTTGTGCGTGTCACACTTGATAGTGAGAAAATAGTGTAACATGTAAGAAAATAGTAAGTAGATGTATTCATGGTAGTAAAATGTGGAAATTCCCCTCCTATAAACCTACTATGCCATGAAGAATGAAGTCCCTTATGGATTGAATGGATGCTAGAATATATGCTTGAATTCTCTTGAATAGCCTTTGTGATATCAACCTTAGGTGGTGATCAGCTTTACAATGCTTAGTGTTTGGTCCTTTATTATGATTAAATAGCTTTATATTTATATGATTGTCCTTGCATGGATTAATTGTAATTGCTTACCCAGAAATGGATTGAATACCAAGACAAGATAAGATGCTATTAATGATAGAAATTGAACCCAAAAGATATGAGTAAAGTCACAAAGAGGTTAGGGGCACCCATAGGGGGATGGGGGCTAGTTTGTAGGTTGGCTATCGTTGGATAAGCACTGTTGTCTAGACTCTAGAGAAACTGAAAGTTTTGGAGGTCAAGACTGAGGCACCCAAGGTGTAACATAAAAACTTAACCATAGAAATCAAGAAAATATGGCCAAAGACATGGGTTGATTAGTATGTTTTTTTACTTAGGAATCATATGAACTATAAAGTATGTGATTAGGACTAGATAATACCCCTAAGTGCATAATTTTGTGTCTACATTTTCTCCCTACCTTTATGTTTTGAGACCGGGAACTCTTAGATTAACATAATGGTTTCAGATAGAGATGCATGTCCTGATAACCATGTAGATCACCACGATTCTCTGAAAAAATGTACCGAGATCTGACAAGGAAAAAATTTAGAGTGATAAAAATAGTGAAGCAGTACTGAAACTAAAGAAGAGGAAATGTAAAAAAGTGATGATGATGATGACTCCTATAGGTGAAATTATTAGAATGTGTAGATATCTGATTTTAGGCCTATTATACATGTTGTTATTAATTGTCAATTGTTCTTCTTGGAGGGATAGTGACTACTGCTTATAAGGATAGAGCTAATGTATTAAGATAGTCAAATATGTGTGTATATGATGACTTCCCATGTAAGTATGACCAATGTGAAAAAGTAGTTCTTGTGCACCTGATATGTGAATAAAATGTATAAAGGATCTTGTATGATGACGTAGAAGAACATTTTTGTTTTGTATCTCACGCAACATTGTCACTTGCAATTGTTTTTGGGAAGGATCACATGGCCAATAACTGAGAAGAAGTGTAGGGATAAAATTATAGTGTCATCCTCTAGCCTTTTACTACTTCCTAAAATGTATAGAACACCACTGCAGATGGTGTGTAAAAATATGAGCCAATTTGAAATCATTTTGATGTAACGCCGAAAAGTATAAAATGTTGTGTAGTATGTTGCCGAGTGCTAAGGATTGTGTGCCCAATTGATTATGTGAAATGTTGAAGACTATTTTGAATTGAAAAAATTTGTGTAACTGCCTGGTTATAGGCATTAGGAAGGGTAAGGTTGTGTCCCAGCCACTACTATCCTAGTCTAGGCACTTGTTTTATGTTGTACTAAGGATCCTAAGTAAAATTTTGAGCCCTATCTGATGTTGATGACTATGTTTTACCAGTGGACTACCACTATGCTTTTGTGATGACTAATATAATATAACTAAATGTGGTGAGTAATTCACCCAAATGATGCCCCACTTGTTTGGGGTGCATGCGAAATCATTGCCAAAGAGTAACTCGCGGCCCTAAAGGAGGATTAATGTTGTGCTAAAACTGTGCCCTGTAGGAGGTAGGGAGTGTGTTTGGTATCAAAAGTAAGCGCATTTCACATAAAAAGTTCTTGGAGATCAAGAGACCTTATTAGAAGAAAGAAAAACATGCATGTAGAAGATAAAGCTTTAAGAGTAACATGAAAGCACAAGCAAACAATCATGTAGTATAAGATGCAAGAACGATAATGTAGACCAAGAAAAATCAGTTTTCAAAGGATGGGATATCACTCACAATGTCACAAGACAATCAAGGTAGATTAGGCCATAAAGCATACATACAATCAGAGAAATGTACAAAGACATAGGGCAAATCCCATAAGCTTATGGCAAACAAATATCAAGACAATATAAGAGATAACCATGGAAGAATTATATAACCTGTAATGAGAAAATGTATACACATGAAGCACCTCTAGTTAGCATGTTAGAACCTGATACAAATTATGCCAAAGCATTTATGATCTGATAAAATAATGTGCTATGAAAAATTAATCAATAACACTTGTAGTCTACAAAAGATCATGCCCTCAGGATCTTTTTTGGGATTGGTCATAGGTATTGTGCCAAACATCCATGCTGCGTGTGTGGATTTGTAGAATCTGTGATCACAACTATGAAAATAAGTGAACATGCACATGTATATGATAAAAATAATGACATACAAAATATTTGATCTAGCATGTGTAATAAAGTGTGCATGTAATAAGTAAATGCAAGAAAGACTAAATGTGAACAAAATATTTAGTATGCAGTGGATTAGATGGAATGGAATACAAAGTGAATAATAGGAGTAGTGTGCCTCCCAAGTGGATGTGTATATATGAGATGAGGTTCATTTATACATTCCTCCTTATTAGTCAAGAATGAACTATAGAGACAAGAGTGTGTCGTCGGGAAATGGTCTGAATTGTGCATGCTAGAAAGATATGAGTCGATAAAGCATAAAGAATAATGGCGTGAGTAGAGTGAGTGAACACGTGAGTGTGGTGAGGTCCATTTTAGATGTATACCCTCAATAGTCAAGTATAGACTATGGAAATATAGTGCGTCATAGGGTAATGACCACAACATGTAGAAGTAGATGCCAGAAATATATGTCGTGAATGCATGTAGAGTAGATGTTGTGTAGGGAAGAGATGAATGCATGAAATGTGAAGTGTGTAGTTTGTAATATGTAGTTTGTAATGTGTGGTGTAGTGTGTAGTGTGTGAGGATCATGTGTATAGGATTCCCTCAACAGTCAAGTGTGAACTGTATCACAATAATGTGTTATCGGGTAATTACGAGAGCTTCAATGTATCACAGGGATTTTTCTAGTGGCAAATATTTATAATTTTGTGAATATTTCATTTTAGGAAAATTTGAAAATGAAAATTTTTCGAAGCAGGTCACTTTCCTATTCGCCTAAAATTTATAGTATATTTTTTTAGGGGTCAACTTCACCTACATTTGAAAACGTCTCCTATAAAATCCTAGGTGATTCATCGGGTAGTATACTACTAACAAACTACTAATTATGGTATTAGCATATCAAGTACCATGAACTTGCATACTTTAAGAACCATTGCATAGTGTAGATACATTTTGAATTTTGTAGTCGGGAAAGAAGTGCTATTTATTGATGCTTGAATAATGTTATTTACTGATGTGTGAAAAAGGTTTTCAATTGACATGTGATAAGGAGATTTCACTAATGCGTGACAAGGGTTTGGTTGTCGACGCATGAAATTCCTACTACTAACACACAACAATACTCTTGTTGATGCATGACACAATATTTATCTGACCTACAACAAGGATATTCTGTTAACGAGAGATTTAAATATTTCATTCATGTGACAGTATGATTACTATCGTATGACAACAAGTTTGTTGTCATACAACAATAAGTTTACTTTCATGCGACAACAACCTTCTTGCCATGTGAAAATAAGGTCTCTTTTGTTTGACGGACAACACCCTTGCTGATGCGTGACAAAAATGGTGTTGTTGCATGATGGAAACATTTTTATCGCGTGACAGAGACCTTATTGTCACCCAAAAACAAGGTTATCATGGGATGATAGTAAACTTTTTATCACATGAAAACAATCTTGCTGTCACATGTTTTGAAAATGAAAGCTTCTTTTCTTTGAAAATGTCACCCACAAACCCAAGAAAATTCACTTGTTTCACAAAAGTGGTTTTGGGCATATTCACCATGGATTTTCCACCTTTGATATCCCAGAGGTCTCTTAAAATGAACCCTGATGTATCAAGATGTGTATGTTATATGTGAGAGACTAGATGTGACGTGATGATAAAATAAGGTGCATATTGATGCCATAGGGGGGAAGAAATAGTGTGATGCCCCCCAAGTTTGTAAGTGATGGGGATCTAGTTCATGATGCTAAGTGGATCAATGTATGGAGTAGTTTCCTTTAAAAATGTTATTGGACGTTGACATGGTGATGGATTAGGAGCCTTGCACGGTGGTGGCTTATTTGATAACATTGTAGAAGACTTGAGTGGAGGCTAAGTTGAATTGAGTTTTAGAGGAGGTTTGTTAGGTGATAAGGAGATTTCACTAATGCGTGACAAGGGTTTGGTTGTCGACGCATGAAATTCCTACTACTGACACACAACAATACTCTTGTTGATGCATGACACAATATTTATCTGACCTACAACAAGGATATTCTGTTAACGAGAGATTTAAATTTTTCATTCATGTGACAGTATGATTACTATCGTATGACAACAAGTTTGTTGTCATACAACAATAAGTTTACTTTCATGCGACAACAACCTTCTTGCCATGTGAAAATAAGGTCTCTTTTGTTTGACGGACAACACCCTTGCTGATGCGTGACAAAAATGGTGTTGTTGCATGATGGAAACATTTTTATCGCGTGACAGAGACCTTATTTTGAACAATGTTTTGAAAATAAAGCTTCTTTTCTTTGAAATGGCACCACAAACCCAAGAAAATTCACATTGTTCACAAAAGTGGTTTTGGCATATCACCATGGATTTTCACCACCTTTGATATCCAGAGGTCTCTTAAAATGAACCCTGATGTATCAAGATGTGTATGTTATATGTGAGAGACTAGATGTGACGTGATGATAAAATAAGGGTGCATATTGATGCCATAGGGGGGAAGAAATAGTGTGATGCCCCCCAAGTTTGTAAGTGATGGGGATCTAGTTCATGATGCTAAGTGGATCAATGTATGGAGTAGTTTCCTTAAAAATGTTATGGACGTTGACATGGTGATGGATTAGGAGCCTTGCACGGTGGTGGCTTATTTGATAACATTGTAGAGACTTGGAGTGGAGGCTAAGTTGAATTAGGAGTTTTAGAGGAGGTTTGTTAGGTGATAAGGAGATTTCACTAATGCGTGACAAGGGTTTGGTTTTCGACGCATGAAATTCCTACTACTGACACACAACAATACTCTTGTTGATGCATGACACAATATTTATCTGACCTACAACAAAGATATTCTGTTAACGAGAGATTTAAATTTTTCATTCATGTGACAGTATGATTTCTATCGTATGACAACAAGTTTGTTGTCATACAACAATAAGTTTACTTTCATGCGACAACAACATTCTTGCCATGTGAAAATAAGGTCTCTTTTGTGTGATGGACAACACCCTTGCTGATGCGTGACAAAAATGGTGTTGTTGCATGATGGAAACATTTTTATCGCATGACAGAGACCTTATTGTCACCCAAAAACAAGGTTATCATGGGATGATAGTAAACTTTTTATCACATGAGAACAATCTTGTTGTCACATGTTTTGAAAATGAAAGCTTATTTTCTTTGAAAATGTCACCCACAAACCCAAGAAAATTCACTTGTTTCACAAAAGTGGTTTTTGGGCATATTCGCCATGGATTTTCCACCTTTGATATCCCAGAGGTCTCTTAAAATGAACCCTGATGTATCAAGATGTGTATGTTATATGTGAGAGAATAGATGTGACGTGATGACAAAATAAGGTGCATATTGATGCCATAGGGGGGAAGAAATAGTGTGATGCCCCCCAAGTTTGTAAGTGATGGGGATCTAGTTCATGATGCTAAGTGGATCAATGTATAGAGTAGTTTCCTTTAAAAATGTTATTGGACGTTGACATGGTGATGGATTAGGAGCCTTGCACGGTGGTGGCTTATTTGATAACGTTGTAGAAGACTTGAGTGGAGGCTAAGTTGAATTGAGTTTTAGAGGAGGTTTGTTAGGTTGACTTTATAGTGTTGTAGATTACTTAAGTGGAGGCAGAGTAAGACTAATTTTGAGAGGCGGTTGCTTACTTTGATTGGATTGAATAGGTAGTTCTCAATTGATGGAAGAAGAAGCATTAAAAGTGATAACATGATGCTTACTAGATGTAGAAGGAGTAGATTTAGGAGTCCATTTAAATGTAGAATTTATAGATGGGCATGCAAAATAATGGTGTACAACAAATGAGAGAAACCCTTAAAACTCAAGATGCTTGAATCTTAATTGTAACGTATAAAAATCATTACTATTATGTCAATTATTTTGATGATAATTGCAATATGAAATACTTTTGTATTTTCCAATCTGAGAAGGAGGATAGCAATGAGTAGATGGAAATTTTATTAATTAATGAGTTATGAGTTATGATTAATTGGATCAAACTTGAGAGGTATGGGGAGAGGCAAAACTTTGGGTTCACTAATATGAGCATATGTAGAAGATATAATGCCCCGCTTGTCACCCTTAACCAATGAAGTGTGGATCCAACCTTCACATCTGGTTGTCGATACAAGAGCATATTCCTCCAGTTTCTTGTATGTTCATGGAGGTATCGGATCTAAGTCATTCTATCTCATTGAAGCTTTGAGTACCTCCATGGAAACTGGCTTCCGCCCTAGTTTTTCTTTTATTTTCTTTAAATTGGTTAGATAATAATAATAAGGACATTAATAAACAAATTCAAACAAGATATATAGATTTAATTAAATATGATTTAACTCAGATGAATCAAATAAATAAACGGAAAATAGTTTACTAAACAAAAAATTATTAACAAGTAAAAGAATATTTATATATACATATATTAAAATAATATTGAAATGCATATAATTTCACTATGGAAAATGTTGCGGTGGTTATGGAGACCTACCATGATAGTAAAGGAGCTTTAATGCCTTTGAGAAGCGGTTGATGGGTATAAGGGTATCTTTCTTCCTTTCCACGAAAATAATGATAGATAATTCTTTTTTGGTTGGATGAGAGTGTGAGGTGAATCCTCTCAAACATCCCTTTCAGAGTTGAATCTTTCCTTTCTCGAGAATACAAGCAATATTTTGAGATCCAGAAGCCTTAACCGATCTAACCCAAGTTAATGTGATGATTGAGGAGTTGTTGTATAGTTGTGCAGTGATATCAGAAGTCAAAGATCTACCCTCTTACCATTCGAGGACTTCATCCCTCTTCTTGGCTCAAAATTTATTTTCTATGATATATATCTTTGGAAGACGGATTGGTTGTTGTTGAGAAATAACTTCATCCATGTTGTTTCTTTTGTATGCAGTAGAAGAGGAAGGTGTGGCTGCTCTATTATGGAGGAATGTCTAGCTAGGCATTGTGTTTCTTCTTATGGGCATCATTCCTTATGGCACTATAATGTGTGTAGGGAACTAGATGTCTCCATGCTAATTTCCTATTGTTTCAAACAATTGTGGTTTCTGCTACCATCAGATTCTCTCTACAGTTTTTTTTAGTGGCTAACATTTTATAATGGCTGCAAAGATTTCTTATCAGAAACCAAGATGAATATGGACGTATTTGGCAGGCCACACCAGAGTTAGCATTTGTGACTGGGGTGAGGGATTTTACAATGGCTATCTTTATTTTTCTTTTCTTTTCCTTTCTATGGAGTGTAATAGTGGTGATGACATGAGGACATTGTTTGAATTCAAGAGATGTAAGTTCTGGAGGTATGTCGAGTTCTTTGTAGTTGGAATGTATATTTTTTTTGGGATTTTCTTTGAGTTGTGATGTGAGATATCTAGATTTTGATCCAAATCCATTATTAATATTATGATCTCATATTTTTTTTACGTACACCCAATTTTTTATTTTGACTAAATATGGGTAGGAAATGGTCTATGTATCTAGGTGAAGTTGTTTATTGTTTTTGACGTACCCAAAATTTGTTTTCTTGATATGAGGGCAATTGTCACTTTTATTTCATATGATCACTTGGGTCATGGAATTTTCCTGAGTTATATTTTAAGTTTTATCGACAATATTTTTAAAAAAATTATGTATTTACTACAGTCGTGGTAGTCGTTGAGACCTCTATTCTTTCAGGCAGATGTCACATGTGAAATGGAGCTCCTTGCCTATGCTAAATGTGGATGGGCATGGTGTATTAGTGCCCAACATATAGAGGAGATGAGATTTAACCTAGGGTTTTCTCTTTCAGGCCTGAGAGGTGTTTTGGCAACTTGTAGAAGCCGGAGAAATAGGAAAGATAAACCTACCATTGCTACAATTGCTAAAATTGAAATTTTGATGATATAGAACCTTATTTTCCCCTGAAATTGTCTGTCTCTGTTGTTTTTGTGGTGGGTTTGGACACCTTATTGGTAAACCTATCTATTACTCTTGAAATTTTCTTGTGTTAGCAATAACAATTGTTAGTGTAATAGTGTACAACATAGACGTATTTCCTCCTGCACTGGTCGTTGCATTTTCATGCTTAAGTAAACAAAATTCTACCATTTTATTAACTGCATTCCTTTGTATGAGTAACAAGGTTATTAAAATAATTATAGATAGGAAATGTTGTGGTAAAAGAAATCCTATTATAACTTTAAAAATATTTCTCTTCTTACGATCTTCCTAATTTAGATTTGATTTTCTTCCAGGGATGTTGAGCACCATTCACATGGGTTGTGACAACTTAACTTTAGTGGAAAACCACTATATTGAACCCAATATGGTTTGTGACAGAGACTTTAATTTTGGGACATGTAATCATCCCTTTAGGTTATGGAAACAAATCACATAATGTTGGATGATTCCTTGTTTTTGGCCAATTTGGAGTGGTGAGTTACTGAGGTCCATTGGACCTCCATGTTCTCCTTTCTCGGACTAAATAAGTGGTCTCTTCGATATTCATCCACCTCGTAAGTTTAAAAAACTTATGTGTGGTTGACTTCAGTGGTTAGGTTTATGCTTGGAGGGAGTATCTTGGCTAAGGTACCCAAATTACTAGTTTTCTAACACCTTGAGTATTCCTGCATAATTTTTTATGACGCTAGATGTATACCCAATTTTCTTGTTGATTGTAGGTATAGGTCAAAGACATTTAAGGTTTTCCTTAAATGGAACTTTGACCATTCCTTTGAAGCTTGAACCATAACGAAATTTGTTTTTGTCACCAAGATTTAAAGTTACATATGTGTGTTTATGGACAGTACTATTTTATTGTTAGAACTACCCTGGCTTATTTCTACTTTTGATGAATGTTGGTGGTATATATATAATTGTGCATCTCATTGTTTTTTAAAACTTTTAGATGATGTATGTGTGTTGATATCTTGTTAACTTCTCATAGAACAATTAACAACATTAGGGTTATTTGGGGTTATTTATTTATAGATGCATTGTTGATTTATATTTGAAGTTGATGTTAAGATAATGAATTTTGGTGATACATATAAATGTAATTTTCCTTTTTGTATGGTATGAATGTGTTAACGAGGGGTAATTTAAAAGAACTTGTGATAGAAAGTAGGGTGCCACATTGTTTTAAAACAAAACTATAGACTTATAGAGGAGGTTTGGAAATACCTAGTACTATAAAACTTGGATTAATGTTTAAAATTTTAATTCATTTGAAGAAACTCTCTTTCACTCTCGCTTGTTATTACTAGCCTATAAGGGTAGTGGCCTCTTCCTGAATGATTGTGAAATTCCTTGGAGTCAATGGACAAAAAATATTATTTAATTTCCATCCCTTTCAAACATTGTTGAGTGATGGTCGTGCATTATATTTCCATCATATAATCTATATGATTACATGATTGAAATTTTAATACACCTGACCTTTCATGTTTAACCTTTGAATCCCTTAGTTCCTCTTGGATTAATGTTCAATTTTGTCATTTTAAAATTTAGTATCATAGCTTGTGCTTTTGGTCCCATCGATGATTTTAGATTATTAATTTGAATATCAGTTCTCAATCCTATAACCTAATTGTTTATTCAATGGAAACCCTGTTACACTAGACTATTGTTTCTAACTTATCAGGCCAATGGTCCCTTCTCAAATGATTGCTAAATTTTTTTTCTTTTGAGATAGTGTTCTTTACTCAAGTATAAGACTTTTTATCTCAATTTTTTCCATCGGAAAAATTGGGTCACCCACAACCCCGTGTAGAAGAAATTAAAAAAATGGTTATATCGAATGAACCTATGCTTTAAATCCAATTAACAGGTTGTAGGTGGGTTCTAAAATGGAATAGTAGGGTCAAGGAAAGATAAAACAGTGTCAAAGAACCAGAGGCTCAAAGGAAAATAAAAGGCAAAGGCTCAAAGTTTTTGGGCTCTACAAACGATCCAAAATGAGCACCGAAATTGGCTAAGTATGAAGGAGACATTGGAAGATGCCATTTTTTCGAACAATGAACCTCCAAATATTAAATCCCAGGCTAGAGACCCAAAGAAGCGTGGGCCTTCCACGTGTCTGGAGCCCCAAAAGTTGCAGTGGCCATTGAAAATTCTTCAACTTAGTGGAAGGTGCCAATTGTCGGCTCGGTGCAATTTCAAGGTGGCAGCCCAAGGCGGAGACTCAAACTTGTGCCAATCCTCCACATGGTAAGGGGTCAACAAAGTTAAAATCCAAGAGTGGGCCTAAAATGAATAAGTATAATAGTGCAGGTAGAAGGTGCCACATGTCTTAACGATTCTCCTTTCAAGGTAAAATCCTGATCGGGTTTTCAAATGAGCACGGGCCTTCCACATCTCCCACGTCCAAAAAAGGGACAGAGTCAGGGGTTGAATAGTCAAAGTAGAGGTAGGCCAGAGGAAGGATCCAAGTGTCAGTGCAACACTACTTCAAGAGTAAAATCTGGGGTGGGTCTCCAAACAAGCGCCAAGCCTCCACGTCTCTCAGGTCAGAATTTTAGCCCCGCCAAGGAAAGGATACTTGGGAAAAGTACAAAGGAACACCATGGATCCCATGGAAGGCACTATGTTTCAATCCAATGCAACTTCAGAAGTTAAAGATAGGGGTTGAATCTTCAAGTTGCACGAGACTGCCACGTGAACCTTGTAAGGAAATACTCTTTCAAATATTGTGTGTCTGTGATACCTAATCTTCTGATGGCCATATTTTTTTACTCTAAACTTAGATTTTGGGCTGGAGAAGACTTTTTGGAAATATCTTGACACGCTCTATGCCATGGAAACATAAATGATCATTCTTAACAAGATTTGGTGGGTAAAAAATGGTAAAACGTCTTCTAGGCCTTTAATACAAAATCTAGATTCTTGAACTACCAAATTGGATTTGATTTGATCCGCTGGGGAACCAAAATCGACAAATTGTAGGAAGATTTAAGAGGGGTATTAATTGATAGTGTTTGACCTTTCAAAATAGGATTGAATGCATATCTCAAGGTGGTTGAAGCAGGATCCGAATTCTTCTCTCCTCTCTCTCTTATTCTTCCTATATATTGTAAAGGAGAGGAATATTCAAATGGTTGGTTTTTGTTTCTCATCTGCCTCCCTCTCTCTTTCTTCCTTAGGGTAGAATGCGGAGTCTAAGCCTCCGTTCAGGGCTCTGTAATGGCATTTCCTTACCTCTTGCCCACTAATAATGTACCATGTAACTTTTTGGAGCAATAGAATATGTTTCTTGATGCATCTATCCATCCTTGGCTGATTTTACTATCTCTTCTTACCTCTCATTGTTGCAGGGTATAATGTGCATATTTTGATGTTTCTTGTAGGTCCCGAGAGTTTTCCTATTTGAAGTTGTGTTCCATGTGAAATCTATCTTTGGTCCGTGGTGCATTTTTTTCACCCTCTCCTCTACTCACATATCTCCACTTCAAATAGTCAGATATGTGATTCAACGACTTCCTTTTCTTTTGTATCACTTCTTAGTGTAGGATCTTTCACCCTTTTTCTCTCTCCCGGTCCCCTTAGAATGGTTAGATTAGGAATATTTCTGGTCTTTCAACACCAGATTATCTTGTGGTAGGTAGATTAGGAAGCAAGTACTGGCTTTCTCTGGAGGTTCATCTCAAGTTTTGCAAGTCCCACAACTTGAGTGATGGTCCCATGTTGTTTAATCACACCAAATGCCCCAATTCACATCAGGCCATTCGGGGGTGTTGTGATTCTTCACTAACAGTTTTGGCACGCCCAGTCTGAAACTGAGGTTAGATTTTTCTCATCTTTCAAAGGTGTCTTATTACAACAGAAAATCATAAGCCACTGTGTGACCACAATAATAGTTTTGGCATGCTCAGTGGGACAAGAGGTATTCACTTTATTTCATCAAGTTGATGTGTTCTTGATGAGATTTAGCCTTTAGAGGCACATTCAAAGCACATCTGGTAACTCTATTTTGTCAATAACCCATTCTCTGAGTTATAGACATTTTCCATCCATTTTCACCCATCTTCGTTCACTTTTATTTCCATATATCCCATTTTATTCCATTTCATGAAGTTGTGCAATCATGACTTCATTCCCTTCATGGAACTCACACTTACAACAACAGTGGAGTCTACCTCCAATGTATTTCCCAACACCTTTAGATCAGCATTATTATCAGATCAAAAATAATCATGCTTACCCATATGAGCATTGCCAAAACAAGTTTAGCTATGGAGCTTATCAAGAACAAGGGTATGCATACAATGACAACAGTCAAAAGGAAGAAGTTAATCTGCTAGAGAAGATTCAAAAAATGGAGGCTAGCAAGGTTAAGTCAAGGGCCATATGAGCGTTACCCATACGCTTACCCCTATGAGCATTTCCAAAACTAGTTTAGCTATGAAGCTTATCAAGAACAAGGGTATGCATAAAATGACAACAGTCAAAAGGAAGAAGTTAATCTGCTGGAGAAGATTCAAAAAATGGAGGCTAGCATGGTTAAGTTTAGGGCTATATCACAAATGAATGCATTCAATAATAGTTGCAAGGTACCTTGTCCATGGGAAGGCCCTTTTCCAAGACATTACACCCCTCAAGAAAAGCTCAATTTCATGGTTGAATTATTGCCTCAGCTTACATAGTGGATTGATGACATTTAGGCTTATGAGCAAAGTGCGAGACAACCTTGTCAATGGGTAAGTCAATCACTATGTCCCTGTCCTTCATTTTCTCTTTCTCAAGCTTTATCATTTTAGCAGTGTCAAGATTCAATCCCCTCAGTTGTTGCCCCAACTGTGTGTTTCTCTTCTACATCTCCTGATCTTCCACCTCATCTCAGTTCTTCTACCCTTTTCCCTTTCAAGCAGTCATTCCCTCCAAATAAATAAAAAATTCCACTTCCCTCACCACCACAAACAACTGCAAAGCTAGTTGAAACCCCATCCACCCCTCCTCTCACCTTCCTAATTCCATGTGGGGAAGAGATTCTAAAGATCATTCAAGGAGAACAGCAAGAGGAGTAACCCAACAAAGAAGAAATGATAGAAGAAATGAAGCGTTGGGTTTCCAGGTTTGGGTTTACAAAGATACCCTTGATGGTTAAGCCAACATAAGAGGTCAAGGTTGAAGACTTAGTGGTGGCTAAGGATGAGTTTACAAAAGAACAAGAACAATAAGGAGAAGATAAGGAATTTGTTTGCTCTAAATGCAGTGTCCATGATGGCACTTTATTTGAAGAGCATGTTGATCTGATTCAAGAAGCACAATTAGTCAAGAAGGAAGAAGAACAACTAGCTCCAAGTCTAGTTAAAGAGGAGCATATGGAAGTGACCAAGGCTGATTTAGAGGCACTGAATCATGAGCCTGTTGCAAAAGAAAATACAGATGCCTCTCCCATTCAACCTCTTCAAATTTTGATATTTTGGAAGATCCTCAACTCACTAGCTTCATGTTTGAAGATGAAGCTTTATATGGTGAAAATAATGAAGATTTTAATATCACCATGCAAGAAGGAGAGACCTTGTTATAGCATGACATTAAAGATTTTTATTTCCTATTAGACTCAAAAGAATGTTTTGATAAGAAGGGGCCAATTGAAATTGCAATATTTTCTCCCTCATCATTCATTCTTCAACCACAAGAACCTGTTGCCATGGAAGAAAACATGCAAACATAACCTGTAGTTTGCAACATGCCTCCTGAATCAAAGCTGGAAGATTGTGATCTTCCAAAAGTCACACTTGCTCTAAAGGAATAAAAAGAGTATGAGGATATAATCCCTCTCACATCACCCATACAAGAAAAATAACAAGAAGACTCCATTCTTGGAGTTGAAATTTAGAGCAAGGGGAAAATTCAAAGAACCATACCTTGCCCAATTAGGTATTTGGCTTCATTGGAGCCAAGGGAGAAGCCAAAACAAGTCATGCCTACTTTAGGGCATGAGGATGAGTATCAAATCACCAAGGCTCACCATTAACACCTCTAGGAGTCCAATACAAATCAACTTGAGGAGGTATTTTCCATGAGTGTTGATACCTTGCTGATATGGGTGGAGGATCGGCTTAAAGGCATTTTGTCACTCATCCAAGCAGCCATATTCACTGACAAATCATTTACATGGCTTCCCCTCTTGATAAGGGGAAGCTACTTCTCCCTTCCTTTAACAGGATTTTTTTATCCTCTTTCTCTTTGGTTAGTATAGGAGTAGAAGTAGATTTGTTTTCCAGCAGAAGAAGTTCTTGTGCACACTCTGCATGTCTCATTTGAGGCATGTATAATTTTTTTCTTTGTACATAATTTTTGTTCGTATTGCTCAAGATATACCAAGGCCAAGCCCTTCAATGTTCATGGTAGAATACCCATAGTTTTCTATAATGATTGCTAATTTTAAAATAAAACAAATGCAAAGAAACTAATGTTTTTTGTTCATGGTAATCCATTTCTTGGACAGGTTCAGGGTCACTAAGTTCAAGCGGTCGATCTCACGGATGAGATAAAGGATCATTATCAGGCTATCATTCTTGAATCCATGCCCAATTGATGATTCAAGACCACTGATATTTTCATCTAATAGGAAGATTCCCTTGTGAGAGACCAAATTGTTATCTCAATTTTTGCCCCTCAGGAAAATTGGGTCACCCATGACCCCGTGCAGAATAAATTCAAAAAAATAGTTCTGTCAAATGAACCCATGCTTCAAATTCAATTAACAAGTTACAGGAAGGTTCTAAATTTAATAGTAGGGTCACGAAAAGAGAAACCAATGTCAAAGAACCAAAGGCTCAAAGGAAAATAAATGGCAAAGGATCGAAGTCTTTGGGCTATATAAATGATCTAGAATGAGCCCCAGACTCGGCTATGTATGGAGGAGACAACGGAAGCTGCCTTTCTAAACAGCGTACATCCAAAGATTAAATCCCAAGCCAGAGACCCAAAGAAGCATATACCTTCCACGTGTTTAGAGCCCCAAAATTTGCATCGGCCGTTGAAAAGTCTTCAACTTAGCGGAAGGTGCCAAGTGTCGGGTCAATGTAATTTCAAGATGGGACCCCAAGGAGGAGACTCAAACTTGTGCCATCCCTCCACATGGCCAGGGGTCAATGCTAGTATCCAAATTTTTTCTCCCTTTCAAGACGAGCAGAAACACACATGAGATATGGAGTTTAGAGAAAGATAGATCATTATGTGTGTCATTTTGTAGCCGGGGATGAGATCTAACTATCCATTTGTCACTCAAATAAGTGGAGAGATGGATAGTACCTTCAAGAGGATTTGACATGTTCTCAATACTTTAGGCCATGCCTCTTCGACTAGGGAGAGAGAACCCTTAGTGTAACATCTGTTTGATGAAGGAGATGAAGATATCATTCTTTTGCATAAATTTTATGAAGAAAACCTTGGGAAAATATGGTTAATATTCCATAATTTAACTCTTAAGAGTTTTCACTCCTAAAAGATGGAGATACTTTCAACTCAAGGCTAAGGTTACTGAAGACATTAGGAAATCTTGATTGTTCTCTATATTTTAGTAAGTATATTTCATTCCTTTGTTGATACACAGAGAAAAAAGGGGTAGTTCAGGATGGATTCAGGGTATTTGAATTATTTTGGTGGGATATGAAGAAGGATAAAGTTGATTACACCAAGTTTTTTAGGGACTTCACAACAATTGACAACTCAACAACAGAAAAATTTAAAATAGTTAGGACATTCCTTTAACCAGAAGGTGTGCTTCAATGGAGGCCCAGATCAGCATGTTTTCACACAATATTTGAGAATATAACACAAAGGATTGAATTGAAAGACTCAATTAAATACTAAAACATCTGATCAAACATGCCTAAGGTAAACCCAAAGACTTATAAACAATATTTATCAATAAATGACAGTGAATTGATTTTAAATTTGTTTATCTCATCCTAGATGAAGGCTCTTCTTGAAATGAAATCACAAATACCATTAAACTATCACAGGAATGAGATCCTATATGATTTTACAAATATTTCAATGTGATATTGTAATAGGAAAAACGAAAAGAAATAATTTGTAGACATTATGAAACGAAGAAGACACAAATTGCTAGAGATTGGACACAAATTAATTTCAAAGTTACTTAGATTCATCAGTAGGGGAAAGCTTCTAGATCAATCTTAGTGCTCATCAATGGCTATACATCTGCAACCAACTTGACATGATAGAAAATATGACACAGAAGAAAATAATAGGTTATCTCAGTTTAGTCTCTCACAAAGATGGCTTTCTCAAATTTTCTCTCAAGAATTCAACCCCTGACCATTTGCAAGAGTATTCTTATTTCATTTTTTCAATATCACTCACTCAAATGTTCCCCCCAAAAGAGAATAATATTCGAGGGAACTTTTCTTTGTTATCAATTTTTTTCATAAAGCAACATTTAACAAATTTAGATCCAGAATCTACTAGGTGGACCAATTGTAAACTGATCACGTTTCTTGGTCCCTCAACTAATGACTATGATTCCATGCCATAACTTTTTGGCAATCCATTTAATGGTTCTGATTCAGTGATGTGAGAAATCCCCTTTTTAATCATTTTACGGAGGCTCCGTATAGCTGGATATGATAGGTAATCCTTTTCGCTCTCGAGGCAACACCTTTTTCATCTTTTGTGCCCACACTTTCATCACTTCATTCTTTTTCCCTCTCTTTCCTCTGCAATTCTGCCCCACATCCATCTCCTATAGTAATATCCATTTTTGTAAGTGCCTGAGCAATTCCAACTTCAAAATATCGACCTTAATGATCCTTGGACTCACAAATTAAGTTCCAAATCCATCAAATGGAACTTTATAGAAAGAGACAACAAGGAATTTCATCAAATAACGATGAAAAAATAGTGCGTATTTACATCTCTAAAAGTCTTGCAGAAAAAATGTTGAAAAAAACAAATGCAATACATAGCAACCATTTTTTATGCCCCTTTTCCACTTTATATCATAGTAGTCCACGTATTTCCTTAGTGCAACTGCAATGGAAAAGTACAAAGGAAACTCCCAAACAAGCGCAAGCCTTCAACATACCCAAGGCCCAAGAAAAATGTCTTTTGGCCTTTGAAAAGTCTCAGTGTAAAAAGGATCCAGCGGAAGCCTCTACGTGTCTCAATGGTGCATTTTGAGATGGTCCCCAAAAGCAGATACCCCAAAAAAGTGTGGGATCAATATGTGTCTCACTTTTGCATATTTTGTTTAAAAAGTTGAAGGTTCAGTAGAAGGAACCATTTGTCTAGGGTCTGAGACATTTTTCTTTAGCCGTTAAAAAGTCCAAGCAAGGGGCAGAGCGAGCAGAATCATCCAAGTTTCATCCTGTGCTTCTTCAAAATAAAATATAGGGCTCGGTCCCTAAACATGCGTGGTCCCTCCACATGTCCCAGGTATTTCAAAGTTGCTTTGGAAAGTCTAAGTACAAAGCGTAGCCGGTGGAAGCCTCCACATGTCTCCATGTCGCAATTGTTAAGGTGGGACCTTAAGGTAAATCCTCAATTGAGCACCAGCCCTCTATGTGTCCATGGTCCACCAAAATTGTACCAGCCTCATGAAATTTGTTATCTAAGTCTGGACAAGGCAATAGAAACCTCCACGTGTCTCTCCAATGCAACTACAAGGCCAAACCAAAATGTTAATTTTCAAATGAGCATAGTTCCTCCATGTGGACAAGTTTTTGGTTGAAGCAAGCCCATGAGTTTTTAAATTTCCGCATTGAACCACATCTATCTAGAAAGGGCCACATTTCCATTGATGCTGAGAAGTAAATTTGACCGGGAATAATACACCCGTCAAACCATAAAATGCAAGAAAATCACCATTTGAGCCTGGAAACAAATCTTTCTTCACAGACAGAGAGATTGGAAATGATATAAGGCCCAAATGTGATCCTCTAAGCTGCATCCAATCATGTTTCAATAGATATTTGGGACATAAATGACAGGGACAAAAAAACTTGACTGTGGAAAATTGAAGGAAAGGAAAAACCCAAGTTTTACACCCAAGTAACAGACTCTTACACATGGAAAGAGGAACGAAAAACAAATTTTTGATTTTAAGCGATCCTCGACCTAGGAAGGGACTGATCATGGAAACCAAATGGAGGAAAGAGTTTTCATGCATCAATACGGGGAGATAGAAAACAAGATAGAGCCTGTAAACTGAATAATTTCAATGACAAACATGGCGAAACTAATTTGAGCACCACCTTCGTCTCTGACTCAGGGATGAGAAACTCCCTATGAGTGCCATAAGAAAAAATAGTAGACCAAGTGCCACAAATAGAAAATTGGGAAATGGAGTTAAAGAATAATCTTGTAGAGAAGATATACCATAACCATCCTTCAAAACATGAACCGAGAAACCAACAAAACTAGGTCACCAAGGACCAAAATGAACAAAAAAACAAAAGAAGAATGAAAATAAAGAACTATACACTATACAATGGTGAGCATCCTGATTCAAAGAAAAAAATCAAGGAAAATCTTCAAGTGCCTTCCATTTTGGATATGATCATGCTAAACAGTTATAATATGTCTTTAACAGCTGCTCATATGATTGTCTCTCTTTTCCATCCAAGTCGCTATCAAACCACATTACTTACAACTTATCCTTTGTGCATGGGTCAAAAATTTTAACATCTTTTGAGGCTACATCAAACATCAAATTCTTAGGAAAATCATCCTGCTCATGATACCTGCATCGATCAATTTCATATTCCTTGAAAGCAACATAACTCATAGAGTTAATAATATCAATCTCTGCATGTAATACTTCATAATAAGCATTGTTGGGGTCCTCAATAACATATAACATTTTCTTTTCACTAGGTAACTTCACAAGGATGACCTTAATTGTTATGGTGGCATAAGACATGTCCATATGAACATTTCGACCAACACTTGCCCCATTTGGCAGGGAGATCAACAACAACATCAAGTTTCAAGTTCTTACCCGGATAAGTTGCAAGTTGTACCACCAAACCTTTTACACATCCTAAAACTGGCACCTCTCTAGAATCCATTACAGTACACTTTCCATATGTTTTTTTCAATTTAATGTTTAATTCATTCATAACCTCCAAGGGCATAACATTGCATGATGCTCCAGAATCAAACATACAATTGTGCAGCAGTCTGTCATTAATAATCAACGTTGTAAAAAAAGGGATCAACATTTAAATGAGACTCAATCAAATATGTTCCCAAGTAAAATTCAGGTGGTTCACTTAAGTCCTCCAGTTCCTGGGGTTTTCACAATACTGAAATGGTAGAAGTCTCAACATTTTTTCCTTGGGTGAATTTTCTAATCTAAAGCCTAGATATTCGAATGCTTAGGGATTCTAAGAAATTCAACAATAGGAACAAAAATCTTGATCTGACTCAAGATTTGGGCTATGTCACAAGGAACATATTTGGGTAATGTAGTGTTAGGAGGAAGGTTTACAAATTCATCTGATGGCATGTGGTTATTTATAGTCTAAGCATGGGGAGGGACACAAGTTCTACTTGAGACAACAAGGCCTTTTCCAGATGTATCTTTCCTTGGAGTTTCTTTTGGAATACTGGTAAGCACTAGAATTTTTGGTTTGGCCTGAGGCCCCTACCCCTTTAACAACCTTACTTGTGGTATTATATTCTTTTTCATTGCCGACCACAAAATTCATTAACAACTACCTATCCTCCTTAGAAGGGATCCCTCCATCAAAATTCTCAATCATTAGAGCTCTTAGGTACTCAAAATAATTATTAGGAAGTTCAAAATTTTACACCATATCAATTTCAAAAGTATGAGTGGGAGGAAGAGATAATACCCGATGAATGCAATCCAAGAAATATTTAACATGTCTGGAACTCATCACCTCAGTTAAGGTTGTTTCCTGTTGTGAACTTGTAGAGGAATCCATCATGCATGTATATTTATCAGTGTTATCATCATCATCAGCTTCTTCAACTTGCTGATCTACTTCACATGGAAAATGTGGCAAGAAATAGTTATCACACCACTCAATTTCATGAGCTTCACCAATAACAACAACTCTTGCATTTAGAGGATTAGGCACTACTCTATTTTCCCTAGCCTGGAGTTGTCTAGCTTCCATAGGTACTTTACATCTGCCATCATATCTCTAATCATTTCTAGGATGATTTGCAAGTCTATCTTATCCTTTTTTCCTATGCTAACCTTGTGAACATTGTCCAATTCCTTTCTCTACCCTGGCCAACTTGTAAGATATTTCTTTGGCATCTCCAGCCAAAGTCTTTACAACTTCCTCAATATCAACAACCTTACTTGATTGAGACTTATTAGGGATGATCAGTTTAACACCCTCCCTCTTAGGAGGTTTTCCCACTGCTTTAATGTTGTTCTCAATTTTTAGAGTCATGGTAAAGGCTTGTCTCAAAGTCCCAGGGTTCTTATCCCTCAAATATTAAGTAACTTTCTTATCAAATGCATCTGAATACTTTATCAGACATGATTCATCACATGGCATAAAATTAATAGGAAGTCTTCTTAATGTTTTATTAAATCTAGTATTGAAATCATGCATTGAATCATTAGGATTCTTTTTTATATTTTCAAAAATTTGATAAAAGAAACCTAGGGTCTGTTTTATCACAATACTGCACTCTAAAAGCATTCTTCATCTATGTCTAAGAGTAAATGAAATTATCTATCAGATATTTATACTACTCCCTTACATCTTATTCTAGAGTATGGATAAATAATTTAATGTATACATCCTCAAACTCTATTTCAATGTCCTCCACCATATTGACAAATAGTTTCAAGTGTTGATCACCAGTTATTGCATTATTTCCATGAAACTTGGGAAATTTGTTTCTTTCATCTTGTGGTACAACATTTAGATAGCCAACCATACCTCTAAAAATGATGGGACAAAAAGCATTAACACTAAATGGAGGTCTAGGTGGAGGTTGAGCCATATTATTTTGAGGAGATGATCTTACAGGAGAAATAGAATGATGAGGTAGTGAGGGGTCTGTGTGGCATAGGGATACAATTTTCAGAATGACTTCCATCTAAACCTCCGTTTCTTGGAAAAAATTATTAGATTTGGAAAATGTCGGGATAGATTGAAATGAAAATGTTTCAAATACAAATGAAGAACCCTCTCTAGATGGAGAATGCAGTTCAACAAAGAGACTACCTGATTTAGAAGCACTTAAGGAAGTACTACAATATTCAATCATAGGCTGATCAATTTCACCAATGGAGATCTCTTTTCTTGATGTTTGATCTTCAATAACTTTCCAAATTATTATTCCTTCTGAATTAGACTTTCCCAAGTCTTGAAATAACCTTCTACTAGGGTCCTTGGTGAATAAATATCTTCCTCCTTCCATCTTTACAAATATTAATCACAAATCTTACTTGATATATGTTAAGACACTGCTATTTACAAAGAATTAAAACAACACGGAGTCACCACTAAGGATTTTCACTGTATTTTGTGCAAATGCACTATGAAAGACCTATCAAATGTCTTTCAATACCAGATTCATGCAAATATTACTAGATATTCTCTTCTTTTACCCAAATTTATCGATGATGATACAAATTTTAGTGCAATAACTGTATAAGATAGAAATATTACACTCAGAACTCAAAAATTTGAACAATTCTTATAGATATGAACAAATAGTGATGTTTTAGCAATGTATTTACACTTTAAAATCTGTAAAAAGCATTACTAGGGTCTTTAGATGTACACCTTTCTAAAATACTTCAAAGAGTCCCCGAGAATGGTGCCATGAGTGTTGGTATCCAAATTTGTTCTCCCTTTCAAGTCAAGCAACAACACAAATTAGACGTGGAGCTTAGAGACATATAGATCATTATGTGTGTCGTTTTGTTGCTGGGGATGAGATCTAACTGGCCCTTTGTCACTCATATTTTTAGAGATATGGATAGAACCTTCAAGAGGATTTGACCTGTTATCACTACTCTAGGTTGTGCCTCTTCGACCAGGGTGAGTTGACCCTTAGTGTAACTTCTATTTGATGAAGGAGATGCAGATATCCTTATTTTGCACAAATTTTATGAAGAAAACCTTGGGATAATACGGTCAATACTATATAATTTAACTCTTAAGAGTTGTCACTCCTAAAAGATAGATATACTTTCAACTCAAGGCTAAGGTTACTGAAGAAATTAAGAAATCCTGACTGTTCTGCATATTTAAGTAAGTAGATTTTGTTTCCTTGTTGATATATAGGAAAAATAGAGGTAGTTCAAGATGGATTCATGGTTTTTGAATGATTTTTGTGGGAGATGAAGCAGGATAAATTTTATTATACAAAATATTTGAGGAACTTCAACACAATGGACAACTTAACAACATAAAGCTTTAAAATAGTTAGGACATTCCTTCAACCAGAAGGTTTGTTTCAATGGAGGCCCAGATCAGCACGTTTTCAGACAATATTTGAGACTCTAACACAAAGGATTGAATTGAAAGACTCAATTAAACATAAAAAAATCTGATCAAACATGTCTAAGGTACACCCAAAGACTTACAAACAATATTTATCAACAAATGATAGTGAATTGATTTTAAATTTGTTTATCTCATCTAAGATGAAGGATCTTCTTGAAATGAAATTGAAAATACCATTAAACTATCACAGGGATGATATATTGTGTGATTTAACAAAGATTTCAATGTAAGATTGCAATAGGAACAAACCAAACCATTTGTAGACATTCTGAAACAAATCAGACACAAATTGCTAGCGATTGTACACTAATTAATTTCAAATTTTCTTAGATTCATCAATAAGGGAAAGCTTCTAGAGAAATCTTAGTTCTTGTTAATGGCTATACATCTACAACCAACTTGACATGATAGAAAAACTGGCACAAAAGAAAATAACAGGTTATCTCAGCTTGGTCTCTGAGGAAGATGACTTTATCAAATTTTCTTTTAAGAATTCAACCCCCGACCATTTGCAAGAGTATTCTCATTGCATTTATACTTTTCACTCACTCCAATTTTCCACCCAAAAGAGAAGAATATTCAAGGGACCTTTGCTTATTATCAATTTGTTTAAGAAAGTAACATTTAACAAATTCAGATCCGAAAGCTTCTAGGTGGATCAATTATAAACTAATCACGTTTATTGGGCCCTTGACTAATGACTAGGATGTTGTGCCACAACGTTTTGGCAATCCTTTTAATAATTCTGATTCAGTCATGTGAGAAATCCCCTTTTTAATCATTTTCTGGAGGCTTTGCAATGCTGGATATGACAGCTAATCATTTTCACTCTCGAGGACACACTTTTTTAATCTTTTACACCTGCACTTTCATCATTTCATCCTTTTTCCCTCTCTTTCCTCTGCAATTCTGCCCCACATCCATCTCCTCTAGTAATTCTCATTTTTGCAAATGCCTGAGTAATTCGAACTTCAAAATATCAACCTTAACAATCCTTAGACTCAGAAATTAAGTTTCGAATCCATCAAATGACACTATAAAGATAGAGACACAAGGAATTTCATCAAAGAATGATGAAAAATAGTGCGCATTCACGTCTTTAGGAGTCTTGGAGAAAAAATGACAGAAAAATAGACGCAATACAAAACAAATATTGATTCTTCCCCTTTTCCACTTTATATCATAGCCATCCAGGTGTTTCCTTAGTGCAAACTATAAAGGAGAAGCACAGAGAAACTCCCAAACAAGCACAACCCTTCCACGTGCCTAGGGCCCAAGAAAAATGTTTTTTGGACTCTGAAAAGTCTCAGTGTAAAAAGGAGCTAGTGGAAGCCTCCATGTGTCTCACTGGCACATTTTGAGATGGTCCCCAAAAGTAGAGACCCCAAATAAGTGTGGGCTCAACACACGTCTTAGTATGATAGAGTTTGTTAAAAAATTTGAATGTTCAATGGAAGGCGTCATGTCTCTAGGGTTTGAGACATTTTTCTTTGGCCATTGGATAGTCCAAGCAAAGGGTAAAGTGATCAGAAATATCCAAGTGTCCTCCTAGTGCTTCTTCAAAATAAAACTTAGGGGCGGGTCCCCAAACATGTGCGGTCCCACCATGTGTCCCAGGCCTTTAAAAATTGCTTTGAAAAGTCTAATTACAAAGCAGAGCCAGTGGAAGCCTCCACATGTCACCCTATCGCAATTGTTAAGGTGGGAGCCTGAGGTGGATCCTAAAATGAGTGGCTACCCTCCACATGTCCATCATCTACCAAAATTGTACCGGCCTCATGAGAAAATTATCTAAGTATGGGTAAGGCAGCGGAAACCTCCACGTGTCTCCCTGGCATAACTCCAAGGCCAAACCAAAAGGTGAATTTTCAAATAAATGTCCTTCCTCCATGTGGACAAGTTTTGGGTTGAACAAATCCTAGGAGTTTATGAGGTTCCCCACCGATCTACATCCAACAAGAAAGGGCCACATTTCCATTGATGCTGAGAAGTAAATTTGACCAGGAATAATACACCGTTCAAATTGTAAAATGTAGGAAAATCACCATTTGAGCCCGAAAATGAATCTTTCTTCACGGATAGAGAGTTTAGAAATGATATAAGGCCCAAATGTGATCCTCCAAGCCACACCCAATCACGTTTCTATAGATATTTGGGACAAAAATGATAGGTACAACAAAACATGACTGTGCAAAAGGTAGGAAAGAAAAAACCTAAGTTTTATGCCCAAGTTACGGACTCTTTCACATGGACAGAGGAACGAAAACAAATTCTATATTGTAACTAATCCTCGACCAAGAAAGGGACTAAAAATGTAAACCAAATGGAGGATATTGTTTTCATGCATCAATACGGGGAGATATAAAACACGAGAGAGATTGTAAGTTGAAGAATTTCAATGACAAATAGCGTGAGACTAATTTGAGCACCAACATCATCTCTGTCTCAGGGATGGGCACTCCCTACGAGTGCCAAAAGAACAAATAGCAGACCAAGTGCCAAAAATAGACCATTGTGCAATGGAGTCAAAGAATAAGCTTGCAGAGAAGAGAAACCACAACCATCCTCTAGAAAATGAACCGAGAAACCAGCAAAACTAGGTCACCAAGGACTAGAATGAACAGAAACACAAAATCATAATGAAAACAAAGAACTATACACTATACAATGGTGAGCATCCTGATTCAAAGAAAAAAATCAAGGAAAATCTTCAAGTGCCTTCCATTTTGGATATAACCATGCCAAACAGTTATAATATGTCTTTAATAGCTGGTCATATGATTGTCTCTCTTTTCCATCCAAATCTTTATTTGACCATTTTTCTTCAGGATTATACTTTGTGCCTGGTTCAAGTTTTTTAACATCTTTCATGCTTGCATCAAACATCAAAGTCTTAGGAAAATCATCCTTCTCATGATACCTGCATTGATCAATTTCATATTCCTTGAAAGCAACATAGCTCACAGAGTTATCAATATCAATATTTTCATGCAATACTTCATAAGAAGCATTATTGGGGTCCTCAATAAGATATAACATTTTTTTTTTCACCAGGTAACTTTCCAAGGCTGCCCTCAATTGGTATGGTAGCATAAGACATGTCCATCTGAACATTTTCACCAACACTTGTAGCCCACTTTCTTGATAACAACATGCCCCATTTGGTAGGGCAATCAACAACAACAACATCAAGTTTCAAGTTCTTACCCGGATAAGCTACAAGTTGTACCACCAATCCATTTTCACATCCTACAATTGGCACCTCTCTAGAATCCATTGTAGTACACTTGCCATAATTTTTTGTCACTTTAATGTTCAATTCATTCATAACCTCTAGAGGCATAAAATTTCATGATGCTCTGGAATCAAACATACAATTGTGTAGCAGTTTGTCCTTAATAATCAATGTTGTAATATAAATGGATCAACATTTAATTAAGACTTAACCAAAGATGATCCGATGTAAAATTTAGGTGGTTCACCTGGTTCCTCCAATACTTGGGGTTTTTTCAACTCTGAAATGGTAGTAGGAGTCTCAACATTTCTTCCTTGGGAGAACTTTTCATCTCTAAACCCAAGATATTTGAATGATTTGTTCCTATACTCAGGGATTCTACACATTTCAACAATAGGAACAAAAATATTGATCTGACTCAAGATTTGGGCTATGTCCCAAGGAACATATTTGGGTAAGGAAATGTTAGGAGGAAGGTTTAGAAGTTCATTTGATGGCACAGGATTCTCTACAGTCTGAGCATGGGGAGGGACACAAGTTCTACTTGAGACAACAAGGCCTTTTCTAGATGCATCTTTTCTTAGAGTTTATTTTGGAATACTGGTAAGCACTAGAATTTTTCGTTTTCCCCTAAGGCCCTGTGCCTTTGGAAACCTTACTCCTGGTATTATATTCTTTTTCATAGCCAACCACAACAATCATAAACAATTTCTTATCCTCCTCATAAGCGATCCCTCCATCATACTTCTCAATCATTATAGCTCTTAGGTACTTAAAATCATTGTTATGAAGTTCAAAATCTTGCACCATATAAAATTCAGAAGTATGAGTGGGAGGAAGAGGTTATACCCAGTGAATTACGATCCAAGAAATCTTTAACAATTCTGGCACTTAGTAGCTTAGTTGAGGTTTCTCCCTTCTATGAACTCGTAGAGGAAACCATCATGAATGCATCATCATCAGTGATATCATTATCATAAACTTCTTCAACTTGCTAATCTACTTCACATTGAAATTGTAGCAAAAAATAGTTATCACACCACTCAATTTCATGAGCTTCACAAATAGTAGTAGCTTTGGCATGTAGAGGATCATGTACTACTCTATTTCCCCTAGCCTGTGGTTGTCTATCTCATATGGGTCTTGTCGACATTAAAATTTTCCTTTGTAATTTGTATTTTATTAATGTATGTATTAGGAATAGGATGTTGTTAAGTATAATTAGTAGTGCCAATAATGTATAGTACGGTAATAGTCAAAAGTACAATAAGAATGTTGTGGTAAAAAGTAAATATTTTTCGTAAGTAATTCGGTAATGTTATAATGTCAAAGTTAGGGTAAGTAGAGAACTAGGGTCTACATGATTAGGAATTAGAAATATTTTATTGGTAATAAGGACAAGGAGTGAGGTCATAAATATTTTGTGTATTTTATTTCTAAAAAGTCTAAAAATGTGGAACCCATGTGAAACGATAAAGTTTATCTTATCTTAAAAGATAAGCGTACATGTACAGATAAGAGTTAAGGTATGGAATATGATTCGTCAGAGTAGATTTCTTATCCTATCTTAGAGATAAGATGGATAAGCCTAGAAGTTCTATAAATAGAGAGGCCACCCCCCTCATTTAGCATAAAAGGAAGTAGTGAGAAACATTATATGAGTAAGTGTGTAAAGGAAGCCATGATTTTGAAGGTGTGCTAAAGAATCCATTATGAGGTGTAATTGTGAAGTTTCTCCCATAGTTATTGTTGGAAGGCAAGTGAAGTCAGTAACACTTGAACTATGTCATGGGTGATATTGTAACAATTTCATGTTGATATTATAATTTACACTTATTGTTATCCAGATTTCATCATCAAGGTCCTTCTTGATAACATGCAGTCTAATGGTATTCTTGCCCTGTTATGTTTGTTGTTGTGTTTCCAGATTACATCCACCAAACTAGAAGTTGTTTGGGGTCCCCTTAGCTAAATTCTAACTCTCCCATAGCAAGAGGAGTTCTCAACAAGTTAGAAGAATTGGATCATAGTGCCATAAATAGGGTTGCATGACTATTTTAAAGAATTTCGTTGCCGGAAGGGTGCGGATCGTCCTCGTTGGTGGATTTTTTGGAGAGATATGGTCGTACCAATCTTAGGGCCGAAATACAAATATAATGGAGGGTAAGTCTTGACATTTTTTACTGTGCCATAGTAGTTACCATGGTAAAGTCATTGGGACATCAGGCCATGAATAGTAACCGCAATAAAGTCACTTTTTACCAGTCGAATAGCGATTTACTGCAGTAATCTTCACTTTTTACCATTGTTGGTCGTGCAAATAGGACTTTTAAGACAGCCAGGACAACAGTATGCAGTGGGACATGAAGTCCCTCCAATCTTTCCAATGGGAGACGGTTCATCACAGGTAGTTCAGAAAAAAAACTTATTTACGGGATAGTCGGGACAAAACATGATTTTATGCGTTGGACACTTGGATATTACGCAAAAGTGTTTTCCAGGGAAGCCCGATCATCAGTTGATGCAAAAGGACTCATCTAGGAAAGCCGGCACATACGTACGCTTGGTGACGCAGAAGAGCTGAAACATGCAGGATTTATAGCATAGCAGAAAAGTCAACTTTATGTATACGTGAAGTTGCAAACGACTATAACTTTAAACTCCGAGATCCAATTTGTCACAAGATTGAGACTTTCTGTAACGAGCACAACATCCTCTACGCCAAAAAAAAACTACATTTATTATTTTTAATGAGGGGAGATATATTTAAATAAAAGAAACTATATTCGCTCCAGTCAGTTAATGCTCATTCCCGTCAAATGACAGAAAACGTCTGCTAGACCCAAAACAGCTGCCCGCACTCAGAAGGCCATAACTTTTTCATTTCTCAACAGAAATCACACAAAATTGGTACCTTTAGAATCGTGTCTCCGAGCCCAACACACAGAAGTTAAGATCTTATATATTTGATGAGAGATTGATTGAGTTTTTTTAGAAAACGAGGCTGGGTTCATAACAGTGTTTTATTTGGTGGTTGGGAGTGCAATTAAGAGGCATGGTCATCATTCTTTCTCTGCTGCAGCACCTGGGATAGTATGGGAGAGCATTTTACAAGTAATATATAATAATTTCACTCCATTTAATTCCTCTTACAAGTGTTTGAAGGACAGATTTCAGGATTTTCATTTTTCCCTCATCTCTCTTCTCATTTTTTCTATAAATTGGAGTGTTGGGCTCATTGTAAAAGGAGAGTTTTAAGATAGCAAATCTCTGTCAAAATTTCTTTGTAAATCCAATGTTCTATATGCCCTTGTAGTGGACTCCTTAGCATGGCGATCCAGGCCCTTATCTTGTAAGAGATTGAACTGTGCAAATCATGAAGCAATAAAATATAAGTTTGTGGATGTATCTTCCCCTGCTGTGTTTTCTTGCATCCTTCTTGCCCCTTTAATATTTCTACAAGAATATTGCTCGTCTATTATTATGTTCTTGTAGGGATCCATTATCATTGTGTATGTTTGGAATATTGTTGTGAATGCATTTTGCTAGATTATGGAGAACTGTCATCACTTGCTCTGGTGTGCATTTTGCTTCTTTATCTCACACATTGGAAAAATACTCTCACACACCTTCCTTTTTTGGTGTATCACCGCTTTAGTGTAGGCTTTCATTTTATGAACTCTCTCTCCTTGGTTCCTTGGAAATTTGGATTAGAATAGTTAGCTTACCCTGCATTAGAGTAGATTGTGGCAGGTAGTTTAGGAGTAAGAACCAACTTTCTCTGAGGTCTATCTCAAGTAGAAAGTCCCACAACTTGGAGATAGTACCATGTTATCCAATCACAGTTCTGAGTCCAAGTACATGTGCTTGTATAAATATAACGGTGCTACTGATTCCGTGATAACACTTATATTTCAGATTTATCATCATTCCTTCTTATCATAGTCTATGGTATTCTTGTGTTATGTTTGTTGTTGTGTTTCCGGATTCCATCCACCAAACTATAAGTTGTGCATTATTAAATAATCATAGCATGAGGAGTTCCCAGTAAAGAATTATCATAGTTCTGGATTGTTGATGACATTTTGGTTCTGTTGCTGGGACCATTCCTCGTTGGTAAATTTTCTGGAGAGATATTCCCATTTAGTCAGAAAACATTTGGAGGGTAACCTTTTTTTTACTATACATAGTGGTTACCATGGTAAAGTCACGTTTTACCATGAATACTATTTACCGTAGCGGGGGAACTTTGACTTCTTACCATGAATAGTGTTTACCACAGTAAAGTCATTTTTTACCGTAGTAAGTCAAGTTTTACCATAGTTTACCATGGATCATTTCTATTTTACTGTAGAAAGGTGTAAAGTCACTTTCTATTATAGTGATTCCAATTATTTGTGCACATAAGTCTTGTTGATTGTACTTTTGGGTTGGTATTTCACTGTGGTTATTTTTGAAAATGGGGAAGATTCCTATTTTTTCAGCCCAATCTAATGAAGATGCTTCCTCTTTCATTCAAGAGTTTAAACGATCTTGCATTTGTAATGGCATCATAAGAAGGGAACAATGGACTGAATTTTTTCCTACCTTTTTGGATGGTTCAGCCCTTAGGTGGTTTGAAACACTAGGTGATAATGTGAAAAATTCATAGGATTTATTAACTGAAAGTTTTCTTGAAGAATTTGGTGAACAAAAGAAATATGTAGATCTCATGATCGATATCACAAAGCTATCCCAAGGAGAGAAGGAGAAGATAAGGGATTATCATGCTCATGTTCTAGAGCTAAGGAGGAAGCTCGATGCCCAGATCTGGAAGGAAGGATTAGTGGATGGGTTGATGAATGGCGTGGATAATCTCCTCTGTAAGCACTTCATTCTTGGGATGAAGCCAGAGATCAAACAATGAGTGAAGTATGACCACCTAGCTACCATTGAACAAGCAAAGGAGATTGCAAGAAGGAAAGAAGAAAGCATGGAAGAGGAGCCCAAAGAAATTGTTGCTAAAGTAGAGCCTACACCAACACCTTTGGTCCAGAATCCACAACCACTCTCGGTGAGCACAAATCTTTTCTCTAGTACATCTACTGAGTATGAAGATCTGCTCAAGAAGATGGGTCAGTTAACTATTAATCTTCTTCAAGTAAAGGAATTTAGTTCTCAAGGAGGAGATAGAGGTCCAAAAAGAAATATTTCTGAAGTTGTATGTTATGGTTGTCATAAAAAGGGTCATTATAAGTATAATTGTCCAGATAGAGATTCTACATCTGGTACAAGAGATAATGATAAAGGAAAAGCACCTGTGAATTCTTTTGATGTAGTAGATAAGAGTATAAATAATGAAGAAGATGTGTTTGTAACAAAAAGAAAGAAAGAAAAAGATAACCAAGATGGAAATGATCCTAAGAAGATGAAAGGAGAAACTAGTAAGAAACATAGGAGAAGAAAGTTGGGTGTGCAGGATTTTCTGATTTCAATAGGGACAAGGACCATACTCCATCTTAGAAGATCTGGTCCAAAAGGCCTGCAAATATTACATATGGTCAACTCTTGGCTATGTCTTCTGAGAAGAGGTGGAGCTGCGAAGTGGACTCAATGCTTGACGAAGGAAGGAGGTTGAGGTCCCTATTTTGGAGGCAGAGGCGGATCCCTATGCTCCACAAGCTGAGGTATTATGTAATGGTATTTCAATTCATGATGTCTTAGTTGATGGAGGTGCTACAGTTAATGTAATGACCAAGTCTGTAATGAATATGTTGGGTTTAAAAATTGATTTCCCCTCAACACTTATGTTAAGGTCATTAAATAAGGGAAAAACTAAACCAGAAGGTGTTGTTTCAAATGTGGCAATATCTGTTATGGGTGTTGTATGTGTGGTAGACTTTCAGGTGATGAAAAATGGTACTGTTATGTACCCAATGTTGTTGGAAGACCATGGCTAAGGAGAGTTCATGCAAGAAACTATTGGAATGAAGGCTTCATGACACTTGGACATGGCAGAGAGAGGGTGAAGATAAATGTGATCCCTCGGCATCATAAGGTAGAACTTGTGGATTCAAGTGATGAAACTGATGATTGGACATCCTCTGATTACTCTAGTACCAGTGAAGTGGACACAAAAGATGAAGAAAGTGAGGTTGATGTTTCGGTCATGGATATCCTTCCAGTCACACTGACTCATGAACCCATAAAATTATCTGAAGAATAAATTGATGATCGTCTCCAAGAAATAAAGATTGGTGATGCTGTGATGGAGAGTGAGAAGGAATGCTACCTCTAGCTCTTTTAAAGGTACATACACCTATTCACTTTTGATTACAAGGAACTCCGTCAAGTAAGTTATGTAGAACATTCTATTGAGCTAGTAGATGGTGCTAAGCCCATAAAGAAAATGCCATATAGAATGAATCCTAATTTTTCCAAGACTGTAAAAGAAGAAATAGATAAGTTGCTTGATGCAGGATTCATATTTGTTGTGGAGAATTCAGAATGGGTTTCTCCCATTGTGATCTCAATAAAAAATAATGGGAAGCTATGCATTTGTGTTGATTATAGGAAGCTCAATAAGGAAAATAAAGAAGGATCATTACCCTCTTCCATTCTCAGATCAAATCTTGGATGAAGTAGCTGGCCAGGAGTGCTATAGTTTTGCTGATGGATATAGTGGATACAACCAAGTTCGTATAGCAGAGAAAGATCAGTTGAAGACCACGTTCACCACTCCTTGGGGAATGTTTGCTTATAGAGTTATGCCTTTTGGGTTGTGTAATGCTCTGGCAACGTTCCAACATTTGATGAATAGGGTGTTTGAACCCTACATTGGGAACTTCATCAGAGTATTTATGGATGATTTTTGCATCTATGGGAGCAAGATGGACCACCTGCACGAGATGGAGACAACATTTCAAAGGTTAGATGAAGCACAAGCCTCACTAAACCCTACAAAGTGTGTCTTTGGATGTTCTAAAGGTGTTTTGTTAGGGCATGTTGTATCCAGAGATGGTATTGGTACTAATCCTGATAAATGTTTCAAAACTCAAAGAGTTACCATTTCCTATGAATAGAAGTAAGTTGAGATCATTTTTAGGCCATGTGGGTTACTATAGAAGGTTCATCAAGAATTTCTCAAAAATTACACAGCCACTAACCCAGTTCTTGAAGAAGGATGTTACTTATGAACTAGGAAATAAGGCACATGAAGCTTTTGAACAATTGAAGGAAGCCCTAGTGTCTTCACCTATTTTAAAGAATCCAGATTGGAGTAAGCCATTCATTGTGTATATTGATGCCTCAGTTGCAGCACTAGGAAGTACTTTGAGCCAAAAGGATGAAAATGGGAATGATCATCCAGTTTACTTTGGGAGCTGGCAAATGAGCAGTGCCGAGGTAAATTATACTGTAACAGAAAAAGAGCCTCTAGCTATCATTTTTTTCTATAAAGAAGTTTAGAAATTACTTGCTAGGGTAGAAATTTATAGTTGTAACAGATCATCAGGCTCTAAAATATATTGTAAATAAGCCTAACCCATCAGGGAGGATAACAAGATGGATAATTTTGTTACAAGAATTTGAATTTGATATTATAGATAGGCCAGGAAAGAAGCATGTCAATGCAGATGCACTCTCTTGAGCCTATGAGGGTTTAGGTTCATCTTGTGATGATGATGATTTCCCAGATGCAACATTGTTATCCCTTGACACAATCCCTAGTGAATACATAGATATTTGGAATTATCTGAATGAATTCAAGTTTCCTGATGGTGCCAATGCAAAGACTAAGAGGAAGATTACTCAAGCTAGTCGTCCATATTCTATTCTGCATGGAGTATTATTTTGAATAGGACCTGATGGACAAGTACAAGAGGGCGGTTGGACGTGATCAAGGGAAGGAGCTGATAGAAGAATTCCATAATGGTACATGTGGAGGACACTTCTCCAGACAACTTACATCAAGAAGGATCTTGGATGCAGGTTATCACCGGCCCACTCTTTTTAGACATTGTTATAATTATTGTAAGACATGTGATATTTGTCAAACACATATAAACCGTAAGACTTCATCAGCTCCATTATGCCCTATTCTTCCACTTGGTCCCTTTGAAAAATGGGAATAGACATTGTAGGTCCCACTTCTAACTACCCCACACCAAAATAAGTATATTGTAGTTACCACAGATTATTTAACCAAGTGGGTTGAAGCTAGGCCATTGAAAACAACTTCCATGGATGAAGTGGCAAGGTTCATATATGAATGCATTGTCACCAGATTTGGTTGCCCATTAGAAATTGTAACAGATCAAGGAAGCCACTTCATTAATGAGGTGGTAGAAGCCCTAGTCAACAAGTTTTCTATTAAGCACAGGAAGGCAACAACATACAAGCCAAGCACAAATGGACAGGTGGAACGAACAAATTTTGTGTTGTGTCAAATTCTAGCAAAAGATGCAGCCTTGTAGGTACATAAGTGGGATAAAAGGATTCATGCAACATTGTGGGCATATAGGGAAACATCAAAGTTAGCAACAAGATACTCCCCATTTCAGTTGGCTTATGGCATTGATCCAGTTCTTCCTATTGAGTTTGATATTCCCACTGTGAGAGTTATGAAAAATGAAAGGATGGATGAAAGTGATTCAGTAAAAGAAAGGTTGGTACATCTTCATTTGCTAGAGGAAATGAAGGAAATAGTGAAGGATACAAGCTATAAGAAGAAAATGAAGTAGAAGGAATACTTTGATCAAAAGATCCATTGGTCTCCATTTCATGTGAATGACTTGGTTCTAGTATATGATTCTAGATACAAAAAAAGAAGACAGAGAAAATTTCTTCCAAAATGGATGGGGCCCTACAAAATAGCAGTTGTGCATGAAAATGGTACATACCGACTGGAGGAATTGGATGGCACTCCCATTACGAAATGGGTCAACCATGACAAGTTAAAGATTTTCCAAGCACCAGAATAGTCTACTCCGAGGACGGAGTAGAAGCTAGGAAGGGGGAAGATGTCGACACTAAAATTTTCCTCCGTAATTTGTTTTTTATTAATGTATGTATTAGGAATAGTATGTTGTTAAGTATAATGAGTAGTAGCGTCTGATAGAAGATAACGGTGCTACCAGTACAATGCTGCCAATAATGTATAGTACGGTAATAGTCAAAAGTACAATAGGAATGTTGTGGTAAAAAGTAAATATTTGTCGTAAGTGGTTTGGTAATGTTAAAATGTCAAAGTTAGGGTAAGTAGAGAAGTAGGGTCTACATGATTAGGAATTAGAAATATTATATTGGTAATAAGGACAAGGAGTGAGGTCATAAATATTTTGTGTATTTTATTTGTAAAAAGTCTAAAAATGTGGAACCCATGTGAAATGCTAAGGTTTATCTTATCTTAAAAGATAAGCTTACATGTACAGATAAGAGTTAAGGTATGGAATATGATTCATCAGAGTAGATTTCTTATCCTATCTTAGAGATAAGATGGATAAGCCTAGAAGTTCTATAAATAGAGAGGCCACCCCCCTCATTTAGCATAGAAGGAAGTAGTGAGAAATATTGTATGAGTAAGTGTGTAAAGGAAGCCATCATTTTGAAGGTGTGTTAAAGAAGCCATTAAGAGGTGTAATTGTGAAGTTTCTCCCATAGTTATTGTTGGAAGGCAAGTGAAGTCAGTAACACTTGAAGTACCTCATGGGTGAGATTGTAACAATTTCATGTTGATATTATAATTTACACTTATATTTTAGATTTATCATCATTCCTTCTTATCATAGTCTATGGTATTCTTGTGTTATGTTTTTTGTTGTGTTTCCAGATTCCATCCACCAAACTAAAAGCTATGCATTAGTAAATAATCATAGCATGAAGAGTTCCGGGTAAAGAATTATCATAGTGCCAGATTGGTGATGACAGTCCTTTACCTCAGTCATTAGACCTCTGATCATTTTTAGGATGATTTGCAAGTCTGTCTTGTCCTTGTTTCCTATGATGACCCTGAGAACCTTATCTAATTCCTTTCTCTACCCTTCCTAGCTAGTAAGATATTTCTTTGATAGCTCCAATCAAATTATTTACAACTTCCTCAAGATCCACAACCTTACTTGATTGAGACTTCTCAGGGTTGATCAATTTAACACCCTCCCACTTATGAGGTTTTCCCACTAGTTTAATGTTGTTCTCAATTTGCAGAGCCATGGTAAAGGATTTCCTAAAAGTCCTAGAGTTATTATCCATTAAACAATAAGAATATTTCTTATCAAATGCATCTGAACACTTTATCAGACATGATTCATCACATGGCCTCAAATTAACAGGAAGTCTTCTCAATGTTTTCTTACACTAGTATTGAAATCATGCACTGATTCATTATGATTATTTTTTATATTTTGAAACTCTGATAAAAGAAACCTAGGGTATTTTTTATCACCATACTGCATTCTAAAAGAATTCTTCATCTCTTTCCAAGAGTACATGGAATTATCTGGCAGAGATTTATACCAGTCCCTTGGATATTCTTTTAGACTTACGGATTAAAAATTTAATGTTTACATCCTCAAACTCTATTTCAAGGATGTCCTCCCATCATATTGATAATGAGTTTCAAGTGCTGATCACCATTTATTGAATTATTTCCTTGAAACGTAGGCAATTTTTTTCTTACATGTTGTGGTACAACATTTGGATAGCCAGTCATACCTCTAAACCTGATGGGACAAAAAGTATTCACAACAAATAGAGGTCATGTTGGAGGCTGAGCCATATTATTTTGAAGAGGTGATCTTATAGGAGAAACATAATGATGAGGAGTGAGGGGTCTGTGTGGTAAATGGAATACAATTTTCAGAATGACTTCCCTCTAATTGGCTCTGTTTCTTGGAAAAAATTATTAGATCTAGAAAATACCAGGGCAGATTAAAAGGAAAATGTTTCAAATACAAAACAAGGACCCTCTCTAGATGGAGAATTTAGTTTAACAAAAAGACTACATGATTCAAAAGAACTTGACGAAGTACTGCAATCTTCAACCACAGGCTGATCAATTTCACCAATGCAGATCTCTTTTCTCGATGCTTATTCTTCAACAACCTTCCAAATTCTTCTTCTTCTTAATTAGACTTTCCCAGCTCTTAAAAAGACCTTCTACTATGGTCCTTGGTGAAAAAAGATCTTCTTCCTTCCAAATTTGTAGATATTAATGACAAATCTTACTTGATATATGTGTTATCCAAAATTCACACCCCCAGGGTAAATTTGATAACATGCATCAGAATATTCAAGTCCCAGGCACATTGATTGATTCAGAGCAAAACATCATGTTTCTGAGGTTCCCTCAGATATTTTTCTAACTCCCTTGGCCAAAGAAGGAAGGAGCAAGCTCTGAGAAAATGCGAAAAATGGTTGCAGAAGGCAAGTAGGTTGATCTAGGAAAAATTGTTAAAATCGGCTAAGTCCTAGTCCTAGGCGCAATTGGGACATTTGGGACAAAAATAGCACGGATCGGCCGAAAAAGCCTCCAGGTGGCCCAAATGGCATTTGGGACAATCGGGCTAGAAGTACGCGGCAGGCGCAAAAAGCCGATCCGGCCAAAAGAGAGAAAAATTGGCTAACTGCTGAGAGAAGGAAACTGGGACATTTGGGACAAATGGACGCGAACCGGCTGGTTCACCTGAAATCAGCACAAGCAGTCCAAAACAAAGTGGGACAAGCGGGCCAAAAAGACGCGAACCGGCCGAAACTGGGCGAAATGGGAACAAACAGTCTGAAACAAACTGGGACATTTGGGACAAATGGACGCGAACCAGCCAGTTCACCTGAAATCAGCACATGGAGCACTGTGCCATCTGGACAAAAAGATGCGAAGGGCGTGAAAGAGCTGGCAGGAGCCGAGAACCAATGAAATCATGACATGTGTCATAGGAAGAAAAGTCAACGTTTGGTCCAGAAACTTCAAACGGCCATAACTTTTGACTCTGAGCTCCGATTTTGATAAAATTGGACTTTCTGGAATGAGGACGACATCCTCTACGCCACAAAAGAAACATATTCGGCTCCAGTCAATCAATACTCTTTCCCATCAAATGACAGAAAACGCCTGCCAGGCCCAAAATAGCTGCCCGCACTCAGAAGGCCATAACTTTTGCATTTCTCAACAAAATCACACAGAATTTGTACTGTTGAAATCGTGGTTCCGAGCCCGATGCACAGAAATCAAGAAATTCCAGATTTGATTAAAAATTGATTGATATTTTTAAGGAAACGTGGCCGGGTTCAGAACAATGTTTTATTTGGTAGCTGGGAGTGCAATTAAGAGGCATGGTCATCATTCTTTCTCTGCTGCAGCACATGGGACAGTATGGGGAGCCTTTTACAAGTAATGGAAAACCATTTCACTCAATTTAATGCCTCTTATAGGTGGTTGAAGGATAGATTTCGGGATTTCCATTTTTCCCTTCTCTTTTCCTTCTCATTTTTTCTATAAATTGGAGTGTTGGGCTCATTGTAAAGGGGGAGTTTTTTGGTAACAAAGCTCTGTCAAAATTGCTTTGCGAAGCCAGTGTGTTGCAGGCCCTTATAGTGGACTCCTTGCATGGTGATCCAGGCCCTTATCTTGTAATAGATTGAACTGTGCATATCATGAAGCAATAAAATATCAGTTTGTGGGTATATCTTCCCCTGCTGTGTTTCCTTGCATTCTTCTTGCCCCTTTAATCTTTCTACAAGTTTATTGTGTCTATTTATTATGTTCTTGCAGGAATTCATTATCATTGTGTGTGCTTGGAATATTGCTGTGAATGCATTTTGCTGGATTATGGTGAACTGTCATCACCTCTTATAGTGTGCACTTTGCCTCTGTATTTCACACATTTGGAGATTACTCTCACAACCCTCTTTTTCTGGTGTATCACCACTTTAGTGTAGGCTTTCATTCTATGCATTCTCTCTCTCTGGTCCCTTGGAATTTTAGGTTAGAATAGCTAGTTTCTCCTGCATTAGAGTAGATTGTGGCAGGTAGTTTAGGAGCAAGAACCAGCTTTCTCTAGAGGTCTATCTCAAGTAGCAAGTCCCACAACTTGGAGATAGTACCCATGTTATCCAATCACATTGTGAGTTCAGGTAGATGCACAGGGGTGCTGTGATTCGGTGTAACAATATGTTAAGACACTGTTATTTACAAAGAATTTAAACAACATGGAGTTTCCACTAAGGATTTTCACCTTAGTTTTTGTAAATGCACTATGAAAGACATATTAAATGTCTTTCAATTACTATATTCATGAAAAAACTTACAATATCTTCTCTTCTTTTACCTAAATTTATTAATGATGATACAAATATTAGTGCAATAACTGTATAAGATGGAAATATTACACTCAGAGCTCACAACTTTGAAGAATTCTTATAGATCTAAATAGCTAGTGATGTTTCAGCAATGTATTGGCACTTTAAAATCTATACAAAGCATTACCATGGTTTGTATGTGTACACCTTTGTAACATACTTCAAAGAGTCCCCGGCAACAGCGCCAACAAATGTTGGTATCCAAAGTTGTTCTCCCTTTCAAGCTGAGTAACAACACAAATTTGGCATGGAGCTTAGAGACAGATAGATCATAGTGTGTGTCATTTTATAGCTGGGGATGAGATATAACTAGCCCTTTGTCACTCAGATTTGTGGAGAGATGGATAGCACCTTCAAGAGGATTTGACCTATTCTCACTACTTTAGGATGTGCCTCTTCAACCAAGGTGAGAGGACCCTTAGTGTAAACTATGTTTGATGAAGGAGATGGAGATATCCTTCTTTTGCAAAAAAATTATGAAGAAAAACTTGGGAAAGTATGCTAAATACTCCATAATTTAACTCTTAAGCGTTGTCACTTCTAAAATATGAAGATACTTTCAACACAAGGCTAATATTACTGAAGACATTAAGAAATCCTTACCGTTCTACAATATTTTAGTAAGTAGATTTTTTTCTTTTGTTTATGTACAGGGAAAATAGGGGTAGTGTAGGATGGATTCCTGTTTTTTGAATGATTTTGGTGGGAGATGAAGCAAGATAAAGTTGATTAAACAAAATCTTTGAGGTATTTCACAATAATGGACAACTCAACATCAAAAAGCTTCAAAATAGTTAGGAAGTTCCTTCAACTAGAAGGTGTTCTTCAATGGAGGTCCAGATCAAAAAAAATTCACACAATATTTGATACTCTAAAATGAAGGATCTAATTGAAAGACTTAATTAAACTCCAAAATCTCTAATCAATCATGCCTAAGGTACACCCAAAGACTTACAAATGAATTTTATCAACAAATGACAATGAATTTATTTTAAATTTGTTTATCTCATCCAAGATGAAGGCTCTTCTTGAAATGAAATTGTAAATACCATTAAACTGTCACAGGGACAAGATCCCATGTGATTTCACAAATATTTCAATGTAATATTGTAATAGGAATAAAAGAAACCATTTACAGACATTCTAAAAGAAAGAAGACACAAATTTCAAGAGATTAGACACAAATTAATTTGAAAATTTCTTAGATTCATTAGCAGGGGAAATCTTCCAGAGTAATCTCAGTTCTCGTCAATGGCTATACACCTACAACCAACTTGACATGATATAAAATATAACATAGAAGAAAATAATAGGTTATCTCGGCTTGGTCTCTTAGGAAGACGACTTTCTCAAATTTTCTCTTAATAATTCAACCCCTGACCATTTGCAAAAGTATTTTCATTGCATTTATACATGTCACTCACTCAAATTTTCCTCCCAAAAGAGAATAATATTTGAGGTACCTTTACTTGTTATCAATTTTTTTCAAAAAGTGACGTTTAACAAATTCAGATCCAAAATCTACCAGGTGGACCAATTGTGACATGATCACATTTCTTGGGCCCTCAACTAATGACTAGGATACCATGACACAACTTCTTGAGAATCCTTTTAATCATTCTGATTTTTTCATGCGAGAAATCCCATTTAATCATTTTCTAGAGGCTCTGCACAGATTGATATGAAAAGTAATCCTTTTCACTCTCGAGGAAATACCTTTTTCATCTTTTATACCTACACTTTCATCATTTCATCCTTTTTCCCAAGATCTTTCCTCTTTAATTCTTCGCTGCATCCATCTCTTCTGGTAATTCCTATTTTTTCAAGTGCCTGAGCAATTCCAACTTCAAAATATCGATCTTAACAATCCTTGTACTCACAAATTAAGTTCTCAACCCATAAAATGGAAATTTACAGACAGATATGACAAGGAATTTCATCAAAGAACAATGAAAAATAGTGCGTATTCGCATCTCCATGAGTATTAGAGAAAAAATGATGCAATACACAACCGTTGATTATGCCCCTTTTCCACTTTATATCATAGCCATCCACGTGTTTCCTTGGTGCAACTGCAAAGGATAAGCACAAAAAAAATTCCCAATGAGGGCAGGCCTTCCATGTGCCCAGGGCCGAAGAAAAACTTATTTTGGCCTTTGAAAAGTCTCAGTGTAAAAAGAATCTAGTGGAAGCCTCCTCGTGTCTCAATGGCACATTTTGAGATGGTCCCCAAAAGAAGAGACCCCAAACAATCACATGCTCAACACGTGTCTCAGTTTAACAAATTTTGTTAAAAATGTTGAAGGTTCAGCAGAAGGTGCCATGTGTCTAGGGTCCAAGAAATTTTTCTTTTTCCATTCAAAAGTCCAAGCAAAGGGCAGAGTGAGTAGAAGCCTCCAAGTGTCCTCCTAGCATTTCTTTAAAATGAAACTAAGGGGCTGGTCCCCAAACATGTGCGGTCCCTCCATGTGTCCCAAGCCTTTCAAAATTACTTTGAAAAATCTAAGTACAAAGCAGAGTCAGCGGAAGCTTTCACATGTATCCTTGTTGCAATTGTTATGGTGGGACCCTGAGGCGGATCCTCAAATGAGTGCCAGCCGTCCATGTGTCCATGGTCTACCAAAATTTTACCGCCCTCATGAAAAATTTGTCTAAGTATGGGAAATGAAGCAGAAACCTCCACGTGTCTCCCAGACACAACTCCAAGACCAAAAAAAAAAGGTGAATTTTCACATGAGTTTCATTCTTCCATGTGGACAAGATTTAGGTTGAAGTGAGCCTTACAGTATTTAAAGTGCCTTGCCAAACCGCATCCAACTAGAAATGGCCACATGTCCATTGATGCTGAGAAGTAAATTTGACCGATAAAAATACACCCGTCAAACCGTAAAATGTAGGAAAATCACCATTTGAGCCCGGAAATGAATCCTCTTTCACAGATAGAAAGTATAGAAATGATATAAGGCCCAAATTTTATTCTCTAAGCTGCATCTAATCACGCTTGCATAGATATTTGGGACACAAATTTTAATTCCACTTCCCTTTGACACCTTTTGATACTGATCATGATACTATTGATTATATTATAGACATGATTATGGAATTTATTATAGTATAATGTTAGATGTTAAATGATGGATTATTGTTGACCTTATTCAATTATGATGCATGATGATTATTAGACACATTAAATATGTTGATGATGATATACTGTTTGACATGGTTATATTATGGATGTTGTTCAGACTTGTGATATTTATATATTATGAGTAGACCTAGAAATGGAAATTATTGGATAATGATATAGTTGTTGATAAAACTATAAATGATATTGTTAGATTGCTTTGATGTTGTTTCGATTCATATATCTAGATGATTTTAGGAATTATATTTATATTATTGTGGATGTTCTGATATGGCCACGAGGCCAAAGGAGGTAATTGTGTTTTGCAAGTTAAAATATCACAACAAACATTGAGGGATTGGAGACCAACCACATTGGAATTCTAGATTAATTCAACAAGGTCACCATGGCAACTAGTATTATTTTTATGTGTTGTGTGTGTGTTACGGATTCCCATGGGGGGATCACCGTTAAATGTGACCAAGGGGTTGTATGTATTTATTTTATTTGGTCCCTTCGTGTATGTTTGCATTTGTTTATTTTTGTGGTGCTTTGATCCTTTCATTATTCATTACATGGTGTGTAAAATTGTGAGTAATCATGTTAATTTTATTAATTAAAATATTTTCATAAGAAATTAATTAATGAGATTTGTTGGCCATGATTTAACATGTTATAAGTAATGTGTAATTAATGTGTAAGTGTTTTAAGAGATGCGTAAGTTAAATTTTAAGTGTGAAACACTCCACCTTCTTGGAAATTCGAAATTGTCCTTGGAGGATGATTTTGGAGGCTTATGAGACAAGTTAAACTTGTCTCATACCTCTTAAATTTAATTACCAACCATACCTACTGTTGGAGAGTGGAGATTAGAATTTTATAATACTTTTTGAGAAGGCAAATTGTAGGTTTTAATTGCACTTTTCTTACATGATTTAATTTAAGTCCTTTGGGTTGTGGGTTGGATTTAAGTGTGTAAGTGAACTGTCATATTATTCACCCACCTATTTAATATGCATTGGAGAATTAAGTTGACTTTTGGGTTGGGGTTGAGGATGTGTGATGTGGCATCTTACATGGATCCACCTCATCCTCTTCTCTTCCCTCTTCTATAAAATTCAAATTCCTTGCCTTGTTTTGGGTTTGCTCAACTTTCGAGACTTCATTCTTGAGAAAATTTCTTGCTATTTTGGGAGATCATACTTTTGGAGAAGCTTGAGGACTGTTGCATGCTTGTTATTCGGTGGATTTTTTGATTGTTTTCTTAGAAACAACTGTTGTTTTGAACTTGGGAAACTCTATCATGGAGAGGTAAGAGCTTGGCTCTTGAAATGATTTTCTTTTATGAATGTAAATGTTAATGTGTGAATGTTTTGGCATGTTTGTGGGCTATTTGGGTAATGGCCTAGGAATGGTGTAGGAGAATACAATGGGGTTTATTTTGTTGGAGGCAGAAGTGTGGTTTAGGGAGGTATAATGGTGGAGGGAGTTGGGATTTGGGTTCCACCTTACAAAGAAATAGCTTGCATTTATTTACTCGTTATGGGGTGTCCTAAGAGGTTGGGGAGGCATAAGGAAATGTGACGGATAAGAGGTACTTGGGGGGGGCATAAGGAATGTCAGGGATTTGATATACAATATTTTGGCGGTTTGTAATTCAGGTGGTGATACCCATTTCCACTTTTGGGAGGTTTAAGAATCATCCCCCATAGTTTCTTGATCCTTTGGCTTGCTTGATGAAGCCTCAGTAATGTTTGTCATGTTTTAATGTAGTTGTAAACTACATTATGTTTTAAGCTTTTTTTTTTATTGTGAAAATGTTGCATGTGTGTTTGTGGAAGCCCGTCATTACCATGAGTTGGATCACATCTTTTATTACAGTATGGTTGGGGGTTAGGGGCCAATGAAAAAGGATGGATTCTCCTTTTCATTGGATGTCTTTTTTGGGGTGGAGAGAATTTCCTTTCCCCTATTCTTGTTGTGATCAAATTAGAAGAATGATAAATCTGTATGTTTCTGTTCTGGAGCTGAGAAAAAAGATAGCTTTGATAGTCCCTTGTGAAATGAACTTTTATTGTAGACCTTTCCAACTTGCAGTGGATGAACCTGTATATGTTTTGTAATGGAAGGATGTTGTTTTGGTTGTGAAATTGTAAATTGAAATGTAAAAAAGACATACACCATTCAATTCTTTTGGCAAGAAATAAATTGTGTTCTGAATGATGTAATTGAAGAATGAAATAAGAAAGTTGTAAAGTTGTCTTTTTGAATCAATAAAGGATTGCATAAGCTTCCTCAAATACATCATTGTATTGAATTTAATCTGATCCTTTAAATGTAATTGAAATCTCTCATTGAAAGAAAGAAATGCATATGAAGGAATTCTAGTACTCTTTTTGTGAAGTGCATGATTTCAAAAGAATAAAAGTTACATTCTTGTCTTTATAATTTGATTGAAGGAATGAAATATTTTAAAACTAGCATGAAATGACTTAATTTGTAAGGCAAGTAAAATAAGAACCATTGACTTAATTTTTTTGTTTCCATGTTTGCTTCACGTTAAACTCTATAACTTTTATCATCAATGAATCGACTGAACCTACAACCAAGAAATAATAATGAAACATTAAAATTGAACATGCCAGAATATAAATGAGTTCTATTAGACAAAAAATCTTAAAGGAAATCTTTCAAAACCTGGCAAAACCAAGTTCAAACCTTTCACACTCGTTTTGTTGTGAAGAAATGTAAATGTTCAAATTGCAAATCAATCAGACAAATTAAATCTTGAAATATTTCCTAAATCCATATAATAACAATTAACCATGTCTATTTGACATGTTGAGAGAGGAAAAAGATCAAATTCAACAAATCTCATAAGTTAAAATTTGCTAGTTTGCAATGTAAAATCCTGTAGCTCAATTTCGTAAAATTAATTCTTTAAACTTTATAAAAATCAAAATCTTAATAATTCTTGAGTAAAGAGGATGACAAGATATTTCTAGAAAGTCCTCATTTTCCAAAAATTGATCTCTCTATCAAAATTTATGGCTTTTTGAAGTTTTTCTTCACTTGGCATCAAAAAAAAAAAAAAATTAGAAAAATTTCCTTGTGGGGGCCTGAATTTCTCCCTTAGCGCTTCGGATTTTTTTTGCGAAAATTATCCTAATTTTCCCCGTTCGGCCCACAGTTAATCTAAGGCTGCCACATGGCACCATGAGGCATTGGTGGAGGGGTAGATCCTTTTTAAACTTACCATTTTAGAAAAAAATTGGAGAAAATTTAGAATTTTTTTCTAAATTTTCCCGTCGCCCCGCTGCTAATCAGGGGCTACCATGTGGCATCGTGAGGTATCAGTGAAGGAGTGAGTTCCTTTTTAACTTTTTCATTTTTAGAAAAATTTTGGAAAATTTTCTAAAGTTTCCCCACCGGTCCGCAAACTCTTTTATCCCTGCCACCCCCGCTTTCCTTGCACAGGCTTAGGAGGTGCCATGTGTCCCTTGCAGACTTGCAGACTCACGGGAGCGTGAGTGCAAACGTGGCTTTTCGCACCCGTGCGGGAAATTTCCAAAATGTATCCCATGGTCCTACTAACCTGAATCCTCCTCTAGAAAATATTTCTCCCCACGGTCTATGGACCCGCCCCTAGGGCAAGTTTTCTCCCTTGGGCCCGCAGGCTCGCTTTTAGGGAAAATTTACACCCGTAGGCCCGCCGGTCCATAACTTGAGAAATATGAGGAGTTAGGAGGACTTTTTTATATCAATGGAAAGGTGAAGAAATTTCCTATCTATTGGGAATAATTTAGGGAAATTTTGAATGTATTAATTTTGAGAAAAATAAATTTGAATCTTTAATCCTGTTAAAGAGTGGGGTATGGTGAGGAATTTCCCTCTGAACCTAATTGAACCTTCTAACCCTAAATTTTGGGACCTTGTGATCTCTAATAATTGTTAATAAAATAAAACTATATTCTAGTGGATTAGAATTGTTCTGGAACTTCTTAGTGAAAATTGTTATCTTGTAACCTAGTTGTAGATTCTTTTAAACATAAAAAATTATTCCATAATTTTTCTAACTAATCCTAGGTTGTTCTTGGGTCTCAAGTGGATTTTTTTTAGTGGTGTTACATGCTTTAAAAATCTTGGGCCTTTGGGCACACTAGAAAACCTAAGACGTGAACCTTAAACCTAGCACACTTTTAAATCTAGAAAAAATCTTAATTTAGAAATTACATATTTTAGTAAACATGGAAACTAAGTAAGACCTAGAATAAGGAGCTAACTCTTGTTTGCTCTGTACAGGAGGCACAAAAAATATGAGGAGTCTTTTTACATATACCTAGACTTACTGCCACCAGATCATGTTGTAGCAGCCATCCTACCACATATTTTGTAGACTCTTTAGGATGGTAATGCCGCTCTATGCAGAGGATCAGTATGAGGACATACAACTAGACATGATAGAGTCACTTCCATTGAGGGGTCATGTATCTCCTCAACCCAGTGATGAGCATGGAGGAGATAAATTCCATGCAGAGTTAGCCAGAGAAGAGTCACCATAGAGGGGAGAAGGTGACCGTGTTTCAAGACATAGAGAGAGGTCTTGGAGACCTAATCTTAGGGATTAGCATACAGAGAGGCCCAGAGGCCGTCAGACCACAAAAATAGATCACATTAGGGAGACCCTGAACCTTCGGCCATCACATTATTCTGGTGAAACAAGTGGATTTTAGGAAGAGCCTGGCTGCGGAGCTTGAGCAGATGCTTCTAGCTATGTCCTTATTATAGCAACACGAAAGCTCATGTTGCGATCCATCTATTAAGGGATGGAGCTAGTGTCTAGTTGCAGATAGAGGAGCAGAAGCTCCATGTTGATTCTAAGACAGTTACCTAGGTGCTCTCTAAGGAGCATTTCTAGAGAAGATATTTGTCACAGAGGTTCATATAACAGTGGATAGTTGAGTTTCATGACCTCCGACTGGCATCTCTTACAATGGTTGAGTATGAGAGTAGATTTCTGGATCTACTCTAGTATTTTGATGACATGCAGGATGAGGAGGTGCGGATCCATAGGTTCATCTAGGGCTCGAATCTAGACATTGGAGGTGCAGTGTGGATCCATTGTCCACAGACATTAGCTGAGGCGTCGAGAAGGCCTATATAGTAGAGGAGACTCAGGGAAAGACCCAATAGGCTAGAGACTGAGTCCAGAGCTACAAATAGTTGATGCAAGATAGCAAATTGAGGGGGTTAGTACCTCTTCCTCATGGTGGACAGAGTTCAGCACAATCATCTTTTAGATGATAGCTGCAGTAGCTGTAGTCCCACCCACCTTATAGACCTCCACAGAGGTTGGATGCACAGAGAGGTCAAAGTATGGGGCCTCCCGCTAGGGGTCCCATCAGGACATAGGGTACCCAAAGAGCTCACTCAGTAAGAGCTCACAAGAAAACACCTCAGGATACCATAGTCAAATCATCTGGATCTACACTAAAGACCTCAAGAGTACTGATCGGACCTACTACGCAAAGGGAGAGTATCAGGCAGTTATTTCGTGTGTGGTGATACTGGACATTTTTGGAGAGACTACCCACAGAACCCTAATAACAAGGGTAAGACATAGATCTCAGAGCCTAATGTTGGTGATATGGGGTACATTCATAGGATGTATGCAGCAGTCAAGAACCACTAGGTAGAGCATCATAGTACAATTATTGAGACTACAGGTAACATTGGTGGTATTCCTACCTCCATTATGTTTGATTATAGTTCTTCTGATTCTTTTATTGCACCATATTTAGTAGAGCAATACAAGCTGGTGGTAGTTAGGAAAGGCTATAGTTGGGAGGTTGAGATGGATTTTGGAGCCAAGATCTCTATAGACTTATTAGTTAAGGAGTGTGTGGTGGATTTGAGACCTTTTACCACTACCTCGGATCTTTGTATCGTTCCTTTGGGCTCATATGGACTCATCTTGGGTATGGATTGGTTGTCTGCACATAGGGCCAGGATGGATTATTACCATAAGACTATATCGTGTGCAGATGATTTGGGAGTTAATTTGATGATTTTAAGGGTCAGGATACCCGTTTCTATTTGCACCATCTATGCTATGCATCTTAAGTGGTGTGTATGACGGAGTTGTCAGATGTATATTGTTACAATTAGTGACAGATCACAGGATGGGTCTAGTGGACCATCGCTAGATGATCACCCCAATTCGAGAGAGTTTGCAGCTGTCTTTCCAAGGGAGCTACCGGGGTTACCACCCTCAGGTGAGATTGATTTTCATATAGATCTAGTTTCGGAAGCAAAGCGTATCTCACGAGCACCTTATCGGATGACCACCCCAGAGCTCTATGAGCTCAAGTTGCAGCTAGAGCGCCTCCTTAAGAAAGGCCTTATCCATCCTAGTGTATCCCCTTGGGGTGCACCAGTTATTTTTGTGAAGAAGAAGGATGGATCCTTGCAATTGTGTATTAATTACCGCTAGCTGAACGAAGTAACGATCAAGAATTGTTATCCCCTTCAATGCATTGATGATTTTTTTGATTAGATGAACGGAGCAACAACTTTCTCTAAGATAGACCTTAAGTCATGCTACCATCATTTGAGCAGTTCTGATGAGGACATTCATAAGACCACCTTCTGTACGAGATATGGCCACTATGATTTCATAGTGGTACCTTTTGGTTTGAATAATTCCCCTGCACTGTTTATGAGTTTGATGAATGGGGTATTCAGGACTTTCTTAGAAATATTTATGCTCATCTTCCTTGATGACATTTTTATCTACTCACGTACGTGTGAGGATCATGAGGGGTACCTTCACCAGGTTATTCATTTTCTTCGGGAGCAGCAACTCTACGAGAACTTGGAGAAGTGTTCTTTCTTCCAGATGGAGGTGTGTTATTTGAGACATATCATTTCTAGGGCAGGTATCACCGTGGATCCTTCCAATATTAGAGCTATTGTGGATTGGCCAACACCCCCTACTATGACAGAGGTGCACAGCTTCATGGGACTAGCAAATTACTATAGGATATTTGTTTAGGACTTCTCTCAGATTGTGCACCCCATCACTTCCCTTCAACAAAAAGGGAAGAATTTTTTTTGGTCAGACAGGTGAGAGAAAGCCTTTAGTATGCTGAAGGAATGTCTCACTACAACACCTATCTATGTAGTGTTAGATCCACAGGGAGAGTTTTTTGTTTACACAGATGCTTCTTTAGCAAGACTTGGAGGAGTGTTGATGCAGGAGGGTAGAGTAGTGGATTTTGAATCTCACAAACTCAAAGATTACAAGATTAATTATCCAACTCATGATCTTGAGCTTACGGAAGTTGTACACACTTTGGTTCAATGGAGGCACTTTCTACTTGGTCAGAGATTAACACTCAGGACTGATCACTTGAGTCTTATTACATGGTTTGGATATTTCCCCCTCAAAGTGGATAAGTCATTTTACTTTCATATTGTGATCATTCATATATATCTTGGTGTTCTATTTTTGGTGATATTCATATCTATATAAGTAATTTCACTACAATCTCTCTAGCTCTTTTGTGTCTTTCTTATCTATATACTCTAATTTTCATCAATTCAAATAATATTATCAATTCAAAGTAGAAAAAAACTCTCTATACTTCATGTCACAAATTTTTACTATGATTTTCTTATTTCATGTCCATAACATAAAAATGGGTTAGGACGTGGGGTCCAGTCTTGGCCAACTTATACAGTCTTCCATTTTGATTTATATGACTTTATTTTACATTTTAATATATTCATTTTGTCATTTCATATTCCCAAGGTCATAATTATTAGAATATTTCACCAAATAAAGGATATATAAGAAATTAAATTTCACTTTATAACTCACCACACATATATGATTTCTCCTTTTATTTATTCTCATTTCACCTACACGTTGTTAGGGTTTGCATAATGTTGTAGGTGATTATAGGTCATCCTAAAGTTGTGGGAGAAAGAGTGATTAAAAAAAATGTCATTTCTAAGAAATTAAAACACGTAATAATTTCTAGATCCAAATTTATTATAAGTCCAAGACCAAATAGATCTAGGTCAGGACTACATAGTTCTAGTCTGGATGATATAATAGTTGTATGGTCCTACCCATGCTTCCAATTTCTAGTTCTAGAGTCTACACCGAAGCATTTGCAATATCTAATATTCCTATTTCACTATTGTACAAATCCATATTCTCTCTATTCTACTATTTATAGCTAACTCTTCTTTTCCTCTAGTGCATTTAAGATATTATTTTTTTTTTTTTTATCATTGCAAGAGTTAATGCATTAATCTAGTTATGAATGGTTAATGTTGGAATTTAATTGATTATAATAATCTCCTATACAAACCCTTGCATCATTTTTATTGTTGTTCACTCCCATAACAATATAATATAATTAGGGTATACTAATTTAGTGAACCTGACTCAAGAATCAAATATATTGGTGAAACCCTAGTAGATCTAGGGTTTCTTATTCTGATACAATAATATTATATGTTATCATCTTATACACCATCACACCTCTTCCTTCAATATTATATGATCTTTATTTCAAACCTAAGGGAATACTCCCTCATTATGGTATGGGTTGTTGTCTCTCTCAACAAGTCCATTCCCATATCTTATCTAGAAGAGGTGGTATCTATGATGGTTCTATATATTTCATGAATATTGAGGATCCTACATGCATTGATATACATTCTGAATATATTCATCCTACTCAACAATATGCAGCTCACTCTGATTCTTCCTTTATGGCTACTAATGTATGTAGACACCGTAAAAATACATACTTATTTCTATCTTACTGCTATCCAATTAGATTTAATTAAATTAATTCTATCTTACCGTAACATCTCCCTTTGGAGTTAAATTAATTAATTCCATCTATTAAATACACCCTTATAAAATTAATTACATTAATTCTGTAGTTCCCACTTCCCTTTGACACCTTTTGATACTGATCTAGATACTATTGATTACATTATAGACATTATTATGGTTTTGATTTAGTATGATGTTAGATGTTGGATTATGGATTATTGTTAATTTTGATTTAATTATGATGCATGATGGTTATTAGAGACACTTCAGATGTGGATGATGATATACTATTTGACATGGATATATTATGAATGTTGTTCAGACATGTGATTTTGGATATTGTGAGTAGACCTAGAAAATGGACATTATATGATGATGATATAGTTGTTGATATAAATTATAAGTGGTATTGTTGATTTCCTTTATATTGTTTTGATTCATATGTATAGATGATTTTGAGATTATATTTATATCATGTTGGATGTTCGGATATGGCCACGAGGCCGAAGGAGGTATTTGTCTTTTTGTAGGTTAAACTATCACAACAAACATTGGGGGATTGGATACCAACCACATTGGAATTCTAGATGAATTCAACAAGGTCACCATGGAAACATGTGTTGTGTGTGTGTGTGTGTGTGTGTGTGTGTGTGTGTGTGTGATTTTGTTAGGGATTCCCACGGGGGGGGTTTCCCTTAAATGTGACCATGGGTTTTGTGTATTTGTTCATGTGGTTCCTTGTTTTATTGTATGTATTTTATTAGTGATGTGTCCCTTTCTTTTATTTAATTAAATTATGGTAGATTAATGTGAGAAAACATACTGTTAAAAAAATTAATTAATTAAATTGGGACATAAGAAAGTAATTATTAAAGTTGTTGACCCTTGTGTAAAATGTTGTAAGGTGTGTGTAAGTAAGGTTGTATGATATGTGTAAGTATGTGTAAGAGTTGTGTAAGTAAGATTTTGGAGTATGAAACACTCCACCTCCTTGGAAATTCGAATTTGTCCTTGGAGGCTATTTTTGGAGGCTTGTGGGACAAGTAAAACTTGTCCCATGCCTCTTAATTTTATTTACCAACCATACCTATGGTCAGAAGGCTAAATTTAGAATTTTATAATTCATTTTTATTAATAAAGTTTCATGTTTTAATTGCACTCTTCTTACATTTTATTAAATTCAGTCCTTTGGGGTGTGGTATTTTTGGAGTGTGTAAGTTTCTTTGTCATTTATTCACCCACATCTTTAGTGTGCATTGGATAATGAATTTGAATTTTGTGTTGGAGTTGAGGATGTGTGATGTGGCATCCTCCATGGATCCACCTCATCCTCTTCTCTTCCCTCCTCTATAAAATTATAACTCATTGCTTGGTTTTGGGTTGTTGAAACATTTTACATGTTTCCTTGGGGTGAATTTTCTTGTTGATTGGAGCTCTTGCTTTTGGAAGGAGATTGGAGAAATTTGCATGCTTGTTGGTTTCTGATTTTGGGACTGTAATTTGACTTTGAAAGCTTACTATTTTTTAACAAAATCTACCATGGAGAGGTAGGAGTTTAGCTCTTCATTTATGCTTTTATTTATTTTTGTGTTTGTGTGAATGGTGCATGTTTTGTGTGTTTATTGGCTATTTGGGTAGACTACCATAGGAATGGTGTAGGAGAAGGCTATAGGGAATTCATGTGGGGGGCATAAGGGAATGACAGTGGCATCAGAATTATTGTGGAGGGAGTTTGGGATTGAGATCCGCCATGGAAAAAAAATAGCTTGCATTTCTTACTTTGTGGGGGGCATAAGGAAATCTGAGAGATGGGGGGCTTAAGGATATATCGGTGATGATTTATTTTGGAGGTTTGTTATAGGTGGTTTCCCATTTCCCATTGGGAGGAATAAGATGCTTCCCCCATAGCTCTTTCTCCTTTGACTTACATGATGAATCCTGAGTTTTGTCTTAATGTTTCAATGCAGTTGTAAACTGTTGTTTTGTTTTGGACTGTGTTGTTAAATTGAAATATGCATGTTGAAAGATTGTTGTGTGTATGTTTTGTGGAAGCATGTTGTTGCCATGAGTTAAAATACACCTTCTATTACATTGTGGTTGGGGCTTGGGGGCCAATGAAGAAGGATGACTTCTACTCTTCATTGGTTGTATTTGTTGGGCGGAAAGCATTGCCTTTCCCCCACTTTTGGTGTGATCAAATTGGAAGAAAAAGGGAACTTTGCATGTTGTTGTTCTAGAGCAGAGGAGAAAGATAGTTTGACGTCCCTTGTGAAATAAATTCTTTTGTAACCTTTCCCACTTTGAAGTAGATGAGATTGTAAAGTTTTTGGAAATGGAAAGATGTTTGTATGGAATATGAAATTTGTAAAGTGAAATGAAAAGAGACAGACTCTATTTTTGCTTTGAAAGAATGTGAAAGAAAATATAATATTCTGCTATGTAACTAATAAATGATTTTGGAAAGGAATAAAAGAAAGAAGTTGAAAAAAAATTGTCTTTGGAAATCAATGAATGAGTGAAATGCTTTTCCCAAATTGCATTGTAAAATTAAAACTGATTATATCAATTTTTTGAAATCTTTGTTTGAAAGGAAGAAATGTGTGTGAGAAAATAACAGTATTTTGTCTCTTTTGGAAATGTATTAAATTGGAAACCAGACTTTATATTTTAGCCATTAAATGGTTTGATTGAATCACTAAAATTTATTAGACTAGAATATAAATAAATTTCCATACTTGAATGATGAAATTGATAAACAGATCCTTTAGAAATTGATCTCTATCTATAAATTTAAAACTGGCAATTAATTCATCTAAAGTGAACAACTCAAACCTGCAACCAATAATCAACATTGAAACATTAAATTTTAGCATGCTATGATAGCAATGAACTCAATTTGACAAAAAAACACTTAAGGAAATAATTTTAAACATTGCAAAATCAGGCTCAAACCTTTTGCAGTCTTTTTTCTATCAATTGTTGGAAAATTTGATTTGGAAATCAATCAAACAAATTTACCCTCCAAATACATCCTAAATTCTTCTTAGAACAATCCTCCATGTCTGTTTGGCATGTAGAGTGAAGGAGAAGATCAAATTGAACAAAATTTATTAAGTTAAAATTTACCAGTTTGCACTATAAAAGCCTGCAGATCTTTTTCATGAAATTGACTCCTTAAACTTTATAAAAATCAAAATTTAATGATTCCTTCATAAAGAGGACGTCAAGATCATTCGAGAAAGTCCTCGTCTTCCTAAAGTCGAGCTCTCTATCAATATTTATGGCCTTCTGAAGTTTTTCTTCACTTGGTGTCAAAAAAAAAATTGGGGAAAAATTTCCTTGATGGGCCTGCAACCCTGAATTTTTCTCTTAGTGCTTCAGACAATTTTTGGAAAATTTTCCTAATTTTCTCTGCCGACCTGCAGCCAATCAGAGGCTTCCACATGGCACCACAATGCATTTTTGAAGGGGCGGATCCCTTTTAAACTTAGCATTTCAGAAAAAATTTCAGAAAATTTTCTAAATTTTCCCTGCCACCCCATAGCCAATTAGGAGCTACCAAATGGCATCGTGAGGCATTGGTGAAGGAGTGGGTTCATTTTTTCCTTTTTCGTTTTTCAAAAAATTTGGGAAAACTTTCTAAAGTTTCCCTGCCAGCCCGCAGCTAATCAAGAGCTACCACGTGGCATCGTGAGGAGTCAGCAGAGCTACGGGTGAATTTAATCCTTTTTTACCTTTGGGGCACTAAAACTCTTTTATCCCCGCTACCCCACTTTCCCCACACTAGCTTAGGAGGCGCCATGTGTCCCTTGCGAACTTGCAGACTCGTGGGAGTGTGAGAGCAAAGGTGGCTTTTCGCCCCCGCGCGGGAAATTTCTAAAATGTTTCCCATGGCAACACTGACCCGAATCCTCCTCTAGGAAATATTTCTCCCCACGGTCCACAGACCTGCCCCTGGGGAAAGTATTCTCCCCTAGGCCCGCAAGCCCACTCTTGGGGAAAATTTTCACCCCTGGGCCCCCCGGCCCGTAACTTAAGAAATATGAAGAGTTAAGATAACTTATTTATATCAATGGAAAGGTGAGGAAATTTCTTATGCATTGGGAATGATTTAGGAAAATTTTGAATGTGCTAATTTTGAGAAAAATCAAGTTAAACCTTTAATCCTGTTAGAGAGTGGGTATGGTGAGGAATAACCCTCTAAACCTAATTGAACCTTCTAACCATAAATTTTGGAACCTTGTAACCTCTCATAATTGTTTATAAAAGAAAATTATATTCTAGTGGATTAGAATTGTTCTGGAACTTGTTAGTGACAAGTGTTGTCTTGTGACCTGGTTGTAGACTCTTTGAAACAAAAAAAATTATTCCATAATTTTCCTAACTAATCTTATGTTGTTCTTGGGTCTCAAGTGGGTTGCTTTTAGTGGTGTTACACAAATGAAAAGGAGGAAACAATGTGATCATGGAAAACATAAGGAAAGGAAAAACTTGAGTTTTACACCCAAGTTATAGACTCCTACACACAGAGAAAGGAAGGAAAAAATAAATTATTTATTTTAAGTGATCCTCAACCAATGAAGGGACTGATCATGGAAACCAAATGGAGGAAAAAGTTTTCATGCATCAATATGGGGAGATAGAAAACACAACAGAGTCCACAAGCTAAAGAATTTCATTAATAAACAGGTTGAGAATAATTTGAGCACCAATAGTCAACAAAGATCAAATCAAAAAGTGGGCCCAGAATGACTAAATATAAGAGTGCAGGAAGAAGGCACCATGTGTCTTAACGACATTCCTTCAAAGGTAAAATCCTGAGTGGGTTTTCAAATGAGTGTGGGCCATCTCCATGTCCCAGGTCCAAAAAAGGGACAGATTCAGGGGTTGAATATTCGAAGCATAGGTAGGCTGGTGGAAGGATCCAAGTGTTAGTGCTACACTATTTCAATAATAAAATTTGGGGTGGGTTTCCAAACAAGCACCAAGCCTCCACATGTCTCGGGTTAGACATTTAGCCCCGCCATGTAAAGGAGACTTGGGAAAAATACAAAGGAACACCATGGAGCCCATAGAATCCACCGTGTGTCAATCTGGCACAATTTCAATAGTGAAAGGTATGGGACAAATCTTTAAGGTGCGCGAGACTGTAATGTAAACCCATTAAGGACAGGCTCTTTCAAATATTGCACGCTCGTGATCTCTAATCTTCAGATGGCCATATCTTTTGACTGGAAACTGAGATTTGGAGGGGAGAAGACTTTTTGGAGACATCTTGACACCCTCTATGCCATGGAAACATAAATTTTCATTATTAATAGTCTTTGGTTGGTGAAAAATAAGAAATCGTCTTCCAGGCCATTAATACAAAATCTATATTCTTCAACTACCAGATTGGATTTTATTTGATCCACCGAGGAACCATAATTGACACATTGTATGTTGGTTTAAGAAAGGCATTGATTGATAGTGGTTGAGTTTGAAAATAGGATTCAATTCATATCTCAAGGTGGCTAAAGCAGGATCTGAATTCTTCCCTCCTCTCTCTCTTATTCTTCTGATATATTGTAAAAGAGAGGAATATTCGAATGATTGGTAGTTGTTTCTCCTCTTCCCTCCTCTCTCTTTCTTCCTTAGGGTAGAATGCAAAGTCTAAGCCTCCTTTTAGGCCTTTGTAATGGAATTTCCTTTCCTCTTGCCCACTAATGATGTACCGTGTAACTTTTTGGAGTAATACAATATGTTTCATGATGCATCATTCCATCCTTGGATCATTTTATTGTATCTTCTTACCTCTCATTGTTGTAGGGTATAATGTGAATATTATACTGTGTCTTGCAGGTCTTGGAAGCTATTATTAATGGGTTTTGAATTGGTGTTCCATGTGAAATCTATCTCTGGTCCATGGTGAATTTATTCCACCCTCTCCTCCGCTCACCTCTATCCACTTCAGGTAGTCACATATGTGATTCAACCACTTCCTTTTCTGGTGTATCACCACTTAGTGTACACTTTTTCAACCTCTCTCTATCATTTTCCCCTTGGAATGGTTAGATTAGGATTATTTAGGTTCTGCCTACACTGGAGTAGCTTGTGGCAGGTAGATTAGGAAGAAAGAACCGGCTTTCTCCAAAGGTCCATCTCAAGTTTTACAATTTCCATAGCTTGAGAGATGGTCCCATGTTGTGCAATCACACCAAATGCCCCACATCACTCCAGGTCCATTTGGGGGTGCTATGATACTGTACTAACAATAATTTCTTCTTAGATTGGTGTTGTGGAAATTTTATCATAACTTGAGGAGTTGTTAATATTTAGAGATTCAATCCAATTCTTGGAATAGAACATTTCACTTCTTGATATTTGTGTAGTCTTATCTTGTTTAGTTCTCGTGAACTGACTCAGTTTATTAATTGTTGTAGATGTGTTATGCGAGTAGATGATGGAAAGACTTGTAGAATATTGCATCAAACTTTGTTGTGAAGTTCTTGTGTATGAATACTTTTATATTGTAAAACTCTAAAATGGGTTCTTTGGGAAATTTAGAGGAAAACCAGTGCCTTAGTATTATGTGTTGTTCAGTAATGTTCTCGTAACTATTAAAACTTTGGTTTTTTTTTATCATGGAAATTTTTATCTTTTTTTACCATTTGGTATGGGTGATTCTAATGTATTATATAACTTCTAAGAATAGTATAGCATGGTGCGAACGATGTTGTTACTCTCTTGTTCCCTAGTCATAGTTCCATAGAGTTGGGTTGTCCCTTTGGTTGGTGCATCATGTTGGAAATAATTTATGTAACCATGTATAGTTTTAACAAATGAGTAATGGAAAACAATGCTCTTGAGATGAAATGTTGTGTTGTAAACCCTTCTAAGACATAGTAACAATACAATTCTAAGAATAATAAATGGTTAGATGATCCTTATAAAAGTTATAAAAGAAAATATTTACATATATATACGAATAAATTAATGTAGATGTGATCTACTTGATCACATTTGATTCCTTAAGTGATCAAAGAGGAAACTATACTTTGTAAAAAAAGATTATACCTTACTGTCACAAGTTAAACTAATGAACGTTATCCTTTTATGGTGAATTCTTAAATTATCTTAAGGTGAAATCAATGATTAAATTTCAAAATATTGTAAGGTCATAATGCGTAGAAGGAGATTGATTAGCAACCATTCAATCTATCTCACCCTTTTGCAAAACATAATTTGTATGCTCATGTCAATCTCATCAAGTGAAACCTTTAATCATTATGGATAGATTCTTAGCCCAATAAAATCCTGGTTAATATCTAATGAGATCTTAAAGATGAATCCAATTTGATCTTCTTCCTCTAACTTATTCCAAATTGCTTTTTAATATCCTCTTAATTTTTGTTAAATGTTTGATCCTTGCACACGGATGTGGTAGTTCTGAAACCAAATGGTACTTTCCCTCAACTATAGCTTTCCCTCATCGCATGGTGCAATGGAGGTGAGAAACAAGATTCAGTAGCTTGAGTATGAATAAGTGAACTTGTGAGAGATGGAAAATGTATTTTGTAAATCAAATGAATTAAGAAAGTTATCGACATATAATTGATATTCCTCGTTTAGAAAACTTGGTCTTAAGATAATTAGTCAATAGTATAAAAGAAATAAGTTCACCTTTGTAAAAGAATTGTGCGAATCAAAATATAAATCTTCTAGATCATAAAGTCAAGTTTGAAAGACATTTTTTTTAAATACATAACCTTAAAATATTTTTCATTGTGGGATGTCCTTAAATGTAAATGTGTATTGTGTTTGGACTTTTATGTTGTGCCTTGTCAAAGAAAAAATTAAATTATTCATGTTGTGTGTTGTATGTTTCCTTGTTGCCTATGTGGTCAAAATTTGGTCAAGATTATTAAGAGTTGGTCATGGCCCCTTCTGGTAACTTGTGTTGACGTGTAAACTCCAAGTAAGTAAAAAAGAAGTTATCCAAGTTTTTCAATGGTGTATTTGTGTGTGTATTAGTGGGTGTTAGAGAATACATAGAATGGAGATGAGATGTAGAAGGAGAAAAAACATGACCCAGAGAAGCATCCTTATGATATTGGATTTGAGATTTGAGAGATGTAATCGTGGATTCCATGGCCTAAAATTTGTCTTGAAATAAATAATTCAATGATTGTATCGAGTCCAACATGGTTTGATTGGATGTAAGATCATAAAGACTAGGGTCGTCAGATAGATGATCGAGAATAGAACTCACTTGATTCAGTGGCATATCCCAATGGATATACATGGTGTCTAGGGATTTTCTCAGAACAACTTCGAAATTACAATGTATTTTAATTAAATTATATAAAAATAATTGAGAAACTTTAGGATCCATGGTAGTAAAGATGATGTTCCAAAGAAGGGTATGAATGACTAATCACGAGTGGGGTTCACCAAATGATTAAAAAAATATGGAATGAATATATGCCTAATACTAATGCAATGTATCAGTAAATAAGTAAGAAATGAAATACGGAATTGACCCAAGAAAATTAAGCTAGTAAGTATAAAACCCTAGTTGCAAAGAGGAGGAAAGAAGAATTATTTGTTTCATAATTAATACTAGGATGTGCCTGAAGAACTCAACCAATGAATAGATAGGGAGAAGTGTTGCACAAGGTGTACTGCCCAAATGTTTTATTATAGGCTCAGTTATCTTTGGACTTATTTATTCATAGACATGTTTTGACAGGGATTTGATATATGTTGGACAGTATGTTATGAGATTTGACGTTCTTGGACATGTATGGTTATTTGGGTGTGTAGCACCAATTTGACTTAATTAGTATGTTGACACCTTTTCATTTGATGTTGTGATACTAACTTATTGTGATGTTGTTTATACCTAATTGATATATGTTAGATACTTAGTTTAGTAACATATTTGGATTATATGGATGAATGCCACTTTTATTTATCTCTATTACCAGCTCATGGTAAATTATGTGTAATTATGCATGTTGTCACATTTACAATTCCAGTATGATGATATGCTAGCATAGATTTCATTGATCACTTATTGAGTAGTTGATTTACATCGTATCGGATAGGTGTGTTTAATGTGTACAATGAGTGTGCAGGTGAAAGGTCATAGGAGAATGTGGGTTTTAAGATGGCTATGAAAAGTGTGCACAAGCGGCCCATGAGGATAATCCCTTACCATGTTCATTGTATGAGGCCTTAGTATTAGATTTCATTATTTTGGGAACCATGAGTGACCCTCATTTGTAATGTAGTATGCCATGTAAAATTAATCTTGTTTAGGATGTTTTATTTTGCTAAGTAAACTTGGTTTGGGAGACATAATGATCCCCACTTGAATTAAGTTTTGTGTTTGGGTAATTATGTATTAATTAGAGGGGATTAGGGTCACATGTGAACCCTTGGGTGGGCCCCACATCCTCTACACTTGTGCCCAAATGTGTCAAACCCATAATTGGGTTATTTATGGAATTTTAAGTGACCCTTTTTAATTTTGGGAGTTCACTTAGCATGAATATAAGCCCTTTGACCCTACCTAATAGGTAGGGGGCTTAATTTCAAGGCATAGTGTTTTTTGTAAGAATTTACACAAACTTTATTTTCATTCTGGGTATTTTGGGAAGGGAGTGTTAAAAGTTAATTTAACTTTTCTTCATTTTTATTTTGGAATCTTTGACTTGGAAGGGAGAGAGGGGTGACACATGTCACCCCATCATTGGTGAGGAAATTTATTAGATTCTCTTAAAATTATCTGTCATGGGGGAGAAAGAGGACTTTTTTAAATTTTTGGCTTGGTGCTTGGATATTTTGGTGATGCTAGAGATTGCTTGGATAAGAAATTGGAAAGTCTCATAGTGTTGGAGAGATTTTTGAGGTATGTCATTTGTGTTCATTTTATGTTTTAAGTTATGTTAGATATTAGACTTTTTTTGTTTAAAATATGTGCTTGGTTTCATGTATGGTTGTTGTTGAGTATGCTTTGTTTGTTTTATTTTTAGGGGGCTTAATTTCAACGCATAGTGTTTTTTGTAAGAATTTACACAAAATTACTTTATTTTCATTCTGGGTATTTTGGGAAGGGAGTGTTAAAATTTAATTTAACTTTTCTTCATTTTTATTTTGGAATCTTTGAATTGGAAGGGAGAGAGGGGTGACACATGTCACCCCCTCATTGGTGAGGAAATTTATTGGATTCTCTTAAAATTCTCCGTCATGGGGGAGAAAGAGGACCTTTTTAAACTTTTGGCTTGGTGCTTGGAGATTTTGGTGGCGCTACAGATTGCTTGGATAAGAAAGTGGAAAATCTCATAGTGTTGGAGAGATTTTTGAGGTATGTCCTTTGTGTTCATTTTATGTTTTAAGTTATGTTAGATATTAGCCTTGTTTTGTTTAAAATATGTCCTTAGTTTCATGTCTGGCTGTTGTTGAGTATGCTTTGTTTGTTTTATTTTTCTTCATCTATCATGTGGCATGATGGATTTTGGAGTTTATAAGGGAAGAGAGAGGGATTTTACCTCTCAAATCTCATGGCTTGATGGGAAAGCCATGTAGGTTATTTTTACTCTCCTCATATGGTTTGAGGTGGGGAAGGTGGTTCATACGATTTGAACCCATTTCCCCATTCTTGGAGAGGAAACCCAATGGGTTTGAAAATAATCCCAAGAAGGATGTTGGCGAATGGGTAGAGCAATAAGGAGGGTTGAGGTTTTGGAGGACTAAGGAGGTTGTGAAGATTCTTGTTTGTGTGTGTCCTATGGTTGGACCATACTTTTGGCACCTTGGATATCTATTCTTCTCTTCCCCATTTTGGAGGGAGAATATGGTTTCTCCTCCTTTCCTTATTTGCAAAATTTGGTGTTCTTCTTAGTGTTTGGATTTTCCTGAATATGAAAATATAATGTTGTTATGTCTCTGTATATCTTGTGAAAAAATTGTGGAAGCTAGATCTCTCTCCCATGGGCTTGGGGGAGGCTACCATGTCTTACAACCTTAGAAAGGCATGTAATGATGCCTAAAGGTTGGGTGGTTAAATAGGCTTTTTCCCCTTATGTTGGATTTCTGAAAGACACTCAAAGTTGGATCTAAAGTTAGAAGATGGTTGAAGTTCCTAATGTCTTGGATTCTTATTTTTGTCTCCAAATCATGTGAACATTATCATCATTGATACTTTTTTGTTATGACTATGTGGGAGTTTCCTTGTCTTGGAAGAATCCCCATTTTTTACTTGACATTACTTGTAAAATTGAGTCACATTTACTTGTACAATCTTCCTTCATTCTTATCAAGAATTTTTTTATAAGGTTACCTGAGTATTTCATGTATTGTGGAAATATATTCAATTTTTGAGCTTAATACCTTAAAAAAATGAAGGCTTGTAAAATAGTTTATATTTTTATTATGGATTGATAGAACTCTTTTTTTTTCAAAGTTGATTTATTGGAAATATAGCTATTCTTGTCATGAATCTCTTTTTTTTTTCAAATCTTGTAACATTATTGATTTAAAAATAAAATACCATTCTTGAAATACATCTCATCTTGCAACTTTTGCAATTTAGTGAATAGAATAAAACTAGTTGTGCTTCTTTGCCTTGTTAACTTAGTGAAATGGATATAATAAGTTAATCAAGTATGATCATACCTCCCACACTAAGTTTTAAGATTATTTAAATATCCTCTCTTGTGCTTGAAATTAATTTGTTACATCATTTGTTATCTCAAAATAGGTAAATTAAAAAAATTTAATCTAATTTTATTCAAAAGAAAATATATTAAGTTTCTTACTTCACATAGGTAACAAAGTAAAATATATTATTCACAACTTAAGGTAATTTGTTTAATATTTTATATAGTAGAAATATATCAGAAAATTAAAATTAATCTAGTCATATTATATTATATAAATATGTTACTTTTCTTACAAAACTATTTATTAATTTATAAGTTAATATAGTTATATGTCACACTCCCATATATTGGTACATATTATAGTACATATTATATTTAATATATTTTATAATCTATAAATGTGTGTGTGTGTGTGAATGATATTATATATATATATATATATATATATATATATATATATATATATATATATATATATATATATATATATATATATATATATATATATATATATTAATAAAGTGAAATTAAAAAAAGAATTAATATCGAAAAGTTCTTGGTGGAATAATGTTTGAAGTTTATAGTATTTAAACCGAACAAAAGGAAATATGGGGAGGGCCGAACCCCTCTCCGCACCTACGTAAATCTCACCTTCCACCTTCCTCCACGCTCCCCACACCCCCCTCCACATCTGCACAACCATCTACCGCTTCTCCCATGCACCCACTTCCACTTTCCCCTCCACCAAAGCCCTTCTCCTCTCCAAACTACCAACCACATGTTATCAAACCATGAATCCATTTAAACCTGCAGATTTTCTATTTTTGGGTATCAAAATATTTGGTTTTATTAATATATATCTTCAAGAAGATATGCCTCTATAATAAAATAAATAAATAAAATAACCATGTGGGTATAAAATAAATGCCCAATCTTAGAATATCTCAGTTTGTTCAACATTCAAAAGAGATAATAATATAACAATAATAAGATCCTTCTCATCAAAAGAGAAAATCCATGAATTCATCTCTCCCCTAGCTCATCCACAACTTGTCCATAAAAATGAACAAAAAAAATGAGAAGAGGAATGAAAAAGAAAAGAAAAGAACATAAAGATGATTAGGTCAAACTTTAGGGAAAATGTTGAAATCAAGGGCCTAGATGTGATTGATCCTAGGGTTCCTATTTAATCCTACACCCTCTTAAGTCATGGGATTTTAATGGGAATGTGAAATAAAATAAAAGGTGGGTAAGTGGGGGCTAATTAATATGAAAGTCGGTGTATATTTCCCAAGTGACACTAGTAATGTTTAGTAGGGTAAATCAAGATAGTGAAATTAAATAAATAATTAAATTGGGAATTAGGAAAGTAGATAAATAAATTGGGTAAGAAAAATTAATATAAATTAATTATTTAACGGGAAACAATGAAGCAAACATTAGTATTAATCATTCACTTTTTAAAAACAAATTACCCAAAAATTGTAGTTGCATTTCTGTGTGTTTTTTTGTGTCCCAAGGCGGGGCATTACACAAGGACTCAAAAAAATGTGCGAGCTGATGATTTACCTAGATTAGGATGCCTGAAATGGGGCAAGGGCACCTGTGGGTGCCTTAGACCTACTCTTGGCACATATGACTACTTAAAATCTCATTAAACCTCCTTGATAGGGTTACATGATGTTCTCTATCCTTCGCTTCTTCTCACTAGTATGTCATGTGATGCTCACTAATGTCCTTGATAACCAACAATGAAAGATTGACCTGCAAAACCCTTAAGAGTGCATAAAATCCAAAAAAGAGAACAATACAAATAAGGGGTCAGATTGTCCTCATCTGTCAAATGAGTGAACTTACAACTGAATGATGCACTAAATTTATGACCCAATGTAGTTCTAGGTGTGTGTGTGTGTACCTATGTGTAGTAATGTGCCCTAGGTGGCTCTTGTGTGTGTCGAACTTGGTAGCAAGAAAATAGTTAGATGTAAAAAATGTGATGGATGTGTACATAGAATATAATTAATTTCCCCTCCTATGATGTGTATGCAAAATAATGTAGTCCCTTTCCCTTGAATGGATGCTAGAATGGATTCTTGAATGCTCTTGAATAGCCTTTGGATGCAACCTTAGGTGGTGATAGGTATTTCTTAGTACTTAATCTTTTATTATGATCACATAACATTATATTTATATGATTCCCTTGCTTTAATTTCATAATTAACCTAGAAAAGGATGACTACTACAAGTATAATATGCTCAAATGGTTAGAAAAGACCCAAAATATGTGAGTAAGGTAGAAAGAGGTTGGGGGTGACCAGAGGGTATGGGGGCGCCTGACGTTTGCGTCCTTGCTGGGTGTTGGTGCCCAATCTCAGAGAGACTAAAGGTTCAAATGTCAACCTAAGCAAGAAAGTGTGCAAGATAAAAATTAGCCACAGAAAGAAAGCAAAGATGATGGAGGCACCCAACGCTTACGTGCTAGCTGGGTGTTGGTGTCTAGACTCAGAGAAACTAAAGGTTAAGACATCAGATTGAGTAAGAAGGTGTGCAAGACCAAAAGTAGCCATAGAAAGAAAGAAAATATGGCGAAAGACATGGGCTAGTTAGTACTTTTCTTAGTTAGGGATTATATGAATAGTAGTATGTAATCAGGACTAGATAATTAACCCAAAGTGTGTGATCTTGTGTCTACACAAACCAAATCTCTCTAAAATAATCATCATACAAAACCACATCGTATGGCCCATAATAAACTCACTCAAATATTTTTCACCTGAATTTATCCTCCTTGTATGGTCCATTTCGTAGGAATCCACAATATCCATAATAGTGTGGTCTTATACTAGTGCTAGTTGAAGCATTCTCATCTCCACCTTCACTAGCATCACCATCAGAAATTTGGATTGTATCAACAATAAGTCTCCACCTAATTCCTTAAGCACATGTAATGTATCAATATCTATCAAGATAATTATGTATATTATTGATAAAAAAACTCATTAATGGTTTTCCTTAGAAAGTAGAAATGAAACTCATTCTTACAACAAGGCGGGTGTTAAAAAATAATCCACCATTTCTCTGAAAAAATGTTTTTTATCAATTCATTGTGGCACTAATTGATTGGGAAATGTCTCCATGAAAATAGATGTTGAACATTGGTTCTAAAATCAATAAATAACTAATAAATTAGGATTCTTGTGATTGTTGTTATCTTTCACAATAGGTGGTGAAAATTTATTTACATAGTCGTTCCTACATGAATCATCATATCGTGTCCAGTTATCAATTTGACATATTAGTGAGTTATATTCACATAGCAATGACTACAATATTCTTTCAAAACAATTATTGTGGAGGTTTTTTGAATGAAAATCGATCATATTATTTTCTCCACTATATATGTGACCAAATCATTCTGACTGCTTCAATGGTCTCATGGTACTATAGGAGAAATTAGGTGGGTAATGATGATTACCCACCTAAATTTTCCCTCTTCAATTTAGATCAAAAATAATTTATAAATGTGGATGGAGTTTAAGGGATGTAAATAATAAAATTAAATATTGGTATATGAAATCAACATGTAAATGAAAATAGGACAGCGAATGGACTTGTGGAGAAAACGGTGGTTGACTGATGTGTTTTGGGGTCTCAGAATTTGGAAAAATCTCTGGCTGAGGATAAGATTAAGGAATTGGCTTGTCAAAATTTCGTAAAATCGGTTGGGGTTGTAACTTTCCGGTTAATCGATTGGCACATTTCCTTGCGTCCCCTATTTTTCCCACAAATTAGAGCGAAGAAATAGACTGGAATAGTAGTGATACTGACGAAAATAGGGATGCGGAACAAAAGAAGGATTCAATTGCGGTAGAGTACGACGAATAATCCTCTTCTGGAAATGAATCAGATTATCCAAACCAAAAATCAATAGTGGCATCCCCTGTTATACTCGAGAGACTGACTAGAACGACGGATTCATTTGACGAAGAGAGATGGAAATATTATGAGGAGGAAAATAGAGCATTCGAATTTCAACGCAGATCCCCACTCGTTGAATCTAAGGGATTATGTAATGGTAATGGTTCGGCTCCTAACATTGCTAAACTGTGTCAAATCAGGTAGTGTTTGAAAAACGGTCCCCTATGGGTAATTTGGAGGTGGTTTTCCGGTGCACAATCGGGAATGTTAATGCGAAGATATCTCATACGGTACTCCACTTCGAGATTAATCATGACTACCTCAAGGTCCTCAATTTCTGGAAGGGTGAGAAATATAGAGAATAGATCAATTTGGCATTTGGGAACCTAGAGTAGTTGGAGGTTCGGATGATGGGTGGAACAAGGTGCAGTCCAGAAGAGACAAACATAAGCATTCGGTTTTGCAATGTGAAAGAATGATAAGGATTAGTTACAAAATTTATATTAATCTAGTGCCCCTTTTATTCTTTTTTGTTCTTGTTTTTCTCTTTTCGTTTGGGCGGTGTTTTATATTTCTGCTTCTTTTTTACTACTGTTTCGATTTTTTGTTATTGTTGGTCTATTGTCTTTTAGCTTGTTATGGTTGTTTTCTTATTTGGTTTCCTTGTTTGCTTTATCTGGGTGATTAGTCACTCTTTTGGTTGTGTCAGGGTAGGATCCCTACGAAAAAAAACATATCCTTAATAAAAAAATCACCATCTAGATCTCAATAAATTAAATATTTTAAGTTTAGTTAGCAGAAAAATAAATTTTTAATCTCTTATCTAGAAAAGAATAGTTGAAAATTGATTTCAGTAACCTTTTTACTGATGGAAATAAAATTGTTTGTGCCGAAATGGTGTTTTTCAAAAACACAAATAAAAGGTTCGGAGGGAAATCATGTTTTCAATAGAGAAACTTGAGTAAACAAATATATATATATATATAATAAAGAAAGGAGGAATGCATAGATGGTATAATGTATACATTGTTTATAAAAACATGTATGGGTTTCTTGTCTAGGAATTATTGATCACAACATGTAGTGCCTCTCAAAATATTTTAAGTACCACATGCAAACACAACAATGTTTTAAATGATATATTTGGCCACATTTTAGGTTTTCAATTCTTTGCTCACACTCCATATTTAAAATTTTTACAATTATTTTGAACCTAATAGATATAAACAATAATTAAACTAAAGTTAATTTCAATTATCAAAATATTAATAGTAAATACAATATATCTTAATTGTCAAGAATATTTGACATTTTGAGTTACTCATTTGAAATTGACATTTGATAGAGAGGGATAAGATACATATTTGTGTTTTTTTGGGACATTATTTTATAGGATCGAGATCTACTTAAAAATTCTTTGTCAAAATTTTCAATTCAAGAAAAATTTATAAAACCCCTATGGAAATTAAAAAAAGAAGTCAAACTCTTACAATTATTACCTTTATCGGAGTTAGAAAAAGCATCTCTAAGGGATTTTTGACAAAAATGGAAGAATAAAACAAATCTTTGAATGTATTATAAAATGTAAGCATGTGTATAAATACAAGAGGGAAGTAGATAGCCGGATGGTTGTAAGAGGGTTGCTTACCAAAATTGCATACCTATGTTGACAATGTAATACCACATTATTTTATGCTAATGTTCCCCTAGATTACATTACTTTCACAAATGTACCTTTGAATCATCATCATTGTATTCTAATTCACCATCTTGTGAAATCACGAAATGTCCTTTTAGCTTCCAATGGTGAGGATGATGTATGGATTTATGAGAATCACTACTACTAGATGTGCTCTCATTTTTCAAAATTATGGATGGAGAGGTGATATTGGTACACATGTATAGTAAGACACAAATTTTCCTGAGGGAATTCAATATCATGTTTGTAATCTACATTGTATCCTTCTAGAATATTTGCAGGAATCTTTTTTCTTGTACCCTAAGTTTTCCAAGACTCCACCACTCAGTCTGTCACGCACTGTGTCCTTAAATTGTAAGTTCTTGATAATTTGAAGAAATCTAGAGTAGAATCATGTGCTCTCGTGGGATTGAATTAATTCTCTCAAAATTTCAACATCGTCAATGAAAGGGACACCATTTACACTTATGATTTCTATACATGCTTTCAGGCCACTCTAGGAATGCAAAATAATTTCAGTTCAGTATATCATCTAAAGACAGATGGGCAGATAGAGAGGGTTAACAAGGTACTTGAGGATGTATGTGATGGACCAAAAAAATAAGTGGGAAGATTATCTAAACCTAGCTTATTTTACACACAATAGCAGTTATCACAATTCTATTGGTATGGCTCCTTATCCTGGTTTGTATGGAAAACCTTGAACGACACCTTTGAGTTGGGATAGGCTAGACAACATGGTGGTACTTGGGCCAACTTACCTTTAAGACTTAGAGAAGTAGGTTATATTGATTAGGTATTGTCTTAAGCAATCTAGAGAACATCAGAAGGCGTATGTAGACACCAAGAGGAACGAGCGTCACTTTGTATTGGGTGAAAAAAATTTCTTGAGAGTTCATCCACATAAGAGCCCAATCACCTATGGAAAGGGTTCTAAGATTTCACCTCTTTTTTTGAGACATTTGAGATCTTGGAGATCATAGGTCCAGTTACCGACCACTTTGCTTTGCCACCACTCCTTTCACTAGCCCATGATGTGTTTCATGTTTCAGTATTACGTAGATATGTACATGATATTTCTCATGTATTGGATTGGTTGGCATTACAGGTGGAGGACAAAGGACAACAGAGATTGGTCCTTTGGGGGAAAGACTTGGACCAAGTTAGAGGGCAATGGGACATATATGATGAGACAATAACTACATGGGAGGATGGTACACCATTGAGGGATCGATATCCTTATCTCTTGCAGTGACTTCCAGGAGGAAATCTAACTTTAAAATAAGGGATGTAGCCCACCTTTTCCTACCGTAGCTTTTTTTCTTACTCAGTACTTCTATTAATGATGGATATGGAATTTAGCATCATTTGAATACTATATGTTCATATTATGTTTCTTTTGATGACACTTGTGGTGATTTGGGAAAATAGCGCCTAGCTAGTAATGTGGATTATTTCTTAGCTCTTGTATGGTATGATTTCAGTTATCAGTACATTATGTTATGGTTGGTTTCATTTCACATGTGATTGATTTGCTTAAGGTTTTGTCATATACTTGGTTATCATGGGAAATTTATTGTCTAATTGGATATCTTTATGTGTTACTGATATTGTTAATATATTTTGAGTTACTATTGATGTATATAATTAGTGTTAGCCATTTCATACTGAAATTATTTGGCATAGTTAGCATGTATTATCCATGTATGATTTATTGAGATTGTTTAATTAACATTTTATTGGGAAGGTATGTTTAATTTTTTTTATTAATGGTGAAAAAGGGATAAGGGGACCCTACCTTGTCTAACAAGAGGAGAAAAAGATAGTATGTTGAGGAGCAAGAAAAACGAACCTCTACAAACAATACCAAAGATCAAAACAATAGTAGAAATAAACAAACAAGAATACAATAAAACCAACAACAATCTCAACAAATTTGCTTCTCTTTAGAACTTAGCTTCATTTTAAGGGGGGATATTGTGACTTTATTTTTCCAAGTGACAACTTTCCAACCCTCTTCCATATTAGGATTTACATTTTCATTATTATGGATTGGAATCAAAACTTCAATGTTTTCCCCATAGTCTTGGTAAACATATGGATGAGCCTAAACATCCTTACAGACTTGTTGCACTTCCATCATGTATGGATCAGCCGATTTCTTGGAAACACAATCAAAATCACTAACCAATGGATGATTCACTACCAAGTGATTAGAATTAGAGTTCATCCACCAAGAGCTTCTTCCTTTAGCATATTTACAAACCAAGTGACAATCTACTACAAAATGGCCAAGAGAGAATCATATTCTACATCTAAAGGGAAACCCTTCCTAATCCATGTTTTGAATCCAAGTTGTATCCTGAAATTTAAGTTCAATAGTAGTAGGGAAATCCACAGAAGTATCTATATAAACAAAGATTTGAGCATAAGTGGTGTTCTCAAAATCTTTAGTTCTTGGGTCAATAGCTAAAAATTTCCCTAAAGTGTTACGAATGGTAGTTAAAGAACTCTCCAACCAGAATAGGAGGGGAAAGTAAGGAAGACATATCCACAACAGTTTAACAAGGTGTTAGAAACCAGGTTAAATAGAGGAAACAAGGGTTTCATCAATAGCATATGGTTTTCAAATCCCCAAACCATCCCAAAGATTAAATCCCTATCAAAAACTCTAGAAAAAGAAACAATGAAAAAACCACATGCATGGGAAGGTATTTTTAATGATTGCATTAAGTTTATAGATTATAGGGCACAAGAGAATGCAGGTTTCAGAGCTTCACCTCGGGATTGCACAAGCGGCCCACTAGGCTGAGTCCTAGCCATATTTGATTGTGAAAATCCTTATATGTTGTTGCATGTCATAGTTGGGCACAATGGGTGATCTCTAATTGTAATTTTATTATTTGTAATTTATTTATTCTTGTAATAAGCTATTTTAGGGACCTAGTGGTCCCTACCTGTGCTAATTATGTTTAATGTTAATTAAGTATGTTTTTTGAGGTATGGGACCACCTGAGTTTCACTTGGGTGGGCCCCACCACCTCAACTCTACTGCCAATCAGCCCAAACTCAAATTTGGGTTAAAAGTGGCAATTTTTGTTTTGGGAGCTTCCCTTTCATGCAAAAGGACCCCTTGGACCCTACCTATGGGTAGGGGTGTCTCTTTTCAATTAAAAATGGGACTTTTCCTCCTATTTGACCCCTCTCACATCACTTTCGCATAAGAGAGTTGGTTTTTGTGTTTCTTAAAAGTTGTAGGGGTTTTGGAATTAATAATATTATGGGGAATTCAGAGTTTAACTCCAACATGGGAGTTGTTTTATTCTTGATTTGTTTTGGGAATATTTTTTGGGGAGATGAGGAGGGTGATACATGCCACCCTCTCATTTGTGATAATTTTTAATTGTTTTTATTTTAATATTCCCTCATGGAGAGGGGTTGGGACACTTTGGTAATTCTTGCTTTTGGGTGTTGGATATTTTGGAGAATGCTTGTGGAGCTTAGAGCTTTTGATTGTTGAATTGAAGAGAGATTTTAGAGAGCTTGATTGAGATAGGCCTCCTTTTTATTCAAATATGTTTTTTCTTATGAAAATATCATGTGTTATGAAATGAAATTGGTGATTTTTTGTGTTGTTGTTGTAAGTTGGATTATGGGTGTGTTGTTGATCTTTTTTATTCTAATTTTCTCTATCCATCATGCTTTGTGATGGATTTTGGAGTGTTGGAGAAGAGGGAGGAATAACCTTCTCACCACATGGTTTGATGTGTAAGCCATGATGGTCTTCTTTATTTCTCCCCTAACATGGTTTGATGTGGGGAAATATTTTCATATGGTTTGAGCTTATTTCCCCATCCTTTCCAAGGAAATCATTATGGTTTGAAAATCCTTCCAAGGAGGAGGCTTGGTGCTTGGGTTGGAAAGATAAGGAGGAAAATTGTGATTTGGAGAGATAAGGAGGGTGCTTAGAGATTTATATTTTGTTCCTATGGTTGGATTCACCACTTGGCTACCTATGGGATTCTTAACTCTCTTTCCCATTTTGGGGGAAAAATCAAAGTTTCTCCCTTATGTATTGTTTGTTTTTGGGTTTGTGTATGTGAAAAGTGTATTCGTATGTTTGTTTTCCCTTCCCTATTCAGTTGTGTAAAACTGAGGCATGTATTCTCTCTCTCACATGGGCTTGGAGGGATGCTAGCATGTCCCTCATGTATTGGAAATGGCATGTAATGATGCCTATTGGTTGGGAGGTAACTCGACCCTTTCTGATTGTGCTTTGAAGATCTTTATGGAGTGGAAAACATTCATATTTTAGCTTGAAGATTGATGAAGAAAATTAAAGACCTAGTCATGTTGTTGATATCCAATTTTTCCCCTCGGTAAAAATTTGATCGAATGCAACCTTGCACAAGAGGAAATGGAGAGGTTGGTTCAATCATGAAAGCACAAATTTTAATTCTGAAAATTAGGTTGTAGGCAGACTCGACAATGGAAATACAAGGTTGACAAATGAAAGGCCAAGGCAACGTCGAAGGCGATCAGAGCTCAAGTGGAATAAAGGAGAAAGGCTCAAAGTTTTCAGACCTTGCATTTTTGGAATTTAGAAGACAAGGTGGTAAATCATTCAAAAAGGGTCATAAAGAGTCAAAAGCCCAAAATCTGAAATTCTAAAAGTATGAAATTTTTTACTTTTGGGTTTTAGAGTTTCAGAGATGCGGAATTCAAAGTTTCAGAGATTTATGTGGGTTTGAAGGGGTGAATAGTGAAAAAGGTCTGAAATGAATTTTTTTTAAATTCTGAAAGTCTAAAATTTTAGAATTTTGGGTTTCAAAGTTTCAGAGATGTAGAATTCAGAGTTATAGATTTTTTGGGAACAAAACAAGAAAAGTGACCAAAATGTCCAAAATCTGGAAAGTCTGAAACTGGAAAGGGTTTAAATTTTAGAAGTTAAACATGGTTTGGGAGTCATTGCGATGGAAGTTTTGGAGTTTAAGAGTTTCAGGTTTAAGAGTTTCAGGTTTTAGAGTTTTAAAACTCTTTGGCTAATTTTCCGATGAACAATAACCAAACCTCCGAAATCAAAATGTTCGAAAGTCTGAAATTTTGGACTTTTGGGTTTCAGTGGTTCATAGTTTTCACACGCCCAAGAAGACTAACAATAACCCAACTTCCGAAACAAATTTTTTTGAAAGTCCTATATTTCATACTTTAGGAGGTTACATGCATTTCGGACTCTGAAAAGGAAGATCAAGAAATCAAATAAAGTTTTTTTTATGAATGACACCTTGACCTTCTAATGGCCAAAACTTTTGACATGGAACTAAGATTTGCACAAGAATGGTCTTTTTGGAAAGCTTACAATCTTAATTTGAGTGGGATTAAGTTCTCCAAAATAAAAAATATAGTCCTCCATTTTTTAGGGTGTCAGACTTCTCACCTACCAAAAAAATGAAGTATGCGCTTCCTTTCTTGCCCAACAAGGCATAATACATAGGGGTATTGGTTCTGCAGTAGAACCCATCATTGTTACAAGTGAATTCAATGAATTTTAGGGTTTTTGGAGCAAGAATTCAAATTTTTCTCTCTCCTTTTCTCTCATTCTTCATATATATTATGAGGGGAATTTTTCTAAGTTGGATAATTTTCCTTTACACCCTCCCTTCTTCGCTTGTCTGCAAGTGAATTTTTGGAGTTCAAACCTCCCATTAAAGCTATAATGCAAGTTTGTGTCTCTTGTTATGCACTGTATCAAATTTTTGGAGCAATAATAGAAGTCTCTGGATGAATTTCAACCCTCTCTTATGTTCATTTATTTCATCTGATCTCTCATTGAAATCTTATTTATTTGTGCATGGTGGTTGTGTTACATTTTTAATTTTTTGTGTTTAATGGCAAAGCATGTTTTCAACATTCATTCTGGCATATCACCTATATTAGTTTAGGTTTAATTTCTTGTAATTTTCTTAACCCTATCTCTTTTTCAAGTTAGATTAGATTTTAAGTAAATCCTCTACAATTTAATTATGTGTATCAGAAATAGAGTAATAAGAACTGACCTTCATCCGAAGAGCTTTCTCGATTGCAATGTCTCACACTTTGGGAGAAGATCCATGTTATGATATCACACTAATAGTTTCAACCGATCGAGTTGCATATATTTATGGGTGTTGTGATTTTGCATCAATAGTTGTTTCCAAAATTTTAGGAAGGCTTTTCCACTTGGATTTTATTGATTTTTTGAAAAGATGTTATAACCATTATAAAGTGTTCCTCTCTTGGGATAATTTTTGTATTTTTCACTTGGATAGGCTGAGTTAGGCTATCCTCTTGTAAAGATATTGTTGCCCTTTAGTAAGCTTGATGTCTCATTGTTTTAATATCCCCTACTCTTGCTATTGAGCTCATTGTTGAACGTTGTTTTCAAAATGAAAAAGTTGTGGGATGTAATGACCCAAAATCCACACACAAACAACACAATGAAATACAGGATAACTTTTTTTTTTTGACTTTCTTGACACATAACATGACGCAACATGTCGTCACCAAGGATACAACTAACACTGTGAACAACTTGATACAAGGATGGCCATAAAGGCAGCATGGAAACGTTCACACCTATCAAGGACAATTTACTTTTCTTTTGTGAAAGGACATGGCAAAAGACAAACCACATTATATAGTTATAGCTGAAGACATCCCACTATGAAAATCTTCTTAAGATTACTGATTTACTAGAGACATCTTACAATTCTTAGCTTACTTTCTAGAAGGTTCATGATATGTTTCATACCATTCTTCTTATAGGATTAAGTTTCTTTTATTTTATATAACTTGAGGACTATCCTAGGATCACCTATAATATGAAAAGTCCTTGATTAATTTGTTTACAAAACCAGGAGGTAAGCAATTCCACAAGGCTATCTATCTAAACCCCCACTACTGAAACTCATTTCATACCCACATTGCATAAGGAGGCAAGCATAAGATCAAAAGGAGAGGAGTATCGTTAAGGTTTAGAACCCTAATCATCTTTGATCAAGAATTTAAAAATTTATCATAGCTTTGACAAGGACTACAAGGTACCATGGTAATGGTTAGAGAGAGAAGATAATTTATTTTATTATGATCTATTTAGTTATTAACCGGTCTTTTAATGAGTCTTAAGAGTTCAATTGAATTTTGGTAAAAGCTTCATTTAGAAATCATCTTGATTAAGTTCGTCGGGGAATACACAAGGGTTCCCAACATGGAAGCATTATACTTAATGTGTTTTTATTCAAACTCCCGTACTAGATAAGATCTACCGATATCCCCAAAAGCCAACAGTGATAATACTTTTTAAAATTAATTAACGTTTCCCAACAAGAGGACAATGTTTAATCCATAGCTTAAGGTTAGCAATGGTAGGTATTTTTTTTTTTTCATCGTTAGATAAACACTTTCTTTCCAATTAAAGACTCTTAATTTTATCAACCAAATACAACTTCATTATTATCTTCTTTATTTATTCATCTATGTATTCCTCTTCTTTTATCTTTGATTATCTTTAGAAAAAGCAGATTTCAACCCACTAAAATATGCCTAGAAAACATTGATACTAGTAAACCAATAAGCATTATGACCTGAAAGAAGAAATTATCATTATTTAGCAAGAATGCAAACCACGGTTATAACATTTCCATTCAACTAGGCACATGAACCAAAGGAGTCAAGAGATTGGATTTCACTTGGGTCAAGAACAAGAAGGTAACAAAATAAGCCAAGCCATGCTACAAAATTTCCATGACTGTAAATGATATCACCAAAATAATACTCATAACAAGGTCAAGATTGAATATTATTTCTCACAAAGGTAATTTACCGGTTAACCTAAAGAAGGACAAGACAACATCATCACGAAATTTCAGAACAACCCAAGGCAAGAGGGTTTCTAAACTCCTTTGCAAGCACTATTACAAAATTTACCTCACATTGGACATTTTTACAAGGAACTTCATAAATTGCATTGATGAAACCTTTACAAATCTTTCCTTTAATCTACTCGCATAATCCATGTGCACAAATACTAGCTGGAATCAGTTCACGAGAACTGAGCATGTTAAGGCTACTCATTGCAACAGTAAGCTAACATTTAACAATATCAAGAAAGGAAAGTTCTAATTCAAAAATGGACTAAAACACAACCCATAACTCCAAAATTATTCACATGAGAAAAAAAATCTAAACCATCCAGCAAGGAGAAAGTCAAAATACCAGTAAGAACGAAATCACATAAATCAAGGCAAGACCTTATGGGTTAGGAACAAGAAGGTCAAGAGTGTTGGTATCTGCTTCATGTAATCCTATGGATTACATGATTGGAATCCAAAACTTACTCCATCCAACTAAAGGGGTCCAAGAGAAAACAAAACATACTAATTATGATCGTAGGCGCGAAACAAAATGACATTATCCAAATCTCCCAGGGGGAGGCTTCATAGCAATAATTAGGGTTCGATACCCTTAAAAGAAAAACAACTATAGTTTCATTTTTAACCAAGGATTTTTACCACTACCTTCTTATAGGATTACTTAAACGTAGTACTAGATTACAAACAAATCCACTCTTCCAAAAGCGTACAAAAGAGACACAAAGGGGCCATTATTCTACCAACAAACCTTATCCTAATCGTAAACTTCTCTACATAATATAAGGGATGGGTAAACCCAAAAGTCATTAATAATTTTTATATATTTCCGACAATGTCAATAAGTATTTTAAAATTTAAAAAAAATTGATTTCCTTAACAAAGCCACAAAATGGGACTTTTAGTAACCAAGTTCGAAGAATAAGATATTCAAGTTCGAAAACAAAGGGATTCGATACACGGTGGGTAATACACCAGCGATGCCCCAGACTCAAAAGACCTTACCATGAGTACAAGCACAAAATAAGAACCAATGCACATATCCATCAGGAAGGTTACGCAGTGCAGTCAGGCCTAGAAGTTCTATGAACTACTTGCCAATAGTATAGAAGATGGAAATTTTACCCGATCCATGTGGGCTTATCAAGGAAAAGTCTAGCAAATATCAAACAGATAAATATAACAGCCACCTATTATATTATCACTGAAATCAGCTGTCATCTAACAGGAAACGAGTTCACGAGTCCAATACCATGGATTCACCTACAACTTTTGTTTCAGTCCAGCTATTAATAGTTTGCTTGCGACCCTTAATAAAAATTGCAAAGATTTCATTCAATAAAACTTACAATGTTTCCCCCTTACTTTAATCAAACAAGAGTTTGAACCAGGAAGTAGGTATAGTAATTCCCTCAACACGTAGAGGCCAAAATAGATGTCAGGTTATTCATCCTCTAGAACTGGGTACGATAGTCAACCATGTACAGTTCTAAAACAAAACCCAAATGCCATTTTCTAATCAAACAAAAAGTAAGGAATGCCCATAGGCTTAAACAAGTTTTAGAAAACAACGTCACTATTAATGTACCTTTTAGCAAAACAGGCGAGACCTAAACAGGAAATACATATTTATTCAACCAAATAGAGATATGAAGGCTTAACCTTCCATATAGTAAGCCTTCTATTATAAATACCATCACAAAATTCTTTTAAAAGAGAGTCATATAAGGAAACGAAATTCTAAAATGTTTCCTTCCGTATGAACTAGACTGCATCACTCAATATTGCAGTAGCCGATTTAGACAAATATGAAGTAGAGTAAGCTATAAGAGAGAAAAAGAACATTCCAAGCAAAACCAGCGAACTAGGAACGAGGTTTAAAGGAACAACCAACACAATCATGCAGCGATATAAACAACCACGAAAACATTTAGTCTAGGCGCCATTCAAGAGGAAAGAAAATTCATTTCAAGATACTGAAAGAAGGTAGAAAACTACTACAAAGAGAAGAGTTAACATACTTGATTAGAATTCTTCCAATCCAACAAGCACGTCGACCAGGGCTTGGGCAACAGCAACACAACCTGTGCAACTTCTCTTCCTTAGCCTGCTAAAGGTCCAACTCTGTTAATGGCCATGCCCTTGACTTCATGAAATCAATTGTATAGTCTGCAATGTGCATCTCTGCCCATATACTAATGGGGTAAATGTTAAAGCCTCGTTATACAATATCATGGGGATGCCGTGACATTGAACTGTTTTCGAGAAACTTGTGTAAGTCTGGGATGATAAGCTGGGGGGGTTGAGAAACTGGAGCTTGTGGGACTTGGGACGCTATTTGTGCTGGATATTGTTGAACTCCAGCTTGTAACACTTGATTCTGCTCAGTGTGTGCTGCTGCAACTGCACCACCTTGAGCATGAGGAGCATTTTCTTGTTGCTAAACCTGGCCCTGTGTCCCAGGGTAATTCTGAGCATGCTCTTGTACTTGTCGGTGAATAATTTGGGTGCCACATCTATTACATACAATAGGGGATGAACCATACTGGTAACCATTACCATGAGCCATACTCTCTGAAAGAGGCCCTTGCCAAGTGCAGCCACTCTTGTGGTATAGGCAATGAACTGTCACATGGCCTATAGCATCAACCAGTACCGGATTTTCCTCTTGCAATGCCTTCGAATCTGTATCAATAACCAAATACCCATCATAAGGGCAGGCCCTATTAGTACTCAGCACATAAGCTAGGAAAGGCTTGCAGTAAAGATGTGTGCATCGGGTTTGCACAGCCTCATTAGGGTAAACAAGCTGCCTACAAACTAGACAGAAAACCAATTTATGAGAAGACAGAGGCCGTAGTCGGTGGAGCAGCTGAAGTGGAATAACTCAACGGAGGTAAAAATTGTGTGAAGGTGACGAAACAGAAGAAATATCTCCATTTCCACAGACAACAGCAACCTTGCCAGCAATCATCACATCAGTGGCTCTCATCAGACCATCTAGCAGAGAGTGCCTACATCCGTACAAGCTATCGAACTTGCTCTTGGTAACTGAATAATTGTCATTAATAGCAGGGAAGAGCAGCAATCCAATAGCTCGCATCTGGTACAGCCTGTGAACACCGGTAGTTGTTTCCTCAGATACAACAACCAATCTTTCCTTCCTCTTGTGATATATGAGGACAACATCAAACTCTCGGTGCAAACAGTACAGCTGTAGCTTGTAAGGTGTGATAATTCCTATAGAAACTTTATGCCTGCTAACTCGGTGACTCGTTGAAGAGGCTCATATTATTACAAAGCAAATAGTGCTTCATGAATATACTAAAATGAAACAGATCCGCGCCTATGAGATTCTCTTCCATGAGTTACATCGCAAAACAAGAAGAAAAGGTTTCAATAGAGAATCCTTGCGATAAACTTCATCTGGTCTCCTAGTAACACTCTCACTGTCACTTAGTCGATTTTGAGAAACAGATCTTGAAGGGGAAAAAAACCTGAATCTGAGGATGCACCTGATACGGAACAGAAAACACATAGATGGACAACCTGCTTGCTGGGAGTGCTCACAAAGGCTTCTGCCATTCTACAACATGCCTGCCACCTGGCTGAAAACTGATGCGGGCCGTTGCTGTGGATATTCGGCAAGGATACACCTCGCAGCATCCAAGAAAATGGAGGAAACACGCCTACCTCACTCGCGGATAGCTTTGCGCGGCCAGCAAAGGGAAACAATGCACCTTTCTCCCCCAAACGCATCCGGAAATAACAAAAAAAACCATGTCCAGGATCTGCACACCAGCATAAGGTGTGAGGAGGTTTCATGCAGCCAGGGAAGACAAAAAAGGACGTGCCCAGGAGGAATCAGGAAGGAAACGTCTCATACACGCCTGCTTCATTGGCTTGAAGCTCCATCTAGCCATCATGTCAACCAGACTGCGCCCATGCATTGAATGAAAGGATCAAAACAAAGATCTAGGTGAAGAAAAACACCTCCACTGACTCCCATCTCCCTCACGCAACTTAGAAAAACGTGACAACCAGTACAGTCTGCGGGTTGGGGTGGTTGGGAGGAGGCCAAGGTGGCAAAAACAGAATTCAATGCCCTACAGGGCATTACATGGGAATACTCATGTTTATTGGAATATTTATTATAGAGTGGGGTTATGGAATAGAAATGGTATTATTTTCATTTCCATACGTTTGGAAGAAGATTAGATAAATTCAATGAATGTAGGCTTAACAAAGTTGCTACTCTTTCCCTCCTTGCCTGACTTGTTGTAATAAAAGAAATGATCTTATATTTACTTAGTTCAATATGGATATCAAAAGTGATACTTTTTAGTTGTACAAGATTATGAAGATTAAAATGGCTGATTTTATACTTCACTTCTTAACTTATGATTAAAATGGGTGAAATGGTAGTGTATTTTGGTTTGGGTTAACACGCGAAGAAACCATTGAAAAGTTATTCTTTCATTCTTTATTTTTAACATTGGGACTAGAAATGTAATGAGCTCATTACTACTCAAATAGGTACTTACACTTCTTTGTTTTGGTTTTATACTACAACTTGGTGTTGTATGGAGTTGAAATACATTTTATTTGAAGAAAGAATTATTTCATAAATTTGATTTGAATGTAAATGGGAATGTCTCTTTTAGTTAATTTTTAATCTTATAGATATTATCATACTATGTGAAATTTGTATCTTTTAAAGAAAATTATAGAGGATATCTCTAGCAACTTAATTTATTTGGTGAGCTCCTCTTCTTCATCCATGTGTTAAAATTTGAACCAGAAAACTAAACCATTCCCTTTATACACACACACATACGTATGATGTGTATATATATGTATATGTACATACACATATATATACACACCATACATGTGTGTGTATATATACATGTATGTACACACACACACATATCTTTGTGTGTGTGTGTGTATTAAGATTCATGTTTTTATTTAATAGGGAAAAAAAAGTAAAAAGTCGGGAGGGAAAGGCCGCGGCCTAGCCCAAATGTGCCCCATCTCTCCCAAACCCCAAACCACCAATCTCCTCCCTTATGCCTCCCCAAAATCTCTTTCGTGGCCACTACGGCCGAATCTCACCCTATGCGGTCGTGCCACTCACATTTTTACCTAGCTGCCCCCTTTTTTGCAAAGTGGCTTCCGTCTTTAATCTTTGCAGCAAAATAAAAAAATCTACCCAAATCAATATATTGTATATGTATATGTATGTGTATGTGTGTGTGTGTATATATATGTATGTATGTATGTATGTATATATATATATGTATGTATATGTATACATACATACATATATATATATATATATATATATATATATATGTATACATATACATATATATAGATATATATATATAGATATATATATATAGATATATATATATATAGATATATATATATATATATATATATATATATGTATGTATACATACATATACATATATATATATATATACACGTATGTATATGTATATATATATATGCACACACACACACACACACACACACAAATATACATATATATATATATATATATATATATATATATATATATATCTATATATATATATATATATATATATATATATATATCTATACATATATATACATATATGTATATCTATACATATATGTATATTTATATGTATATGTATGTATGTATGTATGTATGTATGTATATAGATATATACATACATACATACATACATACATACATACATACATAGATATATATATATATATATGTGTGTGTGTGTGTGTGTGTGTGTGTGTGTGTGTGTGTGTATGTATGTATGTATATATGCATGCATGTATGCATATATATATGTATGTATATTTGTATATTTATATGTATATATACATACGTGTGTGTGTGTGTGTGTGTGTGTGTGTGTGTGTGTGTGTGTGTGTTCATCCATTTTCACTCTCAAACCAAAGAGTCTATCTTTGGTTATTTGCTAGAATATAAGAAATGAAAAAAACTCTTGATAGCGTGGTAAGGAAAAAAAGAAAAAGGCTAAATTTATAAACCCAGAACCAGAAATTTCTCTTGTTAAATGGAAGTATATATATATACATAAGAAAGAGATCCATGGATTTGTTTGCTAAACCTAACATAAAAATTTAAGACTAAAAAGGAATGCATAAGGATAAGAAGTTAGGGTCGTAGGAAGCCCTAAAAATCTAGAGCTTAAATTTATTTGATCTAAGGGCACAAATCAAATCCTACACCTTTTAGCAATGGGATTTAAGCGGAATGGGGTGGAATTAATAAATGGCTATGGGTGAGTTAATACATGGGGTAAGTTTTACATGGGGTCAATAAATTTAAGTGGGTGGCTTAGGGGAAAATTTTAAAATAAAGTGCCTTAATTAATTCATGTGGAAATTAACTTAGTGTTATAATTTAAATGGGTGCACTTAATTTCTTAGCAGATATTATAAATAAAATCACCTTTTTATTTACTAAGGGAATAAATAACTATTAACCTTGAAGAGGTTATTTTAAATTTTTTTGGGTGATTAAATATTGATGTAGGCCTTATAAAAAAATCAAAAATTATAGATTTGGACTAAAGTTGGATGTTAAATCCAACAAAATTAGGTGAATAGGATAAAATAATTTAAATATGTTTAAAATAAAATTTACTTAAATTTTTAATTGTTTTATGTCTGTATTTTAGTGCCATAAAATGGGGATGTGTAGAAGAAGAAGAGTAAACTGAAGTTGAGAATAAAGAGGTATTTTGTCAATTAATGTTAACAAATATACGAAGAACACTTTATTTTATCAAATAAGTGAAAATATAAAAAGAATATGGTCAAACATATAAATGAACACCTAATAAATGTTTTAAAAATATTTTAGGTATCACATCTTAATTATGCCAATAGGAAACCTTTCTATGGGATGAAGTCTTCCCAACTCTGACATGTGTCAAAAAAATTGACAGGTGAGGAACGATTTTGGGATGAATTAAGGATTACTAAATTTCTGGATTTAACGTGATGTAGACGTTGGATTCGCCATGATATGGTTTATTGCTGATGTCCTTACAGTTTCATCCTTCAGAGTCAACATTCCTCTTTTTGATGGCATGTATAGGAGGGATCTGAAATCGAGATCAAACTCGTGGATCTCATTAAGATGTCATTTAAATACCAGTAAGAACTATCCAATGTTGTTGTCTTTAGATTGGCAGTAATTTCACTTACAGATTTGCTAAAGAAAATGGCATTTTGGTCTTTTATTCCCGCAATTATTTTCATAACACACCTTCTTCGGTAATTACAAACATCTGATCTTTGTAAAATGAAAAAGTGGCTCCTTCCATGTTTGGCAATACATAATCAAATAGATTTAGGTAATTGAGTTCAATCTTCAATTGTGTTTCAGAATATTATTAACTCTCACTTAGATACTCTCTTTACATTTCAGAGGTTTACAAACTCTAGCCTATAAGACCATTTTCTTTTTGCCCCCTAACTCCGGTTGGGTTGTGGCATTTGTTTGCCACTTGGTTAGTTTCATCAACCAAGTCATTATGTTCGGCCTCCACAGATTGGAGTTTGTATTCTGTATATGTAGTTAATTTTATATCCATGTGTTTACAATTGAATTCTTTTGTTAGCAAGGAATTGTTTTACAAAAATTGTAGCACCACCGAAAACCCTTTTCTTTTAAATTCAAAATCCCAAACTAAATGTCGTAAAAAACACATGAAAATAATTTATATTTATGCTATTGAAAGAAGTGCTAAAAGAATATAAATTTAGCTATTGAAATTAATTTAATTAAGTTGTGGACTTCATTATTTTAAAGCATCTACCACAAGAACTGTTCACGGTGTTTTGTGTTTATTTAGACTTCATTATTTCCATCTACTCTACAATTTTTTTTTGTAAGGATATGTAAAACTATTTACATTAGAGATAAACAATGGTGTAATTCTTATAATCTCGTATGTCTGAAGATTCTAAATGGAACATACACATGCATATATCATTGAATCATTTGTTCTAAATGGAACATACACATGCATACTTATAAAAATTTATTGTGACTTAATTCACCATTTATATTTTTCCTTTGGCTATCGGGTTGACAAAATGGGCCAAAGTTCTTCGATTGGAAAGGGGATATTATAGTCCTCCCTTCCCAAAATTGCTTTCCCTCAAGCAATTATGAATTTGTTTTGTCCAAGTGCCATGCACAATAGACAAAACATGTTGAAGTGATCCGTAAGCCTGGCACCTGTACCTGTCAAGTGGGCTAAGACTTGCCCCCATATATCTTCCACGAGATGCTCATATACATGTAATTGGAGCAATGGTTCAACAAACTTCAAAATGAAAACTTCATCTTCTACCATATCATGCATCTCATGATGAAAATAAATAGGCAGCAATAAATAAGACACATTAGTATGCTCTTTATACCTTAGAATATCACCAACATCCTTGCCAATCTTGGTCTTCAAAATGTCTTGACTTTGCTGCCCCAAAATCTGAGTATTCGTGTCTATAATGCACTAAAATTCCTCATAAATTAGCTACTGTGACAAATGAGATGGCATACTTTCTTCCACACCATATTTAATCTATGCAATCAGTCCTCCTTTGAAAGGTATTTCCATTCTCCTAGCTGCCCTCTCTTGAGGAATGACATTCCTCATACCCTGCTTCCCAATAAGTGAAGACATCTTTTCCTTGAACTATTGTAGGTGCTGTCTTGCTTGAGCGGCTAGCAACCTAGAATCTCTAGCTCTACTATTCTATTCCTCACACCTCTTAAGAGTTTCCATTACATTATCCTTGCTTGCATATATAAATTTATTTTCATGTTCATTTTCAATTTCTCTAGCAAACAAAGTTTCACTAACACTAGTGGAAATCATACCTTCCCCTCTAGGCTCTTCTTCTTCTTCTTCTTCCCTTTGCTGCAGATGTGATTTGTTCTCCTTTGTGGGTATAGACTCCATGGTTTCATCCTACACATCAAATATCTCTAGAAATTTTTATGAGAAACCTGCAAGTGAATCAACTGATTCAACCCCTTGGATCTTCAACAATTATCGCCACCATGCATGTTCTTCTCCAGTCATGTACATAGAGATGAACTCAAGAGCATCCTCTTGACAAAAAGGATTACCACACAAAAATGAATTAAATTCCTGCAACCAATTCCTAGCAGAGATCTCTTTTGTCCCATCATAGAAAGGGACTTGGTACCACTTCATCATTGCCTTTAATTGCATTCAAATCTCATTTTTCTTTCCTCTCACACAGGCTAGGAGGATTTCAGGCTCTGATACCACTGTAAAGTCCCCTTTTGGACATTTGTGACTTAAATTGGATTTTATGGAAAACCCAAACCCCAGTAGCAATAGAATAAAATATTTATTAAATTGAGCTCTGTCAACTGAATTAAATCTACAAAAATTGACTAGAGCAGATGTGGGATCCACTGAAAAAAAGCAAATATAATCATGCACTTCCACTAAAATATTTTTTGCTAATTTAATAAGGCCAGAATATGAAGAAAAATGAAGATTTAAGTTGCAAAGTAAGCTGCCCTAAATATTTGAAAAATGGCGACCAGGGTAGTGGAAGAAATTACTCCAAACCAAACTTCATATTATATTAATTCCTCTTGAATCTGATCTCATATAACTATGAGGCAAGAGTATACATTAAACTCATATTTTTGATGCTGAAATAAATTACTTAAGTCTGCAGACAATTTGACTTGCACAGGTCTAAAAAAACAACTAAATGTACTCCAAAAATATTGAAAATAGTTACTTTATCTTATGAAAATCAGCATATAAGATGCTAGTCTAAATCAGACCTGAAAGGTGTCCCAAAATACTGTAAACCAACCACAAACTAGGTCACTCCAGCTGGTAAAATAGGATGAGTTGCTACAAGATATTTCTTTCATTCCTTTATGTAAAAACTCTACAAGATCAGCTGGGAGAATACTAAACTCCTTTACAAGCACGGTATAACATCCTGTGTGCAAGTTCCTCTCAGTCTCTAAGAGAGTTTTCATTCTCCATAGGATTTTTACAAAAGCACAAGGCTTACATAAAAATTTAGATTTTACAAATGAGAATAAGATATCCCTCTTCAGGTTGACCTCTCTCTTTATAAAGGAAAAGAGACCCAAAGGGATCCCTTTTACCCACCAATCAGTTTACAATACATTTTTCTATGCATGTTTTCCTCCTAGACTAAGTCAAAATATTGAAAATAGTTACTTTATCTTATAAAAATCAGCATATAAGATGCTAGTCTAAATCAGACCTGAAAGGTGTCCCAAAATACTGTAAACCAGCCACAAACTAGGTCATTCCAGCTGGTAAAATAGGATAAGTTGCTACAAGATATTTATTTCATTCCTTTATGTAAAAACTCTACAAGATCAGCTGGGAGAATACTAAACTCCTTTACAAGCACGGTAGAACATCCTGTGTGGAAGTTCCTCTCAGTCTCTAAGAGAGTTTTCATTCTCCATAGGATATTTACAAAAGCACAAGGCTTACATAAAAATTTAGATTTTACAAATGAGAATAAGATATCCCTCTTCAGGTTGACCTCTCCCTTTATAAAGGCAAAGAGACCCAAAGGGATCCCTTTTACCCACCAATCAGTTTACAATACATTTTTCTATGCATGTTTTCCTCCTAGACCAAGTCATACTTTTGCATAGGGGAAATAAAAAATTAGTATGGGTCTCTTTATAATTTCTAGGCAACCAAGATACACTTTCCTAGACAAGTGGCCAATTCTCATAGGGATGATACAAAAGTTACATGGGCCTTATACCTCGCAAATGGCCAATATTTATTCACTAGGAAAGTCGTCCAATTCCCTAGGAATGATACAATCATAACATTAGACCCCTTTGCACTTATCTAGAGATTACAACATTTATTTATAAGTGCTTTAATAATTCTTTTCTTTTCTTTTAGGAACTTATAAAAATTTATTGTGACTTAAGTCACCCTTTATATTTTTCCTTTGGCCATCGGGTTGACAAAATGGACCAAAGGTCTTTGATTGGGAAGGGGATATTACAGTCCTCCCTTCCCAAAATTTCTTTCCCTCAAGCAATTATGAATTTGTTTTTTCCAAGTGCCATCCACAATAGACAAAACATGTTGAAGTGATCTGTAATCCTGGCTCTTGTACCTATCAAGTGGGCTAAGACTTTCCCCCATATATCTTCCACGAGATGCTCATATACATGTAATTAGAGCAATGGTTCAACAAAATTCAAAATGAAAATTTCATCTTCTACCATATCATGCATCTCATGATGAAAATAAATAGGCAGTAATAAATAAGACACATTAGTATGATCTTTATACCTTAGAATATCACCAACATCCTTGCCAATCTTAGTCTTTAAAATGTCTTGACTTTGTTGCCCCAAAATCTGAGTATTTGTGTCTATAATGTGCTAAAATTCCTCATAAATCAGCTGCTGAAATAAATGAAATGGCATACTTTCTTCCACAACATATTTAATCTGTGCAATCCGTCCTCCATTGAAAGGTATTTCCATTCTCCTTGTTTCCCTCTCTTGAGGAGTGACATTCCTCATACCCTGTTGCCCACTAAGTGAAGACATCTTTTCCTTGAACTCTTGTAGGTGTTGTCTTGCTTGAGCAACTACCGACATAGAAGCTCTAGCTCTGCTATTCCATTCATCACACCTCTTAAGAGATTCCATTACATCATCCTTGCTTGCATATATAAATTTCTTTTCATGTTCATTTTAAATTTCTCTAGCAAACAAAGTTTCACTAACACTAATGGAAATCATACCTTCCCCTCTAGGATCTTCTTCTTCTTCTTCTTCCCTTCACTGCGGATCTGATTTTTTCTCCTTCATTGGTATAGACTCCATGGTTTCATCCTACACATCAAATATCTCTAGAAATTTGTGAGAAACCTGCAAAGTGAATCAACCGATTCAACCCCTTGGATCTTCAACAATTGTCACCACCATGTATGTGCTTCTCCAACCATGTACATAGAGAGGAACTCAAGAGCATCCTCTTAACAAAAAGGATTACCACACAAAAATGTTTTAAGTTCCCGTAACCAATTCCTAGCAAAGATCTCTTTGTTCCCATCAAAGAAAGGGACTTGTTACCACTTCATCATTGCCTTTAATTGCTTTCAAATATGACTTTTCTTTCCTCTCACACAAGCTCGGAGGATTTCAGGCTCTGATACCACCGTAATGTCCCCTTTTGGACATTTGTGACTCAAATTGGATTTTATGAAAAAAGCAAACCCCCGTAGCAATAGAATAAAATATTTATTATATTGAGCTCTGCCAACTAAATTAAATCTACAAAAAGTGACTAGGGCAGATGTGGGATCCACTGAAAACAAGAAAATATAATCATGCACTTCCACTAAAATCTATTTTGTTAATTTAATAAGGCCAGAATATGGAGAAAAATGAAGATTTAAGTTGCAAAGTAAGATGCCCTGAATAGTTGCAAAATGGCGACCAGGGTAGTGGAAGAAATTACTCCAAACCAACCTTCATAATATATTAATTCCCCTTGAATCTGATCTCACATAACTATGAGGAAAGAGTATACATTAAACTCAGATTTCTGATGCTCAAATAAATTACTCAAGTCTACAAACAATCTAACTTGCACAATTCTAAAAAACAACTAAATGTACTCCAAAAATACTGAAAATAATTACTTTATCTTATAAAAATCAGCATATAAGATGGTAGCATAAATCAGACCTGAAAGGTGTCCCAAAATACTATAAACCAACCACAAACTAGGTCACTCTAGCTGGTAAAATAGGATAAGCTACTACAAGATATTTCTTTCATTCCTTTATGTAAAAACTCCACAAGATCAGCTAGGAGATTATTGAACTCCTTTGCAAGCATGGTAGACCTTCCTGTGTAGAAGTTCCTCTCAGTATCTAAGAGAGTTTTCATTCTCTATAGGATTTTTACAAAGGCACAAGGCTTAGATAAAAGTTCAGATTTTACAAATGAGAATAAGATATCCCTCTTCAAGTGGACCTCTCCCTTTATAAAGGCAAAAATACCCAAAGGGAGCCTTTTTACCCACCAATCAGTTTGCAATACATTTTTCTATAAATATTTTCCTCCTAGGCCAAGTCATACTTTTGTATAGGGGAAATAAAAAATTAGTATGGGTCTCTTTTTACTTTCTAGGCAGCCAAAATACACTTTCCTAGAGAAGTCACCAATTCTCATAGGGATGATACAAAAGTTACATGGGCCTTATACCTCCCAAATGGCCAATATTTATTCACTAGGAAAGTCGTCCAATTCCCTAGGAATGATACAATCATAACATTAGACCCCTTTGCACTTATCTAGAGATTACAACATTTATTTATAATTGCATTCCTATATGAAGTCAAATAAATAATTATAAGTTCTTTAATAATTCTTTTCTTTTCTTTAGGCACTTATAAAAATTTATTGTGACTTAGGTCACCCTTTATATTTTTCCTTTGGCCGTCGGGTTGACAAAATGGGCCAAAGGTCTTTGATTGGGAAGGGGATATTACATTCCTCAACATACCAACTCTCTAATAGGCTTAAATATTCAACTTGATTTTTCTAAAAATTAACGAATTTAAAATTTCCCTAAACCATTCGCATTGAATATGAAATTTTCTCACCTTTCCAATGATATAAAGAATTCCACCGAACTCCTTGTATTTCAATAGTTATGGGCCGATGGGCCTTGGGGTGAAAATTATCCTTAAGAGCAGGCCTGTAGGCCCAGGGGAGAAAATTTTCCCATGGGGTGGGTCTGCGGGCCCCCGAGAGAAAAATTTCCTCACGGGCGGGTCTACGGGCCACTGGGAGAAATTTTTCCCTAGGGGTGGGTCTGCAGGCCGCGTGGAGAAAAATTGCCACATGGTCAAGTTTGCGGGCCATGGGGCGCCAAGGGCAAGGCGACATGGCCGTGGGAGACATTGTGGAAAAATTCCCGCATGGGGTAAAATGTCACATTTGCACGAATGCTCTCGTGAGTCTGCAAGTCCGCAAGGGACACGTGGTGCCTCCTAACCCAACGCGGGGAAAGCAAGGGAAAAAGGATAAAATAATTTTAATACCCAGAGGGGCGAAAAGGCAAAAATTCACCCGCGCCTCCGGCAACACCTCGCGATGCCATGTCGCAGCTCCTGATTGGTTGCAGGGTGGTGGGGAAAATTTTCCCAAATTTTATTTGAATTGCAAAGTTAAAAAAAGGGATCCACCCCTCTGCCAATGCCTGGTGGTGCAAAGTTGCATCCTTTGATTGACTACAGGCTAGCGGAGTAGCTGGGAAAATTAGGGAAATTTTCCCAAAAAATTTCTGAAGCGCTAAGGGAAAATTCGGACCCACAGGTCTGCCAAGGAAATTTTTCCCAGAAATATTTTTTTGACAGTTAGAATTATTATTATTATTATTACACCAAATGAAGAAAAAAATTACAAGGACATAAATGAAGAAAATGAGGAATTTCTAGAAATCTCTCAACGTCTTCTTTACACAAGAATCATTAACTTTTTATTTTGATAAATTTTAATGAGTCAATTTCAAGAAAAATGATCTGTAGGCTTTACAATGCAAACTGGTAAACTTTAACTTATAAAATTTTCTCAATGTGATCTTCTTCCTATCTCAACATGTCAAGTAGACATGGAGAATTGTTATTTGATGGATTTAAGAAGGATTTGAAGATTCAATTTTGTCTGAGTGATTTACAATTTGAAAATCTACATCTCTTGACAGCAAAATGACTGTAAGAGGGTTGAGCCCATTTTGGCAAGGTTTCAAGGATTCTCTGTTAAGTGCTTTTATCTAATTGTATTCATTTATAACCTAGCATGTTCAATTTTAAGATTTCATTGTTATTTATTGATTGCAGGTTCGGTCGGTTCATTTTTGGTAAAAGTTACAGAGTTTAACATGAAGCAAAAATGGAAACAACAAAATTAACTCAATGGTTCTTATTTTACTTGTCTTATAATGAATTAATTTCATGCTAGTTTCAATTAGGTTTCATTCCTTCAATAAACTAATAAAGAAAAGAATGTAGCTTTTATTCTTTTCAAATCATGCACTTCAAAAAACAAACTATTAAATTTGCTTCATATGCATTTCTTTCTTTCAAACAAAGATTAAAACTCACATATAGGTGATCAAATTGAATAGAATGATACAATTAGAGGAAGGTTACTATACGTACCCAAAATTGTAAGGTACTGTACTGCCAGAACAGTGTAACAAGTGCCCCGATGATGATACAGGTCTCCTGGCAAGGTGTTCGAGATCTGGAAAAGCCCTCGGAGTATGCGTTAACATCCCGCATGCCTCGCTTAGCCTCCGCGCCCTTTGTTTTCCCCTTTTTTCCCTCTTTCTTTGGCTTCTTGACCTTCAGTGACGAAACTGCCACCCTGCAGGGCAGCAGTCCTGTAACCGCCGCCCTGCTCAGAGCGGCGGTCCTGTGCACGTTTTCCAGAATGCTCTTTTGACGCGACCTGCGTGAAATATCATGATTTACCAGCTTTTCTTTGCCGACTTGAGCATGCATTAATGTTTTTGGTCCCCTGGAACAGTGTTTTTCCTTTGTTTATTGTTTAGGAGTTCAATTTGGTTTTGATTCTTGGGTGTTTGAATTCCTATAAATGCATGGTTTGTGTACATGCAAATGGTCTGAATTTGGGGGTGAAGAATTTGAGCTGGAGCTTTTGGTCACCATTTTTCCTTGTTAGAGTCTTCTGATTTTTAGTGTTTTGGTTAGCTTGCTTAGGACTGATAGCATAGTTTATTTCATACTTGGTTAGTATTGCTCAGCTGTTGGTAAGCCACAGACCCATCTTGTGCAGGCAGTGCTGTTGTTCCATCCGATCCGGTTAGAAGCTTGCCTCTGAATTCCTCTTTGCTGTAGATTTGTTTTTACTGTGACTTAGAGTTCTTAGTTCAATTCATTATATACCTGGTTAGCTTTATTCAGCTGTTGGTAAGCCACATATCCAACTTGTGCAAGCAGTGTCTTTATTTTGGAACAGAATAGCTTAGGAAGCCATTAAAGTTGCAGGTTTTGCTCTTCGTATAGGATAGTCACAGGTTCTGGTCGCTTCACGTTGCATGACTCGCAGTAAAATCCCGCTAGGAATCGCATAAGCCAAGCTCTGTACTCTTGCGCTATCCCTCTCCTACTAGCATTCTCGGTCTGCATTCTGAGCTGTCCTTGTCCCAAAATCTACTCCTATCGGTGCTAGCATTACACGCTTTTCTGGATCCAAGTGAACACGAAAGAACGAGAAGATCATACTGAGGGGACGAGATCACATACACCATCGGATTCGCCACTGTTCTGCGGAGTCCAGGTTTTAAATTTCAAAGTTCTAGTCAGATTCATATCAAATAGAGTAGTTAATCGTTTTATTTCATTTCATTCTATTCTCGATATTGCCAGGGAAGCTGTGAGGATTGATAGTTTCTGAGAAACTATGATTCACTCCTCACTTCTGAGGTAGGATCGAGAATCTTGCAGGTAGATTAGACAGGCTATTTTATTTATTCAGAATAATTCTACAAATCGCACAGACAAATAACCACACTCGGTTATCTTGTCTGTTTTAAATTATTGTTTAGTTATTATTTCTAGATACGCTTAAAATAGTTTGTTTTTCTTAGAATTGTTAGAATATTTCTTAGAAAGATAAAGGTTATATATGTTAGATTTATTTCACGTAGTTAGAATTTATTTCATTACAGTTAGATTACATTTTGTTTCGTATGACAATCACGGGACCTCAAGAGCCCAGGGAATATATATTTGAGCCAATCGTGCCTCAACCAAACCTCGTCACAACGATAGTTGACATAGACCAAAATCTCAGGATACAAGTATTCCAAACAACCACAGATTTACAACTGATCAGTTCACAGTTAAGAGGATTAAACATAGAAGACGACCAAGCACATGCGTTTTGGTCAAGTCAGCCAAACTACAGATTACCCTAGAAAATATCCACATGACTGTAGAAGGGCTCGAAAGAGAACAAACATTCGGGTGTGATCCTTTAGTTCCACAGCCAGACGCTGGAGACACCCTCGTAGATATAGATACCAGCTTAAGAATCCAGGTTGCGAGAACGCCTGTAAGGTATTCTGAGAAGATCGCACAACTGTTGGTTCTAAACGTAGAAGCTGAAAAGGCTTACGATTACTGGATACTAGGGATTAGAACTTGATCTCACGTATGACCATAACAGGACCGTAACAACCAAGAATCTATGGTTGCAATCCACAGATCCCACAGCCCAATGAATCCACAAGTCAGTTAGATATAGACACTAACCTATGCACACTTGGTATTTCAGGTCCACTCCACTTCCACCTATCATCATCGAACAACTGTCCTTACTAGATATAGCGGCTAACGAAGCTAGGGAATTCTGGACTAGGCCAGAAAATCGTCCGTAGAGTCAATTGTATTCATCATCCACTATATGACCTTATCAGGAGATATACATGAAACAATCCCAGGTCATTTTCCACGTATCCCGCAACCCATAGATCGAATCACGCCAGAGCTCGATATTGATTGGAGCCTTCGAGCAGTCATCCTCGCTGATCGATCTATCACACCAGTCCAAGTTAGAAGGGCCTTCTCTGCCTTAGATTTGCAAATACCATTAGTGCGTGTCGAAGACATTAGACTGCCTAACTAGTTTGTCTGCATATTCTACCCCCACCGGCTGTCTCGGCACGACCTCGAGAGGTCGGGTACGTGGAAGAGTCACTTGTAGATTCTCACGCTCGACGTACTGCTGAACCTGCTTTTCCGGCAATCACATACAAAATTGGTGAACCCGACGTGAAACAAACAATTGTTTCACCTTCTCTTTGAGAAGTTTCATCTTCTCTCTTTCACCTTCGCTCTTTCCCATTATTCTGCGGGTATTCATATACCCCCCGAATATGTCGGGATTTGATGCATACGACAGACCCCTCCTGGGTCTTGAGGCATACTACGCCCAACAGAATAGGGAATCATCACCCTCGCTCTCAGTATGGGGCGACAACTATTCAACTAATCAGTTGTCAACGCAAACCCCAAGAACCAGATATAGTTTGTCTCTTCAAACCGAGGAGTTAGATCAACTCCCTCGAACCCAACAAACAGAGCCTTCAGGGTCAAACAATATGACGTTTACTGGAGAATCTGGTTCATCTCCTCAAATACTACTCAGACCACATATTAGTAGACAATCAGATCCATACCTGGTCTTAGACGATGGACAATCAATACCTTATCCTAGGAGTGAACAACGCTCCCGGGGTATGTACCCACCTATAGGAGGTTTACAAGTACAACCCGAGACCCCTTTTCAAGAAAATACCTCTACAGGAAATATTCTTGGAGAAACTTGGCAAGATAGCAATCAGTTCATGACAGGCTATCACATGCCTATACAACACTAGGGTATACAACAAACGCCGCTCAGGCAAAGTACCGTGACTTCACCAAATGAAGTCATTTCAACGTTAGTAGAAAGAGTGAGAGGGTTAGAACTTGCTCAAGCAAATCAAAATTCTCCGTTCATGCAAACGGGGAGTTCCAATCCTCCATACCACTCTGGCCAAGTAGATCTCCTCACAGGAGTAGGCACGTTAGGCATGCCTCCTCAATTTCCTCAACAAACGCCAACAAGGCCCACCATCTCTAACACTATTCCTCCAGGTCTAGTGTCAAACAATCCATTCCTTGACAATACCCCGTCCTATTTAAACATGTACTCTAAATCACCACAAGGAGATATGTTCTCCTCTCCTGGCATGTTTGCTCCAACGCAGGGACCCTCCCTATGCCCCTGCCAACGTGTACGCTGCACCATATCAACAACCTATCCCACCACTCCCTCAGCAAACACCATCAATGGTCGAAAGCTATGCGATAGGGACGTATTCAGAATATCTAAAGGAACCCTTAGATTTCACCATACGAAGCATCATGCTTCCAAGACCTCTCCCTGATTTGCCCAAGTTCAAGGGTGAAGGAGATCCAAACGCGCACATCAAAGCTTACGCTACAGCCATACGAGAATTACTCCCTTGGGATGGGGTTGTTGCTAAAATATTTCCCAAAACCTTGGAAGGCATCGCTCTCGATTGGTATTATAGAATACCTGAAGCTTCCATACATTCATTTAAACAACTCGTGTCAGAGTTCATCAAAGCCTTTGACATGAATAAACTATTGAGAACAGGAATCAGGGAATTCTTACATATCAAACAAGAACACAATGAATCTGTCGCCCATTTCATCCAGAGGTGGCGTACAGTTCTTTACTCTTCAGCAAGTGCTCCAAACATGGATCAGATGGAACTATGCGATTTATTCCTTCATTCTCTCAGCAGAGAAGTGAAGGAAGAAGTCCAGAAGTTCCCACTAAGGACTTATGATGAGGTACTTGAGAGCGCTCTGCGAATTGATCAAGCAGCAATAGATAGTGGTCGTAAGACTTACGGAGCAAATGGGAGGTTAATCACCTCCACTCAAAATACTACAACTACCACAAATGTCAATCAAGGACCCAAAATCCTTAACAAAAATCGTGGGGTAACAACGGATGGGGTAACCGACCAGCCCAAGAGGGTAAATGTCGTTAATACTCCGTCACAAACAAACAACCAGCGAAACAACAACTTTACCCCAGCAGTCAATACAGTGGATTTTAACCATCCACAACAACAACAACAACAACAACGGCGAAATCCCATGCAAGGGCCAAGCCAAAACTCATTTGGTTACCAAAACCAAAGTCAAAAACCAAAAACAACAATTCCAAAACTTTGGTCCTAATAGGCAACAGTTTGATCGGAATTCTAGGCCACAATACACACCAAACCAACAAAATGGTAATTATAACCCCAATTCTTATTGTGGTTTCCATAAAATTCATGGTAACGACACTAGAACATGTCGTGACTACAATAAATTTATGCAACGTTTGCCAGAAGAACAAAGACAGTTCTTCACAGACCTGTTCTTGGCAGATCCTGTCTCATCATCACCAAATACTCTCGCAGGGGCAGTTTCCCCTCAGAATTCTCCCCTCAGGATCTTTAACGATTCGCTCCCGAATCATGATGGCAATAGGCTGAATCCAACCGGAACAAACAAAGGTGCAATAACGGGAAACAATGATCATGAAACTTTGACTTCATTAAATCCGTCAGTTGCGCCACAGTTGGGAGCTCAACCAAGACCTAAGATAGTTAGCTTGGTAGAATTAGACGTTGAGCTACCTATCAAAGCTATAACAAGAACATGAGATTATTTCTCTCAACCGATCCCAAGTCATCTGCCAGAGACAGATAGGAGTCAGCAAATAATTGAAAAACCCATCGGTGCCTATGATTTAATTAGTGACCTAACAAATGACCTTTTCACACATTTCATTTTTGGATTTGCTAAAGAACTCTCCCCCTCACAGATCTACTCTTTTAGAAGCATTAGGTCTAGGCCATCTAATTAACATCACTCCACCTCCTGAAACACAAGTAAATCACGTAGATTTTGACATCCACCCTCCGGGACAGCCGGACAAGGATGTCGAATTCATTTTCGAAATAAGTAAAATGCCCACAGATGCTGAGATCACACGCCGAGGTGACCCAGCCTTACACTTACACGTGTGGGTTTATAATAACTATGTAAAACGGGCAATGGTTGACGATGGGGCCGCAGTTAACATAGTCCCTTTCTCTTTCCTCCAAAAACTTGGATATGGAGAAACGAACTGTTCCACTACACGAAATACCTTGAGAGGCTATGATAGCCTTAAAGCCACTTCGATAGGGACTATAATACTGTCGGTCACCTTAGGGCCCAAAACCATCTTGACTGAATTTTATATTATAGATTAGGAAACTAACTATAATATGATCCTCGGCCGACCTTGGATACATCGAATGAAGGCAATCCCTTCCACGCTATTTTAGGAAGTAAGATTCTTGCATCTGGGAAAGGTATTTGTAGCCAAAGGCGATCCAAAACCTTTCGATTTGCACCTAAGCTGATTTAAAGAAAAGACCAGGGGTGCAATCAAAATTTGAACTGCCAACAAACCAACTTAATAAACCCTCTGACCCAAAGCCAGAGGAAAAGTTGATACCTACGACAGATCTTGAAACTACTAGCATAGCCAAAACAATTCCAACCCCTAAAGGTAAAACTAAAGAAACAATATCATTAGGGACTACTGTGAAAATCATTGAGTTGATAGAACAAGATTCACCAATGTTCTTACCATTCGATTCAGTAGGCATAGGATTTTCCCTAGGTGTTGGTTCCGTGCCAGCAGAAGATCTCTGTATGGTAGAAGTAGAGTGTGCAAATGCAGCAGATACCCCAACATCTACACTCCCGGCTAAGTATTGGACTCTCCATTTCGATGGAGCTAAATGTCATTATGGAGCGGGGGCAGGTATAATTCTTACCTCACCCGAGGAGAAGGTCCTCCTATTCTCTTTTAAGTTAAACTTTGAATGTACAAACAACGGCGCTGAGTACGAAGCCCTCCTCCTTGGCCTTACCTTAGCCAAAAGAATTGGTATTAATAACATCAGAGTCTTGGGAGACTCACAATTAGTAACAAACCAAGTTTCTGAAGTATATGAAAACTAAAGCCGAACATTTGCAACTCTACAAAAACGCTGTATTAGATTTAAGCAAGGCATTTAACTTCATATCCATTGAAGCAATCCCTTTAGAAAAAAAATCTTCTCACCGATTCAATAGCAACCTCAGCATCATGCTTCACTCCAAGCAATGAGCTAGAAGACACTCACTTCACAGTATCCATTCGTGATGAACCATTGATAAAAACAATGATAAATCCTCTTTCAAGCGGAAGTGAATCTACCATCCTAGACCATGTTGGAAATGATGCGGCCACTTTGGATTACTTAAATGCCTATGCAGCATTACATCTCTACTATCATATGCTAGATTTATCCCTGATTCCACATTCGTCTTCCTACTTCGGAAATCCTGTAACGGATCTTCCCTCACAAAGGGAACCTAGCATATACGCAATAGAAAATGGGGATGATATAGATTTACCTCCAGCACCACCTGAGTTTCGAAGAGGGTAACGCCTCTTTAATCGAAGAAACAATCGATGTCAACATCGGGACAGAAGATGAACCAAGAATACTGAAATTAGGTTCTTCATTGACACCAGAAGAAGTGGAAATACATACTCAGGTTCTCAAAGAACATCAGAAAGCATTTGCATTTAATTACAAGGAAATGACGGGAGTCACACCCCACATTGCGGTACACAACCTCGTCACTAGATCAGATGCAAAGCCAATTAAAAAAAAACAAGACCCATGAAACCCAAAGTAGCTCTCATGGTAAAGGAGGAAGTAATAAAACTCCTTCAGGTAGGATTCATCAAGCCAGTTGACTACTCCCAATGGGTATCTAATATCGTTCCCGTTCTCAAGAAGAACAGAAAGATACGCATTTGCATAGATTTCTGAGATATCAACAAAGCGTGTCCTAAAGACAATTTCCCATTACCATCCATAGATGTTATTGTTGATGCAACAACTGGTTTTGAACTCTTGTCTCTCATGGATGGATTCTCGGGATACAATCAAATCAGAATATCCGAGCAAGATCAAGCTAAAACCACGTTTATAACTCCTTGGGGAACCTATTTCTACGTTGTTATGCCATTCGGTCTCAAGAATGCCGGTGCTACGTACCAGCGGGCCATGACATACATATTTCACGATTTAATTCATAAAATTGTGGAATCCTACGTAGATGACTTGTTGGCTAAGGCCAAGAAGCGTTGTGACCATCCCGAAGTACTCTGCATCATTCTTTCACGTCTAATAGAATACGGAGTCACGCTAAATCCAGATGAATGCATACACTACATCGAAACTCGACCTACTATCTCTGAGTGCCCTTGGTACACTGATATCATTAATTATATCATGGACCATACGTGCCCGGAGGCAGTTACACCGCAACAAAGAAGGCGGTTACGCATAATCGTAGTTAAATATGTCATCATAGAGCAGGTCCTCTATCGAAAAGCATTCGATGGAATGCTCTTAAGATGTGTCAACACAGAAGAATCCAAGAGGATTCTCCATGAATCCCACAGCAGTATATGTGGAGGCCACTTCGGTGGCCATGCCACTGCTTGAAAAATACATTGAATAGGCTATTTCTGGCCCACTCTAGAACATGACGTGATAGAGTTTACACGCAGGTGTTATAAGTGCCAAGAATTCTCCCACGAGATCCACATGCCAGCACAAGCTCTGCAACCAATCGCTACTCCATGGCCCTTTTCTACATGGGGCCTAGACTTAATAGGGAAATTCTCTCCCTCATCCACAGATGGCCACAATTTTATAATCACGACCACTGAATATTTTACCAAATGGGTGGAGGCCATGCCTCTTACTACCGTACCTGGCTCGGTGATCGCTAAGTTCATTTTGAATCAAATGATTTGTAGGTACGATATCCCGCAAATCATTATCTCTGATAATGGAACTTCTTTCAAAAATGAAGAAGTTGGCGAACTATGCGGTAAATTCAAAATAAGCCATCATACGGCTTCCTTGTATTATCCCCAAGCTAATGGACAGGCTGAAGCAACAAACAAAATGCTAAAAGCCATTCTCCTTAAAACAGTGAAAGAAAACAAGCGGGATTGGCATTTAAAGTTATATCCGGCCTTGTGGGCCCACCGAACCTCAATAAGAACACCAACGGGAGCAACTCCTTTCTCGCTAGTATTTGGGGCAGAAGCAGTTCTCCCACTTGAGGTCAAAATACCCAGTCTCCGCATTTCACTACAAGGGATTATGGATGAAGACGCTTACAGAGAAGCACGTCTCTCCCAACTAGAAAGCCTAGATGAAACTAGGTTAGATGATGAGCAGCGGCATAGAACTTATGCTGACCAAATGTGCCGGCAGTATAACAAGAAGGTCTATGAACGCGACATATACAAAGGTGATCTAGTTCTAAGACTAGACAGCCGGATCGACAAGAAGACCGGCGAAGGAAGGAAGTTCCGGCCCAAATGGTTGGGCCCATACCGAGTCATGAAGGACTACGGAAATGGTGCTTATCTCTTATGTACGTTAGAAGGTGAGGAGTTTGGTGAAATAGTCAATTCCTTGCACCTCAAGCGTTTCTACGCATAAGCAGCTAACGCTACCTATATAACTATCTATATTGCATTTTATATAAATTAGGATCATTTTGTCCACTTGTTCTTACATAAATTGTGATCAAGAAATCTATTCTCAAAGCAATTTACTACAAGCTCGTGATTTTTCTGGCATAAAGTTCTTTAATCATACCTCTCCATCTTCGTGTATCATCAAATCATCTTGGAATCTTTTATCAAACAAAATCAGACATGACAAAGTCTTAACGGTAATCATACCAAGATCTGCAAGTTTGTTCTCGCTCTGATTTCTTCTTAGGATAGGTGTCTTGCCTATGGTCTGTTCTAGAAGCTTCATGGTGTCACATCTATCCCATATACACATCTCTTTGGAAATAAGCATATATTGACATTTTACTCAAAAAAGACAAGTCAAGAAGTGATTAAACAGAAAATTTTATTTTTACACATTTCCTTGCCCCACCAACCTTCGGTGATGAGCTTGCGTCTCTTACTAGTGACGTAGGGTTGGAAAAGGATGGAAATGCCCTTACTCGCCTATGCCTTGCCCACGGTGATAAACCCATGCTTCTTACAGGTAGCATGGGGCAAAGTGTAGGGGGTCCTCTAGACAAAGTAAACGTTAAAAGGTCATAAACAAACAATTCAAACTTTGAGTCAAAAACGAATGAATCAGATATTCAAAATTCCAAGAAGAGTTAAAAATCCTAAAAAACCCAGATTTTGTCTACTATGTGGCCATCTACGGGTCTAAGTCTGGATAAACCGCAAAGCAAGTTACATCCAAAACTATGAAGTCATTCAGGTAGAGTAAGCTTGTAGTTTTCAATTTGATTCCACCAAAGCTTCGTCTGTCTTTCATCACTATCATTTCACCATATTTCATAACTTGCGCCCTTCTTGGCTCCTGGTGATGAGCCCTCGCATCTTACTAGTTGCGTGGAGTTAGGAGTGGGGCAAGTTAATCTGTTCATCATACTGGTTATTTTCATCACTTTGCCAAAACAAACATGAGGTATCCAAATTACTCACAGAAACTAAGATTTAAGATCACAGTATATCTACAATATCATACATCAGCATCATGAAACACAAAAGAAAGCAAACATTTGCATCATCTATTTTCCATTGCATACATTCTAGAAAGCATATAAAACATACATTGTAGTATACACGAGGAAGCTGGAAACAGAAAGGGAAAACATGAGTGACAAAGTTTTGATCCAAAAACGAATGCATATATGTAAATAATCAATGTTTATATACAATGCCATCATGCTCTAGGCATGGTCAAAACGCTCAAAGAGCCCGTGATATACAAAAGAATCTACAGTACAAAATACACAGGGCCAAGTCACCTCTCAACCCCTACGCGACCCCTCCGAGGGTGCGCGCCCTCGCCTAGGACTCCAGCTACGCTGGCGCTCTGAATGCACGGAGGGCTTAGGGTCTCGAGGAGTAGCCGCGGTTTCCCCACGAGAATGGCTCCTCATAAGACGCTCAGCTGTCCTATAGCCCACCAACTCTGTACGGAGAGTCGACACCATCCTAGCCACGTGCCAAACGGGAGCGAAGACATCAGTATGCCTACCGGCTACTGAGGGCTCCCCGGCATCTACAGATAGCTCCGCACGGGTCTTATCCATAGGGATCATCAGAGAATCAGTGCATACCCTGCGGATTAGATCCCGCCACTCGTCAACAGTCTCTGCAAAACAAAGAAGAAAAAAGAATTAGAAGCTAGGCAAGAGACTAAAATATACAAGATACAAACACAAGGAGAGACAGCAATTAAAACAAATCCTAAATTAGACAAACATTGAAAGGAGGAGAGGATAACTTACTCGGATCACCAGGCCTCCAAGATGGATCGCTAGGGCCGGCACCCGCTGCGGATGCCACTGCCGACTGTGGAGCTGCTCCTATGGCAGGGGCAACATGTCACCCCACAACTGACTCATCCTCTCCACCATGGCCCTGGGAGAGTGGATCCTCTGAAGCTAGAGTCTCTCTCTCTGCACTCTGCTCGGCCCTCTCTACCTGCAAATATCCTGAGTGTCATGCCACTCAGGATCGCTATCATCTGTCTACTCCTCCGACCCTCCCTATGTAAGCTCCTCAGAATCGGAGTCGATATCTATAGGGTCATCGCTGCTATGAGCAGGACCCGCAGCAATCTGAAGCAAAGGTGCCCGAGGCACACCGGCTCTAGCCCGAACTACCCTCCTGGCTGCAATAGGAGTGCCATGAGTGATCGATGTCCAACCACGGCCTCTAGGCCCCCCTCTGGCCTCTTGGACTGATCTATAAACTGGTGCTGCTGGGGGAAGCATGCCCGCATATGGAAGGCCGAACTGCTGAGGAACTCTACCAAAAGGGTGTACCTCCACCCGTCCCACGCGGTCGATAAGCTGCCCTGTGGTGGAGCAGGAGATCAATGTAAGGGTCTCCTCGCCCCATATGCCGGCCATAAGCCGATACGGCGTCGCCTCCATATCTGTTGTGGTAAGGGAGGCAACTAGCTGGTGAGGTGCTCTAAGCACCGACATATCTGACCATCTAGCTGCCCTCACAGCCCCTGGGTCTGCCACCTCTACCCCTCTGCCGTAAGGAATAAAATGCTCGTACACCCAACTCATGACTAGAGTCGGGTGGCTCAATGACTGTCCCTGCAAATGGACCACCCTGTATAAGTCATGGTAGGTGGTCCCTAGAATATCTGCGCCCCAGGCATATATCCGGCCATGCCCCTCTATCTGTGCAATGATGGGGGCCTAACAGTATAGTAAATTATCTCCTCCCTTGTCCCCGATAAGCCTCGAGGCAAGGATCCCCATGATAGCCTGTCGAAATACGGGGATGGGCAAAGAAGGAATGGATCGAACTCTCACTCCCTTCTTCGACCCCGTGGAGATGGCTGCATCCCCCATGTAGCCTGCCCACTGTGCAATCTGTGCTCGAGACCCCTGCTGTCTCCAGTGTGAGTCTCCTCCCAATGATCGGGACCCCTAGGATATGGTAAACATCCTCCAAAGTGATGTTCCACTCACCGTGGACCCCTGGCAGTCGGAAAGTGTTCCGATCTGCATCCCAATATGAGAACAAGTCACAAAGAATGTGACTAGACGGTGTGACATGGGGCACGCGCGATATACACAATATACCGGCCCTCTGTATTGTATCCTCCTCATCCTGAGAAAGGGCATCTAATACCCCCGAAATCCAATCACACTTTCTCTCTCTCGGCTCCATCTGATATACTCTGCTCTCGCCTGCATACAACCAAAACACACAAAACAGGGCAAGTTAGTATCTAATCAATATCGAGAGAGTCATAAAAGCATATAGAAATGATAAAAATACAAGTGCAATATCAAAAGTTAAGTTCTTTTGCATTCTATGCAAAACCGCCGCCCTGAGCAGGGGGGCGGTTTTGTAACCGCCGCCTTAAGGGCGGCGGTCGTGTAACTGCCGCCCTGAACAGGGCGGCGGTCATGTAACCACCGCCCTAGCCAGGGCGGCGGTCGCAGTCCGAAAACCCGCGCGGGTTGTTAACCCCAAAAAGCCCAAAAGTGTAAAAAATAGACCATTTTAACTAAAAACAAAGCCTACCCAGTAGGCGCCCCCCTAGATGGACCTTTTGAACCTAACATTTTCAAAAATAATCCCCCCATTGCAAAGAATTTGCCATTTCAAATTTGAAGAGGGAAAAACACAAAATGGAAGAAAACCAACCTGTGATCGCTGAGGTTGGTGTTCCGCTCGTGGAGGCATGATCACGATCTCGCTGCGAACGTTTCGACTCTACTCGCGTGAGAAACCGTCACCGTGGGTCCCAGAGCTCAAAATCAATCAAATCGACTCGCGTAAATGAATAGGAAAATGGGCCCACTTTCATATATATAACGTTCTGTTTCATTTTAAAATGACTTTTTCGCAGGTTTGGAGCACTGATGGAGGTAAGTTTCTATCCCCGCACGAATGGTACGCTCTCCTTCCCTATTATTTTAGCATTTATCTTCCAAGTTATTGCATCTATCTGCACTTGAGTTCTCTTTTCATTTTGCAGGTAGCGGGAATTTTGATGGCGTCATCTCAACACACGGACGAGTAAGGTATAGCTTCTAACTCCCCATTTCGGGACTGCCATACTCGGACCCACCGTTTTATGCCTCTTCATGTCTAAAACACTTCTTCGAGGGGGGCAATATGTACGTACCCAAAATTGTAAGGTACTGTACTACCAGAACAGTGTAACAAGTGCCCCGATGATGATACAGGTCTCCTCGCAAGGTGTTCGGGATCCAGAAAATCCCTCGGAGTATGCATTAACATCCCGCATGCCTCGCTTAGCCCCCGCACCCTTTGTTTTCCCCTTTTTCCCTCTTTCTTTGGCTTCTTGACCTTCAGTGACGAAACCGCCGCCCTGCAGGGCGGCGGTCCTGTAACCGCCGCCCTGCTCAGAGCGGCGGTCCTGTGCGCGTTTTCCAGAACGCTCTTTTGACGTGACCCACGTGAAATATCACGATTTACCAACTTTTCTTTTCCGACTTGAGCATGCATTAATGTTTTTGGTCCCCTGGAACAGTGTTTTTCCTTTGTTTTTTGTTTAGGAGTTCAATTTGGTTTTGATTCTTGGGTGTTTGAATTCCTATAAATGCATGGTTTGTGTACATGTAACTGGTCTGAATTTGGGGGTGAAGAATTTGAGCTGGAGCTTTTGGTCACCATTTTTTCCTTGTTAGAGTCTTCTGATTTTTAGTGTTTTGGTTAGCTTGCTTAGGACTGATAGCATAGTTTATTTCATATTGGGTTAGTATTGCTCAGCTGTTGGTAAGCCACATACCCATCTTGTGCAAGCAGTGTTGTTGTTCCATCCGATCCGGTTAGAAGCTTGCCTTTGAATTCCTCTTTGCTGTAGATTTGTTTTTACTGTGACTTAGAGTTCTTAGTTCAATTCATTATATACCTGGTTAGCTTTATTCAGCTGTTGGTAAGCCACATATCCAACTTGTGCAAGCAGTGTCTTTATTTTGGAACAGAATAGCTTAGGAAGCCATTAAAGTTGCAGGTTTTGCTCTTCGTATAGGATAGTCATAGGTTCTGTTCACTTCATGTTGCATGACTCACAGTAAAATCCCGCTAGGAATCACATAAGCCAAGCTCTGTACTCTTGCGCTATCCCTCTCCTACTCGCATTCTCGGTCTGCATTCTGAGTTGTCCTTGTCCCAAAATCTACTCCTATCGGTGCTAGCATTACACGCTTTTCTGGATCCAAGTGAACACGAAAGAACGAGAGGATCATACTGAGGGGACGAGATCACATACACCATCGGATTCACCACTGTTCTGCGGAGTCCAGGTTTTAAATTTCAAAGTTCTAGTCAGATTCATATCAAATAGAGTAGTTAATCATTTTATTTCATTTCATTCTATTCTTGATATTGCCAGGGAAGCTATGAGGATTGATATTTTCTGAGAAACTATGATTCACTCCTCACTTCTGAGGTAGGATCGAGAATCTTGTAGGTAGATTAGACAGGCTATTTTATTTATCTAGAATAATTCTACAAATCGCACAGGAAAATAACCACACTCGGTTATCTTGTCTGTTTTAAATTATTGTTTAGTTATTATTTCTAGATACGCTTAAAATAGTTTGTTTTTCTTAGAATTGTTAGAATATTTCTTAGAAAGATAAAGGTTATATATGTTAGATTTATTTCACGTAGTTAGAATTTATTTCATTACAGTTAGATTACATTTTGTTTCGTATGACAATCACGGGACCTCAAGAGCCCAGGGAATATATATTTGAGCCAATCGTGCCTCAACCAAACCTCATCACAGCGATAGTTGACATAGACAAAAATCTCAGGATACAAGTATTCCGAACAACCACAGATTTACAACTGATCAGTTCACAGTTAAGAGGATTAAACATAGAAGACGACCAAGCACATGCATTTTGGTCAAGTCAGCCAAACTACAGATTACCCTAGAAAATATCCACATGACTGTAGAAGGGCTCGAAAGAGAACAAACATTCGGGTGTGATCCTTTAGTTCCATAGCCAGACGCTGGAGACACCCTCGTAGATATAGATACCAGCTTAAGAATCCAGGTTGCGAGAACGCCTGTAAGGTATTCTGAGAAGATCGTACAACTGTTGGTTCTAAACGTAGAAGCTGAAAAGGCTTACGATTACTGGATACTAGGGATTAGAACTTGATCTCGCGTATGACCATAACAGGACTGCAACAACCAAGGGTCTATGGTTGTGATCCACAGATCCCACAGCCCAACGAATCCACAAGTCAGTTAGATATAGACACTGGCCTACGCACACTAGTATTTCAGTCCACTCCACTTCCACCTATCATCATCGAACAACTATCCTTACTAGATATAGCGGCTAATGAAGCTAGGGAATTCTGGACTAGGCCAGAAAATCGTCCGTAGAGTCAATTGTATTCATCATCCACTATATGACCTTATCAGGAGATATACACGAAACAATCCCAGGTCATTTTCCACGTATCCCGCAACCCATAGATCGAATCATGCCAGAGCTCGATATTGATTGGAGCCTTCGAGCAGTCATCCTCGCTGATCGATCTATCACACCAGTCCAAGTTAGTAGGGCCTTCTCTGCCTTAGATTCGCAAATACCATTAGTGTATTTCGAAGACATTAGACTGCTTAACTAGTTTGTCTGCATATTCTACCCCCACCGGCTGTCTCGGCACGACCTCGAGAGGTTGGGTACGTGGAAGAGTCACTTGTAGATTCTCACGCTCGCCTGTCACTTTTCCGGCGTACAGTTACACAATCCTTTATTTATTCCAAAAGACAAATTTAGAACTTCTTTCATTCTTCAATTTCATCATACATAACACAATTTTTTATTTTTTTTTGCTTTCAAAAGAACAGAACAAAGTATGTCTCTTTCACATTTCAAATTACACTCTCATAACCAATACAAATTCTTTCTATTACAAAACATATACAATTTCATCCACTTCAAGTGGGAAAGGTTACAATAAGATTTCATTTCACAAGGCACTGTCAAATTGTCTTTATCTCAGCTCCAGAATAACAACATGCATATTTCTCATCCTTCCAAATTGTGATCACAACAAGAGTAGGGGAAAGGCAATGATCTCCACCCAACCAATACATCCACTGAAGAGGATAATCCATCCTTCTTCATTGGCCCTCGAGCCTCAACCACAAAGAAATAAAATATGTGATCCAACTCATGACAATAACAGGCTTCCACAAACATACAAGAAGCATTTTCACAATAAAAACACAGTCCAAAATAGATTGTAGTTTACAACTATATTAAAGCATGATAACATTATTGAGGCTTCATCAAGCAAAGCAAAGGAGCAAGAAACTATAGGGGATGCTTCTTATGCCTCCCAAAAGTGGAAATGGGTATCGCCACCTGAGTTACAAACCACCAAAATATAGTATATCAAAACCCTAACATTCCTTATGCCTCCCCAGGTGCCCCTTATTCCTCACATTTCCTTATGCCTTGCCTCCCTCTTATGGAACCCCATAACGAGTAAATAAATACAAGCTATTTCTTTGTAATGTGTAACAAAAATCCCAACTCACTCCACCCTTATACCTCCCTAAAACACACTTATGCCTCCCACAAAATAAACCCCATAGTATTCTCCTACACCATTCCTAGGCCATCTAGCCAACAACCCACAAACATGAAAAAAATTCACACATTAACATTTACATTCATAAAATAAGAGCATTTCAAGAGCCATGCTCTTACCTCTCCATGAGGGAGTTTCCCAAGTTCCAAACAATAGTTGTTTCTAAATAAACAATCCAAAAATCCACCAAACAACTAGCATGTAACAATCTTCAAACTTCTCCAAAAGCAAGAGCTCAAAAAATAGCAAGGAATTATCCCAAGAATGAAGCCTCCCACATGAAGCAACCCCAAAAAAAGGCAAGGAATTTGAATTTTGTAGAAGATGGAAGGGAAGAGAATGAGGTGGATCCATGTAGGATTCCACATCACACATCCTCAACCCCAACCCTAAAAGTCAAATTCATTCTCCACTGTATAATAAATAGGTGGGTGAATAAGATGACAGTTTACTTACATACTCAAATACAACCCACAACCCAAAGGACATAAATCAAACCATGTAAGAGAAGTGTAATTAAAACTTACAATTTGACTTACAAAAATGCATTACAAAAGTCTAAAATCAATCCTCTAGTGATATGTATGGATGGTAAATGAATTTAAGAGGTATGGGACAAGTTTAACTTGTCCCATAAGCCTCCAAAATCAGCCTTCAAGGACAATTTCGAATTTCTAAGAAGATGAAGTGTTTCACACTCAAATGTTAACTTACACATCACTTAAACATCTCTTACAACACTTTAATTCAAGGCTAACAACTCTTTTAATTACTTTCTTATGACATTTAATTAATTAAATTAAAAACATGATTACTCACAATATTACACACCATTTAATGAATACTGAAAGGGTCAATGCACCACAAAATAATTACATGCAAACATAAATAAAGGAACCAGTAAATAAATAAACCTAACCCCTTGGTCACATTTAAAGGTGATCCCCCCATGGGAATCCCTAACACACACAAAATAATACTAGTTGTCATGGTGACCTTGTTGAATTCATCTAGAATGCCAATGTGGTTGGTCTCCAATCCCCCGATATTTGTTGTGATATTTAAACCTGAAAAACATGAATACCTCCTTCGGCCTCGTGGCCATATAAGAACATTTAAAATAATATAAATAAAATTCCAAAATCATCTAGATATATGGATCACAACAACATCCAAGCAACCAAAAACTATATCATCATCAAATAATTTCCATTTCTAGGTCTACTCACAATATCCAAATATCACATGTCTAAACAACATCCATTGTATAACCATGTGAAACAGTATATCAACATCAATATCCAAAATGTCTCTAATAATCATCATGCATCATAACTTAAACAAGTCAACAATAATCCATGATCTAGCATCTACCATCATACTATAATAAAGTCAATAATCATGTCCATAAAATAATCAGTAGCATCATGATCAGTATAAAAAAAAGTGTCAAAAAGAAGTGGGCACTACATCTCCCTCCCCTTAGACTTGACTTCCTCATGGAAGTCACTCAAACAAATGTGGAAACTAAACTTGTAGAAAAGTAGCATCCTCCCATGTAGCTGGAGTCTCATCATATTTATCCCACTACATCCAGACCTGATCAACCTCTCTTCCCCAAACGCCAAGGATCCTATGATCTAGGATAGGAATGGGATCCACTATCACCTACCCCTGATCCTGCACTTGTAATGATGTCCAATCTAACACATGAAAAGGATCAACAACATATCTCCTAAGAACAGAAACTTGAAACACATCATGTACATGAGACAAGCTGGGTGGCAATGCTAGATGGTAGGTCAAATGGCTGATACGCTCCAAGATATCAAAAAGACCAACGAATCTAGGAGTTAACTTAGAACCTTTTCCATAATGGATAGGGCTCTTGTGTGGCCTGACATGAATGAACACCTTCATGCCCACATTCAAAATATAATCAGTCCTATGTTGATCTGTGTACATATTCTGCATGTCCTATGCCTCCTACAGTCTCTTTCTGATCAAAACCACCTACTGCTCCATGTCCTACAACAAATCTGGTCCCAGAGAAATTATGTCCTCTAACCTATCCTAGTTAAGAGGTGTCCTACACTCTCTACCATACAAATCCTAAAAAGGAGCCATGCCTAGATAGAACTCTGAAAACTATTATTGTAGGAAAAATCCACCAAGTACATGTACTCCTTCCATCTAGACTACTAATCCATCACGTACATCCTGCGAATTTCCTCTAAAATTAGATTCACCCACTCAGTTTGTTCATCTGTCTCGGGCTGATATGTTGTGCTGAAGTTGATCTTTGTCCCAAGGGAATACTGCATGGTAGTCAAAAAATGAGAAGTGTACAAAGGATCATGGTCACTAATGATCTTTCATAGAATCCCGTGATACCTGACAATCTCATCAAGATACACCAGTGCCACTGCACTGGCTGTATAATTGGTCTTCACCAGAGAAAAGTGAGCCACTTTTTTCAATTTATCAACCGTGACCATGATGGCATCGTGGTGATATCTCGACATCAGTAGTCGAACAATGAAGTCCATGAAAATGGTGTCCCATTTCCACTTCGGTATAACATGAGGAAATATAAGGCTAGCTAGATGCTGATGCTTGGGCTTCACTTTCTGGCACTCTAAACATTGTGAGACAAACTGGGCCACATCTCTACGAAGTCCTCTCCAATGATACAACTGTATCAAGGTAGCGTGCAACTTCTTCACCCCCAGATGGGATGAATAAGGTCCCCGCTGTGCCTCTGTCAAAATGTCCTTCCTCAAGCCTCCATCTCTAGGAACATAAATCTAGCCTCTATGCCTAAGAAGACCATCTACCTCTAAGGAAAAACCATCAAACTTCCCCTCGAGGGGTATCTGAAACTTGATCTCTTCTTGAACTGCAATGTATAAGCTATCAAGAGGAAGCTACTGAAAAATCATGCTTCGCAAACATGTGCTCACTAAGGTGGTCATAGCCACATGTCTCCATCTGCTGAGAGTTTATACCACCACATTCTCCTTCCCCTTCACATGCTCTATCTCCATATCATACTCGAAAAACAACTCCATCCAACATCACTGACGAGCATTAATATTGGGTTACGTGAAGAGGTAGCAAAGACGCAGGTGATCTATACTGAGTTTAAATCTCTGACCAAGTAGAAAGTGCCTCCATCAAACCAAAGAATGCAAAAATTCTGTAAGCTAAATATCATGAGTCGGATAATTAATCTCGTAATCTTTGAGTTTTCGAGTTTCAAAAGCCACTACTCTACCCTCCTACACGAACACACCTCCAAGCCCTGCTAAAGAAGCATCCGTGTAAACGAATAAATCACCCTGTGGATCCAGCACTGCAAGGATAGGTGTTGTAGTGAGACATTCCTTCAATGTCCTTAACACCTGCTCACCCTTATCTGACCAAAAAAATTTCTTTCCTTTCCATTGAAGGGAAGCGATGGGGTGCACAATCTGAGAGAAGTCATCAAAAAATGTCTTATAGTTACCTGCTAGTCCCATAAAGCTGCACACCTTAGTCAGAGTAGTGGGTGTTAGCTAATCCATAATATCTCTAATCTTGGAAGGATCGACACTGATACCGTCCCCATAAATTATATGACCTAAATATTGTACCTCCATCTGAAATAATGAACACTTCTCCAAGTTCCCGTAAAGTTGTTGCTCTCAAAGACACTGAGTAAATCAAAATTTCATCAAGGAATATGAGCACTGAGTGATCTAATAAATTCTTAAATACCCCATTAATCAAACTCATAAATATTGTGGGGGCATTTGTCAAACCAAAAGGCACCACTAAGAACTCATAGTGCCCATATCTCGTACGAAAGGAGGTCTTATGTATATCCACCTCCGCAATCCTTAACTTATGATAGCCTAACTTAAGATCAATCTTAGAGAAAACCATGGATTCTTTCATCTGATCAAACAAGTCATCAATGCGTGGAAGGGGATAACAATTATTGATCGTTACCTTATTCAGTTGGAGGTATTCAATACACAACTGCAACGATCTATCCTTCTTCTTTACAAATATCACCGGTGCACCCCAATGGGACATGCTAGGATGAATTATGCCCTCCTCCAGAAGGCCTTCAAGCTATAACTTGAGCTTGTAGAGCTCTAGGGTGGTCATTTGATTAGGTGCTCATGAGATAGGCTCTGATCCTAGAAATAGATCTATATGAAAATCAATCTCACGTGGGTGTGGTAACCCCGGTAGCTCCCCTGGAAATACATCTGTGAACTCTCTCAAAATGGGATGATCATCTAGTGATGGTCCACTAGACCCATCCTTTGATCTGTCATTGACTATAACAACATACATCTGAAAACCTCATCGCACACACCGCTTAAGCTACACAGCAGAGATGGTGCAAATAGAAATGGGTCTCCTGATCCCCAATATCACTACCTCCAATCTAACACATGAAAAGGATCGGCAACATATCTCCTAAGAACTGAAACTTGAAACACATCATGTACGTGAGACAAGCTAGGTGGCAATGCTAGACCTGTAGATCAAATGGCCGATACACTTCAAGATCTCAAAAAGACCCATGAATCTAGGAGCTAACTTAGAACCTTTTCCATAATGGATAGGGCTCGTGTGTGGCCTGACACGAATGAAACACCTTCATACCTACATCAAAACTATGATCGATCCTATGCTGATCTGCATACTTCTTTTGCATGTCCTATGCCTCCTACAATCTTTGTCTGATCAAAACCACATGCTGCTCCATGTCTCGTAAACAAATCTGGTCCAAGATAAATTTTGTCCTCTAACCTATCCCAGTTAAGTGGTGTCCTACATTCTCTACCATACAAATTCTGAAAAGGAGCCATGCCTATAGAACTCTGAAAACTATTATTGTAAGAAAACTTCACCAAGTACATCTACTCCTCATATCTAGACTAGTGATCCATCACATACATCCTAGGAATGTCATCAAAAATCATATTCACCCACTTAGTCTGTTCATCTATCTCGGGGTGACATGTTCTGCTAAAGTTGATATTTGTCCCAAGGGCATACTTCATGGTAGTCCAAAAATGAGAAGTGTACAAAGGATCACAGTCACTAATGATCTTTTGTGAAATCCCATGAAACCTAAAAATCTCATCAAGATACACCAGTGCCACTGCACTGGCTGTATAATTGGTCTTCACCAGAGAAAAGTAAGCCACTTTTGTCAATTTATCAATCGTGACCCATGATGGCGTCATGGTAATATCTCGACATCGATAGTCCAATAATGAAGTCCATGAAAATGGTGTCCTATTTTCACTCTGGTATAGCATGAGGAAATATAAGGCCAGCTAGATGTTGATGCTCAACCTTCACTTTCTGGCAATCTAAACATTGTGACACAAAATAGGCCATGTCTCTACAAAGTCCTCTCCAATGATAACATTGTATCAAGGTAGTGTGCATCTTCTTCACCCCTGGATAGGATGAATAGGGTGCCTGATGTGCATCTGTCAAAATGTCTTGCCTCAAGCCTCCATCTCTGGGAACATAAATCTGGCCTCTATGCCTGAGAAGACCATTTGCCTCTAAGGAAAAAACCATCAAACTTCCCCTCGAGGGGTCTCTGAAACTTGATCTCTTCTTCAACTGCAATGTAGAAGCTTTCAAGCGGAAGCTGCTAAAAAATCATGCTCCGCAAATATGTGCTCACTAAGGTGGCCATAACCACATGTCTCCATCTGCTAAGAGTTTCTACCACCACATTCACCTTCCCCTTCACATACTCTATCTCCATATCATACTCAAAATGTAACTCCATACAACACTGTACTGACGAGCATTAAGATTGGGCTGCATGAAGAGGTGGCAAAGACTTAGGTGATCTATCCTGAGTTTAAATCTCTGACCAAGTAGAAAGTGCCTCCATCAAACCAAAGTATGCACAACTGCCGTAAGATAAAGATCATGAGTCAGATAATTAAGCTCGTAATTTTTAAGTTTACGAGTTTCAAAAGCCGCTACTCTACCCTCCTACACCAACACACCTCCAAGCCCTACTAAAGAAGCATCCATGTAAACAAATAAATCACCCTTTGGATCTGGCACTGCAAGGATACGTGTTGTAGTGAGGCATTCCTTCAGTGTCCTAAACGCCTTCTCACCCTTATCTGACCAAAAAAACTACTTCCCTTTCCATTGAAGGGAAGCGATGGGGTGCAAAATCTGAGAGAAGTCATCAACAAATGGCTTATAGTAACCTGCTAGTCTTATGAAGCTGTGCACCTTAGTCACATTAGTGGGTGCTAGCTAATCCATAATAGCTCAAATCTTGGAAGGATTGAAGGTGATACCTTCCCCATAAATGATATGACCTAAATATTGTACCTCCGTCTGAAAGAATGCACACTTCTCCAAGTTCCCGTAAATTTGTTGCTCTCAAAGACACTGAATAAATCAAAATGTCATCAAGGAAGATGAGCACGACGTGATCTAAGAAAGTCCTTAATACCCCATTCATCAAAATCATAAATGATGTGGGGGCATTCGTCAAACCAAAAGGCACCACTGTGAACTCATAGTGCCCATAATCTCATACGAAAGGAGGTCTTATGTATATCCGCCTCTGCAATCCTCAACTTATGATAGCCTAACTTAAGATCAATCTTATAGAAAACCATGGATTCTTTCATATGATCAAACAAGTCATCAATGCGTGGAAGGGGATAACAATTCCTTGATCGTTACCTTATTTAGTTGGCGGTAATCAATACACAACCGCAACGATATGTCCTTCTTCTTTACAAAGATCACCGGTGCACCCCAATGGGACACACTAGGACAAATTATACCCTCCTCTAGAAGGCCCTCAAGTTATAACTTGAGCTTGTAGAGCTCTGGGGTGGTCATTTGATCAGGTGCTCATTAGATAGGCTATGATCCCAGAACTAGATCTATGTGAAAATCAATCTCACGTCGGTGTGGTAACCTTGGTAGCTCCCCTGGAAAGACATCTGCAAACTCTCTCAAAAAGGGATGTTCATCTAGCAATGGTCCACTAGACCCATCCTTTGATTTGTCACTAAATGTAACAACATACATCTGACAACCTCATCACACACACTGCTTAAGCTACACAACAAATATGGTGCAAATAGAAATGGGTCTCCTAACCCCCACTATCACTACCTCCACTCTTAGATCGTTTGTGCAAGATATGATCTTGTGGCAAAAATCCACTCTGGCTCTGTGTGTAGATAACAAGTCCATGCCCAAGATGACTCCATAAGAGCCCAACGGAAGGATACGAAGATACAAGGTAGTGGTGAAAGGTCCAAAATCCACCACACACTCCTTAATTAAGGATTCTATAGAAATCTTAGCTCTATAAGCCATCCCAACTATGACCTTGCCTAACTACCACCATCATGCATCTCTCTACTAAAGGTAGTGTAATAAAAGAATTAAAAGAGCCATAATCAAACAAAATGGAGGTAGGAATGCCTCCAATGTTACCTGTAGTCTCAATAACTTTACTTTGATGCTCTTCCTGATAGTTCTTGACCATTGCGTACATCCTATTCAACTACACCCCATATCACCAATAGTAGGCTTAGAGATCTGTGTCTTACCCTTCTTATTAGGGTTATGTTGGTAGTCTCTCCAAAAATGTCTAGTAACACCACACTGAAAACAACCGCCTAATCCTCTCCCTTGTGTAGCAGGTTTGGCCGGTACTCTAGAAGTCTGTGGTGTGGATCCTGATGATCTAGAAGCAGTCTGTTGAGGTCTCTGCTAGAAATCTTGTGCTGATTGAGCTCTCTCAGAACCCTATGTCCTGATGGGACCCCTAAGACGAGGTCCCATACTCAAACCTCTCTATGCATAATACCTCTGTGGAAGTCTATAAGGTGGGTGGGACTACTGCTACTGCTGCTATGGTCTTAAAGATGACTGTGTTGAACCTTGTCCACCATGAAGAAGAGGTACTAACGCCCTCAATCTATTTTCTTTCATTTGTTGTATGTTGCTCCGAACTCGGTCTCTAGCCTGTTGGGTCTTTCCCTGAGTCACCTCAGGTAATGGTTGTGGACAATGAATCTATATTGCACCTCCAATGTATAGATTCAGGCCCTGGATGAACCTGTGGATCCACACCTGCTGATTTTGCATGTAATCAACATATTGGAGTAGATCCAGAAATATACTCTCGTACTCTGCTACTATAATAGATGCCTTCCAGAGGTCATGAAACTCATCTAACTATTGTTGTAAGAGCTTCCGTGATAAATATTTACTCCTAAATCGCTCCTCAAAGAGCTCCTAGGTAATTTTCTCTGAATCAACATGGAGATTTTTCTCCTTTGTTTGCCACCAGACACAACCTCCATCCCTCAATAGATGGATCCCAACAAGAGCTTTCACATTACTAGAACAAGGACAGAGCTTGAAGCATCTGCTCAAGCTTACCAACTAGGCCTTTGCTTGAAATCCACCTGTGTCACTAGAATAATGTGATGGCTGAAGCTTCAGGATCTCTCCTTGATGTGATCTGCAGTTGTAGTCCTGACGGCCTCTAGGCCTCCCTGTATGCTCATCCCTAAGCCTAGGGCTCCAAGACATCTCTCTATTTTCTGAAACTCAGTCTCCCTATCCCCTCTACGGTGACTCTACTCTAGTTTACTCCACATGGGAATTCTCTCCTTTACACTCCTCGTTGCGCCGAGGAGATGCACAAGCCTCAAAGGATGTCACCCTATCATGTCTGACATAGAGCAACATAAAGTGAAATTAACATCCTGAAGAGTTTGTAAAATATGTTGTAGGATAGTTGCTATAGCATGCTCTGGAGGTGGTATGCTTAGGTCTATGTGAAAAGGCTCCTCATCATGTCTATGCCTCCTACACAGAGCAAGATGAGATTTAGTTCCTTATTCTAGGTTTTACTTAGTTTCTGTGTTTACTAAAATATGTAATTTCTAAACTAAGTTGACTTCTAGATTTAAAAGTGTGCTACGTTTAAAGTTCATGTCTCAAGTTTTCTAATGTGCCCAATAGCCCAATATTTTCAACCACTACTCTGACACCAAGTGTGATGCCAGCTAAAATAGCCCACTTAAAACCCAAGACCAACCTAGGATTAGTTAGGAAAACTTAAGGAATAATTTTTTTAAAAGAGTCTACAAAAAGCTTACAAGAAAACAATTGTCACTAATAGGTTCAAGATCAATTCTAATCTATTAGAATATACTTTTCTTTTGTTAAAAATTATTAGAGGTCACAAGGTCCAAAATATAGGGTTAGAAAGTTCAATTAGGTTAAGAGGGTAATTCCTCAACATACCCACTTTCTAATAGGATTAGAGATTCAACTTTTTTTTTTCTCAAAATTAACACATTGAAAATTTCTCTCAATTATTCCTATTGGATAGGAAATTTCCTCACCTTTCCAGTGATTTAAAGAAGCCCACTGAACTCCATGTATTTCAAAAGTTATGGGCCGGCGGGCCTTGGGGTGAAATTTTCCCCAAGAGCGGGCCTACGGGCCGAGGGGAGAAAAATTTTTCCTAGGGGAGGGTCTGCGGGCTGCAGGGAGAAAAATTTCCCCACAAGTGGGTCTACAACCCACGGGGAGAAATTTTTCACTAGGGGTGAGTCTGTGGGCCACGGGGAGAAAACGTTTCCCACCGTCGGATTTGCGGGCTGCTGGGAGAAATTTTTCCCTAGGGGCAGGTCGGCGGGGACACGGGAGATGATTTGGAAAATGTCCCATGTGGGGCGAAAAGACCATCTTTTCAACCATGCTCCCATGAGTCTACAAGTCTGCAAGGGACACGTGACGCCTCCTAAGCCAATGCGGGGAAAATGGGGCAGCGGGGATGAAACAATTTTAATGCCCAGAGGGGCGAAAAGGGTAAAATTCACCTGCACCTTTACTGAAACCTCGCGATGCCATGTGGCAGCTGGTGATTGGCTGCAAGGCGGCAGGGAAAAGGTAGAAAAATTTCCCAAATTTTTTGTGAAGAGCTAATTTAAAAAAAGTGATCCGCTCCTTTTCCAACACCTCGTGGTCCCTCATGGCAACCTCTAATTAGCTGCAGGCTGGCAGGGGAACGGGGAAAATAAGGAAAATTTCCAAAAAAAATTCCAAAGTGCTAAGGGAAAATTCGGACCCGCGGGTCTGCCAAGGAAATTTTTCTGAATTTTTTTTTACAGTTAGAATTATTATTATTATTATTTATACCAAACAAAGAAAAACTTCAAAAGGCCAGAACTTTTGATAGAGAGCTCGGTCTTGAGAAAACGAGGACTTTTTAGAAATATCTTGATGTCTGCTTTACATAAGAATCATAAATTTTTTATTTTGATAAAGTTTAAGTAGCCAATTTCAAGAAAAATGATATGCGGGCCTTACAGTGCCAACTGGTAAACTTTAACTCATAAATTTTTCTCAATTTTTTTTCTTCCTCTCTCAACATGTAAAGTAGACATGGAGAATTTTTCTTTGATGGATTTAAGAAGGATTTGAAGATTCAATTTTGTCTGATTGATTTGAAATTTGAAAATCTACATCTCTTGATAGCAAAACGACTATAAGAGGGTTGAGCCCATTTTTGTAAGGTTTCAAGAATTCTCACTTAAGTGATTTTTTCTAATGGAATTCATTTATAACCTAGGATGTTTAATTTTAAGATTTCATTGTTATTTCTTGATTGCAAGTTCAGTCGGTTCATTTATGGTAAAACTTACAGAGTTTAATGTGAAGCAGAAATAGAAACAACAAAATTAATTCAATGGTTCTTATTTTACTTGCCTTACAATGAATTCATTTCATGCTAGTTTCAATTAGGTTTCATTCCTTCAATCAATTGATAAAGGAAAGAATGCAACTTTTATTCTTTTCAAATCATGCACTTAACAAAACAAAGTATTACATTTTCTTCATAAGCATTTCTTTCTTTCAAACAGAGATTACAACTCACATATAGGTGATAAAATTCAATACAATGATGCAATTTGAGGAAATTTATGCAATCCTTTATTAATTCCAAAAAAAAAACTTTATGAATTTCTTCTTTCATTCTTAAATTTCATCATACATAACACAAATTTTTTATTTTTTATTTTTTTTACTTTCAAAAGAACAGAAAAGAGTATGTCTCTTTCACATTTCAAATTACAATTTCATAACCAATACAACATATTTCCATTAAAAAACATATACAAGTTCATCCACTTCAAGTGGGAAAGGTTACAATAAGATTTAATCTCATAAGGGACTGTCAAACTGTCTTTATCTCAGCTCCAGGACAGCAACATGCATATTTCTCATTCTTCTAAATTGTGATCACAACAAGAGTAGGGGAAAGGAAATGCACTCCACCCAGCCAAAAAATCTAATGAAGAGGGGAAGCCATCCTTCTTCATTGGCCCCTGAGCCCCAACCACAAAGCAATAAAAGATGTGATCCAACTCATGGCAACAACAGGCTTCTACAAACACACAAGCAACATTTTCACAATAAAAACATAGTCCAAAATAGAATGTAGTTTACAACTATATTAAACCATGAAAACATTACTGAGGCTTCATCAAGAAATCGAAAGGAGCAAAAAACTATGGGGTATTCTTCTAATTCCTCCCAAAAGGGGAAATGGGTATCACCACCTGAATTACAAAACACCAATATATAGTATATCAAAACCATGACATTCTCTAAGCCTCCCCAAGTACCCCTTATTCCTCGCATTTCCATATTCCTCCCCAAGCTCTTATGGCACTCCATAATGAGTAAATAAATGTAAGCTATTTCTTTGTAAGGTGGAACCCAAATCCCAATTCCCTCCACCCTTATACCTCCCACAAAATAAACCCCATAGTCTTCTCCTACACCATTCCTAGGCCATCTACCCAAAATCCCACAAACATGTTAAAACATTCACACATTAACATTTACATTCACAAAAGAAGAGCATTTCAAGAGCCAATCTCTTACCTCTCCACGATGGAGTTTCCCAAGTTCCAAACAGCAGTTGTTTCCAAGCAAATAATCCAAAAATCCACCAAACAACCAGCATACAATAATCTTCAAACTTCTCCAAAAGCAAGAGCTCCCAAAAAGGCAAGGAATTCACCCAAGAATGAAGTCCCCCAAGTGAAGCAACCCCAAAACAAGGAAAGGAATTTGAATTTTGTAGAAGAGGGAAGGAAACAGGATGAGGTGGATACATGTAGGATGCCACGTCACATATCCTCAACCCCAACCCCAAAAATGAACTTCATTCTCCACTGTATAATAAATAGGTGGGTGAATAAGATGATAGTTTACTTACATACTCAAATGCAACCCACAACCCAAAGGATAGAAATAAACCATGTAAGATAAGTGTAATTAAAACTTACAATTTGACTTACGAAAATGCATTAGAAAAGTCTAAAATCAACTCTTCAACCATAGGTATGGTTGGTAAATGAATTTAGGAGGTATGGGACATGTTTAACTTGTCCCACAAGTCTCTAAAATCAGCCTTCAAGGACAATTTCGAATTTCCAATAACATGAAGTGTTTCACACTCAAAAGTTAACCTACACACCACTTACACATCTCTGACAACACTTTAATTCAAGGCCAACAACTCTTTTAATTACTTTCTTATGACATATTTTAATTAATTAACTTAACAACATGATTACTCATAATATTACACACCATTTAATAATGAAAGGGTCAATGCACCATAAAATAAACACATGCAAACATAAACAAAGCAACCAATAAATAAATACACCTAACCCCTTAGTCACATTTAAAGGTGATCCCCCCATGGGAATCCCTATCACACAAAAAAAGACACAAACAAATACTAGTTTCCATGGTGACCTTGTTGAATTCATCTAGAATTCCAATGTGGTTGGACTCCAATCCCCCGATGTTTGTTGTGATATTTAAACATGCAAAAAATGAAAACCTCTCCAGCCTCGTGGCCATATCAAAACATCCAAAATAATATAAATAAAATTTCAAAATCATCTAGATATATGGATCAAAACAACATCCAAACAACCAACAAGATCATTTGTAATTTTACTCAACAACTATATCACCATCAAATAATTTCCATTTCTAGGTCTACTCACAATATACAAATATCATATGTCTGAACAACATCCATACTATAATCATGTCAAACAGTATATCAACATCAATATCCAAAATGTCTCTAATGATCATCATGCATCATACCTGAATCAAGTCAACAATAATCCATGATCTAACATATAATATCATACTATAATAAAGTCCATAATCATGTCCATAATATAATCAGCAATATCATGATCAATATCAAAAAATGTGTCAAAGGGAAGTGAGCACTACACCTGTAGACAAAGTTTTGTCCCTAGACACATAGATGCCATAAGTTATGAATATTTATCCATTCATTAGTTTGTATAAATAGCAATATAAACAAGGTCAGTTTCATTGATCATCCATGACCACCATATGTGCAAATTTTGGTCACTGCCAAATATATGGGACGCATATAGTGTATTAGTCATTTGATGTATTTATTTTGAATGGTTGGATGTTCATTCTCTTAGACACATGGATGTTAGAAGCCTTTCTCCATCAAGGGGACACCTATCCATTTAATTATTATTTTTACTAAGTTGTTAAACTAAATCATGATTTCTTTCCCATGGGATCCACAGGGTAATAAATATACCCCTAGTTTCACCATGTAAACGTACATACATGGCAATCTCTACGATATACAAGTGTGACCAGTTCTTCCTTTTTGAAGTAGGCATGCAAAATTATATATTAAGTTTCCTCTGAGACACTTCCTACGGGATACTTGTTGTTGTTTTTTCCTCCTCCATCTAACCCTGCACATGGTAAGAAAATAGAGATCACAATAAAATTTCATATATTAAATTGGCGATGTGATCAAGTGTTTGTCATGGAAATGGTGCCTTGTATTTAAAGTCACCCACCATTGCCATTTAAGTCTTTCAAGGTTAGAAGCATTATATTTAAGTCACCCAACATCTCCATTTATGATATCTTTTTGGTTTAAATTCATTAATAATGTTATGGACCCCTTTCCCTCTAAATAACACTTGCAATCTCTCAAGTACAAATAACATAGTTAATTTGTGGGAGTCGGTTAAAATATGAACATCTTGCATCTTTGAAGATTAAAAAAAATCAATAAAATGTTTCACTATCTGAATAAATAATTCAATTAATAAATTATTGCTTATGAATGACCAATCAAAGTACATCATTTCTTCAATTCCTTAGAGATGGATAAAGTAGTGGGATCCATAACATCGGACATAAAGTATCCCATAGAGTTTACTCGAGAAGATGTTTACTTATATTTACATTGTGATGAAACTAATCTCAAAAACATACTCATACACTTGGCAATGAAACTTGAATCGAATAAACATTGCTCTTTTAGATCAAACAATTGCCAAAATAAATAGTTACCTCAGCCTTAAAATTAGGGCAAAGCAGTTCCCAGGATGGAAAAAAAATTGATGATTTTGGGGGATGCTGAGACACGACTATTAAAATAATATAAAGAATAAATAAAAATAAATTTTAAAAATAAGTTAAAATAAGTTGAAATATATGATAAATATTAATATCATAATTTGAAATATTGAGATTTATCAACATGCTAACTTACATGTGAGAGCTCGCACAGCCATAGATTTTACCCGCAGTGCACCAACCGAAAAAGGAAACGGATAAGTCATGGGACTGGCGGCAGGAAAGACGTAAATAATAGCTATGGGAGCCTTACAAAAGTACCCTCTTTTGAATGAAGAAGACGAGAAGAGGTCTTTGTCGTCTGTTGACGTGTATTCTTGCATGCTTTGATTTCAGATTTCAGAAAGGGAGCCTGCCGGAGGGGTGACGATTGTGAGTTTGCTCATGGCATATTCAAATGTTGGTTGTACCCAGCATGTTAAAGAAGGACGAAAATCTTTTTTTCTGCTAGCCTTTACTTGAGTTTCCAATTGTATGTAACTAAGTATCCATAAGAACACATTAAAATGAAAGAAGGCAAACCATTTCATGAAGAGTTGGGCACATCCTAATCCAATTTAAGGTAAAATTTAAAACATCCTAATCTAAATAACTTTCGACTATAGATACAATGATGTGAAATACCTAAATGAAAATAAAATAGGCCGTTCACATTCGCATCCAAACATGCAGTCATCATTTTATAAGTGCATATTATTTGTGGTGGAAATCATTGTTGTTGATTGAATTCTCTATTCAAATAGTGAAGCATTTTATAGAATTTTTTATAGCCGCTTTAAGCAGCCCCAATACCTATTAACTCAAAATTAATTTCCATTAAAATAAAAACATTGCTATTTTTTTTATGATGATGGATCAAGGCTTCCCTCTTGCAATTCTGGCACCGCACATTGCCTGATGCCTGCCTTATTGTTTACTTGCTGAAGAAGGCCTCTCCTCTTGATTTGACTTCCTCAGTCCCTTGCTCCTTACAGTCCTCATTCACAAAACTTGGTAGAACATTGGTCAATCCTCGAGCAGATGCAACGTTTTCTGGGTTTTGACTTGACTATTAATTTTTTATTCTACATTCTTTGGATGGAAAGTGTTAGTGCCTAATTCTTAGCGGAGCAAGTGTCCCACTCAATGCTTTGTATACAAAATTTGTCTTTCCTGTCATAAAGGTATTTTTGTGAAACTATTTTTTTCACATTCTTTTCATAATGTATGTTTGTTGCCTTCGATTTCATCGTCGTAGGCATCCAACGGTTCATCCCTGGGGCTTCATGCGTTGGCCGTGAAGAATTCTGTCTGCTTCTTGTGATGGATGGGTTGGTCATTTGACGGCCTCTGCTTCTCCGTATTTCACGAAATCTGTACTGTTATCGCTGATTGCATGCAACCATGCCATACAACCAATGTACATTCCAAATAAACGGTGAGGATGGTTTAAATCAACGGATAAGTACGAAAAGCCAAGCACAACCTTAGATTTCGACTCGTGGGAGGTTGAACTTCAAAGATAAACACCTTTGGTGTAAATATGAGAATGTTAAATATAAGAATATAGAGAAGACAACTAAAATATTTAACAAAAATAGCACGTATTCGAGGACAACTATATTTCACATGTTGCAATTGCTAATAATATCAAATTCATAAAATTAGTGTTTCTAGGTACGTAGAACAAATCCAATTGCAAGGAAGCTCGTGGTTCGTTGCAACGAATCTAAAAACGCAGAAGATTGAGAATATTAACACATGCATAGTGCACAGTTTTCTTGTCTCTCAAGCTGTTACACGTCATATGGGTTAATATATAATTCTTAGGGGACCAATCATTAGCGCACGACAAATTCAGAAACTCAACGAATACGCTATTAGATAAATTTTAAATTAAAAGAGGAAACCACATCCATGGATTTTAATCATTTGGAATCTTTGGGCCGTCTTCTCTACTTCAATATTCCTATTAAATGCTTTAATTATGTCTCTAGATTTGAATGATACGACAACGTGCCAGAGACGGGTCACCTTCGTCTGTGTACGAGTTGAGTTGGCTTGAATTGAACAGGGCATTCCAAGCTGAAGCCCTTAAATACCACATCGACCCATGTCCGATTATTCCCACTGCACTGCATATTTCAGAGCAGAGATTTCCCCTTAGTATTCAAGCAGTTTGAAATGAAAATGATTCCGCTTCTTGTTATTTCCTTAACGGTAATATTGTTTTCTACAAATAGTGTCACAGTTAATGGCGATGGATTAAAGGTGGGTTACTACCGCCATACATGCCCAGAGGCCGAGGAGATTGTAGGAATAACTGTTGCCAGAGCTGTGAAAGCAAATCCTGGTGTGGCAGCTGACCTAATAAGAATGCATTTTCACGATTGCTTTGTAAAGGTATGAGCACTGCATCCTCCTCATTGCTTCCATCACATATTCATGCATATCAACTCTTTTAGCCAATGCTCAGTACTGATATAATCAATGAATCGTGAATTGCAGGGTTGTGACGGATCAATACTTATCGATTCCACAGCAGGAAATGTAGCAGAGAAAGACTCCCCTGCAAACAATCCCAGCCTTTCCGGCTATGATATAATTGACGACGCCAAGTCCCAATTGGAAGCCAAATGCCCTCTGGTGGTCTCATGTGCCGACATTGTGGCTTTCGCTGCAAGAGATAGCGCTCACCAAGTGGGAAAAATAATGAAATTGCGTGTTGTTTTACTTTAGAGAATGTAGCAGTTACCCTTAGAGTAATATGGCTAACTGTCTAATGAAAATTCAGGCTGGTGGATTGATGTGGGCTGTTGAAGGCGGAAGACGGGACGGAAGAGTATCTCGCGCATCAGACATTCCAGGGAATCTACCACCTCCCTTCTTCGACGTAAACCAGTTGACAACACTGTTTGCTGCAAAAAGCTTGTCACAGGAGGAGATGGTTACCCTCTCAGGTACCATCTGTTTTCATATGAACTTACATAACTGTTAAATCTACTGAAGCGGAAATCACAAGTTTATATTAAATTGACTAAACAAAGATCATGTCTAACATGTAATCTCAATTATGTATGCAGGAGCGCATTCCATCGGCGTTTCCCATTGCGCTTCATTCAGTGGAGATCGTCTGTATAACTTCAGCAGTAGGGGAATTCAGGATCCTTCAATGGACCCCAGTTATGCATTGAAACTCAAGGCCAAATGTCCTCGATCGTCCTCATCTACCTCAACTGTTGTTCCCTTGGATCCTCTCACGCCCACGAATTTGGACGTCAAGTACTATACAGATTTAGAACAAAAACGTGGATTGTTGAAGTCCGATCAGACGCTTATGTCAAATGATGCAACATCCAGATTGGTGAAGATAAACGCCAAGTACCCAACCATTTGGAGAAGGAACTTCGGGAGAGCAATGGTAAAAATGGGTGCAATTGAGGTGTTGACAGGATCGCAGGGGGAAATAAGGAAACAATGTCGCTTCATAAACTAATTTATTAAATTTTTCTTCCACGCAACTAGATTCCGAATTCTATTGTATTCTAGGGAAACCAATAATCCTTTTAAGATTATGATATTTGGTTATCATGTTAAAATAAAAAATAACGACCTTGATTTTCGCCTATGAAATAAAAAGATGGTTGTTTTGCTTGAATTTGATGAGTGGATAACGGATTCAACCAATACAACAATTGCAGAGGATACATCCATCCATGCAGGACTAATTCGAAGAGTTTACTTCGTCCTCCCATTAGTTCCAAATAGTAACATTTTATAAAATCTCGGCGACATCTCAAATAGCCCTCATTCACACTTCTAGATTACTTTTATGGATACATTAGTTTGCCCATATTTGAGACAATAAATCACTACAATCTATTATAATTCTTACATGTAATGCAATTTGTTATAACCCTTACTTAAAATAAAATAGGCACATAAAATAACAACTACTACAAATAAAATAAAGAATTGCGAATAAAACATATTATTGCCAACTCGGATCAGGGCTTTTGTGCATATATTTTTGTTTCCTTCTCAGAGCTTTGGCTCAATACAATCTCTCTGAATGTGTTTGATATGTCAAAACACTTACAATTGCCTCTAATAAATAAATGGCCTCATTTAACAATAAAACACTCAACTCATAAAAATAGAGTTGAAAAGCACATGCTTTTGTGCATTACAAAACTTTTGATTTATTTGTTTTAATATTTTTTCCTAAACTTAGAAACAACTAAAACTAAACTCAAAAGTAAAAACATGTAAAAAGCAAACTGGTTTTTACTTTTCTTGGAAAAAAATTAAACCTTTTTTTAACACTCCCCCTTAATTTTGACCTTCAAGCTTTTATTTTTTCTAGAGCTGAGTGTGCACTTCCAGATCTGACATATTCTGGATCACAAAACTCCCAAACAAGTTCTCAAATACTCAAAAAATTCATTTCCCAAAGCTTTCGTAAATATATCTACAAAGTGATCTTCGGATCTTCAAAATTCAAGACAAATTTCCTTTTTAACCTACTCCTTGATGAAGTGATACCTCATGTTTATGTGCTTGTTCCTCTTGTGAAAAACATGATTTTTGGAAAAATGCTATTTTTTAATTGTTGTCACAAAAATCTATGTAGCATCCTCTTGATTCTACCTTAAACCTTTCAACACTCTTCTCATCCAAATAGTTTGACATGTTGCTCTTGTAGCTGCTACATACTCTAATTCTATTGAAAATAGTGTGACCATTGGCTACTTCTTCAATTCCCATGAAACTACAACTGTTCCAAAGTGAAAAGTGTACTGCGAACCATATTTAATAATAATAATAATAATAATAATAATTAAAAAAAGAAAAGAAAAGAAAAGTTGGATTGAATTGTTTCATTGGTATTAGGTAAGAGTTAAATTTTGATGGATACGGGAATGGAGTAGGTGACCCCCACATGAAGGCACGTGAAGGGACGTGGGTTTGGTTTTCCAAGACAAGAGCATGGTGGTTGGATTAGGTGAGAAAATGGAGACGTGATGAAGAATGGAAAGACATTTAGGTAGATGTTACAAGTGGAGTACCTTAGGGGATGTGTTGTAAAGCATGTGAACATTGATCAGGCACATGTATCTGCACTGAATCAGGATCAATTACCTTTGAGAGGAAATCAACTACAACTGATTGTTATTCTTCTTGTTATGGATTCAAGAAGAAAGAGACTAAGGATTTGGAGGCTGTAGTTGTATGGTTTGGAGGCACGATTGTTTTGGTTTTTGTGATAAGTGCATTGTAACCTTGGTGAACCATATTTAAGGTAGAAAATGGCCAACACTTCATTTTCCTTGCCCTATACCTTTCTTTCTGAGTTGTTGTATTGATTAATACATTGAAAGTGCTCTTTCTGGCTATTGCACTTAGGTTTCTGCAAGATTTATCTCTTGCACTAGTCCAAGCATATCCCCTTTCTCAAGAAACCTCCTTGTCTGTGTCAAAATATGAGCCTGAATCAAGTTATGGGTGTCCAACAGAGCATATGGATAAATGATTTGTGTTAGGTGTTGTAAATCACTGAGGATGAGCCTCCTTCCCTTTGCCACATACACCTAGCCTGCGTAAAAAAAGGGGGACCTCTGACCCAGTAGGTGAAGCAGTTATTCCCCATGTGGATGAGATTTGGTGTAATGTAACATGCCATGACCATGTAAGCCTCATTTTTGTTTTATTTAAAATGCAATTGGGAAAGCTTAGTTGAAAAGCATCGTAACTACGTGGATGGCAATGCGTTGTTTATAGCATTCCACCTAGAACTAAATATTATGTCTGCTTGGTTGACATTCCTTGCGGTAATGGCTATCTTGAGGAAACTCTAAACTTTTCAGCCACACAAAATTCAAACCTATGGTGTTTGTGTTGTTGTGTTTGTTTTGTACCCTTTAATAATACATAAAAATACAAAGTTACAATAATTTACAACAACTCTTCCTTTGAGCTAGATTGTCAAAATGTTGCAAATTATGTTATTTTGTCAAACATATATGCATAAGTGCACAGGTTGGGTGGGGTTCAAATGGTAAGGAAATCTGTAACACTTGTTATAAACAACCCACTTGAGACCTAAGAACAAACCTAGGATTAGTTAGGAAAATTATGGAATAATTTTTTGTATTGTTTAAAAGAGTCTACAACCATGTTATAAGACAACAACTATCACTAACAAGTTCCAGATTAATTGTAATCTACAAGAGAATACTTTTCTTCTACTCAAAATTATTAGAGGTCACAAGGTTCAAAATTTTAGGGTTAGAAGGTTCAATTAGGGTCAGAGGGTAATTCTTCGCCATAACCCACTCTCTAACAGACTTAAAGATTCAACTTGGTTTTTCTCAGAATTACCGCATTCAAAATTTCCCTACATCATATCCATTTGATATGAAATTTCTTCACCTTTCCAGTGATATAAAGAAGTCCTCCTAACTCCTCATATATCCCAATTTATGGGCCATCGGGCCTTGGGGTGAAAAATTTCCCCAAGGGCAGGCCTGCGGGGCCAGAGGAGAAAAATTGCCGCAAGGGCAGGCCTGCGGGGTGGCAGGGGACTTTTCAAAAAAATATCCCACGTGGGGAAAAAAACCAACTTTGCACCCCATGTCCCTGTGAGTCCACAAGGGACATGTGGAATCTCCTAAGAAAACACGAGGAAAGTGGGGGTGGCGGGGAGAAATAAGGTTTCACACCCCGAAGGGAAAAAGGTATAAATTTACTCATGCCTCCGCTGTTGCCTCATGATGCCACAAGGTAGCCTTTGATTGGTTACAGGTTGGCGGGGCGGCAGGGAAAATTTGGAAATTTTTCCCCAAAAATTTTCCAAAGGGAAAAAGGGAAAAAGGGACCCAGCTCCCCTACCGATACCTCATTGTGCAACGTGGCAGCTTCTGATTGGCTGTGGGCCAGCAGATAAAGTTTGGAAAAATTTAGAAAAAAATTCTGAGGAGCGCTAAGTTTAAAAAGAGATCCGCTCCTCCACAGAAACCCTCATTGTGCCATGTGGGAACCTGTGATTGGTTGTGGGCTGACAAGGCGATAGGGAAAATTTGGAAAATTTTCCCAAAAATTTTCGAAACTGCAAGGGAACAGTTCAGGCCCGTAGGCCCACCAAGGAAATTTTTTCAATTTGTTTTTTACGCCAAGTGAAGAAAAACTTCAGAAGGCCATAAGTTGTGATAGAGAGCTCAGTTATGAGAAAATGAGGAATTTCTGGAAAGCTCTCGATGACCTCATTACTCGGGGATCATCCACTTTTTGATTTTGATAAATTTTAAGGGGTCAAATTTGAGGAAACGTTTTGCAGTCTTTTATAATATGAAATGGTATGTTTTAAATGATAAGATTTGTTCAATTTGATCTTATTCCTCTCTCAATATGTCCAAATGGACATGGAGAATTGTTCTTATATGGATTTAAGAAGTATTTCAAGATTCAATTTGTCTGATCGACTTGTAATCTGAGCATTTACATTACTTAATAGAAAAAACGACTGTAAGAGGGTTGAGCCCGATTTTGCAAGGTTTTGAAGTGATTTATCCTTAAGTGTTATAGTCCAATTTAATTCATTAGGAAACACTACTTCAATTTAATCATTTAATCTATTATTTCATTGTTGTAGGTTTGAACTGTGCATTTTAGGTAAAGTAATTACCATTTTGAAAATACTTAGCAGAGATCAAATTTAAAAGTGTTTATTTCCATTTTCTTCTTCCAAGTATTATAATGTGTTCCAATTAGTTGATTCAATTCCAACCATTCAAAAAAATAAAAAAAAAATAAAATAGAATTCTAATTTCCAACTTAACACATTTCAAAAAACAATGTTCTGCATTTTCCTTCATACGCATTTACTTCTTTCAAACAAATATTTCAATTCACAATTATATGTTCAATCTTAAAATAACAACGCAAATCGAGAAAGGTAATGCAATCCTTTATTGATTGTAAAATATAACTTTACAACCTTTCTTTCATTCTTTGAATTCATCATACAGAATACAATTCTTTCACATTCTTTCAAAGGCTGAAAAAATAGTTCATTTATTTTACATTTCACTTTATAACTTTCATAAACAATACACAATATTTCTATTACAAAACATTTACAATGTTCATCCACTGCAAGTGGGAAAGGTTACAATAAACTTTATCTTAGCAAGGGACTTTCAAACTGTCTTTTTTTCAGCTCAAGAATAGCAAGTGCATACATCTCATTGTCCCACATTGTAATCACAACAAGAGTAGGGGAAAGGAATGCTCTCCACCCAACAAAGACATCCAATGAAGAGGAGAAGCCATTCTTCTTCATTGGCCCCCGAGCCCCAACCATAATGTAATTAAAGATGTGATCCAACTCATGGCATAAAACATAGTCTAAAACACAATCCCAAAACAGAATGTAGTTTACAACTACAATAAAGCATGAAAAAGGTTATTGAGGCTTCATCAAGCAAGACAAAGAAGCAAGAAACTATGGGGGTGCTTCTTATGCCTCCCAAAAGGTGAAATGGGTATCACCACCTGAATTACAAACCACCAAAACATAGTATATCACAGCCATGACATTCCTTATGCCTCCCCAAAGTACCCCCATATTCCTCACATTTCCTTATGCCTTCCCAACCTATTATGGCACCCCCATAACGAGTAAAGAAATACAAGTTATTTCTTTGTAAGGTGGAACCCAAATCCCAACTCCTTCCACACTTATACCTCCCTAAAAAACACTTGTGCCTCCCAAAAATTAAACCCCATAGTCTTCTCCTACACCATCCCTAGGCCATCTACCCAACAGTCCACAAACATATCAAACATTCATACATTAACATTCACATTCATACAAAAGAGCATTTCAAGTGCCAAGATCCTACCTCTCCATGATGGAGTTGTTCTAGGTTCCAAAACAACAAGCTTAACCCAATGCAAGCAAACCCAAAACAATGAAGCACAAGCATGCAACAATATTCCATAAAACTCGTTCAAGCAAAATCTCCCAAAACAACAAAATAACTCACCCAGAATGAAGTCTCCAAAATCAAGCAACCCAAAACAAGGCAAAGAATTCAAATTTTATAGAAGAGGGAAGGGAAGAGGAGGAGGTGGATCCATGTAGGATGCCACACCACACATCCTCAACCCCAACACAAGGTCAACTTCATTCTCTAATGCATAATAAATAGGTGGGTTAATAATATGACAGTTTACTTACATACTCCAAAACAAACCCACACCCTAATGGACTGAAATTATAACATTAGGTAAGAAAAGTGCAATTAAAACTTACAATTTGTCTTCCCAAAAGGTATTATAAAAATATAATTTTAACCTCCAAACCATAGGTATGGTTGGAAAATAAATTTAAGAAGTATGGGACGAGTTTAACTTGTCCCACAAGCCTCCAAAATCAGCCTCCAAGGACAAATACGAATTTCCAAGAAAGTGGAGTGTTTCACACTCAAAAGTTAACTTACACATTACTTACACATTCTTACAACATGTAAATCATGGCCAACAACTCTTTTAATTACATTCTTATGACATCTTTTAACTAATTAATATTAATAACATGCTTACCCACAATATTAATACAACATTTAATAAATAAATAAAGGGGGAATATGCATCACAAAATAAACACATGCAACATTAAACAAAAGGGTCAAATAAATAAATATACGTAACCCCTTGGTCACATTTAAATGTGATTCCCACCTATGGGTACCCCTAACAAAAAAACCACACACAAACAACACTAGTTGCCATGGTGACCTTGTTGAATTCATCTCAGAATTCCAATGTGGTTGGTCTCCAATCCTTCGACGTTTGTCATGATATTTTAAATTGCAAAACACAAATACCTCCTTCAGCCTCATGGCCATATCAGAACATCAAAATAATATAAATATAATTCCCCAAATCATCTACATATATGAATCACAACAACATCAAAGCAATCTAACAATATCATTTATAATTTTATCAGCAACTATATCATCATCCAATAAATTCCATTTCTAGGTCTACTCACAATATCCAAATATCAAATGTCTAAACAACATCTATAACATAACCATGTCAAATAGTATCATCATCAATATCGAAAATGCCTCTAATAATCATCATGCATCATAATTGAATCAAGTTAACAATAATCCATGATCTAACATCTATCATCATACTATAATAAGGTCCATAATCAAGTCCATAATATAATCAGCAGTATCATGATTATTATCAAAAGGGTGTCAAAGGGAAGTGGGCACTACATCCCCCTCCGCTTAGAGTTGACTTCCTCCTAGAATTCACTGGAACAAATATGGAAACTAAACTCGTAGCAAAGTAGCATCATCCCATGTAGCTGCAGTATCATCATATCTTTCCCACTGCACCCGGACCTAGTCAACCTCTCTACCTCAAAGGCCCAAGGTCCTGTAATCTATGATGCGAATGGGCTCCACCATCACCTGCCCCCTATCCTACACCTGCAATGATGTCCAATCTAACACATGAGAAGGATCTGCAACATATCTCCTAAGAACTGAAACATGAAACACATCATGTATGCCAGACAAGCTAGGTGGCAATGATAGATGGTAGGCCAAAGGGCTGATGCACTCCAAGATCTCAAAAGGACCCACTAATATATGAGTTAACTTAGAACCTTTTCCATAATGGATAGGAATCGTGTGCAGTCTAACACGAAGGAAAACCTTCATACCCACATCAAAACTATGGTTTTTCCTACATTGATATGCATACTTCTTTTGCTTGTCATGTGCCTCCTATAGTCTCTATCTAATCAAAATCACCTACTGTCTCCATGTTCTGCAACAAAGCTGGTCCAAGAGAAAACCTGTCCTCTAACCTATCCCAACTAAGATGTTTCCTACACTCTCTGCCAAACAAAGCCTGAAAAGGAGCCATGCATATAGAACTCTGAAAACTATTATTGTAGGAAAACTACACTAAGTATAGTTACTCCTCCCATCTAGACTATTGATCCATTACATATATCCTGAGTATGTCCTCTAAAATCTGATTCACCTACTCCATCTGTCCATCTGTCTCAGGGTGATATGTTGTGCTAAAATTGATCTTCGTCCTGAGGACATACTCCATGGTAGTCCAGAAATGGGAATTATACAGAGGATCACAGTCATTAATGATCTTCCACATAATGTCATGCAACCTGAAAATCTCATCCAAATATACCTGTGCCACTGCACTAGCTGTATAAGTGGTCTTCACAGGAGAAAAGTGAGCCACTTTTGTCAATTTATAAACCATAACCATGATGGTGTCATGGTGATATCTCGAAATTTGTAGCCCAACAATGAATTCCATAGAAATGGTGTCCCACTTCCATTCTGGTATAGCATGAGGAAAGAGAAGGCCAGCTCGATGCTGATGCTCGAACTTCACTTTCTGGGACTCTAAACATCGTGACACAAATTGAGCCATGTCTCTGCAAAGTTCTCTCCAGTGATACAACTGTCTCAAAGTACCGTGCATCTTCTTCACCCCAGGATGGGCTGAATAAGGTACACAATGTGCCTCTGTCAATATGTCATGCCTCAATCCTCCATCTCTAGGAACATAAATCCAACCTCTGCACCTGAGAAGGCCATCTACCTCTAGTGATAATCCATCAAACTTCCCCTTGAGGGGTCTCTGAGACTTGATTTCTACTTGAAATACAATGTAGAAGATGTCAAGAGGAAGTTGTTGAAGAATCATGCTCCGTAAATTATGTGCCCACTGAAGTAGCCATAACCACATGTCTCCATCTGTTGAGAGTGTCTACCACCATATTCTCCTAACCTTTCACATGCTCTATCTCCATTTCATACTCACAAAGAAACTCCATCCAATGCCATTGACGAGCATTGAGGTTACGTTGCATGAAGAGGTGGTGAAGACTCAAATGATTAGTCCTGAGTGTGAATCTCCAACCAAGAAGAAAGTTCCTCCATCGAACCAAAGTGTACACAACTGGCGCAAGCTCAAGATCATGAGTCAGATAATTAATCTCATAATCTTTCATTTTGTGAGACTCAAAAGAAAGTACTCTTCCCTCCTACATCAATACACATCATATCCCTATTAAAGAAGAATTCGTGTAGATAAAAAACTCACCCTATGGATCCGACACTACAAAAATAGGTGTTATAGTGAGACATTCCTTCAAAGTACTGAAGTCCTACTCGCACTTGTCTGACCAAAAAAACTTCTTCCCTTTCCTCTGAAGGGAAGTGATGGGGTACACAATCTGAGAGAAGTCCTAAACAAATCTCCTGGTAGTAGTTTTCCAGTCCCATGAAGCTACGCATCTCAGTCACAGTAGTGGGTACTGAAAATCCATAATAGCACTATTCTTTGAAGGATCGACAATGATACCTTCCCCAATAATTATATGACCCAAATAATGCACCTCTTTCTAAAAGAATGCAAACTTCTCCAAGTTCTCATAAATCTGCTGCTCTTGGAGACACTGAAGAACCTGATGAAGGTGCCCCTCATGCTCCTCACGTGTACGTGAGTAAATAAAAATGTCATCAAGGAAGATGAGCATAAAGCGATATAAGAAGGTCCTAAATACCCCATTCATCAAACTCATAAAACCCTGCGGGGGCATTAATCAAGCCAAAGGGTACCACTGTGAACTCGTAGTGGCCATATCTCATATGAAAGGTGGTCTTATAAATGTCTACCTTCGAAATCCTCAGCTGATGATAGCATAACTTAAGGTCTATCTTGGAGAAAATTGTGGCTCCCTTCATCTCATCAAATAAATCATCAATGCGTGGAAGACGATAACAATTCTCGATCGTTACTTTATTCAGCACTAGTGGTAATCAATACACAACCACATGGATCCATCCTTATTTTTCACAAAAATCACCGGTTCACCCCAAGGGGATACACTGGGATGGATAAGGAAATTCTCCAAGAGGCCCTCTAACTACAACTTGAGCTCATAGAGCTCTAGGGTGGTCATCCGATAAGGTTCTCGTGAGATAGGCTCTCCTCCCGGAACTAGATCTATATAAAAATCAATCTCACGTGGGGGTGGTAACCCTCGGTAGCTCCCTAAGAAAGACATCTACAAACTCTCTCAAAATGGGTTGATCATCTAGCGATGGTCCACTAGACCCCTCCTCAGATCTATCACTTACTGTAACTGTATACATTTGATAACCCCATCGCACACACACCGCTTAAGATGCATAGCAGAAATGATACGAATAGAAATGGATCTCCTGACCCCTGATATCACTGACTCAACTCCCAAATCATTCTACATAAGATATAATCTTGTGGTAACAATCCATCCTGACCTTGTGTGTCGACAACCAATCCATACCCAAGATGACTCCATGTGAGCCCAAAGGAAGGATACGGAGATCTGAGATAGTGGTGAAAGGTCCCAAACCTACCACACACTCCTTAACTAAGGAGTCTACAGAGATCTTGGTTCTAGAATCCATCTCAACATCCCAACTATGACCCCCCCTGCCTAACTGCCACTAGCCTGCATCACTCTATTAAAGATGGTGCAATAAAAGAATCAGAAGAACCAGAATAAAAATGAATGGAGGTAGGAATACCACCAATGCTACCATGTGGTCTCAATAACTATACTATGATGCTCCACCTGACGGTTCTCGACTGCTACATACATCCTATGACTATGCCTCATATCACCAACAGCAGGCTCTGAGATTTGTGTCTTACCCTTATTATTAGGTTTTTATGGGAAGTCTCTCCAAAATTGTCCAGTAACACCACAATCAAAATAACCACTTGATCCTCTACCCTGTGTAGTAGGTCGAGCCGGTACTATAGAGGTTTGTAGCTATGGATCCTGATGATCCGACTATGCGGTCTGCTAAGGTCTCTGCTAGCAAGCTCGTATTGAGTGATATCTCTGGGTGCACCATGTGTCCTAATGGGACCCTAAGGAGGAGGCCCCATGATCCGACCTCTCTGTGCATCAAATCTCTATGGAGGTCTATAAGGTGGGCAGGACTGCTACTGTTGCTGTGGTCTAAAATATGAATGTGTTGAAACCTGTTCTGCCATCGAGAGAGAGAGGTAATGACCCCCTTAATCTGTTGTCCTACATCTATTTGTATGCGGCTTTGGACTTTAGTCTCTAGCCTGCTAGGTCTTTCTCTAAGTCTCCTCTGCTATATATGCCTTCTTGATGGCCTCTAGCTAATGTCTATGTGAAAAATGGATTCTGCACTGCACCTCCAATGTCTAGGTTTAGGCCCCGGATGAACCTGTGGATTTGCACGTGCTCATCATGTATATAATCAACATACTGGAGTAGATCCATAAATCTACTCTCATACTCAGCCACTGTAAGAGATGTTTTTCGGAGGTCATGGAACTGATCTATCCACCGCTGGATGAACCCTCTATGACAAATATCTATTTCGGAATTACTCCTCAAATATCTCCCAGGTAGCTGTCTCAAAATCAACATGGAGCTTCTTGCTCCTCTATCCTCCACTAGACAACAACTTCATCCTTCAGTAGATGGATCGCAACACGAGCTTTCATGTTGCTAGAATAAGGACAGAGCTTGAAGCATCGCACTCAAGCTCACCAACCAGGCCTCTGCCTGAAATCCACCTATGTCACCATAATAATGTGATGGTGGAAGCTTCAGGATCTCCTTGATGTGATTTGTAGCTGTGGTCTGATGGCCTCTGGGTCTCTCTGTATGCTCATCCCTGAGCCTAAGGATCTCGAGACCTCTCTCTATGTCCTAAAACTTGGTCACCCATTGTCCCCTCTATGGTGACTCTACTCTGGCTGACTCTGCATGGGAATTTTCTCCTCCATGTTCCTCGCTAGGTCTAGGAGATACATGACCCTCAATGGATGTAACTCTATCATGTCTGGCTGCATGTCCTCCTACTGATCCTACCCATGTAGAGAAACATTAACATCATTAAGAGTCTGCAAAATCTGGGGTAGTATGGCTACTACACCATGATCTGGTGGTGGTAAGTCTAGGTCTATGTGAAAATAACCCTCATCCCGTCTGTGCCTCCTGCATAGACAAAGGTGAGATTTTGTCCATCTTTCTAAGTTTTATTCAGTTTCCATGTTTAGTAAAATATGTAATTTCTAAACTAAGTTGTTTTCTAGATTTACAAGTGTGGTAGGTTTAAGGTCCATGGCTCAAGTTTTCTAGTGCTGCCCAATGGCCTAAGCCTTTGAACCACTACTCTGATACCAAGTGTAACGTCCCGCTAAAAACAACCCACTTGACACCCAAGAACAACCTAGGATTAGTTAGGAAAATTATGGAATACTTTTTTTTTGTTTAAAAGAGTCTTTAACTAGGTTACAAGATAACAACTATCACTAACAAGTTCCAGATCAATTATAATCCATAAGAGAATACTTTTCTTTCCACTCATAATTATTAGAGGTCATAAGGATCATACATTTTAGGATTAGAAGGTTCAATAAGGTTCAGAGGGTAATTCCTCACCTTACCCACTCTCTAACAGGCTCAAAGTTTCAACTTGATTTTTCTCAAAATTAACTCATTACAAAAAAATTCCTAAATCATTCCCATTGGATAGGAAATTTCTTCACCTTTACTAGTGATATAAAGAAGTCCTCCTAACTCCTCTTATTTTCCAAGTTATGGGTTGGCTGGCCTTGGGGTGAAAATTTTCCCCAAGTGTGGGCCTGTGAGGCCTAGGGAAGAAAATTTTCTCTAAGTGTGGGTCTGCGGAGTGCATGCAGGGGACTTTTGAAAATTTTCCCATTCGTGGGGAAAAGAACCAACTTTACACCCATTCTGCGCCTAAGAGTCTGCCAAGGGACACGTGGCACCTTCTAAGCCAACACGGGTAAAACAGAGAGGTGCAAGAACATTTTTGAAAAATTCCCGCGCTCAGGTGAAAATTCTACTTTTGTACCCGTGCACCCCTGCGAGTCCTCAAGGGACACGTGGCATCTCCTAAGGCAAACACGGGGAAAGTGGCGGTGCGGTTGCGAAAAAAAAAAATTCACACCTTGAAAGGAAATTAGGGATAAATTCACCCACACCTCCGCCGACGCCTCGTGATGCCACGTGGCATCCTCTGATTGGTTGCAGGTCAGCTGGCAAAGAAAATTTTGAAAATTTTCCCAAAAAAATTTCGTGAAGCGCTAAGTTGAAAAAGAGATCTGCTCTCTCCGTTGACACCATCATGGTGTTCCACCTGGCAACCTCTGATTGGTTATGGGCTGGCGGGGCAGCTAGGAAAATTTGGAAAAGTTTCCCAAAATTTTCTGAGAGCGCTAAGTTTAAAAAGAGATCTAGCCCTCCGCTGACACCTCATTGTGCCACGTGGTAGAATTTGATTGGTGGGAGGGCCCACGGGCCCGTGGGGAAAATTTAGAAATTTTATTTAAAATTTTCCCAAGCTATAAGGGATAAATTCAGGCCCACGGGCTTGCTAATGTAATTTCTCCCAAACTTTGTTTTGACGCCAAGTGAAGAAAAACTTCAGAAATCCATAACTTTTGATAGAGAGATCGGCTTTGGGAAAATGAGGACTTTCTGGAAATATCTCGACATGTCCTCTTTACTCTAGGGATCATCTAATTTTTTATTTTGATAAAGGTTAAGGGGTCAAATTTAAAGGAAACATGATCTATAGGCTTTTACAGTACAAACTGGTAAATTTAAACTCATAAGATCTGTTCAATTTGATCTTCTTCCTCTCTAAACATGTCAAAAATGGACATGGAGAATTGTTCTTAGATGGTTTTAAGAAGGATTTCAAGATTCAATTTGTCTGATTGATTTGTAATTTGAAAATTTATATTCCTTGACAGAAAAATGAATGTAAGAGGGTTGAGCCTGATTTTGCAAGGTTTTGAAGGATTTATCTTTAAGTTGTATAGTCCAATTGAATTAACTTAGGACACACTACTTCAATTTACTCATTCAAACTATTATTTCATTTTTGTAGGTTTGAATTGTGCATTTTAGGTAAAGTATTTACCAGTTGCGAAACATACATAGCAGAGATCAAGTTTGAAAGGGTCTAATTGCATCATTTTTCATCATCCAAGTCTTAGGAATGTCCTTCACTAATTCCAATCTAATACATTTTTATTTTATTCAATTCCAACAATTCAAAAATAAAAGAACAAAATACAATTCTAATTTCCAACTTTACACATTTCAAAAGACAGAGTTCTACGTTTTCCTTCATACACATTTACTTCTTTCAAACAGAGATTTCAATTCACATTTATATGTTCAATCTTAAAACAAACAATGCAAATTGAGAAATTTAATGTAAAGTCCTTTATTGATTCCAAAATACAACTTTACAACCTTTCTTTCATGTCTTCAAATTCATCACACAGAATACAATTATTTCACATTCTTTCAAAGGCTGAAAACAGATTTTATTTATTTTACATTTCACTTTACAAATTTCATAAACAATACCACATCTTTCTATTACAAAACATTTACAAGTTCCTCCACTGTAAGTGGGAAAGGTTACAATAAACTTTATCTCAGCAAGGGACTATCAAACTGTCTGTATCACAGGTCCAGAGACAACAACCTGTAGACTTCTCATTCATCCCACATTGTGATTCACAACAAGAAGTAGGGGAAAGGAAACGCTCTCCACCCAACAAATACATCCAATGAAAAGGAGAAGCCATCATTCTTCATTGGTCCCCTGAGCCCCAACCACAATGCAATGAAAGATGTGATCCAACTCATGGCAGCAATAGGCTTCCAGAAACACACAAGCAGCACTTTCATCATATAAACACAGTCCTAAAACAGAATGTAGTTTACAACTACATTAACAGTATGAAAAAAAACACTAAGGATTTATCAAGCAAGCCAAAGGAGCAAGAAACTATGGGGAATTATTCTTATGCCTCCCAAAAGGGTAAATGGGTATCACCAATTTAATTACAAACTGCCAAAATATAGTATATCACAGCCCTGACATTCCTTATGCCTCCCCAAAGTACCCCTTATTCCTCACATTTCTCTTATGCCTCCCCAACCTATTATGGCACCCCATAATGAGTAAAGAAATGCAACCTATTTCTTTGTAAGGTGGAACCCAAATCCCAACTCCCTCCACACTTATACCTCCCTAAAACACACTTGTGCCTCCCACAAATTAAACCCCATAGTCTTCTCCTACACCATTCCTAGGCCATCTACCCAACAAACCACAAACATATGCCAAACATTCATACATTAACATTTACATTCATACAAGAAGAGACATTTCAAGAGCCAAGCTCCTACCTCTCCATGATGGAGTTGTTCCAAGTTCCAAAACAACAAGTTTTATCCCAATGCAAGAAATCTAAAATATCCACCAAGCAACAAGCATGCAACAATCTTCCAAAAACTCCTTCAAAAGCAAGAGCTCCCAAAACAACAAAAGGAATTCACCCAAGAATGAAGTCTCCAAAATCAAGCAACCCAAAACAAGGCAAGGAATTCAAATTTTTTAGAAGAGGGAAGAGAAGAGGATGAGGTGGATCCATGTAGGATGCCACATCACACATCCTCAACCCAAACACAAAAGTCAACTTCATTCTCCAATGCATAATAAATAGGTGGGTGAATAATATGACAGTTTACTTACATACTCAAATCCAACCCACACCCCAAAGGACTGAAATTAAATCATGTAAGAAAAGTGCAATTAAAACCTACAATTTGCCTTCTCAAAAATCATTATAAAAGTCTAATTTCAACTCTCCAACCATAGGTATGGTTGGTAAATAAATTTAAGTAGGTATGGGACAAGTTTAACTTGTCCCACAAGCCTCCAAAATCAGCCTCCAAGGACAATTTCGAATTTCCAAGAAGGTGGAGTGTTTCACACTCAAAAGTTAACTTACACATCTCTTACAACACTTACAATACTTTAATTCAAGGCCAACAACTCTATTAATTACTTTCTTATGACATCTTTTAATTAATTAATATTAACAACATGCTTACCCACAATATTAATACAACATTTAATAAATAAAGAAAGGGGCAAATGCATCACAAAATAAACACATGCAAGTCATTAAAAAAAGGGTCAAATAAATAAATACACATAACCCCCTTGGTCACATTTAAAGGTGGTTCCCCCCATGGGTACCCCTAACAAAACAACCACACACAAACAAAACAAGTTGACCATGGTGACCTTGTTGAATTCATCTAGAATTCCAATGTCGGTTGGTCTCCAATCCCTCGATGTTTGTTGTGATATTTTAACCTGCAAAACACAAATACCTCCTTCGGCCTCGTGGCCATATCAGAACATCCAAAATAATATAAATATAATTCTTGAAATCATCTAGATATATGAATCACAACAACATCAAAGCAATCTAACAATATCATTTATAGTTTTATCAGCAACTATATCATCATCCAATAATTTCCATTTCTAGGTCTACTCACAATATCCAAATATCACATGTCTGAACAACATCCATAACATAACCATGTCAAACATTATATCAACATCAATATCCAAAATGCCTCTAATAATCATCATGCATCATAACTGAATCAAGTCAACAATAATCCATGATCTAACATCTATCATCATACTATAATAAGGTCCATAATCAATTCCATAATATAATCAGCAGTATCATGATTAGTGTAAAAATGGTGTTAAAGGGAAGTGGGGCACTACAAAATTGGTGAGGGATAAAAAGAATTAAACCTATCCTAGACTTCTTGAGATTTTGGAAATAGCATCTGGATCCTTAAGTACATACTCCTTAGATATACCAATGGACCTTCTCAATAACCACTGTGACCATGTTGATTACCATAGTTCAACCAATGTGATATATTGTCTTATAGATCATCTGTTAAGTCTAAAAATTTTCAACTCTTCCCATTGATTTTGGAGTTAAATGCCAATATAAAGCATATCCTTCATGTGGGTCGTGGTAAGCAAGATATTTTGAATCAAAAGGTCTTCAATTTTTTGAATCAAATGTCATATAATAGGTGTAGAACTTTCATGTTATTTAAAATTTACCTTGGCCAACACTATTGTATACTTTTCTGTAAAATTAAAACTTTAAGGACAACCCTTGAATTACTAAGGCACTTACTCTACACATTCAAATGGATGCTTCGAATATTCTTGATATAGTGGTATTATGTGGGTTAATAGATACACTTAAAATAAAGTTTGTGTTCAAAAGAAACAAGCTAGCTAGGAGTCAAAGTACATCTAGTAAGGGTTTCACTAAGTAACTTCTGAATTAGTAATCACTGTTTTATTTTTATTCAGAATCATGGTGGAACAATAATCCAAATTTCATCTATTATAGAGGGACGCTTGCTAAATTAGTAATTCTTTTCTTTTAGAGGGATTCTAAAATAAGCAAATTATTAAATCAGAGGTCTACCATATATTTTATTTTATTAGAATAATTATTTCCAATAAAACATTACAACATTATATCGCAACTGGATAGTGATCTTCAGTTTTCCTTGATAAACAAAAAACATACATCTTTACTCCATGATGAATCAGCAACATCCCAATGAAAAATAGATATGTTACAATGACCCCTTTTTTTATTGATAATTTATAGTTGAGCCCCTAGAAATATATTGACCACTCCCTTATTGAAGGACAAATAAATCACAAGCTTTGGAGACTCGTTACAAAGTTAAACCCTTCTATAACTCCAGGCAACCACAGATGTAACATAACCATTGTGTACCTTATTATGTGACGCAGTAACTTTAAAAAAAAGATCAAATTTGAATGATCATCTCGTCTACGGCATTGGAATGAATACCCAGGAGTCTTGTTACGTCATTTTGTAAGTTGTACAAACTGTGCTAAAAGCGAATATAATGGGATTCAATTTTATCTCTCACCAGCTTGGACCTCTGTGTGACAAGATGTTTATTCGTCACTTCTGCAAACCTCTACGGGAATTTTTACTAGACAATTTCCTGGAACCTTCAATTCAAGAAAGGATCGCGTGATTTTTTTGTTTTTATTGGCTCATACGTTTTTGAATGCCTCTGGGGGTCGGCAACTGTCTTGGTCAAGCTGGATCTGAGATTCATGAAGAATGAAGCGTAAGAATGAACATGCAAACGTGTACATCGTTTGAGAACGTACTTTCAAAGTGACTCTGTCTCGCATTGAATCTGACCTCGATCTCTAAATATATACCGTCTGAACTTGTAGAAACTCAGAACTTATGCCACTGTTCATCTATCAATCGTTAGTTTTGGACATGGTTTCTCTGAAGATCCTCAAGCTTTACACGTTACAGATGGATTTACAACAAGTGATTCGGATTATGACGACTTAGCTTGACGTAAATTATTTGCCATTCAGAAACCCATTCACGCTGGAATGCACTGCGAAGTAACGTTCCGTTGAAATCTTGATATAGAAGATGGAAATGTAGAACTTTAACTGTGGTGTGTCTACTCATCGGAAGATAACGTTTGCACATTGGTTTCTTATTCTTGGAGTCTAAATTGAATGTTTCTAAAATACATTCGAGGAAAACGTTCAATAATAATAGTTGTAGTACCCCTGTCATATTGCCAAATTACCGTGGATCAATAGTTTGACACATGTAGGTAACTGTTATGGAACTCTATAGTGAGAAACATATGTGAAATGGAACTTATGACATAATCGAGTAAGTTTATATCTCCTTAATTACTCTATTTAATCTGCACTTGTTTACAAGTAAGGGGCGTTTATGTTGTCCAAATCACCCAGGGATATGATGCTTCTACAGACCTTGTGTTAAGGTGTAGAAATTACCTAATTATTATTCCATATATAAATTGGATACATAGTGACCTTTATTATGTTAGACCATGATGGACTCCATGCAATTGAGTTACCAAATAGATTTCATGCTCACATTTTTTTACAGGATGTAAGATAGATGGTGAAAAAGTGCGTGTGTAATTCATTAGTTATTATTGTAACTTTCAGATAGGCCATTACCTAAAAATGAAAAATACCTCATGTAATGTATTACCTCTGTTATTGAAATTTATATGTTGCCGTAGCAATAATATGCATGCAATGCTATCTTCTTCTGCATGCCTTGAGAAATAAACACTTAGGCATGGGTCCCTTTTTTATCTTAAAGTTGCATATGCATTAAGTTGGATATGTTAAATGAATCGTGCAATGTTGTATGGGATTGAAGCTTGAATTCCAATGTGCTATACGTCAATCCATTAATCGAAAGTGCATGGGTTGTATACCTGTGAAAATGCAATAGTGAAATCGATAGCGAATTAGTCAATCCCTAGTACAGCCTTTTTTATAACTAACCCTCTAGTGTTATTCTTTTAGCACCAGGAAACTGAAAACCTTAGAAGGAACTTACACATGTTTGCTCAGTGCCACTATTTGATGCGATGGTGACCAAATACGAATCATAGTCGAGTTAGTATCGTGGCCAAGTAGATTTAGCAGCATCATGACAACACCATCAGTTAAGAATGGGTTGATCATATAGTTTGTGTATGTAAGTAATTGGGCAGTCTATCAGTGACCTATCAAGAGGCCGTAGCAAGACAGGATGTATGTATCTTCATTTTCATATTTAAATGTTGGGTAAGAGATATTACCAAGGCTACTCTTGACAATACCCTATTAGCAGATGGGACTTATTTAAACTTAACTAATGTTTAATCTAGGTTGTACCCTCCCTCTCATTCTAGCCTCATTAAGATTGTAAAGCTATATCGTATTAATAGATATTTAATGTTGCACACCTAGAAACTGATTATAGTACTATAGGTAAGAAGTTTATTCTTCTGCGTTCGATCTCTTTAACTCTAAGAGCCATTGTTCACTGTGAACAACTATGTATGTGTACACCTCACAAATGCATTTTCCAGTAAGTAGAGCTAATTTTCCTCCTCCTCATGGTTTATCTTAGTCAACTACCAAGTTAGAGTCTAGCATTTAATCTTCATCATCAAATGAAAGAAAGTAGGAAGTGATAACCCCACACTCAATGAAATTTGACATAATTTCAATAACGCAATTAAATAAATTATCGTGAAAAGTAAAACATATGATTAGTTGTAGAAAAATATGCAGTCTTAAACAAAAAACAACATAAAAGAAATAATATATACTTACATAAAAACAAATTAAACAAAGAAATCAACACTGTTGTGCCTAATCTATTAATTCCTTCAATTCTTTCAAAGCTTTGGCTCATTACATTCAAGCTGTGTGTGAAACACTCTTTCACACAAATCAATAACAATTGTTGCTAATTAAATAACCTCCTACAACTCTAAAATTGTTGCTTTAAAACAACCGCATGTTATGCATGCATAACACAAACTGCTTTTGTTTTATTTGATTTAAATCTATTTCCTAAAAATATGACTCCAACTAAAGCTAAAATTGATAAACTAAAGCTAAAATTATCTTTCCTACAAAGCTACGAATACCATTTCTTGATGTGGAAATGTTGAATGGATTCAACAAGTTATTGAAATATATTAACTATGATAGGGAAATAAGATATCATGATCGAAAAATGTTTATGGAAATGGGTATCTTGAATCTTAATCTCCCTTAGGTCCTAAGATTTCTTTCTCGCCAACACGTCAAACTCACTTGTGTAGAACGGATAAAATTATACTTACACAATAATCTTCTTGGAATTTTAATCGTAACTAATATGTAATCATGGTAATGTGTTTTGGGTTTATCAATCGTTGGGTCCCTTTCTTTTTGTTGGGTCATTGCTAGCATTTTTTAATTGGGGAAAGTGTGGCATTGACATTTATATGGTGTTGGCATGTGTCTATGTGAGTCAATGAATTTTAGAAGTGTCATTTGCGTTGTTGAGTTTATCTTCTTAGATCCTTGTGGTGTTGTGTAGTGATCAATGTAAGAAAAAAAAAATTATCCTTGTATTATTACCGTTGTATTTATGTGTGTAATTTGTCGGCATTACAAAAATCATAGCTAGGTATACTCTTTCTGTCATTAATACTTCTAGCACTTTCACTGTGTATGTAACCTATGAGTTTTAACTCATTTGATGTTGAATACGAAATTCCTTGATTCTTAGTTCTACATATATACCTCAAAATATTTTTTCCAGCTTGCCAATGTGAATATTTTGGAAAGTACATGAACCTTGAGATGAGGCTCACACCATACATAATATCCGGCCTTGTGGCCATCAAATACATGAGACTTCAAACTAGTCTTTTGAACAATGATGGATCTATAAATGATTTGTTATCCTCTTTGATTAACTTCAAACCTATTGCAATAGGTGTTGACGCTAACTTGAAAGTCAACATGTTCAATATCTTTAAAACAACATTATCATACCTTTCTTTTGAAATAAAAATCTCTAGCTTCTTATTTTTGAACTTCTATGCGCAAAAAATAGTGCACGAGGTCTAGATCTATCATCCCAAATTATTTCTTCATAGCTGATTTGAATGAATTTGTAGATCAATTTCTAGTGATGATTAAATCATCCACATATAAATAAACAATAAAAATTTTACCTGTCTGATTGGTCTTTATATATAGGGTAGGCTCACTGTTGCTCCTACTGAAACCATTCTATATCAAATAAGAATCAATCATGTTGTACCAAGTTCTAAGTGCTTGCTTGAGACTATAGAGTGATTTTTTCAACCTGTATACCTTTCCTTCATGACCTTCAATCTCATAAACTTCTAGCTCATTCACATTTACTTATTCTATAAGAAAACCATTCAAGAATACTAATTTTACATCCATATGATAAATAGGCCATTTATTTTGAGTTGCAATTGCTAAAACCATTCTTACTGTGTCCAAACATGCTATAGGTGCAAATGCCTCATTGTAATCTACTCCATATTGCTATGAAAAACCTCTAACAACCAACCTTTCTTTCTATTTCTATACTTTATCGTCAACAGTAGATTTTTTATTGTAGACCCACTTCACTCCTATCATGTCCTTTCTTTTTGGAAGATCTACCAATTCCCATGTTTGATTATTCTTTATGGCATATATCGCATCATCCATGTCTTGAACCAAAATTTCATTGTAAACAACCTCTTGAAAGTATATTGGATCTACAACTTAAGACAACAATGTAAAAACTGAAAAATCATGAGTTATATCAACATTATAAATATCACTAAGACTCCTTGTTTTCCGCTGCAAAGAGTTATCTGATGATGGTCTATTTTTTACTGAAGGAGTATGTTCTAGTGTTCTTTGTGGTGTTTGTTGCATGGTTGAAGATGACTGAAATCTTGGAGATCTCCTAGATGTAGATGGAGGTGTACCTTGTGCCACAACTTGTGGTGCTTGTCCAAGGTTCAAAGATGATACAATACCTTGTTGCTCCATGATTTCATTTGTCATATCATCATGAGGAATAGTTGTTGCTACACTTACTACTTTATCAATACTTATATCCCATGCCTAATTTTCAACAAATTGTACATCTCTGCTGATTATGAACTTTCTAGTAAATGGATTAAACAACTTGTAATCTTTTGTATTCCCATAATATCTAACAAATATGTACTTTTCTCTTATGTTTTATAACTTATTCCATAGCTCATCAGGCACTTCATCTACATATGCCACACAACAATAAAATTCTAAAATGAGAAACATTATGTTTCCTCTTAGTCCAAGCTTGTTGAGGAACCATGTTTCGAACAATTTTCAGTGGACATTTATTTATGATGTAAACAACAGTTGCTACTACTTTTTCCCAATAATCATTTGAAAGTTTTTTTTCCTTCATCATACTTCTCACCATCTCCATAATGGTTCTATTCTTTTTCACTGCCACACCATTCTGCTATGGTGTATACATGGAAGTAAATTGCTTGTGTATACCATGATATTTTCAAAAATTTATAAAAGCATTAGAAACATACTCACCTCCTTTGCCTATCCTCAAAAATTTGATGTAGTATCCACTTTGTTTTTTTCACTAAAGCCTTAAACTGCTGAAATATATAAAAATCATCTGAATTTTGTCTCCAAAAGTACACCCATATATTTCTTGTATAGTCATCAATGAATGTCATAAAGTATGAGGAACCTCCAATAGAAGTTGTTTGCATCGGTCCACATAAATATGAGTGAACAATTTCAAGTGGTGTACTTGTTCTTTTTGTTTTTCCAACTGGGAAGGACTCTCCGTGTTGCTTCCCCAAAATACAACCTTCACAAACTCTATCTAGTTTCTGAATCAAAGGAAAAAAAATCACCATATTTTATCTTTGTAATAAATTCAAACCACCAAATTTTAAATGAAAAAACTTGAGATGCCATAGCCACAATTCATCTTTTTCAACTGACTGAAAATTTGATTCAATCTCTTAAGCTCCTGACCGATCTGTAGTATGAGCTTTGGATGTGGCCGGTATAATCTTGAAAGGAAACATTTTGTTGTTTTTCATCTTTAATTTAGCAATCACTTGGGTATTTGGAGCTTTATCCATGATCACACATTCATTGTCTTCACTGTAAACTTTTTATCCCTTTTGTACCGATTGACCAATGCTCATAAGATTGTGCTTCAAACCTGTAACATAATAAACATCATGTATAGTCTTTTCCTCCCCATTTTTTGTTAGAAGGTTGATAGTTCATTTTCCTTTTATAGTCACTATATTATTATTATTGATAAGGTTAATGTATGACTTTACTGACTCATCCAAATTAGAAATAAATTTAAGTTACCAAACATGTGATTATTATAACTAGAATCCAAGTACCATACATCACTACGACACTCTTGGGATAGATTACACTCAATAGGTGATGCTTTAGAAATATTTTTGCATGCAATAAAGATGGATCTTGGAGTAGAACTTCCAACCTAGTTTTGATTTTTCTTTTTCCGACCATACTACTTTATCCTACATTCAAAAGCATACTGCCCGTATCTCTTGCAATAGTGACACTGCACATGAAATTTATCCTATCTCTAATTTGAAAAATGATTATGATTGTGGTCTTGACTATGTCCTCTTCCACTTGATTTTTATGGATTGTTATTACGTCTGTTATCCCAATTTTTCCCTGTGAAAAAATTGACCAAACCCAACCTTGCATAGGAAGAAATCTAAAGGTCAGTTCCCTTGTATGAGCCCACATTTCGAGTCAAATGGAGAAACCAGGGGATCAAAGTATTCAAGCTTCACAAACGATTTAGAGTGGGCCCAAATTGGATAAGTGTGGAAGAGACGACAGAGGCTACCAAGTGTCTCAACAATGCACCTTCAAGGGTCAAAGCCAAGGGCAGTTCCCCAAACAAGCACGAAGCTTCCACATGTCCCAGGCCTGAAAATGGAATGAGTCAGCTATTGAAAAGTGCAAACAAGTAGAAAGAACCATGTGTCATCTCAGCGCAATTTCAAAAGTAAGAGACCAAGGTGGAGACTCAAACTAGTGCCAGCTCTCCACATGGCTAGATTCCAACATAAGTCAAATGGTAATGGACTCAAATCCGCTAAGTATAAAGAACCAGTGGAATTTTCCACGTGTCTCAACAACCCAAATTCAAAAGGGAATCAAAAGGGCCAGTCTCAAATGAGTTTGGAGCTTCCATGTGTCCAAAAGTTAGAAAGGGGACAGAGCTAGCCGTTTAAATTGACTAAGTACAGGAGGGTTAGTTGAAGGAACCACGTGTCTTCCCATCGCAACTCAAAAGGTTAAAACTTAATGGGTAGACTCAAATGTGTGCTAATCCTACAAGTGTCCCAAGTAAGACATATGGCCCTACTAAACAAAAAGGACTTAGCCAAAATAGAAAGGAACTAAGAAAAGCCATTAAGACGTCCAAGTGTCTCTTCGGTGCAACATAAAAAACAAAACAAAAAAGTGGTCCCCAATCGCATGTCAGCTATACATGTGGCCATGTTTCTAGTCAAGGTAGGTCGCCGGAGGTAGTTTGAACATTTTGGCCCGAGAAGGTGTAAAGTGTAAAAATAAGCCATACCTCCACCAACACCTAGAGGAGCCACGTGTCAGGCCTAAATTACATATAGGAAGGTGGGCCTTGGATTGATTTTTTTTTCAGATCTGGGCCTGCGGACATAGGGAGGATTTTTCTCCCAAAAGGAAAATGTGGACCAGTGGGACCGAAGATGTTTTTTGGAAAAAGTGAATTGCAGGGCTATGGGGTGTTTTTTACATTTTTGTATTTTTGTGCAAAAGTCACAAAGTGAATTTCTTGTCGATGGACCCGTTTTTCTAAATTAATTTTCACCATTATTATATGGATTCAACTCAAACATTAAAATGGACATATATTTCAATCCAGTGCTCGAAATTCAACAAATTTGGCACCATTAGAAAGGTCTTGACCTCGTCTATGTCATGGAAACCTAATATTTTAATTTCAACAAGGTTAGGTGGGTAAGGATTGGGAAAATGTATTCATGTCATTAATATGTGATCCTATTGCCTCAATTACTAGATCGGATTTGATTTGATATATTTTTCTTCCTTCTTTGATAGGCCAAGCGGACATAGATTCGTGGACTCGATAGATTGTGGGAGGATTTGTAGAAACATTGATGGCTAGTAGCTAAGCTACAAATCAGGTTTCCCACCTCTGTTTTTTTTCTCTCTTTGTTGCATCTATAAAGAAAGCAGCTTGGCATATTATAAAGGGTTGGACATTTTTATTTTACACCCTCCCTTCTTCCCTTCTCTGCAAGTGAATTTTTTGAGCTTTCAAAACCTCCCATTCAAGTTGTAATACAAATTTTTGCCTCTTGGCTACTGTAATGTTCTATATAAACTTTGGAGCAATAATATAAGTCTGTGGATGATTTTAAACCCTCTTATGTGTTCATTTTTTTCTTTTGATCTCTCATTGTACTTTGGATATATGTGCATTGTGGTTGTATTACATTTCTATGGTCTGTGTTAAATTGCAAAAAGGGTGTTTAAAATTCCTTTGGTGCATCACCTTATTAGCTTAGGTTTATTTTCTTGCATCTTCTCAACCCTGTCTCCTTGGTAAGATAGAGTAGGTTTAGATTAAATCCTCTACAATTTATTTGTGTGCACCTATACAAAGGATTAGGAACTGACCTTCATCTAGAGAGCTCTCTCAATTTCAATGTCCCACACTTTGAGAGATGCTCCATGCTATGCTATCATGCTAAGAGTCTCAACCTATCGAGTTGCAAACATTCAGGGGTGATGTGATTTTACACTAATAATTTTGGCACACGTGTTGGGACCAAGAAGTCTCCATTTTATTGCAGTAAGATTGATGTACACTAGTTGCAAGTTTTCAGATTTTAAGAAGATTTGAATTTGCACATCTGGAAACTCCAAAAGAGGTAGAGTCTACTATTTTCAGTAACCCAGGCTTGGTAGATTCATGAGAAGGATTCAAACCAGATCAAGAACTAGAGAAGAAGGTGTTTTTGTCTATCTACACTTCTCCCTAGACAGAGGGAGAAGAGGGAGAAGAGCTCAAAGGTATCCTTCTCCACCAAACAAAACCTTGTCAACACCTCCTCCTAATAGGCCCTTCATCCAACCAATCAACAAGTGTTATTAGGCCAATCATAATGGCACATCCACCACCTAACCCCTATGTCAACTTCACTGGCAGCATCCCACTCACTCTCAATGCACAAAACCCAGTCCCAGTTGTAGCATTAAAGAGAATTCCATATTTCATTTGAGAGAACCAGACCACTCCTTGTGCCCACATTCAAGACATTGTAAATGTCTGTACAATTTATGAAATCACTGAGATGGAAATTACAGTGAAATTGTTAGCCTCTTCATTCAAGGGGAAAGTGTTGCAATGGTTCAGGATTCCAAGGGAAGGATCTATTGAGAACTGGGACCATCTGTGCAGAGCTCTTCACAACCAATTTGGAGAGAAGGGAGATAATCTATCCTTGTTGGAAAATTTGACAACCATCAAGAGGGATCCTAATGAGTAGTTGACAGATTTCATCGTCATCTTTTAAAGGACGTGGGATAGGATTCCATTAGCCGTGAGACCCATAAATGAATGTGCTCCCCTATACTTTCTTAGAGCTTTAAATTCTAGTATTTCGTTAATTATTCAATCAATGGGAGGTGTAACCTTACTTGCAGCCTTTAACATTTCCATTAGAGCTGAAAATTGTTTAATTCAAGATGGTAAACTTGCACTTAGGCCACCTATGGCTCTCTATCTAGAACTAGGAGCTATAACCACTAGTCAAACACCCACATTATTTTTCATACCTACTCTAAGGAATTAGATATTAGTTAAAGCTTCCACCTCATCCTCTCGCACTTCAAAAGAGCTACAAGAGGTTATAAAACAACTACAGAACCTAGGGAATGAGCTAGTGACTATAAAAATGCAACAAGATCAGAGTTCTAGGCTGTATCAACCTCAAAATCAATATCAGGCTAGACCCCCATATCAAAAAAATAGACAACTAGCTCAGGATGCAAATCAAAACCATAATCAAGGACAACCTCAAGGTGTTAGACCTTTCTAACCATATGATCCAAACACAACTTCAACATCAAGGGTCTTCGTTCCAACACAAAACAACATGGCTCAAGAATATGACTGGTGTTTCACATGCGGTCAGCCCCCTAACCAATCAATGTGTTTCAATGGTGCAATAAACTAGGCCTTGATGGTACAAACCATTAGTGTGTCCCAAGAGCCCAGTCAAGAGAAAAATCAGTAGAATGAAACCCAGATAGGGGAACTTCCAAGTGAGACCATTTTTGTCAATTGACAGGATGAAGATTTTTGTGGTATGAATCAAGCATTTCCTCATAGTGTGGTAGCAAATACACGGTCCAAAAAGAGGAATATTGGAGAGGGGTAATCCTCCAATTCAAATGGTCCATAGTCCTCTATTACCCTGTAAAGTGCAATTTCCAATGTGTAGAGCTAGCCCAAGCCACCTTCCAGACCCACTCAGGCATCGGTTGTAACAACCCATGTGCAAGAGAAAAATGTACCAGAAAAGGGGTAGAAAAAGGATAGCTCATCCCCATTTAGCATCATTGAAAAGATGAAGAAAAGTATGTTAACATCTCAATGTGGGAGTTGTTGGCTATCCCAGGATAGAGAGACCTATTGCAGGCTGCTATGGCTAATTGGTCAACCTTAAATCAGCCCCCCAACCAACAAGAGAAAGTACTTACCAATGTGGCTCAACCCAAGGGAAACCATGGAAGACAACAAGGTAAGAATCAAAAGCCCCCTTCATTCTATGTTTCATTGATCATTGGGGAAAAACTGGTACATAATTACATGATTGATTCAGGAGTGAGTAGCTCAGTCATGCCGAAGCAAATAGCCTATCAGTTGGGTCTTTAATATGAATTCATCTCTAAAGGCATAGTGTAATTGGATGGGATAACGGTAACAACGGTTGGAGTCATCAATGATTTGACCCTCACATTGCATGCTTTCCCCAATGTGACCATTTTGTAAAATGTATCGGTCATAGACTTGCCACCACAATTTGCATTGTGTTTGTCAAGAGACTTCACCACAAAAATTGGAGGCTATTTGTTTGCTAATTGGTCGCACATGCTTTTTATAACAAGGTATGGAGCTAAGGCTACGATCAAATCTGATCCCATTGCATATTTCCATATTGAACCTCATGTACCAAGTCCCATCAATGTGAATTGTTCAACCTTCGATCATGAAAACCTCCCAAGCACTTATGAGGAAGATACCAAGGTTGGGTGTATTCAAGACTTAACCCTCAACGATTGGGTGAACAAGAGGCATGCTTTTGAACCTTACAAGGAAATGGAGGAATATGAGCTAGGAGTCTACTATTTATGTGAGGAGAATCATCCTCTCTTTGATATCACTAAACCAGACCGCAAGGATGATAATAGGGTAAGGAAGTTATTCTTTAATGGCTCAAAAAATAGACAAGGATTCGAAGGATGAGCTATGCTTGCTTCACCTCAAGGTATGAAATATTAGTCATCCTTCCATTTCTAATTTTCTTGCTCAAACAACACAGCAGAATATGAGGCCTTGATCCATGTATTGCATTAGGCAAGAAAAAGAAGGATTAAAAACTTGCAATTGTTTAGAGATAGTGAGTTAGTTACGAATCAAGCCTAAGGAAAAAATGCTGCCAAGAATGATCTGTTAAATAACTACAAGAATTGGGTATGGGATCTTATTGATGATTTCAAAGCATTTGGCATCAATTCCATCCCAAGAAAGAAGAATGAAGCAGTGGACAAATTGGTGGAAATTGGAGTGACATTTGATGTAGTAGAGAGTATTAAAAGTGATAAGTCTCAGCCCCATATCAAAGTGGTTGAAAGACCAGCTATCCCAGATAACAACACAAGCTGGCAAGTCTTATAGAATGATCGAGAAATAGTCAATTTTATACAAGAGGAAGCTAAGTTCTCTACCAAAAACCAAGACAGGTTTGAACAAAGTTATGGTGACCAAGTGGTGCAGCTGAGAACCAAAAAATTTCTGAAGGGCCTTGTAACTTTGGATTAAATATTCAACCCAAATTATCATTTCCAGAAAAATAAAGCTAATATTAAGGTAAAGGGTGAAGATTCAGAGCCCATTTCCATATATGAAGGAAAAACATTGTGAATTGGAAAGGTAAGTACTCAACAAGAAAAATATTAATTCATTCAAATTTGTCAGGAATTTCAAGATGTCTTGTCTTGGACTTACAAGAATTTAAGAGGTTTCAACCTAAGGTTAGTACAACACATGATCGAGTTGGACCCAGGATCTAAGCCTTTTAAACAAAAGTAAAGAACAGTAAATCCTCACATTGAACCTCTCATGAGAAAAGAGTTGAACAAGCTAATTGAGGCCAGCATCAATTTCCCTAGCAAGCATTCAAGTTGGGTTGCAAATTTGGTGCCTGTAAGGAAATGAAATGGGGAAATCATATAGTGTGTAGACTTCCATGAGCTAAATAGAGCATCAATCAAAGATCACTACCCACTTCCATCGATGGAGAAAATATTGCAGGTTGTAGTTGGCTCTGAGAGTTTTTCATTGCTAGATGGATACTCATCATATAATCAGATAATGGTGAAAGAAGAAGATCAATTCAAGACAGACTTAACCACCAAATGGGGTACATATGATTATAAGAAGATGCCATTTGGACTATCAAATGTTGGAGCAACATTTCAGCATGCTATGGACATAACATTAAAATACTTAATCAACAATATAGTGTTGGGGTATTTAGATGATATCACCATCTTCTCAAAGAATACCGTAGAGCATCTCTTCCACCTCAGGCAGGTATTTCAGAGATGTAGAAGGTTCAGAGGGTCATTAAATCCAATGAAGTGTTTATTCTTGGCACTCAAGAGAAGGGTTAACAATTGATCTTGAAAGGGTTGAAGTCATCCGAACACTTCCATTGCCACAACACAAGAAGTCTCTCCATCTTGGGGAGAATAACATTTTTCCACTCTTGTAAATACTTTAACAATGATGTTGAAGAAGAGTCTTGCATTTAAATGGATATCAGAAGGAAAACAGTGTTTTGAGGCTATCAAGCTTGAAAATATCATAGGCCCCAACTCTTATTAACCCCAAATTTTCAAAGGACTTCATGTTGTATACTTCTGGAGGGGCAGATACAATCTCAGCTATCTTGGTTCAGGCCTAACAAGGAAGGTTTATAACAGCCCATAGTCTTCTTCAGTTAGAGCTTGAAGGATTACGAGGTAAGATATTCTTTCATTAAAAATCATGTCCTTGCTATCATTAAGAGTTTGAAAAAGTTCAGACACTTGGTCTTGAACAAAAGGATTCAACTGTTAGTGTCTCATGCTAGTGTTAAGGATTTTCTCCTAAACGAGGACTTGATTGAGAAGAGAGAACGTTGGATCACTCATGTGATGGAGCATGAAATTGAAATCAAAGAAACCAAACTACTTCATGGTAAGTGTCTATGTGAGCAGCTCGCTTCCAAGCAAAAGGTAGAGTTAGTGGATGAAGAAGAGGTTGTCCTGCTACTGTAGAATGATCAAGAACATCCAGCTAATGATGCACTTAATCCATGTTGGACCCCAAGCCTTGGTGCATTATTTTCAAATAGGTTAGTGTCCTCATGAATGGAACAAAGTAAAGAGGAGATACTTTAGACTACAAGCCATCCCATATGTGCTTATCGGTGGTTTCTTGTTCAAGAAGGATATAAATATTATTCTATTGAGGTGCATTGGAACTGGAAAAATTAAGAGGGTTTTGCATGAGTTCCATTATGGATAATCAGGAGGCCACTTTGTTCCTCAAGTAATAGCTCTCAAAATCATGAAATATGGTTGCTCTTGGCCTACTGTGTTTAGGGATTGCTACTCATGGATCAAGAAGTGCAAGAAGTGTGCATTTTTCACCGGGAAGGAAACATTAGCATCCTTGCCCCTTTGTCCAATCTCAATGGATCAGCCATTCATGCAATGGGGAATAGAATTCACTGGAATATTCAACCCAAATTTAAGACAGGGCCACAAGTTGATACTTACGGCAATAGAATATTTCACCAAGTCGACTAAAGTAGTGGTACTCAAAGAGGCAAATGAATCCAACATCTTGGATTTCTATGAAAGGATAGTTACAAGGTTTGGAGCCCCTGCCACTATTATATTAGATAATTCATTGGCATTCCTTGGTATAAGGATCATTAAATGGGATGTTAAGAATGGTGTATACCTCAGTACTTCTTAAAAATATTACCCTCAAGATAAAGGCTAAGTAGAGTCCACAAAGAAGAACCTTTGAAGGATTATCAGGACTCTAGATGAAAATGAAAGAAATTGGAACACAAAGCTCAAATCAGCTCTATGGGCTGATAGGATCACATCTAAAAGGTCTACAGGAAGCTCCTCGTACAAGCTTGTATATAGCAAAGAGGTAATATTGCCCATATCATTAGAGCTTCCGGCTTTATAGGTCATGAAACATTTGGAACTAGTTGAGTTTGAACCTATGGAAATCAGGTATGTAGAGATAATGGAAGTAGGAGAGGAAAAATAACATACAATGTAGATCATGGAGAAATATCAAGCATTGATCAAGAAGAGCTTTGATAAGAAAGTAAGAACAAGGACCTTTCAAGAGGGAGAATTAGTTCTAAAGTGGGATGCGGATTAGAAAAAAATAGGAAAACATTTCAAGTTTGATGCCATTTGGAGTGGCCCTTACATGGTCATAAGATGTGCAAGTAGCAATGCCTTCTGGCTAGCTAAGTTGGATGGCGAAGAATTACAGATTCCAGTCAATGGGGTCTACCTCAAACACTGCTACTAAAAGAAAACATTCCTTGACCTTGTAAATATTATCCTAAGTTTTCAATTTCTCCAAGTGCGTATGCACATTGTCTTATTTTAGCATAGGTTTTATTTCCCTAAGTGATCTAGCATAGGTTTTGTTGCTCTAGGATTGTGTCATTATGTAGTTCAATGTGCCTAAAGGTGAATGCGCTAAGCCCTTCAGCATTTACAATAGGGAGACTGTCATCACCAATCCGACACTATGATAATTCTCCACCGGGAACTCCTCGTGCTATGATTATTTACTAATGCACAACCTTTAGTTTGGTGGATGTAATCTAGAAACACAACAACAAACATAACACAAGAATACCATAGACTATGATATGAAGGAATTATGACAAATCTGAAATATAAGTGTAAATTATAATATCAACATGAAATTCTTACAATCTCACCCATGAGGTACTTCAAGTGTTACTGACTTCACTTGCCTTCCAATAACAACTATGGGAGAAACTTCACAATGGATTCTTTAACACACCTTCTAAATGATGGCTTCCTTTACACACTTACTCATACAATATTTCTCACTACTTCTCTCTATGCTAAATGAGGGGGGTGGCCTCTCTATTTATAGGAATTCAGGCTTATCCACCCTATCTCTAAGATAGGATAGAAAATCTCTTCCAGCCAATCATATTCCATGCCTAAACTCTTTCCTTTACATGCAGGCTTATCTTCTAAGATAAGATAAACCTTATCATCTCATATGGGTTCCACCTTTTTAGAATTTTCCACAAATAAAATACACAAAATATTTATGGCATCACTCTTTCTCCTTATTACAAATATTATATTTATAATTCCTAATCATGTAGACCCTAGTTATCTACTTACCCCGACTTTGACATTTTAACATTACCGGACCATTTACAACAAATATTTACTTTTTACCACAACATTCCCATTTTACTTTGACTGTTACTGTACTATACTTTATTGGCGGCACCGTACTGACGGCGCCATTATCTTCTATAAGACGCCACTACTAATCATATTTAACAACATCCTATTCCTAATACATACATAATAAAATAGAAATTACAGAGGACAATTTTAATGTCGACATTTTCCCCCTTCCTAGCTTGTCCTCTGTCCTCGGAGTAGACTATTCTGGTGCTTGGAAAATCTTTAACTTTTTATGGTCGAACCATTTCGTAATGGGGGGTGCCATCCAATTCCTCCAGGTCGATATGTACCATTTTCATGCACAGATGCTATTTTGTAGGGCCCCATCCATTTGGAAAGAAATTTTCTTTGCCTCTTTTTTTGTATCTAGAATCATATACTAGAACCAAGTCATTCACATGAAATGGAGACCAATGGATCTTTTGATCAATGTATTCCTTCTGCTTCATTTTCTTCTTATAGCTTGTATCCTTTGCTATTTCCCTTATTTCCTCTAACAAGTGAAGACGCACCAACCTTTCTTTTACTGAATCATTTTCATCCATACTTTCCTTTTTCATAACTCTCACAGTGGGAATATCAAACTCAATAGGAAGAGCTGGATCAATGCCATAAGCCAACTGAAATGGGGATTATCTTGTTCTTGACTTTGGTGTTGCCCTATATGCCCACAATGCCGCATGAATCCTTTTATCCCACTTATGTACCTGCAAGGCTACATCTTTTGCTAGAATTTGACACAACACAAAATTTGTTCGTTCCACCTGTCCATTTGTGTTTGGCTTGTATGTTGTTGCCTTCCTATGCTTAATAGAAAAATTATTGTCTAGGAATTCTACCACCTCATTAATGAAGTGGCTTCCTTGATCCATTACAATTTCTAATGGAAAACCAAATTTGGTGACAATGCATTCATATATGAACCTTGCCACTTCATCCATAGAAGCTGTTTTCAATGGCCTAGCTTCAACCCACTTGGTTAAATAATATGTGTCAACTATAATATACTTATTTTGGCATGGGGTAGTTTGAAGTGGACCTACAATGTCTATTCCCCACTTTTCAAAGGGACCAAGCAGAAGAATAGGGCATAATGAAGGGCATGATGAGTGAGTCTTACAGTTACCATATGTTTGACAAATATCGCATGTCTTACAATAATTATAACAATCTCTAAAAAGAGTGGGCCAGTGATAACCTGCATCCAAGATCCTTCTTGTTGTAATTTTTCCAGAGAAATGTCCTCCACATTTACCATTGTAGAATTATTCTATCCGCTCCTTCCCTTGATCACATCTGACTACCCTCTTGTTCTATCCATCAGGTCCTATTCGAAATAATACTCCATGCAGAATAGATTATAGACGAATGGATTGAGTAATCTTCCTCTTAGTATTTGCATTGGCACCATCAGGAAACTTGAATTCATTCAGATAATTCCAAATATCTATGTATTCACTAGGGATTGTGTCAAGGGATAACAATGTTGCATCTGGGAAATCTTCATCATCACAAGATGAACCTAAACCATCATAGGCTTGAGAGAGTGCATCTACATTGACATGCTTCTTTCCTGGCCTATCTATAATATCAAATTCTTGTAGAAAAATTATCCATCTTGCTATCCTCTCTGATGGGTTAGGCTTATTTACAATATATTTTAGAGCTTGATGATCTCTTACAACTATAAATTTCCTGCCCTAGTAAGTAATTTCTAAATTTCTTTACAGCAAAAATGATAGCTAGAGCCTCTTTTTCAGTTACAGTATAATTTACCTCAGCACTGCTCAATTGTCTGCTCCCAAATTAAACTGGATGATCATTCCCATTTTCATCCTTTTGGCTCAGATTACTTCCTAGTGCTGCATTTGAGGCATCATTATACACAATGAATGGCTTTCTCCAATCTGGATTCTTTAAAATAGGTGAAGACACTAGGGGTTCCTTTAGTTGTTCAAAAGCTTCATGTTCCTTATTTCCCAGTTCATAAGTAACATCTTTCTTCAAGAACTGGGTTAGTGGATGTGTAATATTAGAGAAATTCTTGATGAACCTTCTATAGTAACCCACATGGCCTAAAAATGATCTCAACTTACTTCTATTCATAGGAAATGGTAACTCTTTGATTTTTGAAACTTTATCAGGATCATTACTAATACCATCTCTAGATACAACATGCCCTAACAAAACACCTTTAGAACATCCAAAGACACACTTTGTAGGGTTTAGTGAGGCTTGTGCTTCATCTAACCTTTGAAATGTTGTCTCCATCTAGTGCAGGTAGTCCATCTTGCTCCCATAGATGTAAAAATCATCCAGAAATACTCTGATGAAGTTCCCAATATAGGGTTCAAACACCCTATTCATCAAACACTGGAACATTACCAAAGTATTACACAACCAAAAAGGCATAACTCTATAAGAAAACATTCCCCAAGGATTGGTGACCGGGGTCTTCAGCTGATCTTTCTCTGCTATACGAACTTGGTTGTATCTGCTATATCCATTAGCAAAACTATAGCACTCCTGACCAGCTACTTCATCCAAGATCTGATACGAGAATGGAAGAGGGTAACGATCCTTCTTTGTTGCCTTATTGAGCTTCCTATAATCAACACAAATGCGTAGCTTCCCACTCTTTTTTTATTGAGATCACAATGGGAGAAACTCATTCTGAATTCTCCACAGCAAATATGAATCCTGCATCAAGCAACTTATCTATTTCTTCTTTTATAGTCTTGGAAATATTAGGATTCATTTTACATGGCATTTGCTTTATGGGATTTACACCATCTACTAGCTCAATAGAATGTTCTGCCCAACTTACTTGACAAAGTTCCTTGTAATAAAAAATAAATAGGTGTATGTACCTTCAAAAGAATTGGAGGTAGCATTCCTTCTCACTCTCCATCACAGCATCACCAATCTTTATTTGTTGGAGACGATCATCAATTTCTTCTTTAGATAAGTTTATGGGCTCATAAGTCGGTGTGACTCGAAGGATATCCATGACCAAAACATCAACCTCACTTTCTTCATCTTTAGTGTCCACTTCATTGGTACTAGAGTAATAAGAGGATGTCCAATCATTAGTTTCATCACTTGAATCCATAGGTTCTGCCTTATGATGCCGAGGGATCACATTTATCTTCACCCTCTCTCTGCCACGTCCAAGTGTCATGAAGCATTCATTCCAGGTAGTTTCTTACATGAACTCTCCTTATCCATGGTCTTCCTAACAACATTGGGTATGTAACAGTACCATTTTTTCATCACCTGAAAGTCTACCACACATACAAAACTCATAACAGATATTGCCACATTTGAAACAATAACTTCTGGTTTAGTTTTTCCCTTATTTAATGACCTTAACATAAGTGTTGAGGGGTGATAAATTTTTAAACCCAACATATTCATTATAGACTCAGTCATTACATTAACTGCAACACCTCCATCAACTAAGACATCATGAATTGAAATACCATTACATAATATCTCATCTTGTGGAGCATAGGGATCCACCTCTACCTCCAAAACAGGGACCTCAACCTCCTTCCTTTGTCAAGCATTGAGTACACTACACGGCTCCTGCCTCTTCTCAGAAGACATAGCCAAGAGTTGACCATATGTAATATTTTTAGGCCTTTTGGATAGATCTTCTAAGATGGAGTATGGTCCTTGTCCCTATGAAATCAGAAAATCTTGTACACCCAACTTTCTTCTCCTATGTTTCTTACTAGTTTCTCCTTTCATCTTCTAAGGATCATTTCCATCTTGGTTATCTTTTTATTTCTTTCTTTTTGTTACAAACACATCTATTTCATTATTTATGCTCTTATCTACTACATCAAAATAATTCACAGGTGTTTTTCCTTTATCATTATCTCTTTTACCATATGTATAAGCTCTATCATACTTATAATGACCCTTTTTATAACAACCATTACATATAACTTCAGAAATATTTCTTTTGGACCTCTATCTCCTCCCTGAGAACTAAATTCCTTTCCTTGGAGAAGATTAATAGGTAACTGGCCCATCTTCCTGAGCAGATCTTCATACTCAGTAGATGTACTAGGAAAAATATTTGTGCGCACCGAGAGTGGTTGTGGATCTTGGACCAAAAGGTGCTGTTGTAGGCTCTACTTTAGCAACAATTTCTTTGGGCTCCTCTTCCATGCTTTCTTCTTGCCTTCTTGCAATCTCCTTTTCTTGTTCAATGGTAGTTGGGTGGTCATAGTTCACTCGTTGTCTGATCTCTGGCTTCATCCCAAGAATGAAGTGCTTACAGAGGAGATAATCCACGCCATTCATCAACCCATCTTCTAATCCTTCCTTCCAGATCTAGGCATTGAGCTTCCTTCTTAACTCTAGAACATGAGCATGATAATCCCTTATGTTCTCCGTCTCTCCTTGGGATAGCTTTGTGATATCGATCATGAGATTTGCATATTTATTTTGTTCACCAAATTCTTAAAGAAAACTTTCAGTTAATGAATCCCATGCGTTTTTCACATTATCACCTAGTGTTTCAAACCACCTAAGAGTTGAACCATCCAAAAAGGTAGGAAAAAATTCAGTCCATTGTTTCCCTTCTTATGAGGCCATTACAAATGCAAGATCATTTAAACCCTTGAATGAAAGAGGAAGCATCTTAATTAGATTGGGCTAAAAAAATAGGAATCTTCCCCATTTTTAAAAGTAACCATAGTGAAATACCAACCCACAAGTACAATCAACAAGACTTATGTGCACAAATAATTGGAATCACTATAATAGAAAGTGACTTTACACCTTTCTATAGTAAAATAGAAATGACCAAGGTAAACTATCATAAAACTTGACTTGCTGTGGTAAAAAAATGACTTTACTTTGGTAAACTATTCACGGTAAATAGTGAAGTTATTTCACTAAATATTATTCACGGTAAAAAGTGACTTTACTATAGTAAATACTATTCATGGTAAAAAGTGACTTTACTATGGTAACTACTATGCAAAGTAAAAATAAGGTTACCCTCCAAATATTTTCTGACTAAGTGGGAATATCCGTCCAGAAAATCCACTAATGAGGAATGGTCCCAGCAACAGAACAAAAATTTCATCACCAATCCGGCACTATGATAATTCTCCATGGGGAACTCCTCGTGCTATGATTATTTACTAATGCACGGCCTTTAGTTTGGTGGATGTAATCTAGAAACACAACAACAAACATAACACAAGAATACCATAGACTACGATACGAAGGAATGATGACAAATTTGAAATATAAGTGTAAATTATAATAGTAAAATGAAATTGTTACAATCTCACCCATGAGGTACTTCAAGTGTTACTAACTTCACTTGCCTTCCAACAATAACTATGGTAGAAACTTCACAATGGATTCTTTAACACACCTTCTAAATGATGATTTCCTTTACACACTTACTCATACAATATTTCTCACTACTCTCTATGCTAAATGAGGGGGGTGTCCTCTTTATTTATAGGAATTCAGGCTTATCCACCCTATCTCTAAGATAGGATAGGAAATATCTTCCAGCCAATCATATTCCATGCCTAAACTCTTGCCTTTACATGTAGGCTTATCTTCTAAGATAAGATAAACCTTATCATCTCACATGGGTTCCACCTTTTTAGACTTTTTCACAAATAAAATACACCAAATATTTATGACATCACTCTTTGTCCTTATTACAAATATAATATTTCTAATTCCTAATCATGTAGACCCTACTTCTCTACTTACCCCAACTTTGAAATTTTAACATTACCGGACCACGTATGACAAATATTTACTTTTTACCACAACATTCCTATTATACTTTGACTGTTACTATACTCTACTTTATTGGTGGCACCATACTGATGACATTGTTATCTTCTATCAGATGCCACTCCTAATCATACTTAACAACATCCTATTCCTAATACATACATAATAAAATAGAAATTACAGAGGAAAATTTTAATGTTGATAAGACCCATGGTCACCATGATAGTTGCTAATTTTAAAATAGATCAAATACAAAGCAACTAAAATTGGGTCTGAAGGGGTCCATTTCCAGAATAGTGAGGTAGGTTCAAGGTCACCAAGTGCAAACACCGGATTCAAGCTTCAAAGAATAGGACTAGTATCAAGCCACCACCCATGAATCCATGCCCAATGGATATAACAAGGTAGCTGATCTCTTCATCTAACAGGTAGATGTCCCCATGAGTCTCCAAATTGTTATCCACATTTTTCCCCCTGAAAAAATTGACCAAACCTGACCCTACATAGGAATAAATCTAAAGGTCAATTTCATCATACGAGCCCACATTTTGAATCCAATGGTTAGGTTTAATGTATTACTCAGATTTGGATCCCTAAACGAGAGGCTCAATGTCTTTGGGCTTCACAAATGATTTAGAGCAGGCCCAAATTGGCTAAGTATGGTAGAGATGATGGAGGCTACCAAGTGTGTCAATGGCGCACCTTCATGGTTCAAAGCCAAGGAAGGTTCCCCAAACAAGCTACAAAGTTTCCACGTGTCCCATTCCAAAAAAGGGATAGAGCCAGCTGTTAAAAATGTCCAAACAAGAGGAAAGAACCACGTGTTAGCTCGGTGTAACTTCAAAGAGTGAGAGCCCAAGGTAGAGGCTCAACCTAGCACCAAATCTCCACGTGGCTAGGATCCAATAGAATTCAAATGGCACTGGACTCAAATCGGTTAAGTATATTAACAACTGACGGAAGTCTCCATGTATCTCAATGGTGCAACTTCAAAAGGGCAGCCCAAGGGCCAGTCTCAAATGGTAGCACAGTGCTTCCACTTGTCCAAAAGTTAGCCAAAGGGACATAACCAACCATTTAAATTGATTAAGTATGGGAGGGTTAGCGGAATTCACCACATGTGAGCTGAAAACAACTCCAAAGGTTAAAACTTAAGGTGTAGAATCAAATGTGCACTATGCCTAGACACGACCTGAGTCAGACATATGGCCTTGGCAAATAATAGGGACTTAGCAAAAACACAAAGGAACAAAGAAAAGTTGTGGAGGCCTCCATGTTTCTGCTTCGGGGAAACTTCAACAAAAATATCCAAAAGTGGTCCCCAAACATTCCCTAGCTCTACACGTTGTCCATGTTTCAAGTCAAGGTAGATAACCGGAGGCAGTTTGAAATTTTTGGCCTGAGAAGGCATTTAACAAAGTGTAAAAATAAGCCGCACCTCCACCGATACCTAGAGGAGCCATGTGTCAAGCCTAAATTACATGTGGGATGGTGGGCCTTAGAGGAATTTTTATTTTTTTGCCAGTTACGGGAACAATTTGGATTGGGCCCACTTAGGGAGGAAAAATTCACCCAAATACAAATTGCGGATCGGCATAATCCCAAAGATATTTTTTGGCAAAATGTGAATTGTGGTACTGTGGGGCATTTTTTGCATTTTTGTATTTTTGTGGGGCTGTGGGGTTGTGGGCCTTACCATTTATTTTCTCACATCTTCTCAACCCTATCTCCTTGGAAAGATAGAGTAGGTTTAGAGTAGATCCTCTGCAATTTATTTGTGTGCACCCAGGAACAAAGGAATAGGTCACCAAACTTCATCCAGAGATCTAATCTCGATTTTAAAGTCCCAGACTTTCAGATATGTTCCATGTTATTCTATCATACTGAGAGTCTCAACCTATCAAGTTGTAGACATTCATGGGTGCTTTGATTTTGCACTAATAATGTCCTCTAGATGAACTTCTTTGTCTGCCTTTAGGGATGAAGTTTCCTCTTCCTCAGTTCCAAAAAAGTAGATCCTTATTGATACCTGTGATGAAAAATATTGATCTACAAGAGCATGCGATCTATTCAACCTCTGTTCATGATTTATTACTGATGAATTCAACTCATCAATTGACAACTTACTTAGATCCTTAGTTTCTTCAATAGCAACTACCAAATTGATCAAATTTTGCAAGCAAACTTCTAAGTAGGTTTTCAATAATTCTTCTATCCTCAATATTTTCACCATGATATTTTCATCCATTGATTGATGAAACAACCTACAAAAGTAAAAAATGATTCTAGGAAATCTTAATCTTTCATTGACATATTTTCCAAATCTCTATGAAGTAACTAAACCTTGGCGTTTTTTACATTATGTTTACCTTGATACACAACTTGGAGAGTTTCCTACATAATTTAATCTTTACTAGTTGTTGCCACTCTAGGTAGGATGATTTCATGCATGGCTTGATAAATCCAATACATCTTTTGGCTAAGATTAATTTTTTGGATATGTTAGTTTGAGCATATTTCAGACAATAAATCACTACAATCTATTTTAATCCTTACGTTTAATGCATTCTGATATAACCCTTACGTGTACTTACACTTATTATGCAGCTCACTTAAACTCATGTTATTATACTGCCGAAGGCAAGTTTTACAGATTTCAGTGAAATAGATATTATTGAACTCCACAACCCAATAGCATATCTCCAACTGTGATTGGTTATATTTAAGACATTTCTTCTAAAAAATATAGATATTTATATCATTTTTTTTGAAATAATGGATTATCTCAAGAACAAGTTATTTTTGTAGTGATATCAATTATATTTTCAATTAATTTAAATGGTTATTGGTCTTCCAACAAACCTCAAAGAGACATCTAAGAAAGAAATGTTATTTCTTTGTTTAAATAGAACAAAGTTATATGACAAGTCATAAATAAATGGAGTGAATTTTTTTGTGATACAATGCACCTATACTTGTGCAGATTGATTATTCAATTAATTATATTGTACGTGACTAGGATGAAGCAATTAATATTACTACATTTATTGTAAGAAAATTTTGGATGAAGCAGGGTAATATTAATAAATATTAAAAAATAAGATGAACATTCAACTTGCAAATATATGTAATATTAGTGACCGGGATATAAACCACACACTGTACTATCCACTGTAATTTAATCCATTGAATATTTTTGGCTAATTTAATACGTGCTGCGAACTAGGGCATGGGATGTTCCGACTCAGGAATCCAGTGGAAACCATATCTCGAAATAGGAAGCATGCTTCTTAAAATGGCTTGACTTTAATCGATGAAACTATTTGGTTAGTTCTTCACATGAGTCATAAAGCAAAGAAATTTTCTTTAGATTCATAACAATAAATGGATACTAGTTTGATTGGAACCACATTATCAGTACCAAGTGTATAGCATGTGTAGGAAGTATGGTTCATTGCAGCAATAGTAATAAATATTTCTTTAGCTGTCTTGAGGGGTTTAGGCCCAAAAAAATTTACTCTCTAGGAATCCCAGGAATGGTAGTCTAGTGGTTGCGTCAGGGGTAACCCATTGCAATGATTTTCCACAAAGGAAAATGGCACTATCGATGGTTTCATGGAATTGACAGAAAAAAATTTACTAGATGGACAATTCATTACAATTCCTAAAGTGGAAAAAATGCAGGGATGCCAAATTGTGTGTCTTAACAGCTACTCCTTCTTTTCCCTTTTAATCGTTAATTCTATTTGTTGTTTTTGGTATAGAGATCTGTTAAACCTCCAAGATTCATCTCATGGTCATACCATTCTTCATTAGGTTGGCTTCTTCTCATTTAAAGGAAGAGTCTTTGCTTTGCATTTCTCTCTCTGATAAGAAGATAAGGTATAACGGTAATTGACATTATAGGATTATTTACAATTTTTTTTCTCTAAAAATGATTAAAATTTTTACTCCTAAATTACTTTTACAATGCATGCACCCAACATGGATATGATTGGCATTAAAGAAATCTTTGGCTTATAATGTGGGTATGGAGATAGAAAAAATACTCCATGAATTAGCTAAGAGTGTAAAATTCATGAGGCAATGTTCTCCTGTAAAATCTTATCATGTTTCTTAGAACTTGCATGGTGTTCTTGACAAGATATATAATTCATTATGCTTCTATGGACGATGAGGCCATAAATTGGCCAGAAATTAACATTATCTTTGTCCTTCCAAGTTACCTTTGAAAGTGGATTTAAATGTAATATAGGAACTTATAGTTTTCTTAAGATAGAATATAGGATATGTATCTTTTTCCATTCTTTATAAATTCTTTTAGTTATCTATCAAGTGTTTACTAATCCTGGCTTGTATTATTTGGGAAAATATGCAAAGCCTTGTGTTTGCAAGAGATAATGTGTATTTTATATGTCCTTGTATGTTGAACTAAAAATGGAGTTGACCATGAGGGACAAGGTTGCACTTTAAAAAAGATTATAATGATTTGATATCTCTAAGTCCTCTAATATTATCAAAATTCTAAAGAATAGGGATCAGTCAATGTTTAGGTCATCGATAAAATTTATCTAGGGTTAGGGAGTTAGCTGGGAAAAATGAAGGAGTTAGTTCAGGTACTTGAAGGGATAGATGGGAAACTACACATGTAAGTAATGGAGGAAGATTAAGCCCTGTCTATAGTTCTGGAATTGATAGAGTTAGCCAACAAATTGCCATGTTTAGTTTCGGAACTCATTATTTAGTTTCTAAGGGACTTATACCATTTAAAAGAGGATTTAAAAGATAATAATCATAGGAAAACATAGATTTAGTCTTATAGACATACAATATTACAGGATATGATAGCTTTAGTTCTGAAACTTGCATCAAAGGAGATGAAATATTTTGTTAGCGATTTTGTTGAAAACAACAACTATTGATTTCAATTGGGAAAATATGAAAGATTTTTTTATTCAGGTCTGTAAAAGTTAACTGGCCTAAGTCATTGACTACAAAAACCTGAAGAATTCAATTTGCGATTTGAAGGTTCATTTTCTATCCAACTGAGATCTAACCTTTTATAGTTGCAGTCCTTGAATCCTAGTCTCAAACGAACATTAAAAGTTTCACTAAAAAGCAATATATCATGCTCTTAAGGACTCTTATATGAGAGAGGTTTCTATTCATAGAATTGTGTTTAACAAAAACCTCATTCGTATTTAGCTCACAGGCCTTAAATTACCAATGAAGCAGAGAAATAACTTTTAGTGAGCTGTAGTCCAAGGAAACATGTATCAGATGAGCAGTTAAAGGTTCCACATTGTGAAAGATCAGAAAAGTCCAAATGGAAAATATGAGAGAGGTTTTTTTGTTCATAGAAATGTGATTAACAAAAACCCCAATCATATCAGATTCTTACAGGTATTACCAATAAAAAGAGATCTAACTTTTAGTAAGCTGCAGTCCGAGGAAAAGTGTATCATACTGAGCACTAAAAGTTCCATAAACAGAAACAAAAGTCAAAATGCTAAATATGAGAGAGGTTTTTGTTCATATCAATGTATTGTAACATAGGTCTCATATCCTCATTCAACATTTAGGAACTATAAGTTTTACCAATCAAGAGAAATCTAACTTTTAGTGAACTACAGTAGTCTTATGAAAAAGCGTATCAGAACGAGCACAAAAGCTTTCCACAGTCAAGAAACAACAAAGTCAAATGTAAAATCTGAGAAAGGTATTTGGTCAAAATACATATTTTGAGGAAAATATCTCCTTTCAATAATGTAGAATAATAAAATTATTATGATTCTTGTTACCAGAAAAGCAAGGAGAAGATTTGGGAGTCAAATCTTCCTAAAATAAGTGAGATAAGATTTGACTACAATAATATATCTCTCTCCATATTTTGTGGAGATGGAGATCTTAGTTGTTAGGATTGGAATAAAGATAAGATCAAATTGTATTTCCTAAAATAAGGAGTTGGTTGGATGAATGAATTATAAATGCAACCTTCCACACTTAGATATGTATTTTTTTCTCCCAAAGAAATAAAGATCTATTCTTTCCTCTTAAATATTCTATAGAATGTTATTTTGGTATAGATCTTGAATTAAAAGTATGAATTAAGTCCTCTTCCAAGGAATGAGTTGGCCACTCATTCTCAAGGAAGATGATCTGTGTTAATTTATTTTATGTTTTTCATTTGTCTTTAATTGTTTTCATTTTGTTGTATTTCTGATTTTATGTTATGTATTCGTCTGTCAGTAAATTTTCTATTGTGAACTTGCAGGTGTCCTTTTATATCAATTCATGTTTACAATTTTAATTAGGTAGCAATTTCAATTTATGTAACACATTTTATTTCCTTTATGCAAGGAATCGTGACCTTTAAATTCCTATAAGTGTGATTTATTTCATCCTAGTATGTTTACACTTCTAAAGTGTGTTTTTACATTTCTGTCATGTGTGATTTATTTTATGCAAGTTTGGATTGTGTTTAAAGGATATTGTTTTCCAAGATATTCTTCTCTTAATGAATATAAAATTTGGACACAGAACTGGATTTACATAATTAATGAATAGGATTGACGAATCTCATTTCCATATGATAATTAATCTATACATTATGAAAATTAGCTATCTCTGAATATCTATCCCATTTTTTGAGGAAAATAAAGCACAACTACTTAAGACAACTACAAATGTACACTTTTTCTATTCGTTTGTTATGTTGTAGGAAGAGATGCCAATTTTTTTGGGAATGAAATGTGTGTTAGGAAATACCTTCATTTAAGAAAAGGAAATCTTAGTAGAGAAACATTATTAAATGTTGAACTTCACACTATATATTAGGTTGTAGTGAGTACAATTTGAAGATTTCCATATTCTGTTCATTTCATGGCTCTATATATCTAGTGATTCATCCAAAATCATGACTCATCGTCATCACATTTACATTTCCCTCATGCTCAGCATCTCAGTGCCTCACGCGGACACTGAATTGGTGTGTCTTATAAGTAGACTATGTATGACACTTTTAATCCATGGAGACTATTACACAAGTAATCTTTTAAATTTGTAAGGAATTGTACCCAACATTGAAATAATATGTGTTCATACAACATGTCATGTGGACCTACTCTTCGATTACTCGCATACACATTTGTGTCATAGATGACCAAGATCTACACAGATTCTAAGGGCTCAAACTACCTTGCAGACAGTGTACAGGATTGACTATTATTTAGTTACCTTGCTACATAAATTTAGCCCCATTTTTACCATATATGATGCACTCATATGGTGGACGCTTAGCAAATCAAGGTCCATAATCTACTTTTTTCAAACTAGTATACTAATAGTTCGACCTTTCGCTGAAAAAATTCCTAACTTGTGAAAAGATCATTTTAGTGCCCCTTCCCATTAGGCACCCTAGGCATCTGCCTAGGTTTCATAGGACAAGTAAACGCCCTTGTTTATGGAGAAACCTGGATTTGTGTGAAATACTTCTAGATTTCATATATTTTGGTTCACATGTTGTTATATTGGGTACTTAATTCAAAATTCACACTAATTTGTTGTAGGTGTAGTGCCAACTTCCCTTCGACACCTTTTTTGTTATTGATTATGATACTATCGACTATACTTATGGATATTATTGTAGTTTTTTATTTAGCATGATGTTAGATGTTAGAGATAAAGGACTGATGTTGATTTCGATTCGTATATGATGCATGTGGATTATTAGACATGGTTATATATATATGATATATGATATGATATATGATATAGTTATATATATATATATATATATATATATATATATATATGTTTTTCGGACATGTGATATTTTGTCATATTGATTAGACCTTTGATAATTGAACTAATGTTGTGATCATATTGACATAGATGAGATGTAGAATAGAATATGTTAAAGGTAAATGGTAAATGATATTGTATTTTCCTAGATGATGATTTGATTCGTATATAGATGATTGTGGATTTATATTGTGTATTTTATCCTAGATGTTTTTGATGCGGCCATGAAGCCAAAGGAGTTGTTCATGTGTTTTGTAGGTAGATGTGTTCACAAAAAACAACTGGGGCGATTGGATACCAACCACATTAGAATTATAGATGAATTCAACAAGGGTCACCATGGCAACATGTGTTTGTGTGTGTGTGTGTGTGTGTGTTTGAATTATTGTTAGGGTGAAATTGTGACCAAGGGGTTATGTGTTGTATTTTGTTTAGTTTTCCTTACTTAATGTAGTATGTGATTTTTAGTGATGTAATTTCCTTGTTAGAAAATGATGTATTCTCCCCCTTTATCTTAATGGGTTTTAGTGTCCTATTTAAGTTAATTAATCTTGTTATTAACTAATTGTGGATGTGACAAAAATTTATCATTTATAAGACTATATGGCTCTTGGATTTTGTGTTGAAAGATTGAGTGCTTGTGATCTTGAGTATTGTACACTCTACCCCCTCATCGAAATTCGAATTTGGCATTAAGGGCCAATTTTAAAGGCTTGTGGGATAATTTAAAATTGTTCCACACCTCTTAAATTTCTATGCCAATCCTACCTATGGTTTGGGGGTCAAAATTAGACCCCATTATGTGTTTTGCAAAGACAAATTGTAAGTTTTTATTTCACTTTCTTACATGTATTTATTTTATTCCTTAAGGGGTATGGGATTAGATTGTGTGTGTAAGTAAAATGTCATTTCTTCAACAACTTATTAATTGTGGTTTGGAGTATGGGGTTGAATAGGGTGAGATGAGTCGAGAGGAAATGAGGTGGCATCCTACTTAGAGCCACATAATCCTCCTTTCTCCATTTTTCTATTTATTCAAGTTCTTTTGCTTATTTGGGGGTTACTTAATTCTGTTTTGCTCTTGCATTTATTGGAGTTAGATGCTTTTTGAAAGTTATTGGTCTTTTTGGGAGTTTGTTGGTGATTGCTTGGGTTTGAAGGAGTTTGTAGTTCGACTCTTGGAACAAAATCTACTATGGAAAGGTAGGAGCTTTACTTTTTCTTATGTTATTCCTTTATTTTGTGTTTGTGTGCTTATTTTGTTGAGTGTTTGGAATGCTTATTAGGTACTTGGGTAGATTGCCTAAGTGTGGTGTAGGAGGGGACTATGGGGAAAAGTCATGTAGGGAGGCATAAGAGTTATTTAATGTTTTGGAGGGAGTTTGGGTTAGATGTCCCACCTTGGACAAGGAATGCTTGCATTCTTACTTGTTATTGTATGAGGGAGGCATAACAGAATAAGGGAGGCATAAGAGTATGTGGGAGGCATAAGAGGTACTTGACAGAGGTATAAGAGTATGTAGGGGATTTTAGATTCATATTGGAGGTTTTAAGGTGGGCACCCATTTCCCATTGGGATGCATAAGTGGACTCCCCATAGGTTTTTGCTCCTTTGGCTCTTCATTTACAAGCCTTGTATATTTTGTTGTTTCTCCTTCTTGTGATTGTAATTGTATTGCTTGGATTTTGGTATGGTTGTAAAATCTTGTATTGCGATCTGGAAGCTTGTTTTTTTCCCCATTAGTTGAATCCATTTTCATTGCAATGTGGTTAGGGATTGGGGGCCAATGAGGAGAATGGCTTCTCATCCTCATTGGAATTCTTCGTTGGGTGGAGAGGGTTGTCTCTCCCCCCTTTTTGTTGTGGACATGTGATAGGAAAATGGAGCTTGGCTAGAAAGTTGAACTTGGAGCTATACATGAAGACCAAATTTGAAGTTCATTTTAAGTTTTCCTTCTTGTAAATATTTCCCACTTTAAGTAGAAGACATTGTATTAGTATTTTTGATGGAAAATTTGTTATGATTTTTGGATATGTAAGTTACATTGAATTTTAAGAGAAAAAAAAAGAGAAAAATCTATCTTGTAAATTGCTTTTGGGTGGTCTTAAAAGGAGTTGTAAAAAGGAATTATTTCATTTTATTGAAGTGGATTTATTCCCACCAAAATAGGTTATTTTTTCTAAATATATTTTTGGAAAGATTATTACAAACTCTCTTTCAGAAAGTTGGAAAGTGTATTGGGAAATGTTGCATCTCCTTGTGTCATTTAAAAGGCATGCACTGAAAATTTGGATTACCTTCTTGATTTTTCTTGCATTTTTGTAGGAAAGTTAATCATATTAAAGTTGGATAGAAAAGTGCTTAAGTTTGTAAATTGTTATTTTCTTGATTTATAAAACTATAGAAATTCTTAATACTAGTAGAAAAAAAAGAAGAAATTACCCTTTTTGAAAACTAATCTCTTGCCTTATGGAAATGTGTAGATCCATTATCTAATGATTGTAAAATTTTCTTATAAGCTAAGGTGGATCAATACAACAATAAGTAAAGTTTTGGTTCAAATCTATTTTACCTCTTATTCTTACCCTAGTAAATTTTCTCAAGAATACCTTAAGAAGGAAACAACATGTAGTTACCCCAATTAATAGTATGAATGTTATTACCTTGATAACAGTATATAAAAAAAAGAGATTTAAAATATTTTTCGTTATTAAGATATTAATAATATTAAGTTATTATGGCTTTATTACATTTAGTAATATTTTTAGAAAAAAGGAAATGGTCTTATATATATATATATATATATATATATACACACACACACACAAGAATATAGTAGAAAGGGCCACAACCACTTTGCTGTTAGAGTATAGGTTTTGGGTGGGGAGGGGTTGGTGACCCAAACCCCCATCCCATTTTATTAAAATGGGGCGAGGGGTGGGGTCACCGAACCCTCCCCACCCCTCAAAAATGTTGAAATCCTCCCATGCGCATATATATTACGGCATGTACACAGGAATCCGTAGCCTACTCCTTACCACGTGTATATGTGTGTGTATATATATATATATATATATATATACATATACACGTGGTAAGGAGTAGGCTACGGATTCCTGTGTACATGCCATAATATATAGTCATGGCCGGGACGTAATATATATGCGCATGGGAGGATTTTAACGTTTTTGAGGGGTGGGGAGGGTTTGGTGACCCCACCCCTTGCCCCATTTTAATAAAATGGGGTGGGGGTTTGGGTCACCGACCCCTCCCCACCCCAAACCTATACTCTAACAGCAAAGTGGTTGCGGCCCTTTCTACTATACTCTTATATATAAGAGTATAGTAGAAAGGGCCGCAACCACTTTGCTGTTAGAGTATAGGTTTGGGGTGGGGAGGGGTCGGCGACCCAAACCCCCATCCCATTTTATTATATATATATATATATATATATATATATATATATATAAGAGTATAGTAGAAAGGACTGCAACTACTTTGCTGTTAGAGTATAGGTTTGGGGTGGGGAGGGTTTGGCGACACAAACCCCCACCCCATTTTATTAAAATGGGGTGAGGGGTGGGGTCACCGAACCCTCCCCACCCATCAAAAATGTTAAAATCCCCCCATCCACATATATATTACATCCCATCCATGACTATATATTACATGTACATAGGAATCCGTAGCCTACTCCTTACCACGTGTGTGTGTGTGTGTGTGTGTGTGTGTGTGTGTGTGTGTGTGTGTGTGTGTGTGTGTGTCTATATATATATATGTGTGTGTGTATGTATGGATGTATATAAATATATATAGATACACATCCCTTCTCATACCCAAATGGAAGATAATATGAATTCAAATTTGAGCCTTATCAAAATGGGAAAAACCCACAAGCCCATTTGGGAAAACCAAAAAAAACTAAGCTAAATAATTTTATCAAAAGATTTTAAAACCCTAGGAGAGAGTGTGAACAAATGAGAGAATGATAAAACTAGAAAATCCTCTCCAAAAGTTTAGGATGGCCTCCAATGGATTCCCTTCCTCCTCCAATAACTTGCAAAAAAAAAGAGAAAACATTCATCCAAATGAAAAAAGAAATGAGACTTCATAAGCATGCTTTAGGGTTTTTTCCCTATTTCCTCATCAAGGGTCCTAATTGAATCCATGCAAGGGATGTGTTGACAATTTTTGCACTTGTGCAAAAATGGGCAACTTACAACTTCGTTACAATGGATAGAACTGGTGAAGTATACCTAATCTAGGGAAGTTTATTTAAGAGAATATGGTTATTGTTGAATTAATTAATGATTACATGAAATCTGCAACTATGTGTGTTGTTACAAAATGTATCAGATCACATAACCTACAATTTCATGTTATCTTCAGCAAACATATTAGAAGACATCCAATTGAAGAATAGATGAAATACTAAGTTTTGAAATAGCAGACATAAATGTAGATTGTAGAAATCAGAGTTCATTAATGGATGTTACAGGTTTTCTTTAAATGTTCTTTCCTTCATGATTAAGACATTCAATTATATTACTGAGTTGTTTAGTTCATCATACAATTCATACAGAAAGCTGAAATCCAGAAAAAAATACACATTTCATTTTAGTAATTCAATGTTTTATTCATAAGGAATTTCAAATGTGCCCACACAAGATGTGGGATGTAATTGAAAAGTAAAGTACAACTACTGAAATAATAGGTACACATGCATGAAAGAGTAAATAAAGAAAATAAATAAGTATGAGTGAATCGATCACTTCCTTGGGTATTCTCCTTTGGTTGATGCATCTTCATCTTTAGCTTAATCCTCACCACTAAAAGCACTATAATTGAAAATAAGAAAAGAAAAAAATCATCAGTTAAGAGGTCAGGGTTAATCCATATTCCTACATTGTCCTAATTTATGCATATGAATCTCTTACATCAGGAGATATAAATTACTTGGAGATCATACTACATACATAATTTACTCCCTTAGAAAGAAGAAGGGATAAGAAGAGAAAAAAACCATGGACATAAGAGAGGCCAGAAGTCTAAATATTTTCTAATTGTTTTCTTATGTTTACAGGTACAGATAGCCAAGAAGAAATAAATAAAGTATTTCAACAAATATTGTAGAGTTCAATGACTCATATCCTATGGAATAAAGCAGATAAGTCATAAGCACATTCTAGAATGAAGGAATAATGTGACTCAAGGTTCAATAATTATCCTACAAATAGAAGAAGCTATAGTATAGAAGAGAGACTTTCAAATAGAAGTACATGTTTCGGATTGTAACTAAATAAGAAGAATCAGATTTCAAAAAGATGAAGTTAACTAGAAATAAAGGATTAAAACTGAAGCAGAATGAGAAAGAGGATTTTGGAAAAAATTTGACAGGGCTTCACCATGTAAAATGGGCATTTCAAATTTTCAAGCATGCTAGAAATAATACTATCAAAGAAATAAAGAATCTAAGTAAAAGAAACAAGATTACAGTATTTAAAAAAAGCAACAGAATTAACTGTACAATCAAAGAATGCAACTATAGGCTACAAGGAGTTAAAATCACAAGGATGTCAATCTAAGAATTATACAGTATTTTAGAACTCATTGCTTAAGTCTCAACAAACAACTATAGTCACCGATTAAAAATCCAAGAAGTCAAAAATAATGTAGAAGCCATATTTGGGGAAGAACAAAAGTCACAGACATATAATTTTCACAACGAATTTTGCACAGAAATTTTAAGCAAGTTTTTGGTCACAAAAAGCATCAATAGAATCAAATACAGGTGTACCAAGAGAAGGTTGAAGGAAATTGTCTCAGTGCATTCATAGCTCCCAGGCCAACTTCCTAGAAATCAAATAGAAGCTAAAAGATAGCTCTAAAAGCACACTAATGGATGCCACATTTCCTTGATTTCCAACAGAAAGGCTCTCAAATGAGCAATATCTAAAAATATGCTACGCAGAAGGAGATACCAAAAGTATTCATGTTTTATAAAAAGATCTAGAGAAGTACAAGCAACTTAATTGAAAGAGAAAAGAAAGAAATTCTTTTATTATTTAAGAGTAACAAGATGAAATATCTAAAAATAAATGCATAACGAGCTCAAAATTTCACAGTGAGATTTCAATACCAATTTCTTACTCCAAGTTAGATGATAATGAAAGTACAGAAATGAAGAAATACCTAGTTGAAATGTGTTTTAGATTTATAGATAGACCTGAGATTGGAAAGGGTTTTACTTTTTGAAAAGCACCTTTCAAATCAAATTTAAATCAGAGGAAGAAGTGCTTTCAAGGAATCCAACCAAAGATACATGCCCTCAGTGAGCTAAAATGTGGAACTTAACCTTAATCTTTCTAAATGACCTAGGGTGCCGAATAATCCTTCACAACTATGAGTTCAGAGTTCAAGTAGGCCATGTGTGGCATAACAATGATCTACATAAAATATTTTCAAGCTTGAACCTAAATAATAGTATATGTCATGAAAGCAAGAATACCTAGGGCTTCACATTTTTAAACTCAAAATGGAAAATAAACGTAAAGAAACTTACTAATTGGGGTCGAGGTGAGAAAAAACTTAAAATCATCAAAATGACAACACCAAAAAGCTTATTTTAGCTCAGACGCCAAGATTGTGCCAGAAATCAAAAGAAAACAAGGATATCAAAGTATCAGTACTGATAAAGCCAAAATATTAGAGGAATAGCTACAGTTTTATGAGACAAGTAAATCACCTTGATGACACCAATGGATGAGAATCAGAGAACTGCACTGAAGCCATAAACTACATACACACAGACTCACAATCTACTAACTTCTTAGAGCTCAACATAACTAATAATGGTGACCTTATCGAGAATAATCAAGAAGGAAAAATAGCAATGGCGACCAAATATCGCAAGGAAAGATAAGTATGCAAATCTCTAATTTGAAGATAATGGTGGAAAATACCCATAGCTACTTCCTCTGACAAACTAGAATAGAGCAGAGCCATAAAAGATACAAGTGCAACCAAGCTCAGAAACCATTTATGCAGAAGGGATGACCTCAAGGAGAAAACAACAATGACGTCAACAAAATAATTTCCAGGGCTTCGCCCACGAACCAGAGGCAAAAATGAAAAAAGAATGGGTTTCAGTTTGATTTAACACACCCACATTGGCCATGGTTTATCCTAACTCAACCACAGTCAAAAGATCAATGGTCATGAATCAAAAGAAAAACAAATTTATGTCTCCATATTAATCTCCAAAATTAAAGAAAACCATCATGGTTAGCCGCATTCAATGCAAGGTTTAAAACCCTAACTATGAGTTAAAGATCAATGATCAGAAATCCAACAGTACAGAAATTGATGGTCTACATCAAATACCTAACTCAACCGAAGTTATACAAGCCACCGAAAAAACATGCCAAGGGTTGAGTCATCGTCGTGAGGGGGCTGGCCATATTATTTGAAAATTATTTGTAATTTTGACTTACTCACTATAGTCCAAACATCAAATAATGCGAAGCCAACCATACATGCCAAGTATGATCACCGAAAAGGTGAAACTTAAACCAAGTGTTATTCAAATTTCAAAATTTGACAAGTGATTTCATGGTCGTGTTTAATCAAAAGGTGGAAAACCTTATCATAGCATGTGTTATAAAGGTGGCCAAGTATGACATGGTGGCCTTTTACAAAGTTACCCACATATACATCTAAAACACAACAATGTGCTAAGTCTACAAAGGTGGCCAAACCGAATGGAGATCACTGATCAAGTGCAAGGGTGGCCCCATAGATTGCAAAGGAAAAGTTGAGCATCTACACATGGAGGTGGTCCCCATCAAATGGAGGTGTGGATGGATTATTTTTGTAAACATTGCAAGTATTGTAATTTTTTTTCTCACAAATAGGGAGTTAATTTTTTGCATGCCTTCACAAGAAGAAGGAACAGACAAGAAGATGAATTCACATGCACAAGGAAAGAGATTTGTCCAGAAAGAAAGATTATTATTATAAAATTGTACACAATTATTTTCTTAAAAAATAGAATAGTCAACTTTAGTTTGACTGAGATGTATCAAAGGCTATTAATTCCTATTTTTAATTGCATGTTCTATTTTTATTCCTTTATTTATTAATAGATGAAGGATAAAAATAGGATGCATAGATGAGTACAAGCCATAGTCTATTTTTAGGAAGGGGTGAAAATAAAATTTGCTATATATTGTGTGCTTTGGAAAACCACAAAGGAGGAATTTTTAGATACATGAGTGTTGAAGAAATTTTCTACCAGTTTTTCCCTTTGCATGTGAAGTATTTTCTGCCTTTCTAATTATTTGCAGTCTCGTACATTAATCTTGTGAATGTTGAATTCCCTAATTAATCATCTTACCCTGTTGAAAAGTCAGTAATTTATGGATGATATTAATGTGTATGTGTAACTTAGCATTATTGTTGTGATTCTATCCCTTAATACATCAAAGTGTTTACCCTTAATTATCTTCAAAAATTTGTTGGCCTGTGCATCAAAATTTCATTCCATATCAATTGTGCATGTACTCATTCAAATACCTCATAAAATTTTGGTGTATCACCTTAGTTTTAATTCATTTTATATAGTCATATTTTACAATTAAACCCCAAAAATCAGTTTAGGATACATCAATAAGGAACCGGCCTTAATACCGGAGACTCACCTCAAAATAGGTATATCCACATATTTGAGGTGTTTGCATTGTATCTAAGAAAGAGATTGATAAAATTTGCAATCTTAGAACATCTGCAGCCATCTCTCTATAGGGTACACTTTTGAGAGATAACAGGATGAGATTCATCCCTACAAAAAGTAGCTAGAGAACAGGTGAGTTGAAATTACCCTTTTAATTTAAATGTTTTATTTTCGAAATATGAGTTGAATTTTTAAGGGTTCAATTATGGGCTAAGAGAATGTTTATTCTATCCCCATGTAAAATGGACCTTGTTCATTGTTTAAACCTTGTGAAATTTAATACCTTGGGTGTTTAATTATTATTTTTTGCCCCTTTAACCCTCTAAATTTCAATATGGAAAATTTAACTATAGTAGGAATTTAATTGTTTATTAAATTAACACTTACAGATAATTTTACCATGTTTGGACTAATTATACTCATTAGATTTTTAATGCAGGTTTAATATTTATTATAACAGGAAAATGTTATCTATTTAATATAATTGCCTAGAAACGTAAATGAAACAATTGGGGTTTTCGAAATCTTTTGTGGGCACGTTTTTGAAAAATAAAATATTCCATATTTTTTCTAACTAACCTAGGTTGTTCTTGGGTCTCGTGGGGGCATTTTTAGTGGGTGTTACACTTGGTATCAGACTCGTGGGTTCAAATCTTGGACCCTTCAAAACATAGAAAAATGTGAGACATGAACACTGAACCTAATATAATATTAAACCTATCACAATAATACACCTAGAAAACAACTTATCTGAAAGATTGTATATTTTAGTAAACATAGAAAAATGGAATAAAACCTAGAATGATGAACTAACTCTCTCCTTGTTCTGTGCAGGAGGGGTGTATTAAATGAGGGTTCCTTTCACATATACCTAGATATACCACCTCTAGAGAAGGTCGTAGAGACCATTCTACCCTATATTTTACAGATGATTCAAGATGTCAATGTCGTTATACACAGAGGGTCCTTAGGAGGATAATCAGATAGACATGATAGGGAGCCATCTGTTGAGGCTCATGCATCTCCTCAACATAGTGAGAAGCATAAGGAAGAGCAGAGTCACTGCAGGGGGGACCGGGAGACAGGATTTCAGGACACATGCATAGGTCTCAGAGCCATAGACCTAAACATGATCATGCACAGGGGCCTAGGGGTCACCAATTTATAGCTGTAGACCATATCAGGGACATCCTGAAGCTACGACCATATCATTATTATGGAGATACTAGTGGATTTCAGGAAGAGGCCTAGTTGGTGAGCTTGAGTGGGTGCTTCAAGATCTGCCCTTGTACTAGAAACACAAAAGATCATGTAGCGATCCATCTTGTGAGATATGGAACAAGTGTCTAGTAGAGGAATGAGGAACAAAAAATCCACATTGATTTAGAGAAAGTTACCTAGGAGCTCTTCGAGAAATGGTTCAGGAGTAGGTACTTATCTCGAAGGTTCATTCAACAGAGGATAGATGAGTTTCATGACCTCGGTCAGCCATCCATGACTATAGCTAAGTATGAGAGTTGATTTCTGGACCTAATTTAGTATGTCAAATATATGCAGGATGAGTAGTTATGGATTGACATGTTCATCAGGGGACTGAATTTAGATTTGGGTAGTGCGGTGCACATTCATTGCCCATAGTCCTTAGTACAGGCCATGGAGAAGGCTTATAATGCAGAGGATACACAAGGGAAGACACAACAAGAAAGGGACAAAGTTCAGAGCCACATCCAGTAGATGTAGGATAATAGATTGAGGGGGTCAGTTCCTCCTCATGGTGGATAGGGCTCAGTACAGTCTTCTTTCAGACCACCATAATAGCCACCTTAGTAGCAGTAGCAGCAGATTCATCTACCATTTAGGCCTACTTAGAGGTTCTGTTGGTATCAAAATTTGTTCTCCTTTTCAAGCTAAGCAGCACCACATATTTGGCATGGAGCTTAGAGATAGATAGATCATGATGTATATCATTTTGTAGCCGGAGATGAGATCTAACTGGCCCTTTGTCACTCAGATTCATGAATAGATGGATAACACCTTCAAGAGGATTTCACCTATCCTCACTACTTTAGGATGTTCCTATTGACCAGGGTTGAACAAGTTGTTTCAGCTGTGAAACCACTTGTAGTTTCTGATATGAATGCCCCTACAACTTCTAGACCATTAGTTCCAGTAAAAACTAACAAGATTTTGGATCTGAATATGAAACCTAAAGAGTCAAATACATCCTTAGAAATGGTAGCATAAGGTATTACTATGCCAAAAATGAATCAAGATGAGGAAATTATTGGGTTCAACAAAGTTTTTATCCTGCAGCACAAGGGTATTCAAATTTTACGCATGAGAAAGATTCAACTATGGTAAACTTTGAAATTGGTGATTATGTTTATTTAAATTGGAAAGTTAAGGAAAGAGTTGAGTTAGTTCAAACTGTTACAAGGTTAAGAAAGAGGGTTATGAAAGAAAATTTAGGTGATCAGACTAATGTATCATCACAATAAAGTGAAAATAGTACTGCTTGTAAGAGTTCTACTTCACTCCAAGTTCAAGAGTAAACTATTGTTTTGAAATATCAAATTAATGTAGGAGTTTTCACATTCAATATGGTTGATCGTATGAAGAAATATCATGTTACTATGAGCATGTGGGACACATTATCCATTCTAAGAAAAAAATATTTGTTGGTTAAATAGCTCACAAGTTTGGAATTATCATCAATACATGTTGATAGAATATGCATAAAAAAAGCTAAAAACACAAAACTAAGAGCATAAAAAGAGGTCAAAGTGACTATTAGAGAGGTAAAATTGATATAACTACCTCATATCGACATTTTGTTGATTATTGGAGATGCATTAGTTCATAATTTTATGGTGGATAGTGGGGAAAGAAACACTAATATGCCCAAATTAGTTTCTGAAAAGTTGGGTCTTAAGTATAAACCAAGTATCAAAGATGTTCTACAACTTGATGGTTCACCAACAAATACTACAGGCATGATTAATAATTTGAAAATCTATTAACATGCTTGTCCAAATGTAACTATTTTTCAGGATGTGATGCTAGTATGTTTTCCACCTTATTTTGTTATGTGCCTCTTAAGAGACTTCACATAAAAACTTGGAGGTTATCTTTCAGTTGATTGGTATTATCTTATTTGTAGAACTAGTTGTGGAAATAAAGTAATCATTAATTTTGATACTTTTTCAAATTTCATATTGAGCCTCACACACCTAGCATAATAAATGTAAATAATTTCATTAATGATGAGTTGCTAGGTGAGATTAAATCTGAAACTATTCATGCACTAGAAGGCATTCCATATTTCTTTAAGGATGAAATGATCAATGAAGCATATGAGCATGATAATTACATAGCTATTAAATTATAGGGCCTTGAAATGCATTGTATTCATGAGGATAATGCTGAAATACCAGCTATGGAAAAGAGAAATTAGCAAGTTGATGTTATATGGAAACTATTTTTTATAGTTCCAAAAATCAGCATGCTCGCAAAGCTAGTTTGATACTAATTTCACCCACCGCACATATGTATTTTCCGATGTTAAGTTTTAGTTTGGTTTATCTAATAAAATTTCATAGCATGAGACACTTATCCATGGTTTAGAGTGGAAAGGAAGAAGGGAATTAATAATTTGAAGATTTATAGGGATAGTAAGCTTGTTGTTCATCAAGTAGGAGGTTCTAGTGCTTACAAAAAATCCGTTAATGAAGACTTACAGACATAAATTATGGGATTTTCTTGAGGATGTTATTGCATTCAACATTCAAATTGTTCATAGAGATAGAGAAAACATGTTGATATGCTTGAAACCGTTGGATCTCTTTTTGAAAAACCTACAGATTCAGAAATGATAAACTACAGCCTCATGTCAAGGTTATAGTGAGGCCATCCATTCCATATAAAAACTCCCATTTACACTTTTTTGATGATGATGCTTGTATAATTATATTTTTACATGAATAGGCTTATTTTTCATCACAAAATAAAAGGACAACTCCAAAATAGGTAGTATGAAGATAAGATTATGCAAATTAAAACAAACAAGATCCCAAAAGGCCTTGTGACTTTGGAAAGAATCTTTGGGGAGAATGATAAGATGAAGTAAGAGATATTTTCCCTTACTTCAAGAATATACCAACATGAAAGTGTCACCATTATTGATGGCAAGAACCTCAATATTATTAAGGTATGTTCAAAATCTTAAGAATATGCATTCATTGAGCTATGAAAATAATATCTTGATGTGTTTGAATGGAAATACAATCATATAAGAGGTTTTGGTCCATCATTAGCTATTTACACAACATTGAATTAGAAGTTGATGCAAAAATCCTAAGACAAAAAAAAATGCTAATTAATCCCAATTTGGAATGCTTGATGAGAAAAGATCTTGAAAAACTAATTGAGTCATCCATTATCTTTCCCATCAAGAATTCAACTTGGGTAAATAACCTTGTACTGTTAAGAAAGAAAAATGGTGAAACCAGATCATGTGCTCATTTTCGTGATTGAAATAAGTCTTCTCTCCAGGATAACTATCCTTTACCATCCATGGAACAAATACTTCATTTCGTTACTGGTTTAGAAAGGTACTCTTTGATTGATGGTTATAGTACTTATAAAGAAATACTTGTCAAGGAATAATACCAATTTAAAATAGCATTCACAACAAAGTGGAGCACCTATGCATACAGAACTTGATTTCTTCGGGTTCTCTAATGCATGTGCAACATTTCAAAGAGCCATGGATATAATAGTTTCCTCTAATCTTTCACGTGATCACATATAATAGCTCAAAGTAGTGTTTGAAATATGTAGAGACGTAAATGAGCGATATGCAAGAATCGATATTGAAATAATGCACCATGAAGGATTTTCACTCTGATGGTAACATCGTAGCTCCAATGCAATAAGTAAGATTCAAACAATGGAAAGAATATGAAAATAAGAAAATACGTCTTCTCGTGCTCATAGATCGGAAAAGGAAGTACAAATAGGGGTGTTGTGTAACCCTTGTGCATAAACAAGGAAAGAACCCCTATGACACCACCGATGCATATCACGTGACTAACATATATGATGCCACTAAAAGAGGAGTTACAATTATAAATGAGGAACGTAAATCTTATAAGGCATTGAAAAAAATGGCAATGATAGATTCTATGATAGAATCTGACACTTTTCATTTAAATCTCTAAGACCTATGACTCTCACAAGGCTAGATGACTCACCATGTGATGTGGATAATGACTAGGAAGGTCACACACACCAACACCCCCCCTTCCTCGAAGCTGAGGTAGAGGACATGGTAAGACAAAATAGAAAAGAAGAATCCCCTAGACAACTAAGAAATATGTTCCAATGGGGCCCAGAAAATAAATTCCTAATAAGGTGCCCATATACAAACAACATCTTTCTGGAAAGAAGAGGAGGAGGAGAAAAATCTATATAGCTAGAAGAAGATGGGTGGCTGTAGTAGACCTCACCCTAAGAAGAGACCCTAAGTGAAGAAAGTTCACCTCAGTGAAGGGCTTGGTGTATATGTCTCCAACCTAATTAGAAGTCTGAACATACTATATGTCGATGATGTCTTCATGTATCACCTCCCATATGAGGTGCATGTGAATCTAAATGTGCTTCATCTGCTGATGCTGAACTAGATTTTTACAAATCGAGATAGTGCTCATATTGTCACAGTAGATAATGATACGCTATCAAAAGTGGATGCCAAACTTGGTCAAGATACCCTGTAACCAAACAGCTTCTGTGGTAGCGTTAACTGCTCCTCTGTACTTTTCTTTTGTCAATGATATGGCAATGGCATTTTTGCTTTTTCTAGACCAACTAATAGGACTGAAGCCAAGAGTGAAACTATAGTTTGAGGTAGTTTTCTGATGATCTAGATCACTGGCCCAATATAAGTCTATAAATCCAATCAAGTCAATATTAGTCCCTCCTAAGTGATGAATAACATCTGTGTGAGTGCCATGAACATAGTGAAGGATCCATTTTCCTTCTTTGAAATGCATCTCATGGGGCTCTTGCATAAATCTATACACCATCCTGATAACATACGATAGATCTAACTGAGTGTGAATAAGGTAGATTAAGCTCCCCGCATGGTACCAATAAAGGGTACCATCAACCAATGGGATAGATCAATCAGAATCCAACTTGACCCCAGAAATAAAAGGAGTAGGTGATGACTTGTAATCAGACATGTGAAACTAAGAAAGAAAATCAAGAGACTAATTAGGCTACAAGATCATAATTCATGAGTCAGATTGTGAAATTTGGATCCCAAGAAGGTAATGAAGCAATCCTAAGTTAGACATGGAGAACTTGTTGGCCAAGGATATCTTAACAGAATCAATGATATAGGAAGAGCTACTCGTGATCAACAAGTCATCAACATAGAGAACAAGAATAAGAATGGAGTCATCCTGCCACATAATATACACATTTGGATCAAAGTGACATTGAGTGAACCCTGATGCAAGTATAAAGGAGTCCATCTTGGCATACCAATCCTAAGGGGCTTGTTTAAGGCCATAGAGAGACTTCTTTAACTTTCAAATGAGGGATGGATCATGGACATAACCTGAAGGTTGTTTCATGTAGATCTCTTTATTTAGGTCCCCATGAAGGAACTCTTAACATCCATCTACTAGACTTCCCATCTTTTAGTAGCAGTGATGGCACGATTCAATCGAATGGAATTCATCTTCACAACCGGAGTAAAGGTTTCTAAGTAATCAACCCTAACTACCTAGGATAAAACCTTAGCTACAAGTCACACTTTATACTTCTCAACTTCTCCATTGGTTCCATACTTTGACTGATATATCCACCTACACCAAATGATTTATCTTCTTTTCATAAGAGGTGTAAGATCCCAAGTGTTATTCTTTATGAGCGAGGAATACTCCTCATCCATAGCAGAATCCCACTCTGGAATCCCAGAAGCTTCCTAGAAGGATAGTGGATTCCAATGAAACTTGAGTGAGTACATCTCTCATCTAAAGGATCTCCAACTATATCTCCAACACTCTGTAAAGTTTTCCTAGCCCAAATAGGTCATGAAGGATCAAGCTCAGATTCAGAAGATTCTTCACTCGAGTGAGAAGGGACATAGTCCTCATCATCACTACTGTTAGAATCAGAAGACTCAGAAGTTTGAGGATCGGGAGGAATAGGGAGAGGTCGAACTTAATCAATAACATCATCATCTAATGAGTCAAAATCTGAATTATGGGGCAAAAGAACCTCAATGGATGTAAAATTCAAGGATTAATCATCAAAATTCACACTCCTCTCAATATAGAGATCATAGGATTTAGGGTTCAACAATCAATATCCAATCATGCCATCAAGATACCTGACAAAGATACAAGGTTTGGATTGTGGATCCAATGCCTTACATTTTTTCTTGGGAATCTGAGCCATAGCCTTGGATCTAAAGACTTGAAAGTGCTTAACATCAGGATTGTGTCCAAACTAGGCTTAAAAGGGTGTCATCCCTCTTACTTCCTTGTGTGGAACATGATTCTAAATGTAACAATCATAATTCACTTCGTCAACCCAATACTATGGAGGAAGGGACTTTGAGTGAACCATATAAGTAGCCATCTCCTTTACAATTTGATTCTTTTTTTTTGCAACTCCATTTTGGGAAGGGCTGTAAACAACTATACGCTACAAATTTATCCCCTCAGAAGTGCATAATTCCTCAAACCCATTGCTCACATACTCACCTCCGTTTTTGGTTTGAAGAATGTTGATAGACCGTTCCACTTGTTTATCAGCAAGAAAATACTTGAGACTTAAGCTTAAGAAAATATATGCAAGTATAATGTAAAAAGTCATCATTGAAGGTTAGTATATATAGAGCTATAGTGAAATAAGGAGATGGAAAGGGGCCAGATACATCACTATGAACAAGATCTAAGGGATGAGTAGCTCTCCAATATTTTCCCTTATCAAATTTTTTTTCAGGGTGCTTTTCGAGGGTACAACCCTCACAAAGACCTTTAGAAAACTTAACTCGAGGTAACTCATTGACCATCTCATTTTGGCTCAATTGTTCAAGGTAATGATAATTTAGATTCCCAAAATGCTCATGTTATAGCTTGCTAACCTCATTTGCATGAGTGAGAAAGGAATCAGGCATCAAATCAGAAGATAAGTGGGAAAAGGTATACAACCGTGAATAGTGATCCACTTTTCCCTCAACCATAGTGCAGTTAGAGTTAAGCTCAGGAATTATCACTGAGTTAGGACCAAATTCCATTCACATTCCCTCAGTAAGGTGGGTGATTTGGTAAAGTGATATGATATTGGTACAAATATTGGTAACACTCAACACTTGGTTAAATGTTACACCTTCTATCTCTACCGATCAACTACCAGAAACCGACACATGAGTGTCATCACCTAATGTGATTTGGGACATGCCACATGGTTCAATGCTATAGAATTCAACCTCTGAAGAATCCATGTGGTGCGAGGCACCAAAATAGATAATCCAAGTTAAAGATGGAGCTTATCTAGCTATGAGGGTTGTACCTTTCTTCTTTTCATTTTTAGACTCCTTTGTTTTAGAAGACTCGCCCTTCTGAGCATTTTGTTTCACGGATTCAGGAACACTTGTATTATTATTCTCAAGTAACTAAGTTAAGTGATCAATTTGTTTCCAAAAACATTGATGCTCTTTATGGCCAGGATACTTACAATAGGAGCATTTTCACTTTTCCTTCTTTGGTTTAGGCTCAAAAGTTGAAGTGTTAGTGTTGGGCTTAGCTGGGGTTTGGTTGGTCTTGGTTTATTTCTTAGGTTGGTCCTTTATTTCTTTTTTATTTTCATTTTTATTTCCCTTATTCACTACAAGATCATGTGGCTTGGATTTTATAGTCCCCATTTGAATGAGTTGGGATGAAAAAATGTCAAGTGAGGGCACTTTCCAGGCACTACCTAAGGATGATGTTGTGGCATGGAAAGTTGAAACGAAGAAATATTACTCAAGACCTAACTTAGAAATAATTGACAAGATCAATAAAGAGTCTTTCTTCTCCATTTTACATTCCTTTAGAAGCAGTCTAGTGTGGACAAACTTTGAGAAGAATATTTGTAGGCTTTCAAAGTCACTAGGATTTAACCCTAGTAGTTCATTCTCCAACGCATGCGATATCATGTCATCTTGCTTCCAAAACATCTCGTCGAGAATTTTCCACACTCCATCAGGTGTCGAGGAAGTTTTGATTTTGAAGAGAAAGTTAGAAAATACGGACATACAAAGAAGACCTAAGGCTTCATCATAGTGGTTGAACCATTTATATCTTTTAGGTTCATTATCAGGTTCTGTCTCTAACCCAATGGTAACAAGGTACAACCCTTTACTTCATAAACCCGATATAATTTTAGATATTCATTCAAAGAAATTAAAACGTGTGAGCACCGGTACTTTAGAAATATCCATAATGAAGAGATAGAAAAAACGAAGGTAGAAGGAGAGAGAAACAAAACAACCACCCTAGAAAAATATTACACCCCCTCGAGTTTGGCACTTTATAGTTTAGTGTGTTAATTACAATCAGATGTGAATGTACGTCAAGAACTAGTTTGTCACTCACCTTGCAATCAGCGTAATAACGTGTAAGAGTGGAGACCACAATCAAGGTTTGTTGGGCACAATAGTTCGACATCGTAAGAAAGAAAAAGAACGAGTGAAAACAAGAAGGGGAAAATAAGGCCTTGTGATAAATGCCATCTCACATCGCATAAAAAATCCCTTTTCCGTAAGACTGTAGCGGATGCACTCACAAGTCCACAAGTAATAAAAGGGATAGTATAATACTCAAGATGATTCAAAATGAGCCTAAACAAGCAATATAATGACACCCCCAAGAATGCGGCACTTTATAAAGTAGCAAATTTACAAAAATGATAATACTATCTTGTAGTGTGTGAAAAAACATTCGACTTTGACTAAAGAAGTGCTCAAAAATGAGCAACAAGTCAAAAGTTATAGCAAAAAAATGATTCCCGTAAATGATGGAAAACACCAATAATTCATGAAAATGGATTTTAAAAGTTCCCTAAACACATGCAAAGGGTATCGTATGTGTGGTTTTTTGAAATGGTATCAAATTTTAGATATGGTTTGTTTTTATTACGAGGCGGGATTAGCCTCCTGCCAACCCTATACCTCAACCTCTATCTTAGACACTCAAAAGAAGGAAAATAAAACAAGAAAAATATATTGAACAAAAAATTCCAAGAACTAAGTGTTTTTCACCATAAAAAAAGTGTGAACTAGGGTGATGATACTAACCAAGCTGAGTTGATTTAGAGGCTAATGTACCGAGTCAAATTGATGTGTGACTGAGCTGGTTAGTTCACACCCAAGTTGGGCTGTGGAGAGTTGTGCTAAGAAACATTGAATGTGTTGAGTTCAACGTAGGTGGCCCATGAGTCAGGGGTCGAAGCTTCATGTTAGGCAGATAAGGAGTGACATAGGTTTTTTAGTCACTAGGAAACTATCGAAAAAACCTACCAAGACTGAGAAAGGACCCGTGTCAACCAAAGAAAAGGCAGTTGAGTTGTGCATGTAGAGTAATGGATAGGATATTTTTCAGGCCTACAATATCAAAATGGTCCAACAGAGGTGCCACGTGATGTGTAGAGACTAAAAGTGATGGTAATGACTATGCACAAAACTGTTTTGACATGGGAAGAGATTCTGTAGAACTGGGCACAAGGGAAATGATAGTGTAGACCATTATATTGAAACCAACCCAAACACGTGGATGGAGGTCGAAACCTGATTTGGATGCAGGCCCATGACCTCCCACAATAAAACTGATCCATGAATCAATGCATAGGCGCGAGTTGGATGGAGCAGTGGAATGAAGAATGCAAGGTATGTGCCAAAGGTAACCAGTGTTCAACCAATCACAATTCAATTCACTCTGAGATTCATGCACTAAATAACAACATCAAAAAATAACCACAACAATCATCATAGAGCTTAGACTAGTCTGAGGATACACCAATGAAAACATGATTCAACACCAGTATGAGTATACAACATGAGGAGGATGCATGTAGAAAAGTAAGGCAAGTAGGTAGAGTATAGCTTAAAGGGAAAAACAAGACTACACTAAACTCTAAAATTTGTAACCCTTGAACCTGAAATACACCTTGAAACATATAGAAAATGCATGCAGATCCTAAAAAAATTGAAACCACGAACAAACCGACCACAAAAAAATTTAATTTTGTAAATGTTAAAACCTCAACGTGAGGTGAGCAATATGATTCCAAAGTAATAATTGAAAAAACTTGCGTGAAGAAATAAGAAGAAACCAAAAGTAATATAAAACTCATAGACGAAGAGTGTACATTTTAGTGAAACCTCACACTCTGATACCATGAGAGAGGGATATGCAAGAACCGATATCGAAAAAATGCACCACGACAAAGTTACACTCCAATGGTAACATCGTAGCTCCAACGCAATAAGAAAACAAGTCTGCTCATGCTCATAGATCAAAAAAGGAAGTACAAATAGGGGTGATATGTAACCCCCATGCCTAAACAAGGAAATAACACCTATGATGCCATTGACGCATATGATTCCATTAAAGGAGGACTTACAATTGTAAATGAGGAATGTAACTCCTATGACACACTAATACAAATGAAAATGATAGATTCTAGGATAGAATCTAACACTTGTCATTTGACTCCCTAAGACCTATGACTCTCACAAGGTGAGATGACTCACCATGTGATGTGGATGATGACTAGTCAGGTCACACACACCAACAATACTATGGTGTACAACTTAATCCCAAAAATTGTTTGTTTTTTTTTATGTGGGTGAGCTTCTTGGTCAAATCATCTCAAAACATGGTATGGCGATATATCTAGAAAGATTATGTGTTAGTCTTGGTTTTTCATTATGAAAACATCATAAATAAATACAAATTTTTCTTTGAAAAATTAATTTCATAAGAAGGTACATTGCTTATTTTTCTTCATTATCCAATTCATTAACCAAGGTGCTAAAGAAAGATCGAAATTTCACATGATCAAAGAAAGGATTAAATAATTTTGAAGCCATCATTCAGGTTATTGCTCTAGCCTCAACAGTCATAAATCCTAATTTTTAAAAATATTTCATGTTATATGCTTTTGCTAATGTTGATATGATTTGAGGAATGTTAACATAGCAGAATAAAAAAAATGGAGTCTCCAATTGCATTTTTTAGCCAAATCTTGATGTAGTATGAAACATGGTACTCATTTTTTGAGAAACATGTTCTTTCAATTGTTAGATCACTCATGAATTTTAGGCACTTTCTCTCTAACAAAAAAATTCAATTAATGGTTTCTCACCCATTTATTAAAGAATTCATGTTGAACAATGATATATGTGAAAAGAGAGCATATTGAATTACCAAAGTGATGGAATATGACATCAACATTAAAGAGATAAATCTGATTAGAGGCAAAGGATTATATGATCACTTGGCTCAATAATTTCAAGAGAGAAAGGAATTTTTTTTATTGCTACAAAATGAGCCTAAAAATGTAGAAACTCAGTAACCTTCAGATTTTATTTTTATACATGACAAGGTACTTTCAACATGGTATGTATCCACCAAACTTGAACAACTCAAAAACAAGATACTTTAGATTGCAATCAATTACCTTCTTGCTATTTGATGTTTTTTTATTCAATAAAGACATTAATGGTGTATTTATTATATGTGTTGAACCCAACCAAGTAGAAAGGAAACTATCAAAGTTTCATGATAGACAAGGTGGAGGGAATTATTCAACAAAAAATACAACCCTCAAGATCATGAAAAGAAGATATTATTGGCCTAATTTCTTCAAGGAAATCCATGCTTAGGTAAGAAGGTGTCAAAAGTTTGCATTTTTCAGAGGAAAAAGGAGGCTCGTTGTCTTACCCCTGCAGAAAATTAGAGAAGACAAACTGTTTTCTCAATGGGGTTTGGAATTAATAGGTCTTACAAACCCACCTTTAAGATTGGGGCACAAATGGATACTCACCGCAAATAATTATTTTATGTGGTGGAATGAAGCATTTTCTTTTAAGGAAGATAATGAAACAGGCATCTTGAACTTCTTCAAAGGTATTATAGCCACATTTAGTATTCCATCCACCATCATTTCAAAATATGCAAGAGATTTTAGTGGTGGAAAGATTGTTGGATGGGCTATACAAAATGGTATTTATCTTAGTGCTCCTTCCAATTATTATCCACAAGGAAACAACCTTCCTTAATCAATTAAAATAAATATTTTGAGGATAATTAGAATAACTACAGATGAGAACCAAAGAACTTCGCACACAAAGTTGAATTCAACCTTATACGACGATAGAATAACTCAGAATAGATCAACTTCCAATTAACCGTTTAAGCTTTTTTATGGTCTTAAAGCCAAGCTACCTAGTTCACTTGGGATTTCATATTTAGAATTGATGGATAATGAGCCAATCAATGTGAGGTATCCTCATGTCATGGAACTTTAAGAGGTTTGAAATCAAGTGATGAGGTTCATGGAGTTGAATTAGGCGCATGTGAAAATGATATTTCACAAGACGCCTAAAGAAAGAATTTTCAATGAAGGTGATTTTATGCTAAAATGAGATGAGGATAGAGAAAAATCAGGTGCTCACACAAATTTTGATTCCTTGTGGAGTGGATCTTACATAATAATCACCTGTAAGCCTTATAATAATTTCTAGCTTGCAATAATGGATGGAGAAGAGCTTATGATCATAGTCAACAACATCCATCTAAAGCATTGTTTCTAAAAGAGATAAGTTGACACTGTATATTAGTTTCTCATGCTTTCCTCTAAATTTTTTAGACAAATATTTCTACAATTTTAATTTCAATAATTGGCTCCCATCTTAATTGGTAAGCATTGTAGGAGTTTATCTTTCCTCTGAGTGCAGTTTTGCACAGGTTTTAGTTGATATTTTGTAGTTTGTATGGAGGATTTTAAGTCTTTAATAGTGCTTTTAAATCTTTGGAATACATGGTCAGGATTGGTTTATGTTTTCATATTACTTTCACGGCTATAAAAAATCATTTCCATGGGTTCTAGCTGATTAGTAGGCACCGGCTCAACAAAGTCATGAAAGATATTCACCATTTTTTGTCAATATCTAGAGGGGGTTCAAAAATATTCGTTATTTCTCAGTTTGGATAGATTAAGAGAATGCATGTAGACAAATAAACAACTTAAAGTGTTGTTCTCGGATCCATTACCTCACATGTGTAACCATTCTAGGTTATCATCTTCACCAAGACCATGCATCAGCCATGGAAGCGTGTCGCAGGGCCTAGGTTGAGACTTAAATGGAAACATATATCAATAAAAATAACCTAAAACTATAAATACAGTTGCATATTTGAAGTAAGGAACAATTAAAATCAATGTATTATTACTTGTTCTCGAGATGATCAAGAAAAGCTATTATTACTTGTGCTCGGGTGGAGTTGTATTACTGTATTGAGTGGTAAAGGTTCATTCCATATCATGTTACAAAAGAAAAATGAAAAATAAACATAGATGACTCATTAGATAAGAAAATTTCATTTATTCATAAAGACTATGTACAATGATCCCACATAAGGCGTGGGATATGGCTAAGAAAAAGAAAAAGAATGTATGTAAATAGAAAATAGAAAATGTAAGGAAGGAGAAATTCGTCATTTCTTGAGTATAAGGGAACCCCCAATATTTTCTGGATTACTCTAAGGATTTTTTCCAGTGTACTTGAAAGATAAAATTAAGAAGGTTAAAGCTCAGGGTATCTAAATCCTTATGCTACAAAATTTTTATGTATATGCATCATCATCTAATGTATAACCAATGAAATAGGTTAAGTGTTGGAGATATAAAGGAAAGCTTCAAATCTGTAGATAGTCATGTATGTCACTTAAAATATTTCCATAATAACTATTACATTCAAGATGAAATTGCACACGGGAAGAATAAAGCAAGTAGCAGGTACAAAGAACAAAGATGAAATTCAAAAAATGCATTTAAGGTAATTTTAAGAGAAGAACAAGGTACATATTTGCACCATGATAACAAACACAAGAAAAGAAATCTTCCATAAAGTATGCAATGTGTAGCGGCCTACCTCGGGACATACAAAACCACTTCGAAAGGTAGTTAACACTTTGGCTAATTCTTTTTAAGTATAAAAATTACTATACTTAACCGATTCTCGTTATTAATTATTCTATCCTAATATGATTTACCCAATTAACTAACCACTAGTCCAATTCAAACTTTAATTATTTATTTCTACTAAATGTTTGCTAGGGTCACAATAAAAATTTTATACACCCCTTTTAATTTAATTAGTTCCCCCTTTTTAATTAATTTTCCCCCACACAACCTTGATTCATTTTATTTCCTAATCCCAAAAAATCCCATAAATTAAAGTTGTGTAGGATTTAATGTGAACCCTAGGAGCAATCTAATCTCAGCCCTTGATTTAAAACTTTCCCTAAAGTTTCTGTAATCCATCCTTTTCTTTTCTTTTCCTCTTCTCATTTGATTCATTTTTTTTCCTCTTTGTGCAGGTTGAGGAGGAGCCATGGAGTTTTGGATTCATGGAGTTGTAGAGGATAATACCATTATTATTTTTTTGTGTATATTTTCTTTACAAGATATCTTCTCTGGTTGGGTATGTTTTTTATACCCATTTTTTTTAAATGGAGAAAAATCTACCTGTGTGTGTGTGTGTGTGTGTGTGTGTGTGTGCATAATAGATATTTTGTATTTCGCTAAGAGAAGACGTGGAATTAAAATTACGCAGAGATTGATATGTGTAGGGTCGAAAGACTATGTAAAATTGGGAGGATTTGTAGTGGGATTTTAGTGGAACGGAGGGTGGAGCTTTGGAGGGATGGGTGTGGGTTACGGGAAAGGTGAGGGTGTAGGGGTCTGCGGAGGGGTTTGGGGAAGTGGTTTAGCGCAAGGGTGGGTGTGGTGGTATGGGTAGTGGCGGTGGTGTGAGATTTGGTGTAGGTTTGGGGAAGGCTTGGACCCTCCCCAGATCATTATTTTTCTTTGTTTTAAAAAATATTAAAAAAATTGCCAAAATCGTTTTATTATTATTATATTTTTATTTAATTTTGTTAATATTATATATATATATAGAAATATAATATATTTTAATATATTATATTATAATATGCAACTATATTAATATATTAAATAATATATAACTATGTTTGAATAGATTATAGTTATATTATACAATGTAACTATATTAAATATATTTTAATATATTTATTTTATATACTATGTTAAAAATTACTACAAGTTGTACAATGTCAGGATATAGTTCGTAAGTTTTGTGAAGTATACAACTTCATAATTTTCAATATATCAGATTCTAAAATTATTTACTCATCTGTATATAAAAAAGAGAATCTAGCTTTGTATTTTAATTTATAAGAGAAGACTAGGAAACATATTTTAAACTTAGTAAAGAAGGAGATATGTTCACATTTTATTTCCTAATATAATAATTTTGTTAAGTTTTCATATGGGAGGTAAAGTGAAAAAAATGATTTCATTTCATTCGATAATTCTACAAAAATTTGCAAGAAAGAGATATATTACAAGAATGATAATATTTCCATTCAATATAAATCCTCAAGATCCATGTTAAACTAACTTTCCTTTCAAATTCGATAGCCAAATAAATACTACAAAATTTTACCAAGAAAGAGATCGCACTAAAAATATCACATTTTCTCCTTAATCATTTATCATACTAACAAGAAATATAAGAGTAGCATTACTTTCTCTTTTTTTACCAAATTTCTATTAAAAACAATTCTTTTCTTTACAAATGAGAAACTTCAACCTTAAAACAAGATCTTAACAAGGAATAACTCTCAACCAATTTCTTGTATTGCCTTTCAAATTTTAAGTCTCTTGCAACATTTATCATCTAAGAATAGTTTACATTCCCATGATGCTTAATCTCATAAATACAACATATTTCCAACATACTTAAGATACACAAAGAAAAATATTATGAGGCTTCATTCTAGGATTCAAGGGAGTTTACCCATACTAATGAAATGTTAGTTTACAAGAAATCGCAAATCACAAAATGGGAACTTTAGAAGAAAAAGAAACATCCCACACAGCCATATCCATAAGATTACAATGAGAGTAGTGTTCAAAAAAAATGGAGAAAACAATGAGAACCCATGATGCCAAGAAACTCCAACCATCTTCTAAACTTGAGCTCCAAATTTGAGTGCTTTTCAAGGAAACCAACACATAGAGAATGTGTTTTTTACCACCCAACCTTTAGGCATCATTACATGCCTTTCCAAAGGTTGGAAGACATGTTAACCTCCCCCAAGCCAATGAGAGAGATATCTAGATTCCTAAAATCTGCACAAGATTTAGGGAGACATAAACAACAAAAACATGCACATACAAGACAAATCCATACACTAAAGAAACACAAAATTTACCAACCAAAGAAAAGAGGACAAAACCATATCCATCCTCAACAATGGGGAAAAGTATATGAGACATCCAAAAGTGCCAAAGAGTGTGGTTCAACCATAGGATTCACACTTACAATATTCTTCACAGAACCTCCTTATCCCTCTAAGACAACAATCCCTCCTTATTGTTGCACCCATTCGTCTAAAATCCTCCTTGGGAGGATTTTCAAACCCATTGGATTTCCTCTCCAAGGATGGGGAAGGGGGTTCAAACCATATGAACCACCTTCCCCACCTCAAACCATATGAGGGGAATAAAAAGAACCTACAGGGCTTTCCCATCAAGCCATGGGGTTTAAGAGGGAAAATTCTTCCCTCTTCCCCAATAAAACTCAAAACTACATCAAGATATATGATGGATGGAGGAAAATAATAAATATAATACCCAATCAATATAAAACACAAGCAACAAAACACAAATTTCAACCATGAGCAATTTAATCTCTAACAAGCAAGATAACATAAAATGAGATCAAAGATCCTACCTCCACAAGCTCTCCAAATCTCTAAGATTTTTCTAATTTCTTGTCTAAGAAAACTCAAACTTCAAAATCCTCTGAGCATTAAGAAAAATCCAAAAGAAAATTATCTTTCTCCCCACATAAGGGAGTATTTGAAGAAATAAAAATAAATTTCCTCACCAATGAGGGGATGAAAATGTCACCCCTCTCTCCCCTCCAAGTCAAGATTCCCAAAATAAAAAGAACAAAATATAAAATCACATTTAAACACCCTTCTCCAAAATTTTCCAAAATGAAAATGAGAAAAGTTTATGCAACTTTTCACAACACACACATTCCAATCCATCTTACATGGATGGTGAAAAAATAGAGGTTAAATGAGATGGAAATTCCCTCTATGCCTTAAAATTAAGTTCCCTACCTAATAGGTAGTGTCCAACAACTTATTTTCATGCTAAGTGAACTCCCAAAACTAAAAGGGTTCACTTAAAATGCCATAAATAGCCATTTCGGGTTTGGCACATTTTTGCACATATGTAGAGGATGTGGGGCCCACTAAAGTGTGCTCATGTGACCCCAATCCTCTCTAATTAACACACACTTATACAAATACAAATCTTAATGCACATTGGGACCATTAAGTCCCCAAACCTAGTTTACTTAACAAAATTAACAACATAATCACAATTAATTTTACATGACATACAACATTACAAATAAGGGTTACTCATGGTGCCTAACAATATAAGAAAACAATAAGGCCTCATATAACTAACATGGTTAGGACTTAGCCCCATGGTTCGTTTGTGCACAAATTACTTAGCCACTCTGAAACCCTCATTCTCTTGTGCCATGTAACATGCACACTCAATGCACACATTAAATGCATATTCCCAATACAAGTGTAAATCAACTATTCAATAAATGATTAAGTCTAAACATGAAAATCTATGATATCACAACATCAACATGGAATTGTAAATTATAAATATGCACACTTTCACACAATTCATCATGTGTTAGCCATTGAAATACATATAAATGACATACATCCATTCTATCATGTGTTCTTATCAATAATAGAATAATCTATATCATCTAGACATGTGACTAAACTATGCATCCATCATATATAAATTAGGCCCAAGTAACATAGCAATATGTTAGTATTGACAACATCAAATAAACTGTTCCAACATACTTATCAAAGCTAAATTGGGACTACGCGCCCAAATCATCATACATGTCCATGAAAATAAAATAACATAACATAATGTGTAAAATATATCAAATCCTTGTCAAATCATATCTATGAATAGCAAAGTCAACAAATAATTGAGACTATAAAATTGTGGGCACTACATCCCCCTCTCCTAAAATTGTACTTCCTCATGTAAGTCATTGAAAGAGATAGGGATATCGAGCCCTCAAGGGTGTATCATTCTCCCAGGTAGCTTTTGTCTCATCATATATGTCTCAGTGTACCCTAATCTTGTCCAATTCTCAACCCCAAAGGGCCAACCTCCATTGCTTCAATATATGTATGGCCTCTAGCCTCCACTGTCCTCTATCCTCTACCTATAATGTTGACCAATCCTAAACATGATAGACATTAGGTACATATCTACGTTGTACATAAACATGAAATACATCGTGGGATCATGCAAGGCATTGTGGAAAAGTAAGGTGATAGTAAACTGGACCGATGACCTCCAAAATATCAAATGGCCCCATAAAACAAGGTGATAGCTTTGAACATTTTCCATAGAGGATTAGGCTCTTATGCAGATAAAATCTGAAGAATACTTTGTGACCCACTGAGAAGTGATTATTATTCCTCTTGGTGTCAGTATATGATTTCTAGTGTACTCTATCCTACTTAAGACATTACCTAATAAGAACAACTTGTTGCCCTAAGTCCTGTAGGTAAGCTAGTCCTTGAATAATCCTATCATCTAGCCTATCCCATCTCAGAGGTGTCCTATAAGGCCAACATTAAAAATCCTGGTAGGGATCCATACTAATGGAACTGTGATGGTTGTTGTTATATGTAAACTCAACTAAATGTAGATAATATTCCCACCTCTTCTGCTAGTCCATCATATCCATCCTCAACATGTCCTCCAATAACCTAATTAACCCTCTTCTTCTCTCCATCTATCTCTGGATGGTATGCTGAGCTGAAATTAATCTGTGTACCCAAAGCATTCTGAAAGGAATTCCAAACTGATGTGTAAATGATATCCTTTTCATTAATGGTGGTCTTCGGAATCCCATGCAACCTAATAATGTCCTCCATAAATACTTTGGTGGTGGCCTGTGTATTATATGTGACCTTGGTTGGCAAGAAATGTGCAACCTTGGTCAGCCTATCTAAAGTAACCGTACTGGTATCATGATGATAAGAAGAAAGAGGGAGTCCTACTATGTAATCCATGAAGATCACATCCAATTTCCGCTCAAGGATATCATGAGGATGTAACAGTCCTGAAGGATAAGACTTATCTACCTTGACCCTCTAGCACTCAAGGAAATGTGCTATAAAATATGCTATGTCTCGTCAAAGACCAGGCCAATAATATAACTCTCTCATATTGGCGTGCATTTTCTTCACTCTTAGATGTGCTACATATGTTGCTTGATGAGCTTCTGTAAGGATGAAGATACATAGATCACCTGACTTAGGCACATAGATGTGCCTATGGAGCCAAAGTAAACCATCTTCCTCTAAAATGCACCCTAAATATATACCCTCTAATGAACCCTATGACTCCAAAAATTTTGTAGCACCCTCATAAAACATGTCCTCTGCAAGGTGTTGAAGAATCTTGCCTCTCAAATCTGACTACATTATCAAGGATGCGAGCACATGTCATCATGTACTAAGTGCATCTGCCATGAATTTTTCCTTTCCCTTGATATACTGCACCTCTATGTCATACTCACATAGGAACTCCATCCAACGCCACTGACGAGAATTGAGGTCCAACTATGAGAAGATAAGATGAAACTATGGTGATTTTTCATTAAAATGAAAGGCATATCGAAAAGGAAATGACGTCAATGCACAAGATCATGAATAACTGCGGCAAGATATAAGTCATGAGTGGGATAGTTAAGTTTGAAGTCTTTGAGCTTGTGTGACTCAAAGGTAATAACCCAAGGCTCCTGCATAATAACTTCTCCCAGACCCTCTAGTGATGAATCAGTACAAATAAGAAAATCCTCTGTTGGGTCCAGAACTGCTAAGATATGCGTTGTAGTTAACATTTCCATAAACAAGTAGAAGGAATGCTCACACTTATCTTACTAATCAAAATTCTTACCTTTACTCAGAAGAGAAGTAGCAGGGTGAGAAATCCTAGAAAATTCTTATACAAAGCTATAGTAATAACCTGATAATCCCATAAAACTCCTCACCTTAGTAACCAATGTGGGCATTGGCCAGTCAATAATTACATTTATGTTAAAGGGAACTACTAAGATACCCTCACTTGATATGATGTGTCCCAAGTATGGAATCTCTTTTTTAGAAGAACCTGCATTTTTCCAAATTCCTAAACAACTTCTGCTCTCTCATAACCTATAATACTTGTCTCAAATGTTTGTTGTGTTCCTCTCTAGAATGAGAATAAATCAATATATCATCAAGGAACACTAAGACAAATCGTTCAAGAAAGGTCATGCATACTCCATTCTGGAGGATCATAAAGACAACTGGGGCATTGATCAAACCAAAAGGGACAACCATGAATTCATAATGGCCATATTGTGTGTGAATATCTACTTATGAATGTTTGAATCTGATATGCACAACTGATGATAAAATTATTTGAGATTGATTTTAGAGACCACCCTTACTCCTCAAATCTTATTAAACAAGTCAACAATCCTAGGGAGTGGATAACAGTTCTTTATTGTGAATTTTTTGAGCTTCCTGAAGTCTACACAAATTCTAAGAGAACAGTCCATATTATTTATAAATATGAGTGGCACTCCCCAAGGAGATAAACTTGGGAAAAAGAGACCCTTCTCAAAAAACTCCTATAATTATATCTTGAGCTCATGAAGCTCTAGAGTCATCATCTGATAGGGTGCCCGAGAAACTAGTGTTGATCCTAGCACTAAATAAATGGTGAAATCCACCTCTCTGTGGTGTGGTAACCCTGGAATCTTTCCTAGAAACACATATGCATACTACCTCAAAACTGCATGATCATCTCAGGGTGTGTTGGTGCTTAATTTGTTCTCACCCTGTTTTTCCTTAAAGTTTTCCAGTTCACAGGATTTTTCGTCTTCTCTATCTCCCCCGTATTGATGCATAAAAAATTTTGTCCTCCATTTGGTTTCCATGATCATTCCCTTCCTTGGTTGAGGATAACTTAAAATTCTAGAATTTTTTTTCGTTCCTCTATCCGTGTGAAAGAGTCTGTAACTTGGGTGTACACTTGTGTTTTTTCCCTTCCTTCTATTCTCCACAGTCATTTTTTGTTGTCACTTTATTTTTTGTCCCAAGTATCTATGAAAACGTGATTGAATGTGGCTTAGAGGATCATATTTGGGCCTTATATCATTTCCAAATTCTCTATCTTGAAATAAAGATTCATTTCTAGGCTCAAATGGTGATTTTCCTATATTTTACAGTTTGACAGGAATGCTTTTTCCCCATTAAATTTACATCTCAGCATCTGTGGAAACATAGTCCTTTCTTGCTAGATGTGGCTTGATGGGGCACTTTGAAAACTCTAAGGCCTGATTCAACTCAAAACTTGTCCACGTGGAGGGCTGACGCTCATCAAAAAATTTACCTTTTAGTTTGGCCTTAGAGTTACGTCAGGGAGACACGTGGAGATTTCCACTACCTTTCCTAGACTTAGAATACATGGAGATTTCCACTACCATGGACATGTGGAGGGTTGGCGCTCATTTGAGGATCTGCCTCAGGGTCCCACCTTAACAATTGCAACAGGGAGACATGTGGAGGCTTCCGTCGAATCCACTCTATACTTAAACTTTTCAAAGAAATTTTGAAAGGCCTGGGACACGTGGAAGGACCATGCTTGTTTGGGAACCAACCCTTGAATTTTATTTTGAAGAAGTGCTAGGAGGACACTTGGAAGCTGCCTCTCACTCTTTCCTTTCTTGGTCTTTTCAACGGCCAAGGAAAATTTTCTCTAACCCTAGACACATGGCACATTTCACTGGTCCTTTAACTTTTTTAACAAATCTGCAGACTGTAACACGTGGTGAGCCCATGCTTTTTTGGGGTCTCCACTTTTGGGGACCATCTCAAAGTGTGCCATGGAGACAGGTGGAGGCTTCTGCTGGATCTTTTTTCGCTGAGTATTTTTGTAGACCAAAAGGCATTTTTCTTGGGCCCATGGCACATGGAAGGCCCACACTTGTTTGGAAACTTGCCCCTATACTTCTCCTTTGCATTTTCACCAAGGAAACATGTGGATGATTATAAAATAAAGTGGAGAAGGGGTAAAATCAATGGTTGTTGTGCATTGTGTCTGTTTTTCTACCATTTTTGCTCCAAGACTCCTGGATATGTGAATACACACTATTTTTCATCATTTTTTGATGAAATTCCTTATCATATTTTTCTCTAAAGTTCCATTGAATGGATTTAGAACTTAATTTGTGAGTCCATGGATTGTTAAGGTCGATATTTTGAAGTTGGAATTTCTCAAGAACTTATAAAAATAGGAATTACCAGAGGAGATGGATGTGGGATAGAGTTGCAGAGGAAAGAAAGGGAAAAGGGTGAAATGATCAAAGTTGGAGGTGTAAAACATGAAAATGGTGTTTCCTTGAGAGCGAAAAGGATTAAATGTCATATCCAGGTGTGTAGAGCCTCCAGAAAATGATTAAAAATGGGATTTATCACATGACAGAATCAGAATGGTTAGAAGGATTTCCACAAAGTTATGGCATGGCATCCTAGTCATTAGGCGAGGGCCCATGAAAAGTGATCAGTTCACAATTGGTCCACCTGGCAGATTTTGGATGTGAATTTTTTAAATTTAACTCTCTAAGGAAAATTTGTAACAAGAAAATGTCCCTCGAGTATTCTTCTCATTTCGGGGGAAAATTGAGTGACTAAAATGTATAAATGCAATGAGAATACTCTTGCAAAGGGTCGGGGCTTAAATTCTTAAGAGAAAATTTGAGAAAATCCGTCTTCCGAAGAGACCAATCCGAGATAACATCTTAATTTCTTCTGTTTTAGATTTTTTATCATGTCAAGTTTGTTACAAATGTATATCCATTGACGATCACTGATATTGCTCTACAAGCTTTCCCTTGCTAATGAATTTAAGCAATTTTGAAATTAATATTTGTCAATCTTGGAGAAATTAGTGTCTACTTTGTTTCAGAATCTTTGCTCATGGTTTCTTTCATTCCTATTGCAAACTTACGTTGAATTTTTTTGGGAAATCACACAATATCTCGTCCCTATGACATTTTAGTGGAATTTACAATTTCATTTCAAGAAGAGCCTTCATCCTATGATGAGATAAATGATTTAAAATCACTCCACTGTAATTTGTTGATAAATATTGTATGTAAGTCTTTGGGTGTACCTTAGGCATGATTGATCAAATATTTTGGTGTTTACTTGATTCTTTTAACTCAATACTTCGTGTTAGATTCTAAAATATTGTGTGAAAACGTGTTGATCTGGGCCTCCATTGAAGCACACCTTCTTGTTGAAGGAAAATCTTAACTATTCTGAAGCTTTCTATTGTTGAGTTATCCATTGTTGTGAATTTTCTCAAAGATCTGGTATAATCAATTTTATTCTGCTTAATCTCCCACCAAAAATTATTGAAAAATAATGAATCCATTGTGAACTACCCCTACTTTCCCTGTGTGTCCACAAATGTATAAATTCTACTTACTAAAATATGCAGAAGAAATCATGATTCCACAATGTCTTCAGTAACCTTAGCATTGTTTTAAAAGTATCTCCACCTTTTATAAGTGACAACTCCTGAGAGTTAAATTATTGAGTATTGATCATACTTTCCCAAGTTTTTCTTCATAAAATTTTTGCAAAAGAAGGATATCTCCATCTCCTTCATCCAAAAGAGGTTAGACTACATCTCTCCAATGTCAAATCCTCTCACCCTGGTCAAAAGGCATGGCCTAAAGTAGTGAGGATAGGTCAAATCCTCTTGAAGGTGCTATCCATCTCTCAACAAATTTGAGTGACAAAGGGCCAACTAGATCTCATCCCCAGATACAAAATGACATACATTATGATCTATCTTAGGTCTAAGCTCCATGTTTCAAATATGTGATGCTACTCATCTTGAAAGGGAGAAAAAAATTGGATACGAACACTAGTGGTGCCATGGCATATCCGTTTGAGCCATAAAAAACACCAGTGGAACCATTTCCGAGGATAATTTGTTGATTTGTTGCCAATTCATATCCAGTTTGGCCCGTCAACACACTTGTGGCACTGTTGTTGGGGATTCTTTGAAGTATTTTACAAATGCGGTACATACAGACCATGGTAATGCTTCTTACATGATTTTAGTGTGCAAATACATTTTTGAAACATCGTCCTATTTGTTCAGATCTATAAGACTTTTTCAAAGTTGTAAGTTCTGAGTGCAATATTTCCAGCTTATACAATTATTTCACTAAATTTTATATCATCATTGACAAGTTTAGGTAGAAGAAGCGAAGATTCTTGTAAGCTTTTTACATGAATCCTAGTATTGACAGACATTTGATAGGTCTTTCATAGTACATTTACACAAACTAAGGTGAAAGTCTTTAGTGGTGACTCTGTTTTGTTTAAATTATTAATAAATACCAGTTTCTTAACATATATCAAGTCAAGATTTGTCATTAATCTCTACAAAGCTATGGAAGGAATAAGATATTTCTTCACCAAGGACCCTAGTAGAAGGCTGTTTCTAGAGTTGGGAAAGTATAATTCAGAACGAAGAAGAATTTGGAAGGTTGTTGGAGATTAAGCATCAAGAAAAGAGATCTCCATTAGTGAAACTGATTAGCCTATGATTGAAGATTGCAATACTTCCTCAAGTTCTTCTGAATCAGGTTGTCTCTTTATTGAATTTAATTCTCCATCTAGAGAGGGTCCTTCTTTTATATTTGAAATTTTTCTTCTCAATCTACCCCTGTATTTTCCAAATCTGATAGAGTTTTCCAAGAAATAGATCCTTTAGAGGGAATTCATTCCAAGAATTGCATCCTTATACCACACACACATCTCACTCCTCATCAGTTTCAATCTCGTCTAAGGTCACGTCCTCAAAATAATATGGCTTAGCCTCCACCCAGACCTTCATTTGTTGTTAATACTTTTGGTCCCATCAATTTTAGAGGAATGGTTGGCTATCCAAATGTTGTGCCATAAGATGTAAATAAATAGATTGCCTAAGTTTCAAGGAAATAATGCAATCGTTAATGATCAACACTAGAAGCTCTTTGTCAATATGACGAAGGACATTGAAATAGAATTTGAGGATGTATACATTAAATTGTTTATCCATACTCTATAAGAAGATGCAATGGACTCGTATAAATATTTGCTAGATAAATCCATTGATTCTTGGACTAAGATGAAAAATGCTTTTAAAATGCAGTATGGTGATAAAACAGACCCTAGATTTCTTTTTATCAGAATTTGAAAATATAAAAAGGAATCCTAATGAATCAGTGCATGATTTTAATACAAGGTTTAACAAAACATTGAGAAAACTACCTGTTAATTTGAGGCCATGTGATAAATCATGTCTGATAAAGTATTCAGATGCATTTGATAAGAAAGTTGCTTACTATTAGAGGGATAATAACCAAACAACTTTGAGGGAGGCCTTTACCATGACTCTGCAAATGAGAACAACATTAAAGCAGTTGGAAAACCTCATAAGAGGGAGGGTTTTAAATTGATTAACCTGAAGCCTAAATCAAGTAAGTATGTGGATCTTGAGGAAGTTGATAAAGACTTTGGCCGGGGATGTCAAAGAAATATTTGACAAGCTAGTCAGGGAAGAGAAAGGAATTGGACAAGGTTCTCAAGGTCCTCATAGGAAACAAGGACAAGAAAAGTTCTCAATCATCCTAGAAATGATCAGATCATCTAAGGCCTGATAACGCGCGTCACTAAGGACCTATTGACGCGCGTCAGACAGTCCTTAGAGACTATGTGTCAATAGGCACAATGTAGTGACGCACGTCAATAGGCCCAAGTGACGCGCGTCACTAAGGCCTGGGACGCGCGATCGGAAATCGAGGCCTTAGTGATCGCGCGTCAACAACCCCTAGTGACGCGCGTCAATAGGCCTTAGCCTGACGCTGCGTCAATAGGCCTTAGAAAGTAGTTCGCGTCAAATAGGCCTTAGTGACGCGCGTCACTAAGGCCTATTGACGCGCGAACCCCACGAATTCAAATATTTTTGTCGGCAAAGCGTTATATAACCTATGCCCTAGTTCTTGCTCGGTCGAAAAAAGTTTTGTCGGGTTCGTCAACAAAATCTTTGTTCATGCGTCTACTATGCGTCAATATCTACAGTGATCTCCCTTCATCTGCAAACCCTCCTTGTCGCGCATCAATAACTTACCCCCTATGTCGCACATCTATAATACGGGACCTATATGGCATATTGTTGAAAATCCATTTGGAGTAGAAGTGTTCTACCTGGCGAAAATCTAGGTTTATATAGGGGCCACGTATTTTTCAAGGGTAGGCGAAGCCGACCCCTAAATAAAATTACAAGTGTAATTTTTAGGCTAAATACAGAATTTTACTGGCCCGTGCTAAAAATATAATCGCCTTTTCAAAATTTTCAAAATATGTTTTACTATTTATTCGCCATATTTTTCTAACGATATGGTATTTTAGGACAATCGCACGTACACAATTATCCCTGCTTTTAGATTAGCAAAATATATCAGAAAAATTTGAAAAAACCCTAAAATTATCCTTTATCAGAATTTGAAAATACCTGTGAAAAAGGAAAATACAAGATTTGATACAACATCATTGAAATTTATTGCATAAATATGTGTAGGCCATGTGATGAAAATATTTTTGACAAAGTATTTAGATGCATTTGATAATATAAGTTCCTTACTATTTGAGGGATAAGAACCATAGAACTTTAAGGTTCAGACCTCTGACCACATCTCCCTAGAAATTTCATGGTGAACAACATTAAAGTGGTTGGAAAAGAATCACTCAGAGGGAGGGTGTTCCTCTTATATAACAAAAGAAGCAACGTCATGAGTCAACTTAAGGTTGTGGATCGTTGAGGAAGTTGTAAAGACTTTGGCTTTTAAGCTGTTAAATGAAATCTACACTCTAAAGCTAGCCAAGGCATTTTGTTAGAAAGTGGAATTTCATGAATATGTATGGTTCCCAAGGCTCAGAACCTTTAGGCAACAAGGACATTACATATTTGCAAATTCATCCTTATAAATGATACAAAGATTCGATGACAAAGGAAAGTGGACCCATTGCAAGCTAGACTTTTACCCCAAGTAAGGGAAAATACAGTAATGCCTAATCCTCTAAATGCCAGTGTTACTGTTGTTAAAGAGATAAATGAAATTGACTGGTGTGATAAATGTCTTGTTACCCCATCCTACCATGTGAAGTAGATAAAAAAGTTGAAGAAGCTAATGATGATGATAACATTGTTTATGATGCATGCATGGTGGACTAATCTATATGCTCACAACAAGGAGATAACTTCAACTGAAGTAATAAGTGTGAAGAATTGTTGCAAATTTTTGGGATTTCATTCACTGGGTACCTCTTCTTCCTCCCTCTCATACTTTAGAAATAGATATTGTACAAGTTTTTGAACTTCCTAATAATGATTTTGAGTACCTAAGATCTATAATGATTAAGAAGTATGATGGAGGAATCCCATCAGAAGAGTATAGACAGAAAGTTAATGAATGTTGTTATTGCCCAAGAAAAAGAGTATAACACAAGAAGTAAAGCTGTCAAAGGGGCAAGGCCTTAAGCCAAACCAAAGAACCCAATTCTCACCAATGTCCCAAATTAAACTCCAAAGAAAGATACATCTAGAAAAGGCCTTATTGTCTCAAGTAGAACTGGTGTTCCCACCCATGCCCAAAATATGAAAAATCTTGTGTCATCTGATGAGTTTTTCAATCATTCTCCAAATGCTATTTTTCCCAAATACATTCCTTATGATAATGCCCAAGTCTTGAGTCAAATCAAGATTTATTGTTCCAATTGTTGAACTACTTAGGATTCTTGAGCACAAGAAGAGGGATTTTGATTATTTGGGATTGAAAGAAGATAGGAGTACCCAAAGTAGAAATATAAATAATGTAAACACTCCTCATCCAACCATTGCAGACCTAGAAAAATCACCAGCATTGGAGGGGATGGGTGAACCACCTAAATTTTACTTGGGAACATATTTGGTTAGGTCTCAATTAAATGTTGATCTATTTTTTACAACGATGATTATTAAGGACAGACTGTTGCATAATTGTATGTTTGATTCCAGAGCATCATGTAATGTTATGCCTCTAGAGGTCATGAATGAATTGAACATTAAAATGAAAGTAGCTAATGGCAAGTGTATTGCAATGGATTATAGAGAGGTGCGAGTTGTAGAGTGTGTAAAAGGTTTGGTGGTACAACTTGCAGCTTATTCTGGGTAAGAACTTGAAACTTGATGTTGTTATTGTTGATTTCCTTACCAAATGGGGCATGTTGTTATCAAGAAAGGGGGTTGTAAGTGTAGGTGGAAGTGTTAAGATGGATATGTCTTTTGCTATGATTCCAATTGAATGCAGCCTTGTAAAGTTGTATGTAGAGAAGAAGATGTTGCATCTCATTAAAGATCCCAATAATGCTTCTTATGAAGTGTTCTATGCTGATGTAGATGTTGATAACTTTTTTGGGTTTGTTGATGGCAAAGAGAACAAGATTTATCAATGTAAATGTATTGAAAAATTAGGTTTACATTGGACCTTGTTATTTGATGGAGCTTGTTCCAAGTTTGGAAATGCTATTGGCATTGTTTTGATTTCTTCAGGCCAGGAAGAGTTTATTTTTTCTTTCAAACTCAACTTTCAATGCACTAAACAACATTGTTGAATATGAAGCATTGTTATAAGGCTTGATAATTGCATGGAACTATGGTATAAAGGATATCATTGTCAAACGGGGTTAAGAATTGATTGTCAAGAAAATTAGAAAACTGTATGCTACTAAAAATAAGAGAATGAAACAATACAAGCATGCAGTCTGGGATTTGATTGAAATGTTGTGAATATTTTAATATTGTGCACCATGATAGAAAGCTTAATGTTATTGCAGACACGTTACCAGTGCTAGGATATAGATTTGGGAATTGTACAGTATCTCCATTTTGTGAGTATGATGTTGAAATACTAACAAGGCCATTTTTCCCTGAAAACGTTAATAAAATTGGCAAGTTTATTGATGATGATGCCCAGGTGAAATGGTTTTTGTAGAACCAAGGTGATTTTGTTGACAAAAATATAGATTGGGAACCAATGGTGTGTGTTGCTGAAGGAAAGGAAACTTTATTTGGGAAAGACATCATCCAGCTGAAGACAAACATAATTCCCAAAGGTTTGTTGGCACTTGAATCGAAATTTGATAATGTTGATTTCATTGTTAAAAGAAGTATGTCAGTTTTAAGTGATGTGGAAGAGAACAACCTAGGAACAAAGGAAAAATCATATAAAATCTGGTTAGGAAACAATCTCAACAAGGAAGAGAAGTAGTCTTATGTTCAATTGCTGAAAAAATATCAAGACTTGCCTAGCTTGGTCTTACTCTGAGTTGAAGACATACAGGAAAAACTTGTTCCAACATGAGATTCTTCTTTAATATAATGCCAAGTCTTTCAGGAAAAAACATAGGCCAATCAATCCGCTCCTTTCTTTGAAGATGTAAGAAGAATTGAAGACATTGAGGGATGGAGGGATGATTCAGCCCACAAGGTATTCATCTTGGGTTACAAACCTAGTGCCTATTAGAAAAAAGAATGGTGATATAAGGTTGTGCGTAGACTTTAGGAACTTGAATAAAGCCTCATTGAAAGATAATTACCCTCTGCCAAACATGGAGAATATTCTACAATTGGTAACTATTTCTGAGTTGTTATCCACTTTGCATGGTTTCTCTAGCTATAATCAAGTTTTTGGTAAGGAGTCAGAAATAATAAAGACTTCCTTTACCACTCGTTGGAAAACTTATGTCTATGTCAGGATGCTTTTTGGCTTAATGAATAATGGAGAAACTTTCCAAAGAGCAATGGATGTAGCATTTGATGGTTATATTAATCATTTCATTGTTGTTTATCAAGATGATGTAACTGTGTTTTTTAGAAAAATGAAATGATCACTTGCAACACTTTGAGAGAATGTTGTTAAGGTGTAGAGAATATGGAATATCATTGAATCCCAAGAAAGTGCCACTTTGGAGTGCAAAAGACAAATTTGCTTGGTCATATTGTATCAAAGGAAGGGGTCATGATTGATCATGAGAGAGTGGAAGCCATCAACAAGGTTCCAATTCCAAGAACTAAGAAGGGAGTTCAATCCTTCTTTGGACAAATAAACTTTATCAAAAGATTTGTGTCTAACTTTGCTGAGCTGACCATCCCCATTACTAGCATGCTGAAGAAGGACCAAGTTATCAAATGGGAAGAAGCTTCTATTCAAGATTTCAATGGGATCAAAGAAGCACTAAAGCATGCCCCTGTTTTGGCAGCTTCAAATTACAAGAAGACTTTCCAAATGTTTCTCTTTTGCTTCAGAAAACACCATTGCATGTTTCTTGTTGCAGAAGGATGATGTAGGGGCTGAGAGACCAATTTCCTTTTTCAGTAAGGCATTGCAAGGAGCTAAGTTGAAATACACCATCATAGAGAAGCAAGTATTTTCCTTGGTGAAAGCAATAAAGGTTTTCAGACCTTACATATTGATCTCTAAAGTTGTTGCTTCTGTTCCCCACACCATGGTGAAAGATATCTTATCAGAGATGGAGGTCTCAAGCAAAAGATGCAGATGGGTAAAAAAGTTGCAGGAATATGACATGAATATCCAAACCACGAAATTGATTAGAGGTTTGGGCCTAGCTAAGCTTATGGCTAAGAGCAACTTGCAAAATATTGAGGTGAATGAAGTAGAAAGAGAAAGGTGGATGTCCTTGAAAAGTTGGTAAGCTCTAAATGGTACAAAGATATAATCTTTTATCTCAGACATCTATGTTGCCCTGAACATTTGAGTAAAAATTAGAAAAGAGCTCTTAAGTTAGCCTTCCAAAAATATGGCATTACTGATTTTGGGTTAGCTTGGAAGAACCTGGAGGGAGTTCTCTTAAGATGCATTGCTAAGGATGAAGCCCCAAAGGTAATTGCTGATCTCCATGGAGGGGTTTGTGGGGGAAATTTTGTTGGAAGAGTTACAACACATAAAATATTGAGGGTTGGTTATTGGTGTCCAACTCTCTTCAAGGATGCAACTCTGTTGGTTAGGAAATGTGAAAGTTGCCAACATTTTTCTAGAAGAATGAAAGCTTCAGGCTCCCTTCCTTTGCATCCTATGTCAATTGAAGCCCTGTTTAAGCAATGAGGAATGGATTTTATTGGAAAAATTTCTGATCCTTCCAATGCTTGGTCATAAATGGATTCTTGTAGCCATTGATTATTTCACTAAGTGGTGTGGAAGCAATCCCCACCAAGAATGCAACACACCAAGTTATCATGGACTTCATACTTAATCAAATCATATGCAGATTTGGAGTGCTAGCTAAAATTGTTGCTGATAATGCCATGAGTTTCAGGAGCCAAACCTTTGGTGGCAATGTGCAAAGAGTACATGGAATCAATTTGACATATTCTTCTAACTACAATCCCCAAGGAAATGGACAAGCTGAGTCCAACAATAAAAACTTGTTGAAGATCATTACAAGAACCTTAGAGCTGAACAAACAGAAGTGGGGTGAGCAACTGAAATTTGTACTGTTTGGGTTGATTGAATCACTGTCAAAAGAGCTATTGGTAAAAGTGCCCATTTAAGTTGGTATATGGAACTCAAGCTTTGTTTCCCCTTCGTTTGTAATTTTCTTCATTTTAATGTATTCAACAAATTGAAGATCAAGAAGTTAGTCCATATGATGCTCGAATCAATCATATTATTGAGTTAGATGAGGAAAGAAGGGTATCCCATCAATGACATGTGAAGTTCAAAGAAAAGTTGAAGAAGTTATTTGACAAGAAGATGACTCCAAGAGCTTTCAGCATTGGGGATCTTGTGCTATTATGGGATAACAGGCATTAAGATAAGGTCAAAGCATTGGTAAATTTGATGTATTGTGGATGTGCCCTTATTCAATTGACATTCGAATTGGTGAAAATACCTTCTTCCTCATAACACTTAGACGGGGAATTGCTTGAATTTCCTGTTAATGGCAGGCATTTGAAACATTTCCTTGATTGATTTATCAGAATCAAGGTATACTTCATTGTATAGTGTATAGTTCTTTGTTTTAATTTTTCTTTTGTGTTTTTGTTCATTCTGGTCCTTGGTGACCTAGCTTTTGTTGGTTTCTCGGTTCGTCCTTGGGAGGAGTTGGTTATTAGTTGTCTCTGCTCTGCAAGCTCATTCTTTGACTCTATTGCTTAATGGTTTGTTTTTGGCACTTGGTCTGCTCTATTTGTTATTGTGGCACTCATAGGGAGTGCCCATCCCTGATTCGGAGCTGATGTTGGTGCTCAATTTGGTCTCGCCCCATGTTTGTCCTTAAAGTTCTTTAGTTTGTGGGCTATGTCATTTTCTCTATCTCCTCTGTATTGATGCATAAAAACTTCGTCCTCCATTTGGTTGCCATGATCAATCCCTTCTTTGGTCGAGGATAACTTACAAGTCCAGAATTTGTTTTTCGTTCCTCTGTCCATGTGTAAAAGAGTCTATAACTTGGGCGAAAACTCAGGTTTTTTCCTTTCCTTCCATTTTCCACAGTCACATTTTGTTGTCCCTATCATTTTTGTCCCAAATATCTATGGAAACGTGATTGGATATGCAGCTTGATAGGATCATATTTGGGCCTTATATCATTTCCAAACTCTCTGTCCGTGAAAGAAGGATTCATTTTTGGGTGTCAAATGGTGATTTTCCTACATTTTATGGTTTGACGAGAGTGTATTTTTCCTCGATCAAATTTATATCTCAGACATCTAGTTGAAATGTGGCCCTTTTTGGTTGGATGTGGCTCGGCGGGGCACTTTGAAAGCTCTAAGGCCCGATTCAACTCAAAGCTTGTCCACATGGAGGGTCTGACGCTCATCTGGAAATTCACCTTTTGGTTTGGCTTTGGAGTTGTGTCGGGGAGACAAGTGGAGGTTTCTGCTGCCTTGCCTAGACTTAGACAAAAAATTTCATGCAACCATGGTACAGTTTTGGTAGACCATGGACACGTGGAGGGTTGGCACTCATTTGAGGATCTACCTCAGGGTCCCACCTTAACAATTGCGACAGGGAGACATGTGGAGGCTTCCGCCGGCTCCGCTCTATACTTAAACTTTTCAAAGTAATTTTGAAAGACCCGAGACACGTGGAGGGATCGCGCCTATTTGGGGACCGAGTCCCTAAGTTTTATTTTGAAGAAGAACCAGGAGGACACTTGGAGGCTTCCGCTCACTGTGCCCTTGCATGGACTTTTCAACGGCCAAGGAAAACTGTCTCGGACCCTAGACACATGGCACCTTCCGTTGATCCTTCAAGTTTTTTAACAACTCTGCTGGACTGAGACATGTGGCGAGCCCACGCTTGTTTGGGGTCTCTACTTTTGGGGACCATCTCAAAGTGTGCCATTGAGACATGTGGAGGCTTCCGCTAGCTCCTTTTTTGTTGAGGACTTTTTCAAAGGCCAAAAGGTGTTTTTATTGGTCCCAGGGCACGTGGAAGGCCCGCGCTTGTTTCAGAAACTTGCCCCTGTACTTCTCCTTTGTAGTTTCACTAAGGAAACACGTGGATGGTTATAAAATAAAGTGGAGAAGGGGAAGAATCAATGGTTACTTGTGTATTACGTCTATGTTTTCTGCCATTTTTGCTCCAAGACTCCTAGAGATGCGAATACACACTGTTTTTCATCATTTTTTGATGAAATTCCTTGTCATCTCTATCTGTAAAGTGTCATTGAATGGATTCAGAGCTTAATTTTTGAGATTCCAAGGATTGTTAAGGTCAATATTTTGAAGTTGGAATTGCTGAGGCACTTGCAAAAATGGGAATTACCAGAGAAGCTGGATGCGGGACAGATTTTGACAGAGGAAACAAAGGGAAAAGGATGAAATGATGAAAGTTGCAGGTGCAAAAGATGAAAAAGGTGTTACGTCGAGAGTAAAAAGGATTACCTGTCAGATCCAGCTATGCAGCGCCTCCAGAAAATGATTAAAAAGGGGATTTCTCGCATGAAAGAATCAGAATGATTAGAAGGATTGCTAAAAATTTGTGGCATGACATCCTAGTCATTAGTCGAGGGCCCAAGAAAAGTGATCAGTTCACAATTGGTCCACCTGGCAAGCTTTCAGATGTGAATTTGATAAATGTCACTTTCCGAGGACAAATTGGTAACAAGCAAAGGTCCCTCGAATATTCTTCTCTTTTGGGGGGAAAATTGAGTGAGTAAAATGTATAAATGCAATGAGAATACTCTTGCAAAGGGTTGGGGGTTTAATTCTTAAGAGAAAATTTGAGAAAATCCATCTTCCTGGAGAGACAAATCCGAGATAACCTGTTAATTTCTTTTGTGTTAGATTTTCTATCATGTCAAATTGGTTACAGATGTATAGCCATTGATGAGCACTGAGATTGCTCTAGAAGCTTTCCCCTGCTGATGAATCTAAGTAATTTTGAAATAAATTTGTGTCAATCTCTGGAGCAATTTGTGTCTGATTTATTTTCAGAATGTCTTCACTAAAATGGTTTCTTTTGTTCCTATTGTAATCTTACATTGAAATCTTTTTGTGAAATCACACAGGATCTCATCACTGTGATAGTTTAGTGGCATTTGCAATTTCATTTCAAGAAGAGCCTTCATCCTCTGATGAGATAAACAAATTTAAAATCACTGCACTATCATTTGTTGATAAAGATTGTCTATAAGTCTTTGGTTGTACCTTAGGCGTGATTGATAAGAGATTTTGGTGTTTAATTGAGTCTTTTAACTCGAGCCTTCATGTTAGAGTCTCAAAGATTGTATGAAAACATGCTGATATGGGCCTCCATTGAAGCACACCTTCTAGTTGAAGGAATGTCTTAACTATTCTGAAGCTTTTTGTTGTTGAGTTGTCCATTGTTGTTAAGTTTCTCAGAGATCTGGTATAATAAACTTTATCCTTAATCTCCCACCAAAATTGTTCAAAAACCATGAATTCATCCTCAATTACACCCCTATATATGAACAAAGGAACAAAATCCATTTACTAAAATATGCAGAACAATCAGGATTTCTTAATGTCTTCAGTAACCTTAGCCTTGCTTTGAAAATATCTCCATCTTTTAGAAGTGACAACTCTTGAGAGTTAAATTATGGAGTATTGACCGTATTTTCCCAAGGTTTTCTTCATAATTTTTTTGCAAAAGAAGGATATCTCCATCTCCTTCATCAAATAGAGGTTACACTATGGGTCCTCTCACCCTAGTCGAAAGGCATGTACCTAAAGTAAGTGAGGATATGTCAAATCCTCTTAAAGGTGCTTATCCATCTCTCCACAAATCTGAGTGACAAAGGGCCAGTTAGATCTCATTCCCGGCATATACCAAATGCCACACATTATGATCTATTATGTCTCTAAGCTTTGTGCCAAATCTGTGATGCTGCTCAGCTTGAAAAGGAGAACAAATTTGGATACCAACAGGGTCCCACACGTAATGGACGTGCTTTTTGACATTGATCACATAATGGGGCCCTTACTCACCCAAAGGAATTGAGGCAGGAAGTGTTCACTCGAGGCTCTTCTTGAATTGGATAAGTATAAGAAAGTTGGTCATGAAAAAGCTGCCACATGCTCTCTATCGATGCTCCTTACAAGGGCTGAATCTAAGGGCAGTCCCCTTGTACGAGTGCCTAGCGCTACCGACGTTAGTAAGAGTCTAACACCTATGGGTTTTGGTCTAACGGAAATTGTTGTCAAAAGTCCAATGCTATGGGAACAATAGGTCTCGAGTTTGAAGCTCTCTCGGGTAACGCCTCATCGGCGTAACTTCAAAATGTGTGTGCAAAACTCTGGAGGTAGGTTTCGATAACATGCGACAAACCCTCCACGTGTCTAGAGTCCTAACTCTAGTGATCTAACTGATCCTAAAGCTGGATGGCGTTAGCTAGAACGTCAAAGGACAATAGAGCAGGCCCACAGACAACGCCACGTGTCTCTTCAACACAACATCTCGAGAATGAAGGGATTTTTTCCTTGTTAGTGCTTAAGGCATTTGCACGGGGCTGCCATCACTACTTATCTCGCACGAATAGATTCTTTTAAATATTGTGAGCCCTATGTTAAACATTTTCATTGGCCATTGATACCCGCAGGAGAATCCATAACCTTTCAACTGTTTTTTGTCTCAGATCTAGGCAATGAGGAGACTTCTCTTGGATAAAGCTCTCGACATCTGCTTCTCAACTATCAATGGGATTATGCCATGTAAATGGTTCAATATGCCATTACTTGAATGTACTCAGTTACTTCATTCACCTACACCTAATGGATTATGGGCTTCCTTACACATGTTACCATCAACATAGGAACAACGACGGAGGCATGGGTTCTTGCAACGAAACTAGCATCATTTTTACAGGAGGGATTCATTGAACAATCTTATTGGGGTAGGTTTTACAAGAATTCAGGTTTCTTCTATCTCACTTCTCTGAATTATATCCTATATATTGTACAAGGGGAGCTGAAATTTCTAAGTATGGACGGTTTTTCTTTGCACCCTCCCTTCTTCTTTTTTCCACAAGTGTTCAAATCTTGTGGAGTTTTAAATTTCCCACTCAAATTGTAATGCAATTTCTGCCTCCTGGCTACTGTAATGCACTGTGAGTCTAAACTTTTGGAGCAATTGAGATAAGCTTAAATGTGGATGATTTCAACCCATCCTCAAACTTGTTTTCAAAATAAGGCATCCACTTGGTCTAACTCATCTACAGTTTGGTCAACCTATGTGGTGGTTGTATTATGTTTTTATGTGTTTAATGTTTATTGCAAAGCAGGTGTTACATACATTAACCTTTGGTGCACATTCAACAACCTTGTTAGTCTAGGTTTTATTTCTTGCATCTCCTTAAAGCTTGTCTCCTTGGCAAGTTAGCAGTAGGTTATTAGAGTAGATCCTCTACAATATCGAACGTGTGCAAACCATCACGAACCAGAGGAATAGGAACTACAATGAAAACTTTCATCCAGATTAGCATCATCTTTTGTGACATTCAACAAATAGATGCCTCACACTTTGAACAGATGCTCCATAGATTTACTTGCAATCACACTGATGAGTCTCGAATTCCCATCGAGTTGCTAGACTTCAGGGGTGCTGTTAATGACTACAGGGTAAACATGAATCTACTTAACATAATGAAAGATGTGAATTAAAGACTCTTGTTGGTATTAGTTTAGCTAATTTATTTTTTGTCTTATGACGTTTGTTCCTTCTAGCATTTTCAGGAGATCTTAGACTTCATAGGTACAAACAATGAAGATTACAGAATCCCTTTGCAAATGCCTAATAATCACGTGTTCCAATGTATAAGTATGAAAGTGATCCATTTACAGTATGAATAATGAAACTTATACACAACCTATCAAGGCCTCATGTGTAGCTGCACTATCAACATAGTATCCTCCAAATTCTTTTCTCATCATGCCTCAAAAGAGAAAGAGGATACAAAATTAGGAACCTCTACTTAAGACACGTTGAAAAGAAACCCTTTAATGCTTGAATCTGACTATCCATATTCAACAATTCGCATTATTATTGTTATAAATACTTATATAACAAACTTTGAAGATCTGCATAACCAATTCACAGTCCCTTGTTAGAATTATCGCTTGACTTTCACTAATGACTTTTATTTTACGATTTCTAAAGGGATCCCTCGCTCTGAGATCAATCATATCTATGAATCAACTTCTGACTTAAATTATTCCACAAAGCCTAAGCTATTTCTTTTTCATGAGTTACAGTCAAGGAAGAAGCACTATAACCATGTCCTCATATAAAGGCTTTGCAATCCACCTCATGTGCATATCAGAGACTCGGATCTAAGTTATTAAATGAGCATTTGTCATCACTATTAGATCACCTGCTCAAGTGCCGTCTAAAATGACCAACACATAAAAGCTAATGTTACACATCGACATAGGCCCTTTTGTTCAGTGCATAATTTTATACAGCTAAAAATCAATCTTTAAGAATATATCTAAAGTTGTTCCACTATTAAACTTGTAATGCAAAAACACTGTGCAATGTAAGTCCTTGACCAAGATTCCATGGTTTCCGATATGTATTTTAGCATAAACCATGAATAATGTCATTTTGGGATACTCATCCCTCACATGCATATAGACTTCATTCACCAACACAACATTTATCTTACATACTGAAAAATGTTGCACAAGCATCATGAACTCCTATAAGCCTTTTTAAGTCCTCACAATCATTTGGGTGAAGGATCTTCAACGTTCACTCTCATTGAAGACAAATTGAAAGATTTTATGCGTTTTGGGGATAGAGAATGGCTACAGAACACCTTTCCAACTCACAGTGATATTAAAACTTCATTACAAAGGCATTCCATGTGACGAGAAGATAAAACCATCAAAACCCGAGGATAAAAATCTGTATGATTCCAGGTTCACAAGGTTGACTATAATGGCTAGCTTCACCATATACACTGAACCTTTCGAAACACCATATAGTTATGACCTACGAATTGCAGTTCGGAATAGCCATTGCTGGGACAAAACCATCCATTGCTACATTTAGTCTACATGTTACATTAGTGCTTGAAAACTCTTATTATGCACTGTAGTTATCATTCTAAAAACTGGTGTACCTATGTCCTTAGGAGATTTTGCATGGCACATTTATACATTGTTTAGCAAATTATTGCTATGTGTAGAACACTTGTGCCCTAGGATCTACCCTTATGCTACAGTTGCATCTTGATAGCATACTTATGTAATTGCTAGAATAGCAATGTCAGTAGAATGTGTGGATGGAATAAAATGAACTTCCTTTTCCTATGTTGTGTATGCAGAGTATCAACCCTTGTTCATTTGAATGGATGCTAGATGAATGCCTTGGAGTGATTTAGGTGCCTTTAAATGCAAGCTTAGATGATGATAGTAATGCTTAGTGCTTGGTCCTTAATTTTGAACACATAACTATGTATTTATATGATTCCCTTGTTCGAATTTCATAATTGACAACTAGAAGGCCGACCCATAAGTAAAAGATGCCCATAAGATAAAAGAGACCCAAAAAGAGTGAGTAAGGTAAGACAAAGGTCAGGGGTGCCCAGGAAGGGTACAGGAGCGCCTGGGCGCTTCTATCTTGGCTGGGCGTTGGTGTTTTGAAGCCATAAAAGATAAGTAAGTAAAATCCCGATTAGGCTACAGGGTGTGTAAGACCAAATAGAAAACAAGAAACAAAGAAACCAGAGAAAGAAAAGATGACCAGAGATAGTTGTCAATCACTAGTGTTCTTGCTTAGAAATCATATGAATGCTAGTATGATTTTAGGACCTAGAAATGTATCTAAGTGTGTGATTAGGTTTTTAAGAAATTTATGGGACTTTACACATGTACGGTGTTAATAAAAACCTAATAATTATGCCAAAAGGTGTGTTCCAAATTTGAATGGGGGAAAAAATTGACTAGCTATAGAGGTACATATTAATTTAATCATCGATATATCTAGGTATATAACAATTATCCACATGGAGAACAAAAACATGACTGGACATAACAAAGTGCACATTTTCTAGCAACCATGCTATTCTTCTTATATACAATTGTTGGCCACCCTCTTACTATGGAATATGTTATTGTAATTATTCTACCTGTGTAAATCATTGTTATAATTACACCTAATACACGAGTACAAGGACATTACAAGACACACTCAAATACTTATAGTCATCGATGCATCACACTAATTGAATTTTTAAGTATGTTATTAATATGTAACTTTGAAACAACACATATATACTTTTATGAAAATATTGGATATTTTTGGTTTGCCATAAAATTATGATGATGCAACAATGGTATTTCATTTGGGACATTTACTCATCTCCCATTACTATTGTTTAATGGGATTCACTTTTAAATCCACATCATAGATGTATTGTGCTTATATGTCACTTTTCCTAGGTGGTTTACACTTGCGCATTCACTCCTTTATCTAGTGTGAGCATAGATATAGGACTCTAAGCACGCGGCACCAATAAATTGCCCTTCTACCGTTTCGATATGGTCACTGAGGGCATGCAACATTCATCTCATATAGGTTGCCATTTCTTTCATTTTGTACTTAGATTCAAACACTATTTAATCGTACATGCTTTGAAATATTGGTTAGTGCTCAAAGCCTATTAATGGGTGTTCCATATGTAGCCCAATAAACTTGCAAGATTATCATCCCTCCGTGATCTAAATTTCTTGAAAAATTAAGATAGTTTGTTTCTACTTTTCTTTCCATTGTATGCGGGCTTAGCACCAATTTTTGTGTGCACATTTACGATTAATTACTTTTTAGCCATGACATCCTTACGTTTCTTGATGACATACATTAATTCATAATCCAATATTTTGCAACCTACTTTGTGATGGCTTATATGTATCTTGTGTACTTACATTTCTAATGTTCTTCAGTAGTTCTTCACATGTGTGTGTGTGTGTGTGTTCCACTTTAGTTATTACATGCATGTGTTTTTGAACTAACGCTTGTTTTGGCTAGCCATCCTTATTTTCGTACGCCTTGGTTTCTACCAAACGCAGCACCTTTTCCCCCTACATAGAAGAGTTATAAAGTTTAGAGTGCGATAGCTTTTCTCTTGGGGCCTCCTCTTATCAGTGATGTCGTATGCACCTCTAAAGAGGGGGGCATCATTGAGTATTTTCGTAATAACATATTGTATTTATACCAGTTCAATACAGTTTAATTTCTTCCCTTGGTATTGTGGGTTTACACATAGCAAGTGGGTTTAGACCAATCTACTAACCCCATGCACAGTGGTTTATACAGGACATGGTGTCCTTAGCATTTCTTGGAAGCATTTACAAGCTAATAGGTTACAATGGGTGTCCCTCTCTACACTACTTTTTCCAGTTGCATGGGATTGCCAAAAAATGTAGCACAATATAGATATTTCTTCACACACATTTGAGTAGAAGCAGTTAAAGGTTTGCGGACATAGAGCATTTTTTCTCTACACTTCTTCAACCAGGATGGGTAAGATCACCCAAAATACTCACAGTAGTACAGGATAACATTCTACACCCTTTCTCTCAGATGGATCAAGTGCACATGTTCCATTTAGACTTTTCAATTTTAAATATTTTACATTTGTGAATTTTACACATTTCTATACATGCATATTTTACATATCATTTTTACATGCAAACATATTTGACTACTTGATTGTTTTCTCCATGTAGTTACATCCATATGATAAATAACCACTCAAATTGGGGGCAACAACAACAAATATAAAAACAACAACATTCTTTGATGGAACACACCTTACTAAACATGCAATAACATTACACACCGTAGTAGCGACACACACTTTTCACCTTAGATTCACTCTCATTAATTTTTCTATACACATTTTTCATCTATATTTTCCACAATGCTCCATCTTTTTATCATTGCACACTTTCGTTACTCCTTCATCACATTTTCTACTACACTCTACAAGGACATCAGATACGCATCTATATCTACTTTTTGTTACCAAGCTTTCAGCTCACCAACATAAAGTGGGCAAAAAATGTAGTCATAAAATCATGCACTTTAGGCATTATTTATACTGATCTCATACTACTATTTAGAATGTTATTAAGTGAAGAAATTACTCATTAATACCACATTTTGGGCATCTTCTTTTTATTTTTATTTCATCATTCCCGAATATTTTTACATATATGCCCATTTGTTTCGGAACTTTCCCATCATTCTAACCTAAAATTGGGCACCCAGGCTTGTACTGGGGAAACCTGGGGTGCCCTAGTCCCACCTGGGGTACCCCAATCCATTTTCTACTTTCAGACCTCTTCTTGGGCCTCTTCTAGCAGTTTTTCAGCCTTATCTTTTTCCTAGTCATCCATGTCTTGATTAGTTACAAAATTAGAGTAAGATAAACCTATAAATATAAAATTTTGAGACCATAATGAGATTGTTAACATCATTTAATACTATCAATCAATCTAGAGATGCATCACATGCATCCACATATTTACATGCATCAACGCTAGGAAATTTGTATCAACACACACTTCATAGGAGGGAATTATGTTGTATTTCATGCACACATACTATTACATTTTACACATTTTGTTATTTCTTGCTAATTCACAAAGTGCGACTGGAACAAGATCACCTAGGGCATGCACAACATGCACACTCACACTAGAACTACATTTGGGTTTGAAATGTAGTGCAATTCTCAGTTTAGTAAGCCCACTATTGCGGGAACTGAGGTGAGTTTGACCCATTCATTTACATCTTTTATTTTTTTTAGGGTTTTGATACTTCCTTTTAAGTATTTTATAATTCATTCTTTCTCTTGGAATATTTCGTACATTCGATCTAATCCAAGAAATTTGTTGTGATAGATAGCTAAGGTTACATCATATCTTACGACCTAGAAATAACAAACTTCTAAGATTTTTTCAGAGACCAAGGAACCTATTGTACCATACTAGGGCACCCTTAGATGCCCCAATACCCTCCTAGGAAATTTAGTCTCTTACGATTCTCCAGATCCACATTTTTTGGGGTGCAACTATTCCTTCTTCTGGAATCTTGTATGACAATTGCAACCATAATTTGTAATCATCTAGGTTCTTAATCCTTACCTTCTCTCTTGCACATTAAGGTTTTAATTTCTATTAGTTCAATCGTTTTAACCATTTTAGTCACTTCATGTTACTTTAGTGCATTTATTTACAACGTTTTATGTCCTCTCTAGGAATTAAGATTAACTATTATTACACTTTCCCCCATTTTTAGTTAATTTTGGTTCAACCATGTAATACACTTGTGAGAAAGCATGTGCAGATTTGTTACAAATTCTTAAATAAAATTGGAGATTTGAAAAAGAAGAGAATCTACTGTGATATCATGATGTTTTCAACATAAATTAGCAAGTAATGGAGCTCGTTGCATGTAATCAAAGCTTCTAATAGAGCCATTAAAAAACATAAGAACAAAGCTCAAGTTAAATTTTTTTAAAAAATTTTAGGATCAAAACCAATTCTTGATCATAATCTTTGATGATTAAATAAAAACATTAACAACTGGAGTATCAGTGAAATAAGTGCATATCCATTATATCCATGGATCAGAAAACACAAGTTTGTTATAAATATTATAACTTGGATGAAGATGAAGTCATAATGTGCAACATTCATTTATACATTTTAGGAGAAAGCTATAATAAAGCCATAGTACAAACGAATAAATGATAGAGCTCAGTTAAACATTTACCAAGACTCAAAAAAGTAATGCACAACATTTATCGAAGATATCAAATGTTGAGTCAAAGAAGACAATGGTAAGTAAGTTGTGAGATAACCCACATCGAAGAAAAGTCTCACACATGTAGACCTTAGTTCATACTTTGAGCTATTGATAAGCAACAAACCCATGTAACATTAAGCTCAAACCACTGATTTAAAGAAAAATCCATGGGTAATTTGAGTGAAATGATGAATTATTTTTACAATATTAACAACTAAATAAAGGTAAATGTTACATTTTCAAGTAAGGAAGAGCACAAATTGCCCCAAGGAAATACATGGAAAGCTTGATAGAGAGAAAAGATATGAACTAGGCAACATTAGTGTTGGCAAAAATGGCCAACTCATGTGTAACAAAACACAGGGCCCTTACACAAAAATCTCTTGTGAGCTATCACAAAGGCCAACAGTTGAGAAACCAAGAATAAACATGGTAAGGAATAATCCTACAGTGAGCCATAATACATAGTACAAGCTCGAAGAGGGAGGAAGAAAATTTGTATTGAAAACCCTCAAGGAGCATTGCCTAGTACAAAGACTCTGAATCCATGGAGAACAATAAAGTAAAGCAACAAAAAATTATAGGTTTAATGTATGCAAAATGTCAGACCTAAATTGAAACCCCAACTGAGCCATTTGGGACTATTAAATAAAAACAAAGAAACCCATGAGTTGTTACTTCAAGGCTAAGCCATAAAACCCATGACGGCCAAAATAGAAAACAATGCACAAGTAGTTCTAATGCGATATGAATAGTTAAGTATGAGGGGTATGGTTCACATAGATGTCAAGGTAGTGAACTCTTGAACTCAAGAAAAACTTTAAAATTCAACAAAGAAAAGGGCTCAAGGTGAAAAAATACATCAATAATAATGGAATCTCTCATTATGAAGGGCTAGATATACTTGAGCTTAAAGCCCAAGGTTCTCAAGAAATTATGAAGTTCCAATGGTTAAGGGTCATATTCCTAGTTAATTTTCCAAGGGAAATATTCCTAGTTAATATCAAGTGAAATATAATACAATATAAGAAGAGAGCTTACATTAAGCAATAAAAACCCAAAAAGGATTAAGGAAGAGTTGAACTGGAGGTGGCTGATTCATAGTAAAGAACAAGAAAACCCAGATCTCGAGGGTATGAACAATTCTAGGTTTAATGTATGAAAAATGGCAGTCAAGCCCTTTGGTCAAATTCCATAGGAGGGTTTAAAATAGAGCACCAAGAAGTGCCGCAGGTTCGAACCCTAAATTTTTTTTGCAAAGGCCATAGTTCCAACACTAATTAACAAAGCTAGACTTTTGATTCTACCAATGGTGGCTAGTAAAAGACAAGTCTGGGAGCTAAACAATGGAAGTATGCAAAAAATTGAAAGTTTAAAAGGTTTCAATAATGGCCTCCACAAATGGTAAACTTTTAGGGTATTTTTATACTTCTACCATTATGAAGGTTCAACAAGTTTCCAAATGTAAAAGGGTGTGTAGGGTTTCCAACCCTAATGATCTTAAAAGGACCAATATTTAATTGTGGTTAAATTGGTAAGTTCCCAAGAGGAAATCCCAACCATGTTTGGTTAAGGTGCCCACATAGGTTGGAAAGTATTTTAATAACTAGTGCATTAGAATTTTACGGGAAAGGGGGGTGTAGTTTTATTTGACAACTGCATGTAATGAAAAGGATGACCAAATTATTATCATGAAATGCATGGCCATATAAGAAAAAATAAACTTTTTCAAAAGAATTCAATGTGGCTTTTTCCATAAAAAATTCTCCCAACTAAAAAAAAAAATTCCATGTGAAGAGAAGCCAAAATTACCTTAATTCCTAGCAAAAAAAACCCATACACACACTTTGAGAATAGCTAAGAGGAAGTTAACTAGTTGACTGTAGTTTGACTAAGGTGTTGGCAGGCAAAGTCATGCATGGGAGATTTAATTTTGATGCATGTTCTATTTTGGGATTGAGGGGGAGTTATATTTTTCTACATATACATGGATTTTACAAAGATAGGAAGGGGCTTAAATTTTTATTTGCAGACTTATGCTGAAAAAATATTGTACCCGTGCACCTTGGATGAGAAATAAAGACTGAAACTTTCCTTCATTGTCAATCTTTTTATAGTGTGTTTAAACTTTATTGTGTAACGTGTTGTTGGTGAAATAATTTTTTGATAGGAAAATCAAGTGTTTCCACTAATGCTCATGGGGGCTATGCCACTCTGCATTGAATGGTGTAGCTCCCATTATTGAATGTAACTAATGTAATCCTAATCTACATGTTGTTGGTTGGTAAAATAGGTCAGGAATCACACAGGGATACTTCGTTGAACCCTATGGAAAAATGTTTGTATGGGGTTACAATGGAGGAAATTACAGTGAGTTACTAAAAAGGAGGGGAATTAGGAAAGGGAATTTATTGTCATGAGTAGGAAAAATATAGACTTTACACCTAATAACCATAGTAGTTCAACATTCAATATAGAAGAATACACAATGAAGATAGTGGGACCAATGAATTAAAACAACAATTTTTTTAGATTCATCTATCAAGGATGAAAAGTTCATCTCCATCACCATAAAGGATCAACTACACTTGTAGAGTGCATAAAAGAGATAAAAAATAAGAATACGTGAGAGAATAAAATAGAAGAAATTTAGCTCTTATTTCTTGTTCATTGGTGATAAGAAAGCTAAACAAAAACAATCGACAATTTTCTTTGAAAATATCAGTATTCAAGATTCCCTGGAATGGAGAATTCATTCCTTTTTATAGAATTGTAAATGTTTTTTAATTTTCCCAGAAGCCTAAATTTTTAGCTTCGTTACCTTTAGCATTTTGCATTCCCAACATTTGGATTTTTACATTTTGCCATGACTCTTCATGTTCCTCCCGTAGTTTGGCATCTGCATTTTTTTGTCGGGTGTCTGCATTTTACACTTTCCAAACACCCAGTTGCATCCTTCAGTCACTCAGAGTCCTATGGATTCCTAAAACATGCAGTTGGGCATCTGCATTTTCTATTAGGTGTCCACATTCATGCACCTTGGGCAGCTGAATTTTTGTTGTCAGGCATCTGCATTTTCCCAGCTTGCTGAAAATGTTTTTTCTCCACCTCGGGGTAAAATTTTAACGAAAATAGTTCATCCAATATATGAATATTTATGGAAAATTCCTCAATGAATCCAATGATAATATATATATCCGTAATAAAAATCTGAATTATTAATCATAATTTTTCCATATTTTAACTTTTTCCTCAAGGTGTGTGTTGATAGACTGAGTGATGGGAAGAGTTTATGATCACCATTAAGACTAACACATCATATTGGTCATGAAGATAATTAAACATACTCTCATTTAACATTTATTTGGGCTCAAAAATCTCTAGGAGGCTCCTGAAACCTTTGTAAAAAGTCACATCTTGTATCAAGACCTTAGTTTCTCAATGTCGAACATGTTTCCCCCCTCTCAATGTTCCCAAAATATTCTCTTGATGAATAAAAAATGAGGTCGGATATTTTACCTCTCTAATTTATGTGGTATGAGCTTTTAAATATTCAAAAATCTCCTAAAACTCTTCAAACAAGGTGACTATCTTTTTCAAAATATGTATTTCCCAATACCCTGCTCATAAAGGCCCGATTTCACATAGCTTGTTCCTAAACATTGATTTTCGTCTAGAAATTTCCCAAAATACCTCGGATGGTTGTAAAAATCTATTCCAAACTATTAGGAGGAATTATATATTCTTGATACATCTTCAAGAGGTGCTTTGTAAGTACAAGAAATATGAAAATAGGCCTTTTTGGCCTCCAAGAGCAACTCCTTCCAGGTGAATCATAATAACTTATGAATTATATCTCACCATCTTACCTGCACATGAAATTTACTTTGGAATTCTAGTTAGCACATGCCTATCAGCCGTGATGAGGTTCACATATTTAGATATTGGCAGAAGGGTAGGTTCACATTACTCGATTCAGGTATTTTTGACTGTGGGCTTAGTTGTCATGACAAAAAAAATTCAATGTTTTATACTAGACATTTTACGTGACAACACATTTTGAGTGCAAAACCTTTTAAAATAATCATTTGAAGTGAATAATGAATATATTATCAATTTAAAGTGTGTTTTGTTAAAGTTAAGTCCCATAAATGTTTTGTGTATCACCTTTTATCAACTTTCAATTTTATAGTTTTCCTAACACTCAACCTAGTTAGATTTAGAAGTTTTAGGTGATCTATCAAGGTAAACATCCCTCTCTGGAGGTTCTCCTCAATTTGAGCTATGAAAAACTCCCATGATATCCCATTGTACTAGCCAAAGTCAGAGTAAGATGGCCCATCCAACACATAGGTGTACTTCAGACTGATAACAGTTTTTTGGAACGCTCAATGGGACCTTGAATTCAATCATTACAGACATCTGGTTACTTGGATGGTCCAAACATACCATTCAATATTCTGGTACAACCGCATATAAGAGGTTGGATTTTGTTTCATTTATTCATCTTTTAAACATAAAAGATGTATGTATATTATAATAATCATGAAAATTAAAGTTGTTACTATAATCATGAATATCCACCTTATTATAATTAGGATGAAACTCTTCCATTGCCACCCACCCTCCCCTAATTAGCCTTCACGATAGCCCACTCAAGCTCAATCTCCTCATAAATCTTATTCTAAACCACCTAACATCAAGTAGATAATGGAGGAATTCCAAGAGTATTTGAGATAGGTTGATTCAAAGAAATGGTATTAATAGTAGTCTTCTTGGGCCAATTATGACCCCTATAAATTTTGTTATAACCCATAACTCCCCTAACCCCTAAGATTACTAACATAACCTGCTTCACCAACCACCATATGAACCCAAAGTTTCCTCTTATCCCCTTCGAAATCAGCCTTTTAAATCACCTAGCCCACCTTTTTCACCTTGTTTGGCACCTAAGTGGGAAAATCCAAAAGTTAACATACCTACACCCATCAAAGGTGCCAATTTTTTTGCCTTCTCTTATCGCAGTTTTTCCTTCATCCACTCCATTTGCCATGTCCCATGATACCCATATTTCTCAACTTTGGAATAAGTTGTCTACTCAACCAAGTGATATGATGTCTATCCTGGGTCGTGAGGATTCTATTATTTCTAGTGCATCTACCCAGCAAAAGATGGTGGAAAATATTAAGAAGTAAAATTTTCCAATCTTTATGAGCTTCTCTTCTACCCGTAATGTTGAAGTTGGCCAAACTATTCAAGTTAAATCATAGATGGAACAACCTTGTACATTTTCCTCCTACACTTAAGAAGATGAGAATATCATGACAGATTTGGAGTAGAGGATGACTGATCTGAATTATTTTACAGAAGAACGAGTAGAGGAGGATGCAAGTGTGTGTGAAGATGATATTGAATTGACACTCCTAAAGGAGAACATGCAGATTTTTCACAGGAAACCTGAAGAGAACAACAACTATGTGAATTGGCATAACTTCCATCCTATATAGATGAGGAAGATTAGGTCCATGCTCACATGATAGGCCTTGATCAAGAGCCAAGGGATGACACATGCTCATTTGGTGAAATTGTAGTTAAGGAGGTCACGTTACTACAAGTTACAGTTGCATCTAAGCATGCATAAGGTCATTAAGAGATTAAAGAAGACCTTTGGAAGAAATCAGAGGCTAAATTCATGAAGGAAAATCTAGATCAGATTGCAGAAGTCAATTCTTTAGAGGTACCTACATCCCCAATTAAGGAGAAAGTAAGCTCTTACAATCCAAAAATTAACTTTGAGCAGGTGGAAGATTCAGGTTCAGATTGGGAGGAGTATTTTTAGCTCCTTGATGAGATTCAAATTCTTTACATTCCTGTTGATTCATCTAAGGATATTATTAGCTTGAAGTACAACAGGAATTATTGGGTTTAAGAGGATTTTGATCACAGTTTCTCTTCTGAAGATTGTGATGAAGATTCAGAGAAATATATGCATCTCCTAGATGAGTTAGAAGGAATTACAGGTCAAGACAAGAATGATGATGCCTCCCAAGTTATCATGAAGCATCAGGACGTCCATCTTCAATCATCTGTTGAGTAGGTGTTTTTTGGGTATATATTTATCCAAGATAAGACATATTGCAGTGTGCCTATGAAACCTATAATCATGGGTTATGGAACAATGAGAATTTTTCTTGCTTTTTTGCAGCCTTTTCGGAAGGTAATCATAAATTTCCTTTTTGACCCAGGAGTACCAGTAGGGTGGAGGTTAGTTGGTATGTAATTTTTTTTATTTCAATAAATGGCTGCTAACTTAATTGGCAAGCCTTGTAGGATTTGTTTACTTTGTCCAATTGCTTTGTGCACATGTTGCAACGTTGTAGTTTTTTTAGTTGTTTTCGCAAAGGATTTTCATTATTCATCAGTGTTTCCCATCTTTGGCTATGCACAATCAAATTTCATTCAATATTTTTGATTGCAGTTATGGTAGAAATTGAAGAGATTTAAGGGTTCTCACTTGTTAGCAGGTAACCAGGACAACACAGTCGCTAAGATGTTGACCGATTTTGGTCAATAATCGGAGGGGGGTAAAAAAAAGAATTACAAGTTTCTTTGTTTATAGGTTTCATGACAAGTTGGGAAAATACACAGGAAACTAAAAACATTATATGTTGTTCCAGAAGACTTGTCCCTCACCTAAGATGTCTTTCCATTTTTCACCTTCGCCAGGATCATGCATCAGCCACTTATGATCACTGCAAGACTCTAATGAAGATGGGAAAGCCATCTTACATTATACATATGTATGTTAGGATAGAAAACAAATAGTTTTTCATATTTGAGGGGCAACAAATAGTACAGTTGAACTGAGTGTTCTTCGTCATGCTGGGAGGATCAAGCAAATTTTTACAAATGAATTGAATTTCTTCCCCATGATTAAGGTAGTTTATTAAGTGTTTTGAGTTGTACGAAGTTCATTTATTATCCATTCAATTAAAGAAATTACAAAAGAAGCACATATAGCTCATTACATCAAAGTAAATTCATTTATTAATAAGGAATAGCTGTACATTTTCTCACACAATCTGTTGGAAATAACTGGACAGAAAAGAGTGCATATAGATGAAAAACTAAAAATGAAAAAGAGAGAAGGGACTCATCAGAAAAGAGTGCATATAGATATAAACTAAAAATGAAAAAGAGAGAAGGGACTCATCATTTCCTAATGAGTGGATCCCTCCCATTCAGATGTTTCTCCATCTTCATTCATCTGTTGTTCCGTGTTCGTAAATAGAGGAAAGAGAGTAAGGTTAGACCTCAGGATCACCTTCATCCCCTTTTATTTCCAGTTTTTAATGTACATGCCTTCATAAATCATGTTAGATTGTAGAAATAAAAGAATGTCTCTTTCTAAGTGCTGGACATGAAAGAGTTTCAAGTACATACATATTTCAGTCATCAAACTTCAAGTTCCAACAGCCATATACAATGTACATGATATCAAATATTCATCGCAGGATGAATAGGTGATGCAACTACAAGCATATATTCAAAGAAGTACAAACCATCTCTCAAATGGAAGATGTTAAATTTTTTCTCAAATGGAATAATGGCAGCAAAGAATGGAGATTTACAGTCAAATGCATGGAAAACAAATTTAGCAGTAGAAACCATATCAGGAAGCATCAATAAAAAATTTTATAGTTATGCTTTGCTAATGCACACAGAAAGCATGTGGATATTTGTTACAAATTCAGAAACAGATTACAGATTTGAAAAAGAAGAGAATATGTTATGATATCACGACGTGTTCGACTTAAATTAGGAAAGTAATGGAACTCATTGCATGTGAACAAAGATTATAATACACCCGTTAAAAACAGGGAGGAACAAAGCTCCAGTTCAATTTCAAGGAAAAGCACGATAAAAACAAATTCTGATCTTAATCTTTCATTATTAAAGAAAAACATTAACAACTGGAGTATCAGTGAATCAACGACTATCCAGTATATCCATGGATAATAAACAACAAGATTTCTAGAAAGAATAGAACTTGGATGAAGATGTGGTCATAATGTGAAAGACTCATTTATAAATTTCAGTAGCAAGCTATAATAAAGCCATGGTACAGAGAATAAAAGACAGAGCTCGGTTGAACACTGACCAATACTCAACAAAGCAATGCACAGCATTTAAAAATATATCAAATGGTGAGTCAAATCAGACAATGGTAAGCAAGCTGTGAGATAACACACACCGAGAAAAGTCTCACACATGTAGACCCAGTTCATACTTCGAGCTATGCATAAGCAGAAAACCCATGGAACCTTAAGCTCGAGCCACTGATTTAAAGAAAAATCCATGGGTAATCTGAGAAAAATAATGAAGGTTTTTTAACAATATTAACAACTAAATAAAGGTAAAGGTTACCTTTTCAAGTCAGGAAGAGCATAGCTCGCCCCAAGGCAATACATGGCGAGCTCTATAGAGTGAAAATGTACGAACTAGGCAACAATAGTGTTGGTGAAAAAGGCCAACTCATATGCAGCAAACATAAGGCCCCTTGCAAAATACTCTCTCGTGAGCTAGTATAAACGCCAACAGTAGAGAAACCAAGAAGATAGCACAGAATGAATGAACTAAAAGAGGGAGGAAGAAAATATGTATTGAAAACCCTCGAGGAATTTTGTAACAAAAAAGACATTAAATCCATGGCGAACAATACAATAAAACAACCAGCAGTTCCAGGTTTAATGTATGCAAAATGGCGGTTGAGCCTTTGGTCAAATTCCACCCCAGGGTCTAAAATAAAGCACCACAAAGTGCCACAAGTTTGAACCCTCAAACAAAATCTCCAACGGCCATAGCTCCAAAAACAACTAATAGAGCCAGAATCTTATACCAATGGTGCCCTATAAAAGACAAGACTAGGAGATAAACAAGGGAAGTATGCAGGAAAATGGAAGTTCGAAAGGTTTCAATAATGGCCACCACAACTGGTAAACTGCTAGGGTTTTTTACCTCTTCTCCTATCACGAAGGTTCAACAAATTTCCAACCCTAAAGATCTCGAAAGGACCAATATTTAACTGTGGTTAAATCGGTACGTTCCCAAGAGGAAAGCCCAACCATGTTTGGTTAAGGTGCTCACGTAGGTGGGAAATTATTTTTAATAATTAAGCATTAGCATTCAAGGCTGAATTAAGGTTTCGAAGCGCCCTAGGCAGTACTCAGAGCGTGCGCCCCTCCCTCCCCGCCCCCCCCCCCCCACCCCCCCCCACCCGGGACCAATGACCCACCTATATTTGAATGTTTTTTAAACAATTATAGACTTAGTATAACTCTTGACACATTTTATTAAAGCTATAAAGGTTTTTTTCTTGCCTTTGCCATAGCAAAACTATCAATGACATCATCATAATTTATTGTTGTAGCAATGTCGCGTTCAATTTTCAAAATAGAAAGGCTATTCAATCTAGTTTCACCCATTGTTGACCTTAAATTGTTTTTTACTCTCGTTAGAGTGGAAAATGCTCTCTCAGAATTGCAATTTCCAACAGGAATGCAAAGAAACATTCGTATTGCAACATCTAGATTTGGGAACGTGGTGTCTAATCCACTTTTTCTTAAATATTTTGACATTGATGATATACTTGTCAAGTTTTCACATCTTGCTAATGCCTAGAAATGGATGCATTCAATGTCAAGGGAGGTTTTCAAGTCTGTGTTATATGTTTTTACTAAAGAATTAGAGCATTTCAATATTGTCTCATTATCAAGATCTTTTAAATTGTTAAAAAATCCAAACCTATCATTTAACACATTATATGCTTCATTTCTTCTTGATAATTCTCTTATTAAGTTGTCTATAATAACATAAAATACCTCCACCCTCATACGATCCCTTCCTGTTTGTGGAATTTCGACATCTCTCGTTTCATCAAAGTGAACTTTTCTTTTTCTTTTTCTTTTATTATCAATTTCGTACTCTTCTTTTCCACTAATGATCTTAGCATGTTGCTCATATGTATCGAAATTCTCTCTAATATTTTGAATATAATCTATCAATGAATTATATTGAGTCACAACCATGGTTAAGTCAATGTCTACCTTTTGTAGATATTTACTAGTTGCATCCATTCTTTCAAGAATACTATGCCAAATACAACACATCACACAAGTTTCTAACTTGTCTAGTTTTTCGTGAATACACTTTGCTTCATGTCGCATGGTAGTTGTTTGATTTTTGTCTTGTGCTATATTTAGGAAAACATCTTGAATTTTACTATATCCCAAGAAAAGTGCTTTAACTGCATCAGCTCTAGCTGACCATCTTGTTTCAGAAAGAGATTTTACAACGGGACAAATTCCATCCAAAAAATTTAATAAAATTTCCCACCGATAAGTTGAGGCACTTAGGAAAGTGTAGATAAGTTGAAGTACTGAAAAAAAATCTATAGTTGTTGTACAACATTCTGCAGCTAAAGATCCAACAAGATTTAAGGAATGCCCTGAACAAGGTACAAACTCAGCCATACAGTTGTGATTTTTAATCCTATTTTGTAGACCTGTGTATTTTCCAGACATGTTACTTGCATTATCATATGCTTGCCCCCGACAATCTTTGATATTAATGTCATAGTAATCTAGTGTTTTAAGTACAAAAGCTTCTAAATCACATGATTTGTGTCCAACCGAAGGAATGTATTTTAAAAATCGTTCAACTGGAAAACCTTCTTGAGAAACATACCTTACCACAAATGCTAACTGGTCAGTGTGAGATACATCAGGTGTTGAGTCAACAATAATTGAAAAATATTTTGCATTGTGGAGTTCTTCAACTATTTTGTTTATAACTTTTTGTGCCATAAGGTCAATAAATTCATTACATGTTGTCGTAGATAAATAATATGGAACTCCTTTTCCTGCATTTCCATACTGTGAAATGTGATTTGCCAAAAATGGGTCAAACTCTGCAATAAGTTCTAAACACCCTAAAAAAATTTCCATTTCTAGAAGATCCTAATAAATTGTCACCACCACGAAAGGCAATACCTCTAGTAGGAAGGAATTTCATAGTTGCAACAATACGCTTTAAAACATTCCTCCAATACTCTACTTCATTTTGGTATTGACTTGCAAGTGTAGAATCAACTCTTCCCAAAACATTACTTCGAGTGATGAAATTAAGAATTGAAGTCCTATGATCAGGGGAATCCTCATGCTCTCTTAAACTAGCCGATGCATTTTTCCAATCATTAAATCCAATTTTAGAAATTGTGGTTGATTTTGCTTGAAAAAGGCGACAAGAAATGCAATAAACAACTCCTTTTGACTCTGAGTAAAACAACCATTCTCTTAATTTTCATTCATTGTTTAAAAGTTTCCGTTGAAACATATCTTTAGAAACATATCTAAAACAGTCTGAGTATTGACGTTTTGAATTTGAAAAATCAACATTCATATCTTGTTTTGGTGTATTTAAAATTATATATTCTATTGTATCGTTGTCTATTACCCATTTTGCAGGATCAAGATCAACAATGAAACGTTCATTAACGATGGGTTAAACAGTAGTATTTTCATTGTTCTCTTGTTGTGTGTTCTTCTTCTCTTGTGTGTTTTCATCTCCTATTGACTTTGATTGTGTATTTTTGTCACTAACCAAAGAATAATTCTCATTTTCCTTAAAAACTACATTTGACTTTAAATTTTCATTCGACGCACTTAAAAATATATTTATTTTTAGGTATCTTTTTCATAAGGTTTTTTTCCTCCTCAATTTTTTGTTTAGCTTTTTTTCGAAATTGAGCACCACTTAATTTTTTAGTTTTATCCATTTGAATGAAACAATTATATTATTATCAAGTTACAATAATTTCCAGTCTACTTGAATACTTGTTGATAATGTATTAATGATGCTATAAATTATAATCAATGACAATACTATTCTAGAATGAAATAATATAAATACAATCAATAACTGATAATATAATTACTGAATACAATCAATAACTGATAATATAATTTATAAATACTTAATACGATCAATAAGTATAAATAATAAGTTAATAATTGATAACAAATTACAAATTTACAATTACATAATAAGAATAATTAAAAATTTAAGTCAAAATGTAAAAGTTAAATGTTGAGACTGCATGCTGCATACCCGTAACCCGATGACTGGTCACTATAGTCTACACAACTGTCAACACTGTAACACCATTATAAATTTATATATCTCTGATTCTTTCATATTTTATGTTTACTATTTAATAGTGAACTATGAATCAGTGACGTTAAGCTGAAGCCACGTGAAGGAAGCCCGAAGCAGTAGCCGTAGGTAACACTGTAACAGTGGATAGCCTAACAGGTTTCAAAGGAAGCAAAGCTTCTCCATCGGCGCCATGGATTAAGTCCTCTGTCCTACACTCCACTCCAGTCTCCACAGTTCCAGTTGCTTGGATCTGTTTTACTCGTGAATGCACATCTGAGTAGGTACATTTATACACATCCTACAGGAATTTATTTAGGTCACGATTCACAAATGTACTGTGTACACTTTTATATCAATTCAAATTGTTTTTTTGTTTTCAAAATTTAAGCCCACTCAGACTGTCCAGCCGACTTGCCACTTGGATTTTTTTTAAAAAAAAGCAGCGCCCCCCATTTTGTGCACCCTAGGCAACTGCCTAGGTTGCCTAGGGCAAGACACGCCCCTATTAGCATTATATGTGAAAGCAAGGGGTCTTCTTTTTTTTGACAAGTGCATGAAATCCAAAGGAGGGAAAAATTATTATCATGAAATGCATGGCCACATAAGACAAAATAAACTTTTGCAAAACAAGACAAAGTGGGCTTTTGTTAGAAATATTCTCCCAACTACAAAATATCCTTTTGCATGTGAAGAGAAGCCAAATTACCTTTATTCCCAGTAAATAAACTCGTACACACACTTTGAGCATACCTAAGAGTAGGGGTTAAATTTGACGGCCACCTGTTCCTCTCAAACAATTTTCGGGTGACGGTAATTTTTCAATACTACCCTTCAAAAACACAAAATAATGTTATTTTTTACTAATTATTCTATATTTATTATATTTTTTTATATATATATTTACATATATTTTTATAATTTATATACAAACCTATATAAAAATTGACGGTCACATTTTAAATGTGCAAGTCGCGTGTGATGGTTAGATAAAATATTTATAAGTATTTTACGTCTAAAATCACGAAAAACATCTAAACGGCCATCAAATTTAACCCCTGCCTAAGAAGAAGTTGACTAGTCAATTGTAGTTTGACTAAGGTGTTCGCAAGTGAATATTAGCTTTTTCATTAAAAAGAAAATTATACTAATTCCTTGAGGCAAATTCACACATGGGAGATTTATTTTTTGATGCATGTTCTATTTTAGGGCCGAGGGGGAGTTATATTTTTCTATATATATAGGGGATTTTATAAGTAGAGGAGGGGTCTTAATTTTTTCTTTGCAAACATATGTTGCAAAAATATTTTACTTTGCACCTTGGCCTTAGAAATAAAGACTGAAAATTTTCTTCATTGTCAAGATTTTTGTATTGTGTTTAAAGGTATTTATTAACATATTCAATGAAATTTTTCTTTCCTTGCATGCTCACAATATTTCAACACCTATATCAAGCTTTTTTCCAGTTTTGCAATTCCTTGAAGTTAATGCAAACACCTTTTTTGGGCAAAACCTGTCAAATAATCATTTGAACTGAATAATCAGTCTATTATAAATTTTAACTGTGTTTTATACAAGTTAAGTCCCACAAACATTTTTTTTATCACCTTTTATCATCTTTCAATTTTACAGTTTTCCTAACCCTCAACCCAGTTTAACTTAGAAGTTTTAGGTGATCCATCAAGGGAACCAACCCTCTCTAGATGTTCTCCTCAGTCTGAGGTACCCACAACTAGGAGGAGATCCCATTGTACTAACCAAAATTAGATTCAGATAGACCATACAACACAGAGGTGAACTTGAGACTGATAATAATAACTAGCCTTTCCTTATGTCTCTCAATTTTTCCATCAAGAGTAGTCTTTGTTTTGTAAACCCACTTGACTCCAATGAATTCCTTTCCTTTAGGAATATTTACTAATTCCCATGTTCCATTCTTCTTTATTGCTTGCATCTCTTCATCCGATGTTTCCAGCCATTTATTATCCTTAGTTGCTACTTCATAATAAATATGATCAACTTCTTAAAATAAAGCAAAATTAACCATTTAATCTTCATTTTCTTCATACCTTGATGTCTCATAAATCTCTTGAACACTTCTCATTTGACCTTACCACTGGAATAAGTCAAATGATGATGAAGATGCCTCAATTATTGGTCCTTACATGCTTTGTTGGTTGTTGACATTTGAAGATTCACCCCTTTGTGAAATGGGTGTCCAACTTGGTATGCATTGTTTGCTCTGCCATCTATTGTGCTTAAACAACAATGATTAGGTGCATTTTCTTGTGGATGCTCCACTTCTTGTGCATCTCCCCTAACATGTTTCCTCAATGAATTGAACATCTCTACCTGATTATGACCTCCGTTGTAACTAGATTGTATAATTTGTAAGCTTTAGATTGATCACTATATCCAATAAAAATGCACTTCTTTCCTCTGTCATCCCATTTTGATTCTTCATTGCTTTGGCACATGAGCACATGTCACACATCCAAAAAATCCCAAGTGCTCAACACTTGGGTTTCTTCCACTCCATGTTTCTTGAGGTATCATGTTCCTCACACTTTTTGTAGGACATCTATTCAGCAGATAGACATCTTGTCTCAAAATGCTTTTGCCCAGAATTCATTGGAAAATTCTCTTTAGCTTTCATCATGCTTTCTTGTCATTTCTTGAATGGTTCTATTCTTAAACTCAGCTACACCATTTTCTACAGGTGTATACCTTGGTATGTAAATTGTTTTCTTGATTCTCATGCTCCTTACAGAAGTTTAAAATCTCATTTGATATATACTCTCATCTCTCTATCTATTCTCAATGTCTTTATATAATGGTCACTCTACTTCTCAACCATGGCTTTAAATTGTTTGAATACTTCAAATGTTCCTTTGATTTATTTTTCAAGAAGTAAATCTCATGTCCTTCTGCTGAAGTCATCTATAAAAGTCATGAAATACTCTTTTTTTAGACAAGGCAGTCTCCATGGGACCATAAAAATAAGAATTTATTAGCTCAAGAGGACCACTTGCTCTCTAAGATTTACCTAAGGGAAAAGCATTTCTATGTTACTTCCCCAATATGCATGCCTTCACAAACCTTATTTGGTTGTTCAATTAGGAGGGAAACCTTTAACCATTTCTAAAGAACATTCAATCCACCATAACTCAAATGCTCATACCTGAGATGCCATAGATAGTAGAATTGATCAATGAGTTATTGTCTTGAACATTGTTGCGACTGTTACATTTTGCATCCTCAAGGGAAACATTTTATTTTGTGGCATCATGCACTATTGCAATCAACTTGATGCTTCCACCTTCTATCATATAATACTCGCATTCTCCATTTTCAAACTTCACCTTGTATCCATTTTGGGCAAGTTTCCCAATACCTGAGAAGATTATACTTCAACCTTGGAACATAGAAAACATTATGAATCCATGCTTCTTGTCTCCTTGCTTGGTGAGAATGGATACAATGCCTTTACCCATCACAGGAAACTTATTGCCTATTCCCATATCTTCACTTTAGAGCTGATTGCTCTCATATATGTTACTGAACATCTCCTTGTTTCCACACATATGGTTGTTTCATGCACTATCCAAACACCATATCCAAATTGTTTGTTTCCTTTCTCAGCTACATTGCAAGTTAGGAGGAAAGTTCCACCATTTTCCTTCTTCAGTCTGGTTCAACTTTTTTTGCATTAGAGAAGCTTGCATTGTGATTATGATTTCTCAAATCATATTCTTTCTTTCTACATTCACTAGCATAGTGTCCATACTTTTTGCAATAGTAGCATTGTACATGTGATTTGTCATACCTTTGTGTAGAACCACCTATGGAAGTGATGTTGCTCCTTCCTCTACCTCTTCCTCTTGTCTGTGGGTCTTGATGAAATTTGTCTTCCACCTTCTTGTTGGTTGCTAAATCTTCCTATTCCTCAGATGGATGCTCCTCTCCCCCTCTGCCTCTAACATTTGTATTTGTCTTGAAGGCTTGTTCATTAGAGGAGTTGGTTGATCTACTCATTCTTTGTTCATCGAATTTGCAAAGAACCCATCAAACTCATCAACTGTCATTTTTCTTTAAGTCCTTAAACTCCTCTATTGCAATAACAACTGTATCAAATCTTGTTGGAAGGCTCCTCAATACCTTCTCTATGATCCTATGTTCTTCAACCACATCTCCATTAGCCCTCATTTGATTGACTATGGGCATTGTTCTTGTGAAAAAATCATTTATTGATTTTGACTCTTTCATGAGAAGGAGTCTCAAAAATCTCTCCTCAGCATCTGTAGTCATGATCTACCTTCACCTTGTCACTTCCTTGATAAGCATTCTGCAAGGTGTCTCAATGCTTGCTTGGAGTTTATAGATGTTGTTATTCTTAGGAAAATTGAATCAATGACTACATTCTAAATGTAGCTTAAAGCCTTTACATCCTTTCTTTTATCTTATCCTTCAAAGCATTCTTTTGTGCTTGTCTAAGTGCATTAAAATTAGTCACGTTTTTTACCTGAAAGATATCCTCCTTCCAGCTCTAGCTCCCATCGCGGCTTTAGAAGATCCACCCAAATGTCTTCATCTGCCTACACCAGTTATCCACGTGTCTGTCATCATATGTTGGTGGTAGTGTTGCCACGATTTATATGATGGAATCCATTATGCGACCCTGACAGCTCAAAGCCTAATGAATTAAGGGTCCACGTACCCTTCGCCATTTTAAAAATTTCTGTTATCGATACCAAACTGTTAGAAAATTTTTGCGAACCAACTACAACCAATGTAGGGAATGAACACAACTTTGGTGTTGTCAGACCCTTTTTAAAATCCCTGGCATGATTCACATGTGAAACAATTAGCCAAACTAAGAGTTACTCCACGGTTCTCGCAACTATTTTTGATTCTTTATCCATAGACTCTGTCGAGATACGTGAAGCCCGAATCAATGAGGAGGCTCCTATGTACTTTGCATTTGTCAGTGTTCTTAGCTTCATGTTCTGTCGATGCTATTGGTACGTGGCTTCGCATCGCAACCCTTTGCATAGCTCTTCTCTCTGCTTAAACTGAGACGTAGTCATGTGTATACTGCCCCTTGGTCGATCTTTTATTTATGACCGCTGACTTCATTCATCACTTAAACCAGACGATGCGACACATAATATAACACTATATCTTATTCCATACATGTTGACTTCACTGATCCGGACTAAAACCTTTTAGGGAGATCCTGCCCAATCCAGGGCTTGAGGTCTGCCAGAGTCCATCTCGTACAAAAGGTTTGCTCCTCGACCGTACAAATCTTCACTATGTTGCACGGTTTATATGTCCATAGGACTATTGCCTTTGATCCAACGGCTTTTGAATTCCACTCCTTTTGTCCCGTGCGGACTTTGATTGCCTTCGCCTTTGTCTCATTTTCCTTTGTGTTGCGGCAATTCAAATTCATTACGCGCCAAAAAAAAATATACCACATACCTGTTCAGCTGGGTAGATAGAAAACAAGGGAAAACTAGGTTTGAAGATACTTGCAAGGGACAGCTCAAGACCCGTACAGACCACCATACAATTCTGACAAACGTGGTTCAATTAAAAAAACCTTTGATGCCCGCAGCTCTCATGCCTTTGGAGAACTCCATGACCCGATAATGCTGCTCAAAGAGACTCAGCACAACTCAATGTGTAACGGCTAAAGTACACTAACTGCATGTATATGCTAAATAACTTTACCAAAATAGTTTTAAAGGCATGTCATTGGAAGTGGTTGAGATAGAAGAAAATGAGATGTTCAATGTATGTGATGTGTTCAAGATTTACATAACACCATTATTTCGGATTTTATATGTTAAAACCCATGAAAGACTGGAAAGCAAAATCTACTACCAAAAAGACATTTGGATACATATTTTTAAAATGCAATGGTATTTCAAGATCATTGGGATAATTTGTCCAGGAACAGATTTATACATTAAGCTCCCATGCATATCTAAAGTTTTAGTTTCATGGAATTATAAGTTTTGATGTCCATTTAAAGTAGGGGTAAAAATATGAAAGCAGATATTAACAAATATGTATGCTCATTTTGACAAACATCCTTAGAACATACCTATATTTGAATCTGAGACATGGGTTGTACTTTGACAAAAGTCTTAGGAGAGACTTCATAAACTATAGAAATATGTAATCAACGGGAGGTGTGCCAGTGCCAGATAAAAGATCCTTTCAAACGTGATTTTTAATATATATAGATTTCCATCAACCTTATCTTTCATGTGGTTTTATCAAAAGGAAAAACAAATCTGGTATGATATCACTCACAGTCACAACCCCTACAACAATGAAAGATATAGTTTAACATGCCAACATGCTCCAACTTCATGGCTCTCGTTTATGGAAGTTTCCTAAAGACTGTAAATATCACATTCAAAATGATTCAACATCGTGCATATTTCCTTGGACATAGATATTGTTCTCTAACATAGAGACAAAAAATGCATAGCTATAGGCATAGACTAGGTTACATGTGTTTTAGGACCATCATACAAGTGCACAGTCCAAACCTAACTCTGTATTGTAGGAAAAGCCAAAAACATAGTTATGGAACGGAATGGAAAAAATCAAATCCTTCAGTGTGGAAACTATGCCCTCTTGAGAATGCATGCTCACCATTACTTACTTCATGGTAGGTACTTTCCATCCTCCATCGAATGAAATCACAATGTAAGTCAGAGATGTCGCTGTTTTTTTAATATGATCAAACAGAATGTTGAAAAGGCCCTAAATGATTTCCGAATTAGCAGCACCGCTAGCATGGCCAAATCTTTCTTAAACAGTAGCAACTGATCCATCACATGTATTCTGTATTGCAACGATTGTATCTACAGGTCAGTCAAATTGCTAGTATTACGGAAAGCATTTTTTAGAGGATTCGAACCCATTGTTTCCATGTCTGCATTAACAAACTCACCACTCACGCGACTGTCAAAGATGTCACACTTAAAAGGACTAACCTCCAAAATTATTGCATCGCACAATAAAAAAAGTACAACAAAGAAAAACTCCCTTGCAAATCTATCTCAACATTTAGGCTATGATAATAGGGATAAAACCACATCTCTATCGTAAATCTATATCGCAGCCTATTGGTCTCAAGTGCATAAATATTTTGTCTTGGATAGTAAAACGTTATTTTATAAATAACTAGGTATACCTATAAATCTCTAACATACTAAGAGAGTATCTAAGGAGTTTAAAAAATAGAAAAACAATTATATAGCAAGCCATCTGAATGGCAATTCAGAGATAACTGTTTGATCAGACAACTAAATGTCATACCTAGCACAAAAAATGATATGGAAAATATCTTCAACATCAAACTTAATTGATAACCCATCCCCATCGTACAAATCTATCTCAATTTAATGATAGAATGTCATTTTATCATAAATAAAATATTTTGTTTTCGAAGGAAAAATGTTATTTTATAAATAAAGTCTAGGTATATTATAGATCTTAATCATATGAAGGCAATATTGATAACTTTTTTACTTGAAAAAAAGATATCTATCAAAGCATCTAATGAATCCAGAAGAAAACTAAATTCTTAGTCCAAATACGAATAAGAATAAATACTTGAATATACCTTTATATCATAATACATTCCCATCGTCCAAATCCCAATTGGACACTTTCTCCTCATCATAACAGCCTCTAAATTCTAATCAGAAATTCTCAATCAGAAGCTGATGTAAAACGGTATACACTATTGTAGTTGATGATCTGAGCCTTCAAGGACATTTTAACAACTGAAAAATATATTTCTAAATACTTCAATGTTATCTCAGATTGGCATCCATTAAAATTGAGCACAGATTATTCAATCCTCAAATGGGTGGGGTACAAACCATTATATTTCTATTTTATCAGAAAATTTTGAGATTCAGCATGGATTAAATTTGAAGGGCTGGTCTAAATTTTATTGTTAAGGGAAAATATTGGACTAGCCCTTCCATGATGAAAAAAATATTAATATTTTACGCTTCATATGACAAGAATAAATTATCTAGAAATAAATCAAGTTCTTACTGAATATTGATTTTTCATACATATCATCCCCAGGATACCCTTCGCTCGTTGGCACATGTTTTTTGTTGTAGGAATTCCTAAGCAATTGGCATACTTCAGGTAGAGCATTACACCATTCCATCAAACTAGCAATGAAATTTGTTTTATAAATCACCTAGTTGATTGGCACCTTAAATAAAAAAGGAAAAATCAGTAATCCAAACAAAATGACCCCTCAATCGTAACGGTGTAAAATTAAGCCTCATTTAAACTGGTTAAAAAATCAAATTATGATGTAAAGAAAGCCCAAATTTGTAATATTACAATTTCCTAAAAATCATCAGGGACTAAAATAAGCATTAAATAAATTTAATAAATAAATACATAAACAAATAATTTAAAAAGCTGAGACAAGAAGACACATAGATCAGTAAACACATAAATTCCATCAAACTGTGTGTGGGACACTAGGATATCTTATCAAAATCATTAAGAAAACTTGTCAATAATAAAATAATCTAACTTTTAACTTCTACTTGGATTTTAGTGCTAAAAATAAAACCCATTTGTATTCTTACCACTTGTATTATGCCTTTCTATATGTTGTTGCAACTAAAATTAAAACCCATGTAAATTTTAACTAGTAAAATACATTGAATTATATATCTTCCAAATAAATAATAGAAAATGTGCATCCATACATTGAAACACCCACACTAACTATGTCACCAAAAAATACATCGAGATATTCTTGGTTATATTTTAGATCCAAGAGCTTCACCTCGTGCACAATATGCATTCAGATCTACTACATAGAAATGATGTTTTACCAAATTAGACTATTCCATTATCACCCTTCGTAATCCTCCCTAAATCTATTCACAACCCTTTTCCTCAACTGTTTAGGTATAGAGTTGAGAAAAATTGGCTTGAGCACAACTGTAAATATAATACTCTTGTTGGCATCCACATCACTGTTATTGAACAACAATTAGAGTGAAGATACCAATGATGAGTTGGAGGGGTTCTTTCAATGGATGAAGAAGATTATCTCGACATATTCTCCTCCTCTAAATGAGCTCCTCTTCTCTTACCTGCATTTTATCAGCTCTAATAGGTCTTATCAACTTTTTCATTAGGAAGCAACTCAACACTTAGCTCGGTTCTTCTTTGTAAGGGTCATAATAGGTGAGCTTCTCAAGTGACTCAACCTTTGTTTTTCCTGAAAGCAAGCTCCATCTACCATTTCCCTGATATCCTTCTCCATTTCATAAAAATAAATCTAATCCAATCATCTTGGCCCATGGCTTGTTTACATACCGAGCTCAAATTGATCTAGGAAAACTGAATCAAGACCATTGTGAGCTCATCCCACCCTTTGGCACCATCACGGCTCCAATAGATCCTTCTCGACACCCTACATGGCGAGTCACAAATTGAAATCACTCTTTGAGATCAATTCAACACTTTTGTCCAAGCTCTTCCCCGACCTTAGATTTCCATCTCGCCCCCGTATCCAAACTTGTGGCCACTCTATATGTTGGATCTATTCCAAATCATGTTGTGTAGGCTCCCAAGTGGCGCAGATACTTGTGTGCAAGCTGATCCTAGCTCTGTTCTATGTCTCTCAAGGTGACTCCTGCAACAAAAAGTTGGAAAAAAGTACAAAGTGGTAGATAATTCATTTGAATGAATCCGAAGAAAAGGCCAGAATCGTAAACGGTAATATTAAATATTTTTTTAGGTATTTGTGCTCAAGTATTCGCTGAGTTGGCATCAACAACTTGCTAGAAACTTGGAATATGAGATTAATAGTATTATAGTAATTGTGTATTTGTTATATTAAAACTTTTGGAAATTTCAAGTATTACACCTTGTCTAAGTCATATGAAGAGCTTGGAAAGCTGAAGGTGATTGTTGTTTGTAGAAGTTATAATGTTTTTTAAAGATATAATAATTTCACACAAATTATTGACAGACATTTTTTCACCATAGCCCTTCTTTTGACAATTTTAAAAAGTAACTTTCCCTTCTGTATTGTCAAATGATTTTTACATTTTGATTTTTTTTTTGACATGCAATTTTTTACCTACCCTTTTTTGACGGGTTTGAGGCCTTGGGAAGGGTTGTGTCGGCTCAATTTTAAACCCTAGTGGGGAGCCGTATAAAGTAGCCGCTTAAGGAGAGGAATACCTATAAGAAATTTATAAATGTAAAATCATGTGTAATTAATGCTTACCATAGTACGGAGACAACAAGGAAAACAAAAGAAGAGCATATGTCTCGATATTCTTCCCTTGTCATCGAAATGGGGATTTTTTTTATATTATAAAAAGTGGAAGCGAGGGTAGGTGCATTAAAACACTACAACATGGGGCCCTATTTTGAGACAAAAGTTAGAGACAAAAGTTTACTTTTGTCTCCAAAAGTTTATTTTTGTCTCTAATTTATATTCTTTTTTAAATTTTAACAATAAGTTAACTTTTGCGGGAACCCTAAATTGGGGGAATTTCTTATTAGTCCAGGAGGCTAGGTAGCTATGGTCAGGTGAGGGGATTGATTCCATTCAGCCAAGAGTATATCTCTGGGCTTCAGCATGTGACTTGGCTAGGGTATGGGTACTGGCCTGCTTACGCTTACTCTTACTTCCCTCCCTTCACTGTCGATGCTTATATTTTAACCCTTTTATTCTATGCATTTGCTAATGTCAATCCCCAAACCTTCCAAGTTACCGTCTCTAAAAATATCCAGAAAAACATCAGGGCACTTCACCTCGACATTGCAGAGCTGAAATCCATCAATGAAAATATTTTTATCCATCGGTGGCAGAGTTGAGGGCATAGGAACCACCTTTGCCATAATGGCAGCTGAGGCATCATGACGTAATGAGCTAGACCTCGACTGGGAGTATCCCCAAACTGTTGCAGACACGCAAAACTGCGGCCGCCTATTTCCAAAGTGGAGGGTCATCGTTAATGCCGAGTCCAGATCCTCAGGAAAACTGCCTTTGCTTCTCACAGCCGCAGTCTATTTTTCATATAATTTCTTTGCATGGGGGCCTGTGAGAGAGTACCCCATTGCCTCTGTATCTCAAAACCTTTATTGGGTGAACATTATGGCATACGATTTTCATGGAAAATGGGAACCTAATCGTACTGGTGCTCACGCGGCTCTGTATGATCCCCAATCTAATTCCAGCACCAAATTTTCAACAATATTAGGATTAATTTATTAGAGGTGTAAGAAGAAATATCCAGTGTTGGCTCCAAAATCCATGGATAACAGAGGAATTTCATATGAGGAATTCATTCAGGCAACGATGCTATGCCAAGAATACTTGTTAGGGACTGGCAGCTTCGTCTCTATGTTAACAAGGTTTCGAACCTGTAACAGACCAAAAATACCAACACAAGGACAACACAATGAAATACAGGATAACTTTTTTTTTTTGACTTGCTTTGACTCAACACGACACAACATGTCGTCACAAGGTTACAACCAACACTAGGAACCACTTGTTATGGGGGAGACCACAAGGTCAACACGGAAACGTTCACACCTATCAAGGACAATGTACTCTTCTTTTGACAAGACAACATGGAAGTCCAATCCACATGACACACACACAGCTAGGGCAACCCATGAGAAATTTCTTGTTAAATTTTCTTGTTTACTAAAGTGTCTCTTAATTCTTAACTTACGTTCTTATAAAATTTCATGTAATGATTCACACAATTCTTTTCACAAGGGAGAACTTCTTTATTTTCAACTATTGACTAAATAGCTTAAGGCCAAGCTTTCTAAACTGGGAACATCAATTTGATGTCCAAATCTTTCTTATTCATTTGATTTTAGAACATTTTCCATTTCTTACAAGGTTAATTAATCTATTCAAGCCACTAACACAAGTTCCACACCTCTGTTACACAGGTGAAGGCATAAGTTCCGATTGAGGGAAGTACCGGCTTAGGGTTCAAAACAATAGCCTTCTTGTTTAAGGATTAAATTTTGACCTTGCTTAAGAATATCACCATGAATCAAGGCATGGGTTAACAGAACAGGACAACAGAATTTAGCTTCAGGGTCACATTGTTTACTATCAGTCTTTTATTGAGGTTAAGAGTTTATCAAGATTGGTTAAATGTTCCATCTAGACTTTACTTCATTAAATTTGACAAAGGAGAACATTCCAAACGATAGAGAGAGACTTAAGGTTTAATTAATCGATTTCCCTCCTACTTATTAAATCCTATCATCTTCTAAAATCTAACCATTGCTTTCACCATGAGGTCATTTAAGATTTCACCCAAAAGGATAATGTTTATTAGCTTGGCTCGAATAAAAAAATAATAATAATAAGTTATCATATTTCGTTACAAAAGATAGTTTCCTCTTGATTGTTCCAGGTCTCAAAGGTTATCAAGTAGATCACATCTACATTAATATGTTCATATACATAGATTTTTAGTTTAACTTTTATCAGGATTATCCAGCTCACTTTATAGTACTTACAAACTCATTGCTACTAAGCCTTAGAAGGATTTACAACTCAACATTTTAACTCAAGAGCAAAGTTTAACAGTACTCGTTTGCAGAAACAAAACAAGGTTATATCAATTCTTTTCCAACATGATGCACAAATCAAAGGGACATACTATCTCTATTGAACCATGACTAGGGAGCAAGAGAGTAATAACATGGGACAAGCCCCGCTACTATACTAAGGGTTAAAATTCACTAGAATATCCCCTAACAAGCGGTAATCAAATTTCATCTTTCACATGAAAACCAAACAAGCCAAAGTTTCAACAGTTACAACAACAATACTCTACAATACATTTACTAGGCACTGACCCTTCTTCTAAAATGTCCAAAGGCTCTTTCCAAATTTTATAACATAATACACATTCGTACAAAGGAACATCATAACCAAGATTGATGCAATAATCTACAAGTCTTTCCATCATCTAACCACGTAAGCCATCTGCAACAATTAATAACCTGAGTCAGTTCGGCTGAGAAATGAGCAAGATAAGACTATACATAGCAACAATAAGCTACTAGCTAACAATACCATGAAAGGAAACATTCTATTTCAGGAAATGGATCAAAGTACTAATCTCCAACAACCTTTTTGAAACAAGATATAATTTTCAACATATCAACTAAGAAGAAAACCATAAGTTTTAGTTATGAAAATACCTCTAAAACTACAAAAGTTTGACAACCAAATACGCAAGACTATGAAATTTAAATGATTAGACACAAGAGTTGAGAGTATTAGGATTTCAATCATATAATCCCGTAGATTACGTGATTGAAATCTAAAGTGTAACCCATCAATCCACATTCTCAAGGTGAAGTCAAAAGATAAAAACCAGGCCCGATCTTAGCTGCCAAAAAGAATATAGTTTTGGAATCGTTCCGTAGGGACATAGGCCTAATAGGCTATAAACGAACAACGAGGGTAAAAACAAAGTTCCATCATGTAATCAAAAAGGTTTAAAGGATGAAAAATCTTATATTCAAACCCGCAACCATTATATCTTAGGTAATAAGTGACCTCATAGCTAATAAGGATGAGTGGAAAGGACGGTAAGAATGTCCGGAATAGGTATTGCCTAACCACTTACCTACTGAACATAACCAGGGCCGGAATAGCGACAAGCCTCATTAATACCCAAGTTGAGTAGGCAATCTAGCATTCTAAACACATCCTTGCAATTTTCATAATACCTTATATTTATAACCCTCCCGTTCTAGAGGAACATAGCCATGAATCTAGACTTGGTTGATATTTTCCGACGTCAACTCACTTCCTAATATCATAAACGATGTAAACAAAGGAAAAGGTCTCTCAACTCTCCTTAATTTACATCTCAACACTAAGTTTATAGTAACCTATGCAGAGATTAAACACACAATATACCATTGAAGATAGATATCCTCCAATAACTAACTTCTATAACGATGTAATTACAATTATTACACTCGACACAAAAACAAACTATTCCAGAGCTTCTTTTCCCTTTTTGACAACAAAATATATTCACGACCTTCCATCACAATCATTCTAAATTTGTAATGAAAGGTCACTCATCAAGAAGGAAGTACAAAACAAGTTTGACTAAATTAAGGACTTCATGTTACCTTAAGCAGTTGATGAAAACCTTAACTTTCACGAACCGTGAAAGATATTACCTTACTCCATCAAGGCATTATGTCTATACATGATTAAATCGATCACACAAGGAATCATCAACATACCATATCTTAACACCATAAAGGTCATTAATTTTATCAAATTTTACTCATCGAAAGAGTAGAATCAAAATGGGGTTCTATCAATAATTTATGCCCTTCTATCAACCCAGGACATATTTTCGGCCCAAAACTTCCTTCTTAACAAGCATATAAATTGAACTTCTAATTTTCAAAAGCCCTAATACTTTGCACAATACACGAAGTGCATAATCACACTTATCATAAAAATAGAAATATAATAATAATTTAACTGTATGTTTTCCTCTAGGGCAACAACATAACAGGAAACCAATACTAGTCAACGCTACAACGTTCTAGGGGTGATTACATACCCAGGCTCACAAAAGAAACAACGACATTTTTGCAGAAGGAAGTAACTTTAAAATTATATATTATATATATATTTCATATGATCAATCAAAGCATACACTGAGAACCTTTGTTTGTTTTATATATATAAATGGGTTGACCACGTCAACAAGAACAACCAACAGAGGCAAATCCAGAAGTAACAACTATTAACCACATACTGAATGCAAATCCACAAATCATAGATTTAAGCCAATTTCTAGAAAGAAAAAGTTTCATTTGAAGAGGTTTATTAGATACTAGCATATTATGTATATGGTTAGTCTATCTTGCCTGTTTTAATGCATCCAGCAGTCGATCACAAGATGGACGGAGCCTGCAATAACAACCCAACCAGAGCAGCTTCTCTTCCTCAACCTGCTAAAGGTCCAGACTCTGTTAACGGCCATGCTCTTGTCCTTGTTGGTGAACAAACTGGGTGCCACATCTATTACATACAACAGGGGATGAACCATACTGTTAACCATTACCATGAGCTATACTCTCTGAAATAGGCCCTTGCCAAGTGCAGCCGCTCTTGTGGTGTAGGAAATGAACTGTCACACGGCCTATAGCATTAGCCAATACCGGATTTGCCTCATGCACTGCCTTCGAATCTGTATCAGTAACCAAATTCCCGTCATAAGGGCAGACCTTAGTAGTACTCATCACATAAGTTAGGCAAGGCTTGCAGTAAGGATGTGTACATTGGGTTTGCATAGCCTCATTAGGGTAACCACGTTGCCTACCAACTGGAAAGAAATATTCTCCAGGGACTGATTTTATATTTATGATACTCTCGTTGTCAAAAACCCATGACCTCCCTAAGAAAACAAACCAAATGTATTTTCACCTGTGAAGAAGCTGCCACAAAATATCAAGTCTGTTGCTTATGCAGCAAAACATTTCAGCTGAAGCTTGCAAGGTGTGACAAAACCAATAGAGACCTTTATGCCTGCCAACTTGGTGACTCCTTGAAGCAACTCAAATGATTGCAAAGCAAATTGTGTTTCATGAATATTCTGATCTGAAACAGATCTGCCTCCATGGGATACTCTTTCATGAGTTACATCGAACAGCAAGGTCTCAGTAGGGAGTCTTTGTAAATAAATTTCATCAAGTCTGCTGGAAGCATTCTCACTGTCACACAGTCGATTTGGAGATACACACTCAGTCTATGTTCTGGATCTGAGAAATATTCTGCTACCTTCATCTACCAAGGCATTTTTTCAAACATTGCATAGATCTTCTGTGCCCGTGGGTGTGATCCATCTCCTTGAAGGAGAATCCCGAATTTGATGGTGTAATCGATGCTGAACAGATAACAACAAGGTTGGACCACCTGCTTGTTGGAGTGTGCACCGCGTCACATACTCCGTCGACCATGGTTATCTGTTCCAGGCTGAGCTTTCCCTCCTTGAAAAGATCTACGCCTTTTTCTTTCGGGCGATCTGCACAGGCTAAGCTCCTTTGAAAGTCCCCAAGGTGAGCGTAAGTCTCCATGGATTTGCATTCCCCGAGCAGCTCATCAGGCAGGGTTTCCAAATCCAGGTCAAGCCCAACCCCGGTAGACACGGCCTTCTGTTGCAGAGAAAGGATGTCAAAAATGAGCAGAGAGTGATGAGAGACTAGAGCTCGGCCACTTTCACTGCAGAGCACAGGATGCGCAACTCCTTTCTGGTCGTAGGACATCTGGACAGCCATTACCATTGCGCTGGCATATTCTTCCAAGCTATAAGCCAGCGACATGTCTGAAGATGCTGATTTGGTGCCATCGTAGTCGATACTGACAAACAAATACCCTGAAGGAGAACTCGAATTTGAGGATGCAGTTGAACTGAACAGATAACAACATAGTGGACAACCTACTCGTTGGAAGCACTCAAAACAACTTCTGCTACAGCTACAAGATTTTGCAACAACTGATCACGACTGTGGTCGTGTGCAACCAGAAAACTCCTCACCGTGCCCAAGAGAAGGGAGGTAACATGCCTGCTACACTATCTTGTAGCTTCATCCACACCCACGTCAAACCAGGCTCACGCAGCAACCTAGGAAGAGAAAAAAATGTGCCAGGAGGAAGTAAAAATGCCCACGCAACCAGGAAAGACACCCCCCAACCACCACACGCGGTCCAAGGAAGAAAATGCATCCACACTCCACCTACTTGCATTCAAAGAGAATCAAGAACATATCATTTCGAAGAAAAATGTGACTCCGCTCAGACCTCACGCAAGGACAGACAAGACGCTAGTCAAATCTGCAGGCTCGGGTGGTTGGGAGGAGGCCACGGTGGCAGTGGAGGCCGATGCCCACGGGGCATTACATTCTCCTCCCCTTAAGAAAGCATCGTCCTCGATGCGACATTACACATAGGAAAGGAAAAGATTTGCAACCAAGGACAGGTAGAGGAGACATTACACCCTAGGGTTTAAAATTTTAGTTGATTAAAGCACGGCCACAGGGTAGCCTTAGGAACATTTGGTAGAAATTTTAACTTTAAATGTTCTGTGAAGATTGGCAGTTCTTTCTTGTTTGTTATTTTCATTAGTCTCTTTCCGTTAACATTATTCTTAGTTTAATTCCTTTTAAAATTTCATCATTGAAGAGTTTTGGTTTATTCTTTATTGTGGGTGCCCAACATGGACTGCTAACACAAACCCTATCAGGCTCACAAGACACTACAGATTCACAAGTACACAAGTATATACTTCAAGATTGTATTACACCACAAAAGGTTACACAATTACGGAATAGAATAGGCACACTCCCCATAACATAGGTACTCATCACACATCAATGACTGACATACCAAATACTCAAACAAAAGAGTACTACAATCCACCAGACATTTCCTCAATTTGCATCAATGAAAGACTCACATAACAACAAACCATGCTACAGGTACATAGTGTCCACAAGGGAATCAATGACATGTCCACAACATCACAACACATAACCATCTGACATGAGTAACACATACATCAAAAGACCACTACCAAACATCACAATAACTCAACATATATCCTGAAACATCAACCATACAGACAAATATCATAAGCCTCCCTCAAACTCTTATGCCTCCCTCAAGTCTCTTATGCCTCCCTCAAACTCTTATGCCTCCCTCAAGTCTCTTATGCCTCCCTCAAGCAAACTCTTATGCCTCCCTCAAGGAGGTCAGTTGTCCCTATGGTCCAAGACACATAGAGTTTGAACACTCCTAACCCAAGTGACATAATAACGCGTGGTTCAACAACCCGCTAGTTATATGTACCCCTTGGGGCGTACCCCCATACAACGAAGTGGGTCCATAGGTCCAACCAATCCATGGTGCATCCCATGACCCTATTCCACACATCACGACATTAGAACCAGCACAACAATCCAGTCAAAGTGCCAAGTGGCAAAGTACAAGCCTTGGGCAAGGCGGTAAAAATTCCAAATTTAAAAGAAGACCCCAAATCAAGCTAAAATAAATGGCCAAATAGCCAAAGTTAGTATCGAAATCCCCATGTTAGTGCCACAAACCAAGGAAATGCCCAAAATTGTAAAGCATTGCAATCAAGAAAAGATGCTGGTCCTTGCAAAATAAAGTAAAAAGCTCAATTTACGAATAAAATCAACTTATAATAATGTCACATTACGATAACTGTGTGGCCTTATCTAGCCACCAAAGGGGTACTCAACGAGTTGCTGGCACTCGGAACATCGAGCCTCAGCTCGTAAAATATATATCAATCCCCTCCATCTGAATCCACCCTTCGACAAGGCTAAACATAGTCATAGATACACTAAGGTTGCATACATACAACCACATAGGGAGAGAGGAAAGAATCACATGTAATCTACTAAACCGAGTTTTGACTCGAGTTATTGACCCATGGTACACCATTCCTCACTCTCAACATACACTTCTACCGATCTCCCTCAGGGTCGGTTAGTGTAAGGCTCACAACATAACATGTAACTACATCACTAACACCATGGTGGTACACACATAGCTACCATAACGTCTCACGTATGGTAGGTATACGGGGTAGATCACAATCATACATTCACAGGGCGCAATACATCACTTTACCACATTCTGCACCCAAAGTGCAATCACAATACGATAGGGTTCATACACTCACCGTATGACCCTAATTCACGACATGAAGCATTACATATTACACAACTCATATATACGATGAACATAATAACATCACAACATAACAATAATTGCTTCATAACAAGGTAGTACACACATTTCTTCAAAACATGGTAAAAACATCATGATACAACTCATTTCTTTTAACATCAATCTAGTCATACAACACATTGATACACTTACATATCACAATATGTCACAATGTTCCAACACTATGTCATCCACATTATAATTCTTTTCACACGCCACAAACAGTAATTCACACGTGAACTCTTCATAGAATCCACAAGAAGGAGAGAGAATACTCTCATCCCCAACACATCAACATGATGACAAATACGCACTGAGTGACATACACATCACGTGCGTTCACAATATCACAATTACGACAATAATCACATCACGCTTAAAGCACATTACTCTTCCAATATAAATCATCATCATGCAACATCATCATCATCATCAGTATCATCATGTAACACCACCACCACCATGCAACATCATCATACAACACCAATCCGGCCCATAGGTTCGAGAGCATGAACCTACGCTCTGATACCAAAGTGTAACACACCAAAAATACCAACACAAGGGCAACACAGTGAAATACAGGATAACTTTTTTTTTTGACTTGCTTTGACACAACACGACACAACATGTCGTCACAAGGTTACAACCAACACTAGGAACCACTTGTTACGGGGGAGACCACAAGGTCAACACATGGAAACGTTCACACCTATCAAGGACAATGTACTCTTCTTTTGACAAGACAACATGGAAGTCCAATCCACATGACACACACACAGCTAGGGCAAACCCATGAGAAATTTCTTGTTAAATTTTCTTGTTTACTAAAGTGTCTCTTAATTCTTAACTTACGTTCTTATAAAATTTCATGTAATGATTCACACAATTCTTTTCACAAGGGAGAACTTCTTTATTTTCAACTATTGACTAAATAGCTTAAGGCCAAGCTTTCTAAACTGGGAACATCAATTTGATGTCCAAATCTTTCTTATTCATTTGATTTTAGAACATTTTCCATTTCTTACAAGGTTAATTAATCTATTCAAGCCACTAACACAAGTTCCACACCTCTGTTACACAGGTGAAGGCATAAGTTCCGATTGAGGGAAGTTCCGATTGAGGGAAGTACCGCTTAGGGTTCAAAACAATAGCCTTCTTGTTTAAGGATTAAATTTTGACCTTGCTTAAGAATATCACCATGAATCAAGGCATGGGTTAACAGAACAGGACAACAGAATTTAGCTTCAGGGTCACATTGTTTACTATCAGTCTTTTATTGAGGTTAAGAGTTTATCAAGATTGGTTAAATGTTCCATCTAGACTTTACTTCATTAAATTTGACAAAGGAGAACATTCCAAACGATAGAGAGAGACTTAAGGTTTAATTAATCGATTTCCCTCCTACTTATTAAATCCTATCATCTTCTAAAATCTAACCATTGCTTTCACCATGAGGTCATTTAAGATTTCACCCAAAAAGGATAATGTTTATTAGCTTGGCTCGAATAAAAAAATAATAATAATAAGTTATCATATTTCGTTACAAAAGATAGTTTCCTCTTGATTGTTCCAGGTCTCAAAGGTTATCAAGTAGATCACATCTACATTAATATGTTCATATACATAGATTTTTAGTTTAACTTTTATCAGGATTATCCAGCTCACTTTATAGTACTTACAAACTCATTGCTACTAAGCCTTAGAAGGATTTACAACTCAACATTTTAACTCAAGAGAAAAGTTTAACAGTACTCGTTTGCGGAAACAAAACAAGGTTATATCAATTCTTTTCCAACTTGATGCACAAATCAAAGGGACATACTATCTCTATTGAACCATGACTAGGGAGCAAGAGAGTAATAACATGGGACAAGCCCCGCTACTATACTAAGGGTTAAAATTCACTAGAATATCCCCTAACCAAGCGGTAATCAAATTTCATCTTTCACATGAAACCAAACAAACCAAAGTTTCAACAGTTACAACAACAATACTCTACAATACATTTACTAGGCACTGACCCTTCTTCTAAAATGTCCAAAGGCTCTTTCCAAATTTTATAACATAATACACATTCGTACAAAGGAACATCATAACCAAGATTGATGCAATAATCTACAAGTCTTTCCATCATCTAACCACGTAAGCCATCTGCAACAATTAATAACCTGAGTCAGTTCGCGAGAACTGAGCAAGATAAGACTATACATAGCAACAATAAGCTACTAGCTAACAATACCATGAAAGGAAACATTCTATTTCAGGAAATGGATCAAAGTACTAATCTCCAACAACCTTTTGAAACAAGATATAATTTTCAACATATCAACTAAGAAGAAAACCATAAGTTTTAGTTATGAAAATACCTCTAAAACTACAAAAGTTTGACAACCAAATACGCAAGACTATGAAATTTAAATGATTAGACACAAGAGTTGAGAGTATTAGGATTTCAATCATGTAATCCCGTAGATTACGTGATTGAAATCTAAAGTGTAACCCATCAATCCACATTCTCAAGGTGAAGTCAAAAGATAAAAACCAGGCCCGATCTTAGCTGCCAAAAAGAATATAGTTTTGGAATCGTTCCGTAGGGACATAGGCCTAATAGGCTATAAACGAACAACGAGGGTAAAAAAAAGTTCCATCATGTAATCAAAAAGGTTTAAAGGATGAAAATCTTATATTCAAACCCACAACCATTATATCTCTAGGTAATAAGTGACTTCATAGCTAATAAGGATGAGTGGAAAGGACGGTAAGAATGTCTGGAATAGGTATTGCCTAACAGCTTACCTACTGAACATAACCAGGGCCGGAATAGCGACAAGCCTCATTAATACCCAAGTTGAGTAGGCAATCTAGCATTCTAAACACATCCTTGCAATTTTCATAATACCTTAGATTTATAACCCTCCCGTTCTAGAGGAACATAGCCATGAATCTAGACTTGGTTGAATTTTCCGACGTCAACTCACTTCCTAATATCATAAACGATGTATACAAAGGAAAAGGTCTCTCAACTCTCCTTAATTTACATCTCATCACTAAGTTTATAGTAACCTATGCAGAGATTAAACACATAATATACCATTGAAGATAGATATCCTCCAATAACTAACTTCTATAACGATGTAATTACAATTATTACGTTCGACACATAAACAAACTATTCCAGAGCTTCTTTTCCCTTTTTGACAACAAAATATATTCACGACCTTCCATCACAATCATTCTAAATTTGCAATGAAAGGTCACTCATCAAGAAGGAAGTACAAAACAAGTTTGACTAAATTAAGGAACTTCATGTTACCTTAAGCAGTTGATGAAAACCTTAACTTTCACGAACCGTGAAAGATATTACCTTACTCCATCAAGGCATTATGTCTATACATGATTAAATCGATCACACAAGGAATCATCAACATACCATATCTTAACACCATAAAGGTCATTAATTTTATCAAATTTTACTCATCGAAAGAGTAGAATCAAAATGGGGTTCTATCAATAATTTATGCCCTTCTATCAACCCAGGACATATTTTCGGCCCAAAACTTCCTTCTTAACAAGCATATAAATTGAACTTCTAATTTCCAAAAGCCCTAATAATTTGCACAATACACGAAGTGCATAATCACGCTTATCATAAAAATAATAATAATAATTTAACTGTATGTTTTCCTCTAGGGCAACAACATAACAGGAAACCAATACTAGTCAACGCTACAACGTTCTAGGGGCGATTACATACCCAGGCTCACAAAAGAAACAACGACATTTTTGCAGAAGGAAGTAACTTTAAAATTATATACATTATATATATATTTCATATGATCAATCAAAGCATACACTGAGAACCTTTGTTTGTTTTATATATATAAATGGGTTGATCACGTCAACAAGAACAACCAACAGAGGCAAAATCCAGAAGTAACAAACTATTAACCATGTACTGAACGCAAATCCACAAAATCACAGATTTAAGCCAATTTCTAGAAAGAAAAGTTTCATTTCAAGAGGTTATTAGATACTAGCATATTATGTATATGGTTAGTCTATCTTGCCTGTTTTAACGCATCCAGCAGTCGATCACAAGATGGACGGGGCCTGCAACAGCAACCCAACTAGCTTCAGCTGATCTCTTCCTGCAGCCTGCTAAAGGTCCAGACTTTGTTAACGGCCATGACTTGTCCTTGTCGGTGAAAAAACTGGGTGCCAAACACTAGATCTGCTTACATACAACTTTGGGGATGAACCATACTGCTTACCACTCATTACCAGAGCTATACTCTCTAGAAAGAGACACTTGCCAAGTGCAGCCGCTGGTTGTGAAGCTGGACAGGAGACATAATGAACTGTCACACCTGGCTCTGAAAGGCATTAGCCACCATACCGATACACAATCCTTTTGCACTTCATCGAGATTTGAGGAGTAACCATCAATACTCTTCATAAGTGCAGGCCCTAGTAGTAGCTTGCAGGTGTGATAAGTTCCAATATAAACTTGCAGTATGCCTGTGTACATAGGGTTCGCACAGCCTCATTAGAGTAACCCCAACGCTGCCTACCAACTGGACAAGGAAATATTCTCCAAGGAGTGATTGTATATTCCCAATGATACTCTTTGTCAAAAACCCATCTACCTCCCCGAGAAAGCAAACCAAATGTTTTTTCATCTGTGAAGAAGCATGCCACAAAATAGAAAGTGTGTTGCCAGCAAAACATTTCAGCAGAAGCTTGCAAGGTGCGACAAAACCAACAGAGACCTTTATGCCTGCCAACTTTGTGACTTATTGAAGCAACTCAAATGATTGCAAAGCAAACTGTGTTTCATGAATATTCTGATACTGAAACAGATCCGCCTCCATGAGGATACTCTTTCATGAGTTACATCGAGACAAGCAAGGTCTCAGTAGGGAGTCTTTGTAAATAAATTTCATCAAGTCTGCTAGAAGCATTCTCACTGTCACACAGTCGATTTGGAGATACACACTCAGTGTATGTTCTGGATCTGAGAAATATTCTGCTACCTTCATCTCCCAAGACATTTTTTCCAACATTGCATAGATCTCCTGTGCCCGTGGGTGTGATCCATCTCCTTGAAGGAGAATCCCGAATTTGAGGGTGTAATCGATGCCGAACAGATAACAACAAGGTTGGACCACCTGCTTGTTGGAGCGTACACCTGCGTCGCATACTCCGTCGACCATGGTCATCTGTTCCAGGCCGAGCTTTCCCTCCTTGAACAAATCTACGCCTTTTGCTTTCAGGTGATCCGCGTGAGGCTAAGCTCCTTTGAAAGTCCCCAAGGCGAGCATAAGTCTCCATGGATTTGCATTCCCCGAGCAGCTCGTCAGGAAGGGTTTCCAAATCCAGGTCGAGCCCAACCCCGGCAGAAACGGCCTTCTGTTGCAGAGAAAGGACGTCAAAAATGAGCAGAGAGTGATGAGAGACCAGAGCTCGGCCGCTTTCGCTGCAGAGCACAGGATGTGCAACTCCTTTCTGGTCGCAGGACATCCGGACAGCCATTACCACTACGCTGGCATATTCTTCCAAGCTATAAGCCAGCAACATGTCTTGAAGATGCCGATTTGGTGCCATCGTAGTCGATACTGACAAACAAATACCCTGAAGGAGAACTCGAATTTGAGGATGCAATCAAACTGAACAGATAACAACATAGTGGACAACCTGCTCATTGGAAGCACTTAAAACGGCTTCTGCTACAGCTGTAAGATTTTGCAACAACTGATCACGACTGTGGTCGCGTGCAACCAGAACACTCCTTGCCGTGCCCAAGAGAAGGGAGGTAACACACCTGCTACACTATCTTGTAGCTTCATCCACACCCACGTCAAACCAGGCTCACGCAGCAACCTAGGCAGAGAAAAAAATGTGCTAGGAGGAAGCAAAAATGCCCACGCAACCAGGAAAGACACCCCCTAACCACCACACGCGGTCCAAGGAAGAAAATGCGTCCACACTCCACCTACTCACATTCAAAGAGAATCAAGAACAGATCATGTCGAAGAAAAATGTTGACTCCGCTCAGACCTCACGCAAGGACAGACAAGACGCTGGTCAAATCTGCAGGCCAGGTGGTTGGGAGGAGGCCACGGTGGTAGTGGAGGCCGATGCCCACGGGGCATTACAAAACCGGTACCTATAATCAACTTTTTCAACCAGAGTTTCTCATCATCAATAAAGAGAATGCAACAAACAAGTTCACCAAGGCCCTCTACACCTGTAAGTAGTTCTACTCCAAAACTCACAACTACATTTTATTGGGGTTGTGTGTGTTTCACGCTGTAGGAGGTGGTACTGGTACATGCCTTAGATCTCTTCTGCTATTAGAGGATCTCTATGTCTTATGGGAATAAATCCAACTTATATTTCATCAAGTTTACCCTTGACCACAAGTCTAGAACATCTGTGGTGGAACCCTACAACAATGTGCTCTAAAATTCAACCCACTCACTTGAAGAGAAGACTAATGTGTCTGTTCTGCTAGATAATGATGACATTTATGACATTTATCGTCATTCCCTTGACATAGATTTCCCTACTAATTACAATAACCTTAACATGCTTACTTACCCGAATTCTGAAAGTAATTATTTACATCTTTTGCATTATTTGCATGCCAATGTAACTCTGTTTTTTCATAAATTTACTCTGCTGTAAATAGCATTTTGTGTAGATCCCACATTTCGAATTTCTTATTTTTCTTTGGCGGTGTTTTTTCGGTTTATAGTAGGTTTATGGTATTACAAGAGGTTATATCTTATTTAACATAACATCTTTGCATTTTGATGGTGCTCTAAATGTGGATTGTGAAGAGAGTTCCAGACTAATCTTGTTCCTTACCCTCAAATCCATTTCATTATTTCAGCTTATGCCATTGTGGTCTCTACAGAGAAGGCTTATCATTAATTGAAAATTGTAACTCCATTGTGGAGATTACAAAAAACACCTTCGTGCACTCGTCCATGATGGTTTTGAAATGTGACCCCCCACCACAAAAAGTACACGAAGAACTTCTGCCAAATGTACAGGGGAGGTGTTTTCCCCAATGAATGTAAATGTTCCTTTGTAAAACTACGCCAATATCAATGTTAAATCGCGAGGAAGATAAGATGATTACCAAAGGACAAGAAATCATGCCCTTCCCTGTCACTACCCACTGTGGGATCTTCATTCAATTTGGCTGCCAAAATTTGTGATTCCCAAAGGATAAAAAATTGACAAGTTCTACTGAATAATGGAATATCTTTCACATGATGAGGTACATGATTTTCTGGTTCAATGATCTGGGTTTTTTTATTTTATTTTGAGGAATATTTTGTACCATTTTTTCTCCCCAATTCCCTTTCCCTCCACTGGATTTTTGTAAATTATTTTTCCCATAGCTGTAAGGTTTCCCATATTCAAAGGAAGAAATGACCTCCAATTTGGTTCACCCCTCTCTTAGAGCTATATGCATAGTTGCATAACCTTGTACTTTTTGGATACATATAAGTCTATGGAAGAATAAAATAGGAAATATAATACTATGTGTCTTTAACACCTTATTTCAGTCTCGAGTGCCTTGATGCCCTACAACTCTATCCTATTCTTTTTAAATGTAGAATACTACAATTGTTCATTTTATGTTCTCTTAACAGGAAGAAATTAATATTTGTAAATTGTTTTTTCAGGGCAGTATATGCATCAATAGATGCAAGTGGCAATTATAACCAACCACATTTATTTCTATATTCTTCTTTATTTTCCATGTGCTTCATGGAATTTATTTTTCCTTCGTCATTCGATTATTCTCCTTCACTTATTAATAATGCCATCTATAACACCAGAATGCTCAAGGAGTTCCTTGACAAAGTTGGCTTTGATCAATTTCCATTTTGGCTTGCATAATTCAATAGATTTGGATGGAGCGAGGTTCATAAATATTTGACATTCGTGTCTTTTCTTCTGATTTGGGGATTGATTAGTCTGTGGTATAAAATTGTGTTTATTATTTCAATTTTAGAACACAATTCAATTATAAATGTGTGAGATGTTAATTTTATTGCCTGACAGGTTTTTTTTAACTTCATTAAGGTTGGATTGCTGAATGTTGATGGGTACTAGTAATTCTCTATCATTCTTTGTTGATAATGGTATGGAGGAGGGGTTTATCTAGCTTGCTGCTCAGGCAGATCATTGTGTCCGCTCCCCACTGCTCAACAATTAGTACCAAATCTTGAGGTGAGAAAATGTATGCTTTCAATTTTCTAAAGCAATTTAATTTTTTCTACAATCCTACATTTTTAGAAGAATCAGTCTATTCTTCTCACTATATTTTTGACATTTCACTTACTGTAACATGATTTTTTGAAATTATTAAAGTTTAACTCATTCAAAATCGAATTTGGAAAGCAATTAGATGAAGGATAGAATCCTTGTGACTTTCTTACATGTTTTAAATACTTTTGGATATACTTCTTTAGTGTACACTAGCTAACATTAAATCCTTTTAGACGGCTATGTCTCAAAAGAATGGGTTATGCTATAATAAGCTATGTCCGAGTCATTTTGGACACGTGTAATTGAAAGACATCTCCCAATTCACTTTGGCCATGCATTGAATTTCTGGTTACTTTAATAAGCATTGAATGGATGCGTTAAATTGATAGAGTTGCTTTGATTGTTTGAGTTGTCTTATGGTGTTCCACGCATCTGGTAGAAACGAATAGCTCAATTCAGGGTAGGGTGCAAAGATTGAGCGATGAAGAAAAAGTTACATAAAACAATGCCACTTGGATTATTCCTAGAGTCATGTTCTTAAAAAACCTAGTGTTGCATCAGACGTGCATGCTAGGCCCTATAGAATGGGCATAAGGCTGTCACATTGATTCACTTGTTGAGTGCAGTCTGTCAACAAGCGTATCAATTCCCTCCATGAGAAGCGGTCTCATGAGTGATATTTATGTTTTCACTTTTATTACCGAGAAACGATACTGTAGAAACTATATTAGATATTGAAAATGTTTGGTAAAGGAAACTATACTTTTGAACAAATGACAGCTATTGCAAAGAATGATGTCTGCTTTTCAAGTGAATAAACTTTGGAGGAATGTCTTGGAATAGGATTATGCATTAAATATTGGGGTCTTATCCCCAAAGATGGTAGATGCAACGATAAAGGATACTAGACGCCAATCCCCTTCCACTAAATAATTTGTCCATTCTGATTGCAGAATAACTCCTATATGAAAACTCTTAATGTCAGATTGGTGGAACAATTGATTCAGATTTCTTGAGGATTCTTGCATAGCCTGCCGATTGGACTGAAACATCAAGGCGAATCAATGCAAAATCGGTTCTAGAGGTTTGCCAGCGATTCTAATTGTCTATGGTACTCGTGAAAGCCTAATTAGCTGGGAACCCAAATTTCAAAGTAGTCCAGTGCTTAAAAAGGGATCCAGATCGACATATCATTTTTTTTGTAGTCAACTACATTAGGATGACTTATAAATCTATTTTCAAGTGCGTATAATGGACATCCTTTACGAAGCGAAAATTAACATTTTCCGCTGATCTTTGCATTTTCTGTAATAGGTTTGGAAACATGTTAATCCTATTGAACTCCAATTCGTTCAATCCTAAAATAACACCCGTGTAAAACACCAGTTGATGCGCTGCACGGACATTTCTAGCCTGATGTTAAATTTGAGTAACTGTAACAACTGTCTTTAACAGAGAGTTCAAAACGGGTTCTAGCTATTTTGACGGCCATAATTATGAAAAATTTCAGCTTTGGATTGAAGAATACTTGAGATGTGAATCTCTTCTGTAAGCATTTCCATTTGGAGTGTAAGTTATCGTTGACTTGGGATTAGACAAAGACACGAATCATTGATGTGAGCAAGACAAACATAAAAGGTCTGAGAGGGATCTGTATTTAGTGTAGGACAAATGTAAAAACAGATGTTGGTAATGGAGGAACTCTCTTTTGTGTTGAGGGACCAGGGTAATCGAAAAGTTTCTTGGAGCTAACGAATTCATGTTGGAAATATGCATGTGATGCATATTTAACTCCAACCGTAGCTTTTTTTAGGAAAGCTAATTTTAAAATTTCTTTAGTCTTGTTTTAGTTTGCTTTAGTTAAGTTAGCTTTATCTTATTTTTATCATTAGATTTAATTCAAATAAATCTGTTTTAAATCATGCATAGCATGCAACTGTTTTAAAGCATGAGTTTAGATTTAGAATGCTCAGTTTAAGAGTTGTTAGTGGGTGAGTTATTCTATTTAAATAACAGCAATTGTAATTGCTCTCTGTATGCACACACAAAGGTGTGAAATCTGCACAAGCAAGGAAGGATGTGTATTGAAAGCACACAGCTGCATGCACAGCTTGATTGTAAAGAGCTGAAGCTCTGAGTATGATGAAGCTTTTATTAATGGAGATTATGCACAGCAGTGCTGGTTTGAATATTCATATGTTTATGCAAGCTATTTAAAGTATTCTGTTTATTTCTTTTATGTTGTTTGTTGTATAAGACTGCATATTTTCTACAAATTGGTATCAGAGCGAGGTTATTCCAGCAGCTTATTAAATTGGTAGCAAGCTATGGCTTCTACATCCGGTATGCAGACACCGCAATTTAATGGAAAGAATTACGAATACTGGTCGTTGACCATGAAGGCGCTATTCAGATCTCAAGATGTGTGGGAGATCGTTGAAGATGGGTACACAGAGCCCGCAAATGTAGCAGCATATATTGCACTTTCTCAAGCAGAGAAAGATACTTTGAAGGAGTTACGAAAGAAGGATGGCAAAGCTCTTTTCTATATTCATCAGGCAATGCATGAAAGCATTCTTCCAAGAGTGGCAGCAGCCAGTCAAGCAAAGACTGCATGGGATACTTTACAAGTTGCATATCAGAGGTAAGGAGAAAGTAAAAACTGCCAAGCTACAGTTACTTCGTAGAGATTTTGAGAATTTAGCAATGAAAGATTCAGATTCTGTAGAATCATTTTTTACTTATGTAGTTGGCTTAGTCAATCAAATCAAATCTCATGGTGAGACTCTTGAGAACAGAAGGATTATTGAAAAATTGCTTAGAAGTTTGCCTACGAAATTTGATCCTTTAGTTGTTGCTATTGAAGAAACTAAGGATCTGAGTCAGTTTTCTATTGATGAGTTGCATGCATCACTAATCAATCATGAACAAAGGATGAATAGATCACATGCAAGTGTAGATCAGGCTTTTGCATCTCAGACAGCAGGTAGTCGTGGCAAAAGAAGAGGAAGTTTCAGCCCAAGAGGCAGAGGAAGAAGTCCATGCTAGAGGACGTGGCAGCAGTTCATCATACTCAAGTGGAAGAGGACATAATCAAGAACAGAGTTATGGTCAGAGACAAGATAAGTCTCATGTTCAATGTCATTATTGCAAGAAGTATGGGCACTATGCTTATGATTGCAAGAAAAAGCAATATGATCAAGAGAGACAAAATCAAAATCAGGTTGGAAGTTCTATTTCTAAACCTATGTTTATTGCATGCACAAGGATTGCTGAAGCAATACCTTCTTTATCCCCTATTGAATGTAATTTGTCAAAAGAGAGTCCATGTGATGTAATGGTATTTAGATTCAGGTTGCAGTAATCACATGACAGGTAAATCTAGATTTGTTTTCTAGTTTGGATGATTCAGTTAAGAGTGATGTAACTCTTGGAAATAACAATATTGTGTCTGTGAAAGGAAAAGGCATGGTTAGTATTCTAACAAGACAGGGGGAGCAAACAAGTATGCAAGATGTTTACTATGTTGCAGGTTTTGAAACATAACCTTATGAGTATTGGACAACTGGTACAGAAAGGATACCGAGTCTATATGGAAGACAATGAGTGCGTGATTGTGGACAAAGATCCTAGCACTCAGTTGATTGCAAAAGTGAAGATGAGCAGCAATAGGATGTTTCCATTGATTTTGAAACCTGGTAAGAAGAAGAAATCAGATCTGTTTGCAGCAAAGTCATGTGCATTAAGCCAAATGAGTCTTTTGTTGAGTCCTGCGCTCAAACAGATGAGTCCTGCGCCAATGAAAATCAGGTCTGCGCTACAATAAGTGAGTCCTGCACTAATTCCTACGTAAATATAATTGAGTCCTACACTGAAGGAACACAATCAGCTTTTCATTCAGTTATGAAGGATGAAACATGGCTTTGGCATCTAAGGTATGGACATTTGAATTTTGGAGGTTTGAATTTATTATATAGAAAAAAATATGGTTAAAGGTTTGCCATTGATTCAGAAACCGGAAAGGGTATGTGAAGGTTGTATTTTGGGAAAGCAACACAGAGATTCATTCCCAGTTGGCAAAACAGCAAGAGCAAGTGCACCACTTGAGATTGTACATTCAGATTTATGTGGACCTATGCAAACAGCTTCTATTGGAGGTTGTATTTATTTTATGACATTCATTGATGATTACACAAGGAAGACATGGGTTTATTTCCTGAGAAATAAATCAAATGCCTTTGATACATTTCAGCAGTTCAAGGCATTAGTGGAGAAGCAAAGTGGATACTACATCAAAGTTCTTAGAACGGACAGAGGAGGTGAGTATGTTTCTAATGAGTTTATGAATTTTTGCAGATATCATGGTATACACAAGTAGTTTACTACCAGGTATACACCACAACAGAACGGTGTGGCAGAGAGGAAAAATAGAACCATCATGGAGATGGCGAGAAGCATGTTGAAGGCAAAAACATCTTCCAAATGAGTATTGGGGCAGAAGCGAGTAGCAACTTCTGTTTATATTTTGAACAGGTGTCCAACAAAACTTGTTAGGAACATGGTTCCTCAACAAGCATGGACTAATAGGAAACACAGTGTTTCACATTTCAGAGTTTTTGGTTGTGTAGCATATGCACATGTACCTGATGAACTAAGGAAGAAGTTAGACAACAAAGGAGAAAAATGTATTTTTGTTGGGTATTCAGAGAATACAAAAGCATACAAGTTGTACAATCCAGTCACTGGAAAGGTTTTGATCAGCAGGGATGTACAGTTTATTGAGAATGAAGCATGGGATGGAAGTATAGAGAAAACAGTGAGTATAGCAACATCTATTCCACATGATGATATGACAGATGAAACTTTAGAGCAACAAGCTACTGTATCTACAAATCTTGGACATGCACCACAAGTTGTAGCACAAGCTACACCTCCATCTACAGTCAGAAGGTCACCAAGATTTCAGCCATCTTCAGTCATGCAAGAGACACCACAGGGAACACCAGAAGCTACTCCATCACCAGAAAGTAGTCCTGTATTGAATACTCCTGTGCAGCGGAAAACAAGAAGTCTAAGTGAGATTTATAATGTTGATACAACTAATTCATTTTCAGTTTTTGCATTATTTTCTCAAGCTGCAGATCCAGTATATTACGAAGAGGCTATAAAGAATGAAGTTTGGGAAAAAGCCATGGATGATGAGATTGATGCTATAGAGAAGAATCAGACATGGGAGCTAATGGATCTTCCAAAAGGGAAAGGACGTGATAGGAGTCAAGTGGGTCTACAAGACAAAATACAATGCTGATGGAAAAGTACAAAAGCACAAAGCAAGGCTGGTTGCAAGAGGTTTTACGCAGCAATATGGAGTTGACTACAACGAAACATTTGCACTAGTAGCACGTTTGGATACATTAAGAATGGTTTTAGCAATTGTAGCTCAAAACAAATGGCCTATTTATCAGATGGATGTTAAATCAGCATTCTTAAATGGATTCCTTGAAGAGGAAGTTTATGTAAATCAGCCAGAAGGTTATGAGATTGAAGGTCATGAAGGAAAAGTATACAGATTGAAGAAAGCACTCTATGGTCTCAAGCAAGCACCTAGAGCTTGGTACAGCAGAATAGATTCTTATTTGATTGAGAATGGTTTCAGTAGGAGCAGCAGTGAGCCTACCTTATACACCAAGATAAATGAGCAAGGTAAAATTTTAATTGTTTGTTTATATGCAGATGATTTGATCATTACTGGAAATCTATCTACAGAGTCATTCAAATCAGCCATGAAGAAGGAGTTTGAGATGACAGATCTTGGTCTTATGCATTACTTTTTGGGTATTGAAGTTCAACAATCAGAAGGTGAAGTTTTTATCTCACAAGCAAAGTATGCAAGTGACGTTTTGAAAAGGTTTAACATGTTGAATTGTAAGCCAGCACCAACACCAGTTGCAGTAGGTTTGAAGTTGAGCAAAGAGGATGAAGGATCATTTGTGGATCCAACATTGTTTAAAAAGTTGGTTGGAAGTCTTATGTATTTGACGGCCACAAGGCCAAATATCATGTATGGTGTAAGCCTCATATCAAGGTTCATGGAATCTCCAAAAGATTCACATTGGCAAGCTGGAAAAAGAATTATGAGGTATGTACGTGGAACAAGAAATTATGGAATTCTTTATTCAAGTTCAGATGAGTTCAAACTCATTGGTTTTACAGATAGTGACAATGCTGGAAGTATAGATGATCGGAAAAGTACATCCGGCTATACTTTTCACTTTGGAACAGGAGTGGTTTCATGGGCATCAAAGAAGCAGCCCATTGTCACGTTATCTTCAGCAGAAGCAGAGTATGTAGCAAGCAACAGGAGCAGCATGTCAAGCTGTTTGGATGAGAAGAGTGTTGACAGATTTACAACAGAAACAAGTGGAAGCTACACAGATTTTTTGTGACAACAACTCAGCCATAGCGTTGTCCAAAAATCATGTTTTTCATAATAGGAGCAAGCATATTGATACGAGCTATCATTTCATCAGGGAGCTAGTAAACAACAAGGAAATTCATCTTGAATTTTGTAGATCTGAAGATCAGTTTGCAGACATTTTTACAAAGGCTTTAGCAAAAGAAGTTTTCGAATATTTGAGAGATTGTTTGGGAGTATGTGATCCTGCACATGGCAGATCTGAAAAAGTAAACACAACTCTAGAAGAGTGAAAGCTACAGTTTGAAATTAAGGGGGAGTGTTGGAAATATGCATGTGATGCATATTTAATTCCAACCGTAGTTTTTTTAGGAAAGCTAATTTTAGCTTTAGTCTTGTTTTAGTTTGCTTTAGTTAAGTTAGCTTTATCTTATTTTTATCATTAGATTTAATTCAAATAAATCTATTTTAATTCATGCATAGCATGCAACTGTTTTAAAGCATGAGTTTAGATTTAGAATGCTCAGTTAAAGAGCTATTAGTGGGTGAGTTATTCTATTTAAATAACAGCAATTGTAATTGCTTTGTATGCACACACAAAGGTGTGAAATCTGCACAAGTAAGGAAGGATGTGCATTGAAAGCACACAGCTGCATGCACAACTTGATTGTAAAGAGCTGAAGCTCTGAGTATGATGAAGCTTTTATTAATGGAGATTATGAACAGCAGTGCTGGTTCGAATATTCATATGTTTATGAAAGTTATTTAAGTATTCTGTTTATTTCTTTTATGTTGTTTGTTGTATAAGACTGCAGATTTTCTACAATTCCCAGACTTGATTAGTTCAATGTATTACAATTCTTTCCCTGCACAAATGGTGCATCTCACGTGAAATTTCTTACATTCTTGCTGAAACTAGACAACCACATAATACCTTAATTAGAAAGACAATATCTTAATCATAAAATGAGTCACTGAAAGAAGTGTTCAATCAATGCCTGCTGAAGAAAGCAAAAACAATCTTACAAATGAAGGGTCAACTGTAAATATACTATTGATACAAGTCATTATGAAGCACAAAAAAGCTAAAGAGCAGCTTGACAGAAGAAGTGGTTGATAAGAGTAGAAACATTTGACTTACAAATCAGTTTAGGGCAAAGTACAACTTGGGAACAGAGATAACTCTGTTCACTTTGCATATTTGGAGATAAAAATTTCCCAAATTCCATGAGGTCTATGAATGCCAAATCTTTCCCTACACAAATGAAGTATCGTACGTGAAATTTCCTACATTTTTGCAAACTAAACAACCGCATAATACATTAAATATTTTACCTAAGAAAGTACAACAATATGTTAATCATAAAATAAGTCACTAATAGAAGTATTCAACCAAAGCCTTCTGAAGAAAGGAAAAACAATTTAACAAGAGAAGGGTCAGCCATAAACATACTATTTATACAAGAACAAGCCTATGTGAAGCACAAAAAAGCTAAAAGAGCAGCCCGACAGAAGTAGGGGTTGAGAAAATCTCAATACTACCATATCAAGAATTTTAAGTATTTTGGTGTCCTTTAAATGAGTGTCACCTTAATTTTACTGTGTATGAAGAGAAACATATGACCTAAACTGTGACCCTTCAAATTTCATTTTGTAAAAGAGTTTCTAGGCTACACTATTCTCATATATTACTCCATATGGAGAATGACCTGAGCTCCATGTTGGGGTCACAAAGTGAGTAAGAGCATAGGAGCATGAGTATAAGAAGGTGAAGTGACAAAAGAAAACCGCTGCAAAATCATGGCCAACACTACTTTTGCTTCCAACAAGGCAAAATTCTGACCCACACATAGTTGGACCCAATCCAAAGGGCATGAATGCCATTGGATGTCTTGAGGCCCTTCAAATACCTTCACTAAACCACCCTGGGTTTAAATCTTCGGCATCATGTCCCCACAAAGTAGGATCATGGTGGATTGCAAGGATTGGAAGCATAAGTTGAATGCCTGTAGGAATTGAGAGCCTTCCAAGCTTCACTGGCTTGTATGTCTGTCGTTGTAGGAAAACTGCAGGTGGATAAAGTCTCAAGGTCTCATTTAGAATCATTCCCACCTATAAAAAATTCATTCAATATTTCATGTTACCAACCATAATTACTGTTTTTGAATTCAAATGGCAGTGCTTGTTTATTATTATTTTTTAAATTGGGCATTGCTTCCCAGTACATTCTTTTATTAAACTTTGCTAAGATAATATGAATAGTTTTTTGTTCCTTTTCTTATACCAACTACTTACCCACTTACGTTTTAGTTCGACCTTCATTAGGATTATTTCACACAGACCGTATATCTGCAATTGAATTCTGTCACCTAAATATATTTAAAATGTGCAATAACTAAATCTAAGGTTCTCTAAGGATGTCAACAGGTTTCCTCAAGGACAGAAATTTACAGACTTTAGTCAAATTCAAATTATTAAAGGCAGCGGAAAATGGTCATTACTATAATTTTACTAACTTCAAAATAATTTATGGTATTTACATGGAAATTTAGGACTGGGTGAGAAGGTCCTTTCAATTTTGAGGTGACTTGAGTTGTCTGCGTCAGGATAACTGTTTTTACCGCACACTTCAACACCTCTCTACGACGTCGCTCTTGCCAATCTTGATGTATACCCGACAATATTATGGTCCATGTCAAGAGGACTGATTTTATTTCGTGACCGGAAAAGTAGAAAGTCTTACATTCGTCAATGACTTCCTCTACAGTCAGGCTTGCAATATTTTTTAGATTGCCTCCCACCTGTTCCTTGTTTTCAGACATCAATAAACCAAGCAGATCAGTGCCGTACCTACCCGATTTTTCTATTTCAGCAGTCTTCTCCCTGACATGTATAACTTGTCTTAAGGATCTTCTTATTCCTTAAACACCAATTTGCTCCATTCATCTAACATATTACTTCAAAGCTACAAATTTCTGGGTTATTTTCTAGTTATTATTCATCTTTAAAAGTCAGAAATTATGCATATCCTAGCTGCTAAAATTACAGAGTTCATTTGTGATAAAAATCAAGTTAGTTAATTACCATTTGTGGACGATTTTACTCCAAACCCTAGTCGCTGTCTTGAAATATTATTAACACTCAGTCTTGCTTGGATTCTAAGTTGGGTTGGGTGAGTTAATTTGCCATTTCTGGGAACCATCAGCAACTGGCCTTATTATTGCTTACTCAGTCTTACAAATCAGTTTTCTTCATATTCTGGTCACTTAAACCATAAAAATCAGATTTGATAAATCGCAGAGTTGTTTGAGAGCTAGTTATAAGGGGAACATGTCCAAAACCTTGTCACCATTATTGGTTATAGTTTGCATCAGTATAAGTTGACCCCTGTAGGATCAAATATACCATTCTAAGGGCTGAGTTGGAGTTCTAGAAATTGGAAAATTCACAACTGAGCTGATAGTTGAAAGTATCCACATTGTTACATAATTTTTCCTAACTTCTTCTAGTCACTTTTCCATCAATAAATCTAGTCTGCAGTTAATTTTGTTGTGATTTCTTTGTTGGATAGTCACATCAATAAAGGAAGTGCCTGAATTTCCTTAAGCCAGAGATTGTCCCAAATAGGGGACATTACAGCAATAAATATTTGAATGTATTAATATGAAGAAAATTACATAGTAGTTGAATATGAAAATGACTGTTGTTGTGCACTCATCATAGTCTTGAACAATAATACATTAAGCAAGGAAGAACATGAGAATCCATAACTAGCAAGAACATAGTAAGGGGAACAAGGAACTTATAAAACCATTTGTAGCCGACTAGATGTGTAAAGACTACTATTATCATACTAAAATTAGAAAGGTAGCAGTACTTGCCTTCAAATATAAAATATAAAGAATTTATAGATCACTTTCCTGTTCCCCAATGTCATATTCAGACACTCTGCCTCACCATAGAATTAAACAAGAATACGATGGATTGGGCTCAAATGGAAAGTTGGCAACACCCCATAAGTGGAACTTTCCAAGCTTCTTGAAAATAGACAAATCCATAATGATTGTTGTTTGTTGAGTACTGTTGTGTGTTACAAACAATTTCAGTGGTACAGTGTCTGAAACAGAGTATGAGACAGAGAATGAGGGAAGACTCGTATTTTCTAAATACAGTTTTCGTAATAGCAAATACAGTGTCTGAAACATAGTATGAGACAGAGAATGAGGGCTTCTGCTTATTGTGGCAGAGAAGAATATGAATGGAAAATGTCTGTAATTTTTAATATAAAGAGACTCTGATGCCCTCAGCACTGTGGGTAATAATATCTCACATTTTGTTTCTTTCTTGCTTTGACTCAAATCTGGGTATCTTGCCCTAGGCAGCCTAGGCAATTGCCTAGGGCGCACAAAATGGGGGGACGCCACTTTTTTCAAAAAAAATTCCAAGTGGCAAGTCGGCTGGACAGTCTGAGTCGGCTTAAAATTTGAAAACAAAAAAACAATTTGAATCGATATAAAAGTGTACATAGTACATTTGTGAATCGTGACCTAAATAAATTCCTGTAGGCTGCGTATAAATGTACCATACTCAGATGTGCATTCACGAGTAAAACAGATCCGAGCAACTGGAACTGTGGATACTGGAGTGGAGTGTAGGACAGAGGACTTAATCCATGGCGCCGGCGGAGGAGCTTTGCTTCCTTTGAAACCTGTTAAGCTGTCCACTGTTACAGTGTTACCTACGGCTACTGCTTCGGGCTTCCTTCACGCGGCTTCAGCTTAACGTCACTGATTCACAGTTCACTATCAAACAGTAAACATAAACTATCAAAGAATCAGAGATATATAAATTTGTAATGTGTTACAGTGTTGACAGTTGTGTAGACTGCAGTGACCAGTCATCGGGTTACAGGTATGCAGCATGCAGTCTCAACATTTAACTCTTACATTTTGATTTAAATTTTTAATTATTCTTATTATGTAATTGTAAATTTATAATTTGTTATCAATTATTAACTTATTATTTATACTTATTGATTGTATTCAGTATTTATAAATTATATTATCAGTTATTGATTGTATTTATATTATTTCATTTTGGAATAGTATTGATTATAATTTATAGCATCATTATTAATGACAACAAGCATTCGGGTAGTTATTGTAACTTGATAATTGTTTAGTTCAAATGGATAAAACTAAAAAATTAAGTGGTGCTCAATTTCGAAAAAAAACTAAACAAAAAATTGGGGAGGAAAAAAACCTTTTGAAAAAGACACCTAAAATAAATATATTTTTAAGTGCATCAAACCAAAATTTAAAGTCAAATGCAGTTTTTAATGAAAATGAGAATTATTGTTCAGTTAGTGACAAAAATACACAATCAAAGTCAATAGGAAATGAAAACACACAAGAGAAGGAGAACGCACAACTACAAGAGGAGAACAATGAAAATACTATTGTTCAACCCATCGTTAATGAACATTTCATTGTTGATCCTGATCCTGCAAAATGGGTAATAGACAACAATACAATAGAATATATAATTTTAAATACGCCAAAACAAGATATGAATGTTGATTTTTCAAATTCAAAATGCCAATACTCATATTGTTTTAGATATGTTTCTAAATATTTGTTTCAACTGAAACTTTTAAACAATGAACGAAAATTAAGAGAATGGTTGCTTTACTCAGAGTCAAAAGAAGTTGTTTATTGCATTCCTTGTCACCTTTTTCAAGCAAAATCAACCACATTTTATAAAATTGGATTTAATGATTGGAAAAAATGCATCGGCTAGTTTAAGAGAGCATGAGGATTCCCCTGATCATAGGACTTCAATTCTTAATTTCATCAATCAAAGTAATGTTTTGGGAAGAGTTGATTCTACACTTGCAAGTCAATACCAAAATGAAATAGAGTATTGGAGGAATGTTTTAAAATGTATTATTGCAACTATGAAATTCCTTGCTACTAGAGGTATTTCCTTTCGTGGTGGTGACAATTCATTAGGATCTTCTAGAAATGAATTTTTTTTTAGGGTGTTTAGAACTTATTGTAGAGTTTGACCCATTTTTGGCAAATCACATTTCACAATATGGAAATGGAGGAAAAGGAGTTCCATCTTATTTATCTACGACAACATGTAATGAATTTATTGACCTTATGGCACAAAAAGTTATAAACAAAATAGTTGAAGAACTCCACAATGTAAAATATTTTTCAATTATTGTTGACTCAACACCTGATGTATCTCACACTGACCAGTTAGCATTTGTGGTAAGCTATGTTTCTCAAGAAGGAATTCCAGTTGAACGATTTTTAAAATACATTCCTTCGGTTGGACACAAATCATGTGATTTAGAATCTTCGGTACTTACAACACTAGATGACTATGACATTAATATCAAAGATTGTCGGGGGCAAGCATATGATAATGCAAGTAACATGTCTGGAAAATACACAGGTCTACAAACTAGGATTAAAAATCACAACTGTATGGCTGAGTTTGTACCTTGTTCAGGGCATTCCTTAAATCTTGTTGAATCTTTAGCTGCAGAATGTTGTACAACAACTATAGATTTTTTTTCAGTACTTCAACTTATTTACACTTTCCTAAGTGCCTCAACTTATCGGTGGGAAATTTTATTAAATTTTTTGGATGGAATTTGTCCCGTTGTAAAATCTCTTTCTGAAACAAGATGGTCAGCTAGAGCTGATGCAGTTAAAACACTTTTCTTGGGATATAGTAAAATTCAAGATGTTTTCCTAAATATAGCACAAGACAAAAATGAAACAACTACCACGCGACATGAAGCAAAGTGTATCCATGAAAAACTAGACAAGTTAGAAACTTGTGTGATGTGTTGTATTTGGCATAGTATTCTTGAAAGAATGAATGCAATGAGAAAATATCTACAAAAGGTAGACATTGACTTAACCATGGTTATGACTCAGTATAATTCATTGATAGATTATATTCAAAATATTAGAGAGAATTTCGATACATATGAGCAAGATGCTAAGATCATTAGTGGAAAAGAAGAGTACGAAAATGATAATAAAAGAAAAAGAAAAAGAAAATTCTCTTTGATGAAACGAGAGATGTCGAAATTCCACAAACAAGAAGGGATCGTATGATGGTGGAGGTATTCTATGTTATTATCGACAACTTAATAAGGGAATTATCAAGAAGAAATGAAACATATAGTGTGTTAAATAATAGGTTTGGATTTTTGAACAATTTAAAAGATCTTGATAATGAGACAATATCGAAATGCTCTAATTCTTTAGTAAAAACATATAACACAGACTTGGAAACCTCCCTTGACATTGAATGCATCCATTTCCAGGCATTAGCAAGATGTGAAAACTTGACAAGTATATCATCAATGTCAAAATATTTAAGAAAAAGTGGACTAGACACCACATTCCCAAATTTAGATGTTGCAATACGAATGTTTCTTTGCATTCCTATTGGAAATTGTAGTTCTGAGAGAGCATTTTCAACTCTTACAAGAGTAAAAAGCAATTTAAGGTCAACAATGGGTGAAACTAGATTGAATAGCCTTTCTATTTTGACAATTGAACGTGACATTGCTACAACAATAAATTATGATGATGTCATTGAAAGTTTTGCTATGGCAAAAGCAAGAAAAAAACCTTTATAGATTAATAAAATGTGTCAAGAGTTATACTAAGTCTATAATTGTTTAAAAAAAATTCATATACAGGTGGGTCGTAGGTCCCAGGTGGGAAGGGGGGCGCTCAGGAACCTTAATTCGGCCCTGATCTTCTTGCAAGTTATTTGATTCCCTACGTTGGAATCACAGGCTATGTCGGCACCAATGCTGGTCTCCAATCTCAAACAACAAAGCGAGTGAGTAGCTCTAACCTGTGTTGAATTCTATTTATCAAATAATGTTATTATAAATGTTTAATACAATTTGTTTTTCTTCGCAATGGATTAGCTTGCAGTAGGTCTTCTTGGAGTGGAATCTGGGCAGGATGCAGTGATACGTGCATTGTTGTCCGAGAGAAAATCTGAGAAGGTGGAGCCATACTCATACACTGTCGCAGAATTTACAGACTTTATCTCTACGCTGAGAAACAATCTTGGACACACTCCAGTGGTAGACGAAGGTCTGGTTGTGGATAAGAGGTTGGGAGCTGAAGGGTTGGTGAAGGGCAACATTCTTGCATGCGATAAGTACTCGGTGGCACACGCACGTACCCCTGCCCAAATTCTGAGGATCGTCTACTCATCTGGCAGCGAGTCAGTTCCTGGTGGATTCTATTCTCATGGCGGTGATGGAAACATAGCTCTCTCCTATCTCAACCACACCAAACGCTATTGATCATCACAAACCTATTTCTATCCCTGTTCAAGCCTGCATTTATTATCCACAACACCCTGTAATTTATCATTACGCTTGTATTCTCCTCAAATCCATATGGGATTCACTTGTGTATTTTGTGAAAATATGAAATAAATAAAATAAGATGAGGGGGATTAAATTGACGAAAATAGAAACGATTTCTATTAAATATTGATTCATCATTAAATTTCACAAATATTTATTGAAATATATCAATATATTACCAATAATAAAAATAGATTACATGACCGTTCAAAAATTTACTCTATGCTTACCGATTCCGATTATTGATAAAGACCAGAAACTAAAGCCGGTGTTTATCGTAATTGTCATCTTTACCTTCTCCTCTCCTTTCTACTTAGTTTATTTATCTAGGAGAAAAAGTTTTATACGTATTTTATTGTTCAAAAGATCTTCTGACCACTTAGAAATATCGTAGACGACGGTGTACAATATTTTGTTTGAAAAACACTATTAATAACTCATTCAATCACCAAACTTTAGTATTATCAAAATTGTTATCAAAAATATCTAAACTGTTTTTTACAATTATTTTTATTTATCTTGAGGCCCAAAACATATTTTTTATCATTTAATTTTAGATGTTACTTTTGGAGTAGCGAAATAAGAGGAAAATTGGTTTACATGATTTAAGAATTAAATTTAAAAAATATATTAAAAGTGATTTTTTAAAATTGAAAATGAGTTTACATAACCATCTACAAATTTTAGACTTCTTTACTATTTTGTCTAGTATGTTTGGATGTTTTGTATGTGGAAACAAGTGTATATGATCGCAACTAAATTAGGGTTCTTTAAGCCAAAGGTGTTCCCTATTAGAATTGGGGGTGGATGATTCTGATGCCATTCAAAATGTGGATGGCAAAGATTAAAATTTAAGGGCATGCATTGAAATTTGAAGGCCATCTCCACTCCTGACACAACAAATTGTTGTATTGTCTCCCCACCTCTTACACATCGTACCTTCGAAACAAATTCAGAAATGTATAATCGACTAAAATTGCAGGCACTAGAAAATGTGATAGTGAAGTTATTATCAAGAGCTTTGCATTGAGGGTTTGAATCTTCCGTTTTCGCTCAATATCATCATGCAAGACACGGCTCACCTATTACAAGTAGCTTGGCTGTCATGGTTTGTTTTACTGTTGCATTGGCTCAGCGTTGCACTGGTTCAACTCGGTCTTACATTGACTAGTGATTTTCCTGCCCCAAGTTTGCGAACTCTATTTTTTCATTTGGTCATGATTTTCCCCTTGATCTCTTGCTTCGTGTGTCTAATCAAGTTGGCCCTGCGGCTTTAGCTTATACGTCACTTTGTTATACACAATTCACTATCAAACATGATTTACATGGCAGGGAATTTTAAAAGTACCACTTTGATATATAAATCTATACTGCAATGCACTGTTGACAGTTGTGTAGCACTACAGATGAAGCCAGTCAATTGGGTCACCCAAATGCAAATGCATTTGCAGTATAAACATAAAACTTTTACATATTCGATTCATAAATTTTTAAGTATTACGTAATTAATTATAATTCTAACTAATTTGTAGTAGTTTGGGATCGACATGTAATCCTCCAACACATTAGCTTCATCGACCAAGTGAACCATATAGTATTCATTGTTAATGGAGGTGGAAAAGTTGCATATTAAAAAATAACATATAAGGTGTAAAAATATTAAAATTTACATTCTGGAATCGAGTATCCTGCCACTGATTTTAATGACCTTATAGTCATCCATGCGTACATCTATCAACAAGTGACCTTTAGCTACCCCAACCTGGAACAGTTTGGACAACATGAAAGGATAACGATTTTTTTTTCGTTGAACTTGTTGAAGTTATCAAATATGTAAGATGGTGCTCAATATTCGTAACCATCAATGACATCTTAACTATGTAATAGTGTGTTGAGGAATAAAAGCTTATGACAAATATACCTAAAATCAAATATACTTTTTAAGTGCATCAAATGAAAATTTAAAGTCAAATGTAGTTTTTAATGAAAATGATAATAAATGTAATTCGGTTAGTGACAAAAATCTCATCAATGCCACGTTTCAATAGAATGATTGGATCAACGCATCAAGAGAATTCAATTGGGTTTCACAACATGGTATGTATTAATAAAAAGGAACTACTGATAGTTGACCCATTAGTTAAGGAACGTTACAATGTTGATCCAGATCCTGCAAAATGGTGTAATAGACAACGATACAGTAGTATATATAAGTTTCACTATTTCATTTCCATCTTTCCAGATATGATTCCTTCGTATTTTCTAACAATTCTAACATCATCAATTCAAAAACCTCAGATGGTGTAAACAAATAAAACTAAAGCATATAGTTTCAATGAAAACTTTGAAACAATGAGACGAAAATTAAGAGAATGGTGTCCTTTACTCATGAGTCAATCGCTATAGGAGTTGTCAATTATTAATACTTATTCATGCATCACCAATTTATAATAGCAAAATTACATATCAAATGTAAACGTTAAATTGGCCTCCATGATTAGAAATTTTCATGAGTCTAGTTTAAGAGATGCATTATGATTCCGCTGATCATTGAGGCCAAGAAACAAACACTTTAATTGGTCTTCAAACATTGAATGTACTAATATTTTGGGAATTTCTTGATTTTGTCACCTTGTAAGGGAGTTTTACACTCACGCACAGTAATGTCCACGCAATGTATCAATGCGTATTGTTGCACACTGTCATCTATTTCCCTACACTTACTCGAGCTATAGTATTATAAAGGTGCGTGACTATTTATTAGGATCTCCTAGGAAATGGAACATTTTACTAGGGTGTTTAGAAATTAAAATGCTATTGGATTTTCCCAACCATTTATTGGCAAATCACTATTTTACAGTATGGAAATTACGCTCACAAAAAATGAGTTCCATCAGATTTAGCTACGATAACTATGTAGGGAATCTTACAATTTGACCTTATAGCACAAAAAGTGTAGTACATGCATTTCAGTTAAAGAACTCAACACATGGAACCTTTTCAATATGTTCCCATTTTTTAGTTTTTTCTCTTCAAAGGCATATTGCATGTACCGTGAAAAATGACCTAAAAGATAGCATATGTGGTATAGGTATGAATCTCAAGAAGGTCCTCCCAATCCATCGAACCCATTCTTGATAACCCCTCATCCTATCCCTCTTTCTTGACTTCAAATCATTTTTTGTTCTTCACTCCATCCCCTTTGTACGTTAAAACATCGTACACTTCACCTATGATTGCTAGTTTTCTAGCCAATATTATAGAGGGCAAGCATATGATCGTCTCCAGTAACATGTCATTGAAAAAATATGCACATTAGGTCTGCGAAGTAAAATCAAATAATCTTACAATTGTATGGCAAGAGTTTGTACCTTGTTCAGGGCATTCCTTAAATCTTGTTGGATATTTAGCTACAAAATGTTGTACAACAACAATATATTTTTTTTCAGTACTTCAACTTATCTACACTTTCCTAAGTGCCTCAACTTATCAGTGGGAAATTTTATTAAATTTTTTGGATGGAATTTGTCCCGTTGTAAAATCTCTTTCTGAAACAAGATGGTCAGCTAGAGCTGATGCAGTTAAAGCACTTTTCTTGGGATATAGTAAAATTCAAGATGTTTTCCTAAATATAGCACAAGACAAAAATCAAACAACTACCATGCGACATGAAGCAACGTGTATTCACGAAAAACTAGACAAGTTAGAAACTTGTGTGATGTGTTGTATTTGACATAGTATTCTTGAAAGAATGGATGCAACTAGTAAATATCTACAAAAGGTACACATTGACTTAACCATGGTTGTGACTTAATATAATTCATTGATAGATTATATTAAAAATATTTGAGAGAATTTCGATACATATGAGCAACATGCTAAGATCATTAGTGGAAAAGAAGAGTATGAAATTGATAATAAAAGAAAAAGAAAAAGAAAAGTTCACTTTGATGAAATGAGAGATGTCGAAATTCCACAAACAGGAAGGGATCGTATGAGGGTGGAGGTATTTTATGTTATTATAGACAACTTAATAAGAGAATTATCAAGAAGAAATGAAGCATATAATATGTTAAATGATAGGTTTGGATTTTTTAACAATTTAAAAGATCTTGATAATGAGACAATATTGAAATGCTCTAATTCCTTAGTAAAAACATATAACACAGACTTGGAAACCTCCCTTGACATTGAATGCATTCATTTCCAAGCATTAGCAAGACGTGAAAACTTGACAAGTATATCATCAATGTCAAAATATTTAAGAAAAAGTGGATTAGACACCACGTTCCCAAATCTAGATGTTGCAATACGAATGTTTCTTTCCATTCCTGTTGGAAATTGCAATTCTGAGAGAGCATTTTCCACTCTAATGAGACTAAAAAACAATTTAAGGTCAAAAATGAGTGAAACTAGATTGAATAGCCTTTCTATTTTGAAAATTGAACACGACATTACTACAACAACAAATTATGATGATGACATTGATAGTTTTGCTATGGCAAAGGCAAGAAAAAAACCTTTATAGCTTTAATAAAATGTGTCAAGAGTTATACTAAGTCTATAATTGTTTAAAAAACATTCAAATATAGGTGGGTCATTGGTCCCGGGTTGGGGGGGGGGGCGGGGGTGCACGCTCTGAGTACTGCCTAGGGCACTTCGAAACCTTAATTCAGCCTTGTGGGGACCATCTTCAAACTGTAATTGCGAAGCAATAGGTAGAATGTATATGGCTTCATAATAAATAGACATTGGGGAAGTTTGATGAAATCCAATACTGAAAATAACTTCTGAACATGAGAATGGAGAATGGATATTTTGCAGTCACAAGGGACACATTTGGAGTCACTTGGAAGAGGAACCAAAATCACTCTCTTCCTTAGAAGACTAGGTACAAATTTAATCTCTCCCCCACTCTAATTTTGTATGTTTTTGTTTGAATTTCAACCACTATAATTATCTAAGTTCAAGTATTTTTCTCTTGAAAACATAATACTAGTTTGTAAAAACATAATTGAAGCTAGATATAACACAATCAAATAAGATTTATGACTACATTGTTTTCCCACGGAGGATATATGTAATGCCCTATATATATATATATATATATATATATATATATATATTCTTTTTAAAACAAAAAACAAAAAAAAAAACCTAAATTTAAATTAATTCCCCCCCCATATATCTAGCCATGGCCTTGGATTCATTGGAGGAAGAGATGTTAGGAGGAGGCACAAATTTTGAGAGGGCTATTTTGCTGCAATGTTGGAGGATTGTTGTTAATGTGAAATTTACTGTTTCCACCATCAATTTGGCCTTCCATGTTTCATCTTTTTGTGTCTTGTTTGACGTGATGGAGATGTAGACTCCTATTGATTATAGTTTGTTCATTGTTGGTTCGAGGTGGGTGGAAGTGATGGCCACCTACCATTTCTCCTTTATTGTTTCACCAACATGCTTAGACCTGTTCCTTGGTCCTTCACATGCAAATTTAGTGCTGACCGTATGCCTTGAACTGATTGTTTTCTTTTTTTTTCTGCCTTGGCTTCTGTTTAGCCTACAACACCTTACTCTGGCTGTTGACTGTGTGGTTCACTCTGGGAGGAAGTTCTTTGTGTGTTGTTTTTTTTTGGAGTGAAAAGGGCAAAGCTTGTGTTAGCTGCATGATTTTTGGTGAGTGCGCAGGAATTTTTGGACACCTTTTTACCTACTGGCCGCATACCTGTTTGGGATGGATTTATTCTTTCTTCTCTGATTTCTTCTCCTTGCTGCGTGTGTGCGTTTTTTTCTCTTGGCCGCAATATCCTTTTTATCTAGGACTTTTGGTCTGAGTTACCCTGCGCGCGTGGTTTTAGATGAAGCTTCAAGCTAGTGAATCAGGCGTGTTACCTCCACTTTCTTTGGGTGCTGTGAGGTGTGTTCTAGTCGGGAATCCACAACAACAGCCTGCAACAGTGATTAGCCAGGCAACAGGTATGTTGCAGTATAGTAGAAACCTTTTCTGAGTGCTTCCAACAAGCGGGTTGTCCAACTATGTTGTTATCTGTTCAGTATCGAATGCATTCTCAAATTCAGGATTCTCCTTCAAGATATTTTTTATCAAAATCGACTATGTGACAATGAGAGTGTTACCAGGAGACCTAATGAAATTTATTGCTAAGATTCTCTATTGAGACCTTACTTTTTTTATGATGTAACTCATGGAAGAGTATGTCATAGAGGCGGATCTGTTTCATATCAAAATATTCACGAAGCACAAATTTCCTTGCTGTTTCATTTCTTCCACTCTGCCCCATAGATGAGGGTCTGTCTCCATCGTGTGCTCGATTCTGGTGGCTTCATGGTTACGAGAAGCTTTATTCATATGATAATAATAATAAAAAAAAACCCAACTGGGGTTTGGAGGATCCTACCTGCAGTGAGATTAGGGAAAAGGCGGAAGGTCATTACTTTATAGTCAGGCTTTGCAAGAGGATTCCACTGCATGTTCAAGTATTATCCACAGCTTTTGGTCTAGCAATGTTTAGGAGATTGAAATCCTTGTGTGCTTGGGTTCTTGAAGAAGTGAAGGAGGCAGGATCAGGAATGGAGGTGGTGAATACCAGCGCCCTTGTCAATGGCCACTTTTCCATTGCTTGCGTGCCTGCACCTATTCCATCCATGGCTTCGGTGGGCTTTTAGATCCACAACTGAAGGATATGGGTGAAATATTTCCTGGAGGAGCTAATATGCATAATAGACCTAGTTCCTTGCCTACATTTACTCCTAATGGTGTTCATTTACCATTTGTAAATGATGTTGCACTTGCAGTCGAAACAAAAGGTAGGGAATCTAATGGTCTTCCGGTTGCTCATAATTCAACTTTTCCAATTGCAGACTCCAATAGTACTGTTTTCCATTCAGTGGTAGATGGACAAGTTATTACAAACAATAGGATTTTTTTTCAAACAGTTCAAGATAGGTCGACAGAGTCAAACATGTTATATCAAACCCATAGTATTGATGAAACCCCAAGAAGTGGATCAGTGGGACGTGTGGCTTATGCAGTCCCTGCTGGATATGTTGCTGGTGGATGCATTTAAAACAGGCATGATAAGCCCTAACCCTCTCTCTTAATGATTTATTTCCTTTAGCATTTGGATAAACCAATATTTGTAATTTTGTTCGAATGCTATAGATGTGGGTTTCTTTCGGAATGTTGATGTGTTTTTGTTTTACTAAATAAATAGCGTTTGGACTCTGGATATCATATAACATGCTTTTACATATATTAACTCTTTCTTGAAAGAGATGCCCAGAAAGAGATGGGTTTCAAATGACTTTTAAATCATAATTACATGAAATGATCTCTCTCCTCCTTTACAGTTTATCTTATTTACTATTTGAGTAGAAGAAATCTCTACATCGATTCTTGCCTACTGATCTTATAATGTTGGTTTATCTTTTTGCCTTGATTCTTCCTTTCAATGATGGTTTCTGTAGAAAATATTATGGAGCGTGAATGAGGTTTATAATTTTTCTTGTATTGTTTATATTATGTAGAACATGGCTTGAAAAAGGGAATTTCCGATATGACTGTATTTGGATTTTACTGTGGATTTATAATAATATAAACTCCCATTAGGATTGAGGGATTCTATTTGGGAAGAGTCATACTAGTTTAATTGGTCTTTCTAGATACCTCCATCTGAGTCGTTCGATTATCATTTTACCTTGGGGATTATTGAAAACCCCTCACCAGGCCCTCTACTATTATTATTACTATGAGCTTATTATTAGATTGGAACCCTCCTGAAGCATGAGTTAATGGGTTTTCTATGACCTTTACGAATATGTTATGCACACAAGTCATTATCCTGTATGGATAATTTTTTGGCTTAATTTTAAGGCACTACTTGGATCTTTGAATCGGTTAAAGTAATATTGGATACATCAAACCCTCATGAATGTCGACATTCTTCAAGTTTGATTGATATGTGATGTCCTCATGCATATGAATTCAGGCAATGCTTGAAATATGAAATTATAATTTTATCCTATACTTTGACATAGAAGCTTGTTGAAATGCTTTTTGGTAGGAAAACAAATGAATAGGGAAGTTATGAGAACTACCCTAAAATGGATTCATGGACAGCATTAAGTAAAGGTGAAAACTACCATAATGGGACTGTACATACCATGTATGATAGTAAGGATAGAAGTTGACCTGAAATTATTTAACTTCATTTTATAGAACAATAATTAATACCCATAAATCGGGGTATGTAAGTGGAGGTTGAATTATAGAACAGGGTATATTATGTTATCAGGTAACCAGTAAGGATAAATATTTTTTTCAATACTTGGTTAACGAGTGGAATATTTTCTGGCATCTACGATGATTATTATGTTAGCTAAAAATTGATACTTGCATCTCAATAGGGAGTTGAGATAATGTTGATACTTGTAATTATAGTGGCTTGGACCGCGCTTACATATCCTAGTTAGTCAAACGTATCTTTGACATATTAGCAAAATATGACAATATTGTTGATCGTAACTCATTCCAATGAGTTGGACCCTTATATTAATAGAAACATATAAAGGCATGGAATAAGCAACCAAAAGGATACCTAATAATATATGAACTTGTGGATTGATGGAATCTTTGTTAACATATGTATATTCTTAAAATTGTGAGATAAATATCCAAATTATACTTACATATCACTGATTATCTATGAAGGTTTGATACTTGGGTAATATCGATGAATAATATAAGATTGATACTTGTATTTATTATATAAACTTAATGTCGTTGGTGCTTTTATTTAATTGAAAGATAATATTTTTGTATACTTATATATGTGAAGTAGGTCGAGGGTATTAGGTGAGCGTTATTATTATTACTGTAATTTAAGTATGATTGATTGCATGGTTAAGGTTGTATATCTAGTCACTTGGAATTGTGTTCTTATGTAAGCAGATCTTAAGGAAGTGAACATTAATGAGTATGAAATGTATTATCATGAGATGTGCAGTTAAGTTTCAAATGTATGTTAGAAATTTATTTGATAAGGAGTATTGCAAACTTTCATTTATTTATATGCTAGATGGCATAAATTATTAGGTGAGGTTTATATCTTATCATGCTCATTTCTAGCGAACTGACTCTAGTAAACATTTGTGCAGATGGATTATGCGAGTAGATTAAAGGAAAAGAGTGTAAAAGTTTCATCAGTTCAAATTATGAAGTTCTTTGTAGAAAGTTCAATGCGTTGTAAATTTTGTAACTTTGCTTGTAAGGAGTTTAGAAGATCTCTTGTCTTGGTATGTTCGGAAAAACTACGTGGTGAAGTGTTCTTTCCTTTTTGTTGTTAGACTAGTAACTTACCTTGGTGAGAAATGATATTCAATCATTACATTGGCATAAGTATTGTAAAACCTTGATTTTGAGAATAAAGTGTTAAGTCAAAACTCTCTGACACCTTGTAATGATGTGATATAAGTAAAATTAAATGGAGTGGTTAACCCTTATAGAAGTTAACTAAAATATATATATATATATATATATATAGAGAGAGAGAGAGAGAGATGACTTACTTGAGAACAAGAGATTCCTGAAATACTCAAAGGTGAAACTATCCTTGTAAAGTAATTTTTTATAAATTGATATCCCTAGCTAAACTAGTGAACACTACCCCTTTTTGGGTGAACTCTTAAACAAGCTTAAGGGAAAATAATGGTTAGTTTCTGGAAGATAATAAGATTTAGCAAGTAGGAGAAGACTTTAAGTGAACTACTCTATAGTGTATAAGAAATTAACTCAGTTGGTAAGATGAATTTGTGCGAATCATATATTGAATCTTTCTGAAAACATAAGTCATGAGTTAAAGGGTGTTTTATCAAAATAAATAACCTTCAATCATTTCTTACTGTAGCTTGCCCCAGCTGTGAGAGTGTCATGTGGTTGAACTTCTATGTTGTTCTTTTAAAAAGAAAAGTGTATTATCCTTTTGGGTGTGAATGTTTCCATGCTGACCTTGTGGTCATTCTCGTAACAAGTGGTTCCCTTGGTTGTAACCTTGTTACGACATGTTGTGTCATGTTATGTGTCGAAGCAAGTCAAAACAAAATTTATCCCGTCTTTCACTACGTTGTTCGTGTGTGAATTTTTTGGGTCGCTACACTTGGTATCAGAGTGAGGTTCATGCTCTCGAACCTATGGGCCGGATTGGTGTTGTATGATGATGTTACATGATGGTGATGATGTTACATGATATTGTTTCATGGAGATTATGGTATTGCATGATGATGATTTATATTGGAAGAGTAATGTGGTATAAGCGTGATGTGATTATTGTCGTAATTGTGATATTGTGAACGCACGTTGTAATGCCCCGTTTGGCAGTTACCTAGGTTCATGGTGTAGTGACCTTTCCCTTGTTGGGTCGTTACAACTTGAGATGGATTTCAAAGTAGTTTTTAATAGTCATCTCAAGTGCCCATATGATATTTTGAAAAAAAACCCCATAAATTGTATTTAACTTTTTTGATTCTAACAGTCCGAGATGGACGGAATATGAAAAGCATGAAAATATTGACTATATACCATGCCTTAATTCTCTAACATGACGTTAGAAAATAGAGAATTTGATCATATTGTATTTTGACTGAAATTATTTGTATTTGTAATGTCATAGAATGAATATTCTACCGTGGATTCTATGAAGAGCTCAGTTTGATATATTTAATTCAGAAATAGATAGAATGCCGAAATTTAAAATTCAACTTAGCCTTAACCAGGTCTGTTATTTTGTTCTATAGTTTTGTATGCTTGTTTTCTCGCAGTAGCGCTTCAGATGTTATAGTTGAGATACAACTTAGTATCGATGTTAATAAAATAAAATAAAATTTATGCTATGGTTAGCTGGCGGATGGGTGACATTTCTTGTCACTTCTTAAATGAAATTGTAATTTTTCCTGTTTGGCGTGAGGCAGTGGGAGTCGGTGGAGTCTTGACTTCCTTCCCCATGATCTTATTTTGATTTCCTTCTTCAATGCATTTAGGTGGAGCATTGGGCGCGTCTTTCTTGAGCTACAAGCATTGATGGAGGGAAAACGTGTTTGAGTGTTGTTTTGGTCCTTTTGTTCAGTGTTGTCCCTGTTCTTGCCACGAACCTTCTCTATCATGGCATCTTCTTCCTGGTTCCTTCCTGTGCGCGTGGGTGTACATGGAGCTTCAGGCTGGGGGAGCAAGCGTTTTACCTCCACTTTCAAATTGGGTGCTGCGAGGTGTGTTCTGGTCGGTGATCCACAACAGCGACCTGCAACAACGTTTAACAGGTAGCAAGCACGTTACAGTAAGGTAGAAGCCTTTTTGAGCACCTCCAACAAGCAGGTTGTCCAACTATGTTGTTATCTGTTCAGTATCGACTGCATCCTCAAATTCAGGATTCTCCTTCAAGGTATTTTTTATAAAAATCGATTAAGTGATAGTAAGAGTGTTACCAGGAGACCTGATGAATTTTATGGCAAATATTCTCTATTGAGACCTTACTTTCTTTACGATGTATCTCATGGAAGAGAACCTCATAGGCGTGGATTATTTTCTTGCTTGGTTTTTGTTTGTCTGCACGGGCTATCCTGAACGAGCTCTAACCTTTCCTAGTAACATGCCAATTTATTAGTAGCCGACTGTGTGGGTAGATTTGTTGGGGTTTAAAGAGCATAGACAAGGCATATTAGCTGTTTTATTAAATGCCTGAAGAGATACCCTCATGGATAATGTTGACTGCAGGCTCTGTATAGTATGGATATGTTGAAATGGCTTTATAAACTTACAAGCAAATGCAAAGAGCAGGTGTAAATCCAAACTCCACAACCTTTGATAGCATATCCACGCCTATACCAAAGTGGGAGTGTTTGAACAGGGCATGGACGTTCTCCAATGCATTTTAAAAAAAGAGATTTTTTTGTTGCTTGTTATATCTGCTAGTGTCCTGGGTGCATAACTGTCTTAAGACGGATTTATATTCCTGATCTGGATGCTCAACAAAGTGTTTGGATGGTTTTGGCAGAACTTGAAAGAAATGTGGTCTTTTCGACAACAATGATTGTTGGTTGTGGACAAATTGGGTGGGTTGAGACACCTTGGAAACTTGGAAAATAATGGAGAAGGGACAAGGCTGTGTCAAATGCTTTGTTTGCTGGTGCATTGGTAGATACATATGCAAAGTGAAAACAAGCATAAGACACCCAAACTATTTGACAAAATGCCTGAGTGAAATATGGCCAAAGGACAACAAGGTTTGCATGATATGTTTTGGAATGGGTTTGTTTAGGAGGCATAGGAAGTTGAAACAAATCTGAGTAACATGGGTAAATCCATCTCCTACAACCTTTGCTTGCCATGACATCCTTGCTAGGTTCTTCTCTGAAAATATCTCTTCCATCCTTGTGTAGATCACTTATGTTTGTGGTAGCACGTATAGGGTATGTGAGTTGGTTTTTGAATCCCACAAGAAGTAAAAGCTCAAGGAAAGCAATAGTTGAGAACAAGTGCATGGAGTCACTTCGGATACAACAATGCTCGTGAACTGTTTGACAAAAATCCTCTTCAATTGCATGGTCTCGACTGGATCGTGAATGTGGACCGCTTAGAACTGGTGCACCCAAATTCCAGTACCTATAGTTCTTATGCTGACCCATGTGGAGTCTGTACGACCTATTGAAGCTGGAGAAACAGGAAGGATATTCCTACACTTTTCTACGGTTGCTATATTTATTATTATCGTGAAATCAAACCACCATTTCTTTGAATTGGTTGTCTTCTTTTCAATCAGTCTCTCCTTTCTACTTGCTTTCTTCTTGTTTAGCTATTATCATTACCTGTATGTTAGTGGAAAGCATGCAGGTGTTCTCTTCTTTGGGTGTATGTTTTTCTAGCTCGAGTGATCGATCTTCCTTTATATATATTATATATATGCTCTTCTCTACAATAGAGTTCTAGTTATTATTTGTTCCAGCTAGTTTTAGCAGTCGTTAATGTAAGCGTTAAATAACTATTAAGTTCCTGCCTATCAACCAAGGCTTTCCTTCTTTGTCTTTTGACATATATTGTTAATGATCTCCTCAAGCCCACCTAACAACCCTTTTGGCATCAAAAAGGAAAGGTTGTAGGATTAGTGTAATCAACGCTTGGACTATTTTAGGTTAGAGTTTCAGTGTTAAAACTTTTAGAATGTTTATGTTTGCGTGCAACGTGTTTCAACCTCGAGTGTTTAGACTCCTATGTAGCTTCAGCCTGGTTCCTAGGTTCTATAGCCATTCTTAGGAGGTACTTGGACTACACCTTCATCTTGAATCGTAACTGTTTTTTTAATTATATATGTTTGAGTTCTTAATTGTGCAACTCTAGTACCCCCGCTATTTCTGGATTTATTTTTGGTCTTCTTCCCTCTCGGAAGATTGTTGGGGAAATAATCTAGTCTTCTAACTTGTGTCTCCTCCCATTTATTATGACTGTGTTGTTAATTAGGATTGGACAACTTATATGCACATATGTACCTTAATGTTTTGTGATGAAAATTGCCTTGAATGTTGTCAACCTTGGGAAAATCTTTCTTGCAATCAATAGTATGATGGAGCTACAGCAGAAGGAGTTGTTTTGATAATGGAACTTAGTAGTTTATGTTGTACCTTTGTTTGAACGGTTTTTATGTTACCAAGGGTTGCCTTAAAAATATTGTTGTTTTGGGAAATAGGAAAATTATTTTAAATTAACTGAACTCTAAGAATTGATGTGGGGTGTTGTAAATTTTTTAGGGTTATAAAAGTTGCTGATGACATTTTTGTATACTCTTGGTTGACGGACTCTTTTTTTTTCTCTCACATGATTGCTGCTAGCCTGCAAGGAATTAGCCTTCTTGTCTGATTGGGAAATCTCTTGGAGTTAGTGGCCAAAACTAGTTACTTTACTTATGCTCCGAAACTTATGTTGTGTGGATACTCTATGTGATTTCAGGTTTGAAACTCATTTATACATTGCTTTTTGTGTTAATTCTTGGAACCGTGGTTTCCCTTTTCTTGGACCGATCAACTATTGTTCTTATAGAAATATAATATTATAACCTATGCATTTGGTACCTGTGATAAAATTCTGGATGGTTGGTACTTTATATCAAGTCACACTCTTGTGATTGTTATTTAATTATTTACTTGGTGGGGATCCTACTTTGTTAGATTGGTTATTTCTCCTTATAGGGCCAAGGGCCTTTCTCTTTCGGTTGTTATATTTTCATTGTCTTTACTCCTAACGGAAGTACATGGTCTTCTTCCTTGTTTGGCATGGTGGAAACTTATTATAACTTGAAGTGTTGATAGTGTTTAGAGGTTTGACCCAAATTCTTGTAATAAAGTGCTTCTTTTCATGGTATTGATAGATAATAGTTATGGTGGGTTTGTGTAGCCTTATCTTGCTCAGTTCTCGTGAACTGACTCTTGTAGAAAATTTGCTGCAGATGGATTTTGCATGTACATGAGGGATAGATTTGTAGACTTTTGTCATCAACCTCAGTTGAGAAGTTCCTTTACTCGAAACCTTTTTATGTTGTTCAACTATTGTTAACGTCCAGTGGAAAGTTTAAAAGAGGATTAATGTTTTAGTATAAAGTATTGTGGACTTTGTCATCTGAACTTTGGAAACCTTGTATTATTTGACCGTCATTGAAATTATAAGAAAATTTGGTTATTGTTGTTGAGTGACTTTGTTATAGTATCAGTATTTTAAGAATTGATGTAATCTTGTTTCGTTCTTGTAAATGAGTGTTGCTTCAACCTTGCCTTGAGAATAAATTTTGAGTTAAACCTTGATATGACTTAGTAATAAAGTGTCATAAGTAAACTAACATGGGATTGTTTAATACTTCTGGAAGTTAAATTAAAATTTGTATTCAAATAAAGTAACGTAGGGGTCACCAACTTGAGAGCAAGAAATTATTTAAGTAATCAAGGACAAGACTATCATTGCAGGTAAACTTTATAACATGATAACCCTAGCTCCTCTAGTGAACATTATTCCTTTTATGGTGAAATTTATAAAATGACCCTAAGGTTAAATGAACTGTTAGTTGTTTGATAATGATAAGATTTAATAAGCCAGAGAAAACAAATTGGAGACCTCACCATCTCTCTCACCACCATTTGGAAAGTAAATTTTTACTCCTTGTTATTACTTTTAGCGAAGCCTAAGTAAAGTTGTTGATAATTCTGGTTAAGAGCCCTAGCTTCAATTAAATACTGGCAATAACTAATGAGGTCCTAAAGATGTTCCATCTCGACCTTCTCCCTCTAACCCCTTTTTCAAGGCACCTTGTATCTCTTCTCTTAAGTGTGTCGAACTTAAAACCATGTTGTCTTGTGGGCAAGAACGAATCTTAGTAGCGTTAGTGGTGAGCAGATGGCCTTGTGGAATTTAAATACTCTGTTTTCTTTATAAACGAATTAAGCAAATAAATGTCATAATAGAGAAGATCTAAGGATAATTACTCAGTGTCAAAGGAATAAACTTGGCTTGGCAAGTTGAATTATACGAATCATATCTTGAGCCTCTTTGAAGACGTAAGCTAAGAATTGCAAGATGTCCTTTTTAGATAAATAACCCTCAAGAATATCTCATTGTGGTTGGCCCTATTTGTTAGAGTGTTCTGTGGTTGGACTTCTATGTTGTCTTGTCAAAAGAAAGAAAATGTATTGTCCTTAACAGGTGTGAATGTTTCCATGCTACCCTTATGGCCATCCTTGTATCAAGTTGTTCACAGTGTTAGTTGTATCCTTGGTAACGACATGTTGCGTCATGTTATCTGTCAAGGAAGTTAAAAAAAAATTACCCTGTGTTGTACTGTGTGAGAATTATGGGTAGTTACACTTGGTATCAGAACGTAGGTTCATGCTCTTGAACCTATGGGCCAGATTGGTGTTGTATGGTGATGTTACATGATGGTGACGATGTTACGTGATACTATTTCATGGAGATGATGATTTTGCATGATGATGATTTATTTTGGAAGAGTAATGTTGCATAAGCGTGATGTGATTATTGTCGTAATTGTGATATTGTGAACGCACATGATGTATATGTCACCTTGTGCGTGTTTGTGATCATGTTGATATGTTGGGGATGGGATTATTCTCTCTCCTTCTTGTGGATTCTATGAAGATTTCACATGTGAATTATTGTTTGTGATGTGTGAAAAGAATTATAATGTGGATGACATAGTGTTGGAGCATTGTGGCATATTATGGTATGTAGGTGTATCAATGTGTTGTATGACTAGATTGATGTTAAAAGAAATGAGTTATATCATGATGTTTTTACCATGTTTTGAAGAAATGTTTGTACCACCTTGTATGTAGCAATGGATGTTATGTTGTGATGTAGCATGTTCATCGTATGTATGATTTGTGCAAATATGTAATGCTTTATGTTGTGATTTGGGGTCATACGGTGAGTGTATGAACCCTATGATATGGTGATTGCACTTTGGGTGCAGAATGTGGTAAAGTGATTTGTTACACTCAGTGAATGTATGATCGTTATCTACCCTGTATATGTACCATATGTAAGATGTTATGGTAGTTATGTGTGTGCCACCATTATGATTAGTGATGTTGTTACATGTTATGTTATGAACCTTACGCTAACCGACCCTTAGGGTAATCGGTAGAAGTGTATGTTGAGATTGAGGAATGGTGTACCATGGGTAAATAACTTGAGCCGAAAATCGTTTTAGTAGATAACATGTGGTTCTTTCCTCTCTCCCTATGTGGTTGTATGTACGCAACCTAAGTGCAACTATGACTATGTTTAGCCTTGTCGAAGTGGTGGAGGGATGATTCAAATAGAGGTGATGACAATTGTATTATTGATATGTATTTTGCGAGCAGAGGCTCGATGTTCCGAGTGCTAGCAACTCGTTGAGTACCCCTTGGTTGCCAAATAAGGCCACATAGTTATCATAATGAGACATTATTATAAGTTGATTTTATTCGTAATTGAGATTTTTACTTTATTTTGTGAGGACCAGCAGCTTTTCTTGATTGCCATGCTTTACAAATTTGGGAATTTCCTTGGTTTGTGGTAGTAACATGGGGATTTTGATACTAACTATGGCTATTTGGCCGTTTTTTTTTCTTGAATTTGGTTCTTCTTTTAAATTTGGAATTTTTACCGCCTTGCCCAAGGCTTGTAGTTTGCCACTTGGCACTTTGATTGGATTGTTGTGCTGGTTCTATTATCGTGATGTGTGGAATAGGGTCATGGGATGCACCATAGAATGGTTCGACCTATGGACCCACTTCATTGTATAGGGGTATGCCCCAAGGAGTACAGATAACTAGTGGGTTGTTGAACCACGCGTTATTATGTCACTTGGTTTAGGAGTGTTCAAACTCTATGTGTCTTGGACCATAGGGTCAACCGGCCTCCTTGAGGGAGGCATAAGAGTTTGAGGGAGGCATATGATATTTGTGTGTATGGTTTATGTTTCGGGATATATGTTGAGTTATTGTGATGTTTGGGTGGTGTTCTTTTGATGTATGTGTTACTCATGTCATATGGATATGTGTTGTGATGTTGTGGATATGTCACTGATTCCCTTGTGGACACTATGTACCTGTGGCATTTGGTTGGTGTTATGTGAATTTTTTTTCCATCGATGCAAATTGGGGAAATGTCTAGTGGATTGTAGTACTCATTTGTTCAAGTATTTAATATGTCAGTCATAGAGGTGTGACATATACTATGTTATGTGGACTGTGCTTATTCCATTCTGTATTTGAGCAACCTTTTGTGGTGTAATACAATCATGAAGTATATACTTGTGTGCTTGTGAATTTGTAGTGTCTTGTGAACCTGATAGGGTGTTGTGTTAGTAGTTCATGTTGGGCACCCATAATAAGAAATAGACCAAAACTCTTCAATGATGAAATTTTAAAAGAGATTAAACTAAGAATAATGCTAATGGAAAGGAACTAATGAAATAATAAATAAGAGGGAACTGCCAATCTTCACAGAACCTTGAAAGTTAAAATTTCTACCAAATGTTCCTAAGGCTACCCTGTGGCCATGTTTTAATCAACAAAAATTTTAAACCATAGGGAGTAATTTCTCCTTTACCTGTTCTTGGTTACGTACCATTTCCTTTCCTCTGTGTTATGTCGCATCGAGGACGATGCTTTCTTAAGGGGAGGAGAATTTAATGCCCTGTTTGGCGGTTACCCAGGTTCAAGGCGTAGTGACCTCTCCCTTGTTGGGTCGTTACAACTTGAGATGGATTTCAGAGTTGTTTTTAACAGTCATCTCAAGTGCCCATATGATATTTTGAAAAAAAACCCCATAAATTGTATTTAACTTTTTTTATTCTAACAGTCTGAGATGGATGGAATTTGAAAAGCATGAAAATATTGACTAGATACCATGCCTTAATTCTCTAACATGACGTTAGAAAATAGAGAATTTGATCATATTGTATTTGGACTGAAATTGTTGTATTTGTAATGTCATAGAATGAATATTCTACCGTGTTTGATAGAACCATGTCATTGTATGTTTGTTTGATATATTTAATTCAGAAATAGATAGAATGCCAAAATTTAAAATTCAACTTAGCCTTAACCAGGTCTGTTATTTTGTTCTATAGTTTTGTATACTTGTTTGCTCACAGTAGCGCTTTAGATGTTATAGTTGAGATACAACTTACTATCGATGTTAATAAAATAAAATAAAATTTATGCTATGGTTAGCTGGTGGATGGGTGACATTTCTTGTCACTTCTTAAATGAACTTGTAATTTTTCCTGTTTGGCGTGAGGCAGTGGGAGTCGGTGGAGTCTTGACTTCCTTCACCATGATCTTATTTTGATTTCCTTCTTCAATGCGTTTAGGCGGAGCGTTGGGCGTGTCTTTCTTGAGCTGCTAGCATTGATGGAGGGAAAATATGTTTGATTGTTGTTTTGGTCCTTTTGCGCAGTGTTGTTCCTGTTCCTGCCACGAACCTTCTCTTTCATGGCATCTTCTTCCTGGTTCCTTCTTGTGCGCGTGGGTGTAGATGGAGTTTCAGGCTAGGGGAGCAGGCGTGGATACCTCCACTTTCTTGGGCACTCCGAGGTGTGTTCTGGTCGGTGATCCACAGCAGCAACCTGCAACAGTGTTTAACCAGGTAGTAGGCACGTTACAGTAAGGTAGAAGCCTTTTTGAGCGCCTCCAACAAGTAGGTTGTCCAACTATGTTGTTATCTATTCAGTATCGACTGCATCCTCAAATTTGGGATTCTCCTTCAAGGTATTTTTTTATCAAAATTGATTAAGTGACAGTAAGAGTGTTACCAGGAGACCTGACAAATTTTATGGCAAAGATCCTATATTGAGACCTTACTTGCTTTACGATGTAACTCATGGAAGAGAACCTCATAGGCATGGATTATTTGCTTGCTTGGTTTTTGTTTGTCTGCACGGGCTATCCTGAAGGAGCTCTAACCTTTCCTAGTAACATGCCAATTTATTAGTAGCCGACTGTGTGGGTAGATTTATTGGGGTTTGAAGAGCATAGACAAGGAATATTAGCTATTTTATTGAATTTCTGAAGAGATACCCTCATGGATAACGTTGACTGCAGGCTCTGTATAGTATGGATATGTTGAAATGGCTTTATAAACTTACAAGAAAATGCAAAGAGTAGGTGAAAATCCACACTCCTCAACCTTTGATAGCATCTCCATGCCTATACCAAAGTGGGAGTGTTTGAATAGGGCATGGACGTTCTCCAATGCATTTAAAAAAAAGAGAGATTTTTTTTTTTGTTTGCTTGTTGGGAATCATGCTTTGTTAGATTGTTATTCTCCTTATAGGTCCAAGGGCCTTTCTCTTTCCGTTGTTATATTTTCATTGTCTTTACTCCTAACGGAAGTACATGGTCTTCTTCCTTGTTTGGCGTGGTGGAAACTTATTATAACTTGAACTGTTGATAGTGTTTAGAGGTTTGACCCAAACTCTTGTAATAAAGTGCTTCTTTTAATGGTATTGATAGATAACAGTTATGGTGGGTTTGTGTAGCCTTACCTTGCTTAGTTCTCGTGAACTGACTCTCGTAGAAAATTTGCTGCAGATGGATTTTGCATGTAGATAAGGGATAGATCTGTAGGCTTTTGTCATCAACCTCACTTGAGAAGTTCCTTTTCTCTAAACCTTTTTATGTTGTTCAACTATTGTTAACGTCTAGTGGAAAGTTTAAAAGAGGATTAATGTTTTAGTATAAAGTATTGTGGACTTTGTCATATGAACTTTGGAAACCTTGTATTGTTTGACCATCATTGAAATTATAAGAAAATTTGGTTATTGTTGTTGAGTGACTTTGTTGGAGTATTAGTATTTTATGAATTGATGTAATCTTGTTTTGTTCTTGTAAATGAGTGTTGCTACAACCTTGCCTTGAGAATAAATTTTGAGTTAAACCTTGATATGACTTAGTAATAAAGTGTCATAAGTAAACTAACATGGGATTGTTTAATACTTCTGGAAGTTAAATTAAAAGTTGTATTCAAATAAAGTAACGTAGGTGTCACCAACTTGAGAGCAATAAATTCTTTAAGTAATCAAGGGCAAGACTATCATTGCAGGTAAACTTTATATAATGATAACCCTAGCTCCTCTAGTGAACATTATTCCTTTTACGGTGAAATTTGTAAAATGACCCTAAGGTGAAATGAACTGTTAGTTGTTTGATAATGATGAGATTTAATAAGCCAGAGAAAACAAATTGGAGACCTCACCATATTTCTCACCACCATTTGGAAAGTAAATTTTTACTCCTTGTTATTACTTTTAGCGAAGCCTTAGTAAAGTTGTTGATAATTCTGGTTAAGAGCCCTAGCTTCAATTAAATACTGGAAATAACTAATGAGGTCCTAAAGATGTTCCAACTCGACCTTATACCTCTAACCCTTTTTCAAGGCACCTTTTATCTCTTCTCTTAACTGTGTCAAACTTAAAACCATGTTGTCTTGTGGGCAAGAACGAATCTTAGTAGCGTTAGTGGTGAGCAGATGGCCTTGTGGAATTTAAATACTCCTGTTTCTTGATAAATGAATTAAGAAAATAAATGTCATAATAGAGAAGATTTAAGGATAATTACTCAGTGTCAAAGGAATAAACTTGGCTTGGCAAGTTGAATTATACGAATCATATCTTGAGCCTCTTTGAAGACGTAAGCTAAGAATTGCAAGATGTCCTTTTTAGATAAATAACCCTCAAGAATATCTCATTGTGGTTGGCCCTATTTGTTAGAGTGTTCTGTGGTTGGACTTCTATGTTGTCTTGTCAAAAGAAAGAAAATGTATTGTCCTTAACAGGTGTGAATGTTTCCATGCTACCCTTATGGCCATCCTTGTATCAAGTTGTTCACCAGTGTTAGTTGTATCCTTGGTAACGACATGTTGCGTCATGTTATCTGTCAAGGAAGTTAAAAAAAAATTACCCTGTGTTGTACTGTGTGAGAATTATGGGTAGTTACACTTGGTATCAGAACGTAGGTTCATGCTCTTGAACCTATGGGCCAGATTGGTGTTGTATGGTGATGTTACATGATGGTGACGATGTTACGTGATACTATTTCATGGAGATGATGATTTTGCATGATGATGATTTATTTTGGAAGAGTAATGTTGCATAAGCGTGATGTGATTATTGTCGTAATTGTGATATTGTGAACGCACATGATGTATATGTCACCTTGTGCGTGTTTGTGATCATGTTGATATGTTGGGGATGGGATTATTCTCTCTCCTTCTTGTGGATTCTATGAAGATTTCACATGTGAATTATTGTTTGTGATGTGTGAAAAGAATTATAATGTGGATGACATAGTGTTGGAGCATTGTGGCATATTATGGTATGTAGGTGTATCAATGTGTTGTATGACTAGATTGATGTTAAAAAGAAATGAGTTATATCATGATGTTTTTACCATGTTTTGAAGAAATGTTTGTACCACCCTTGTATGTAGCAATGGATGTTATGTTGTGATGTAGCATGTTCATCGTATGTATGATTTGTGCAAATATGTAATGCTTTATGTTGTGATTTGGGGTCATACGGTGAGTGTATGAACCCTATGATATGGTGATTGCACTTTGGGTGCAGAATGTGGTAAAGTGATTTGTTACACTCAGTGAATGTATGATCGTTATCTACCCTGTATATGTACCATATGTAAGATGTTATGGTAGTTATGTTTGTGCCACCATTATGATTAGTGATGTTGTTACATGTTATGTTATGAACCTTACGCTAACCGACCCTTAGGGTAATCGGTAGAAGTGTATGTTGAGATTGAGGAATGGTGTACCATGGGTAAATAACTTGAGCCGAAAATCGTTTTAGTAGATAACATGTGGTTCTTTCCTCTCTCCCTATGTGGTTGTATGTACGCAACCTAAGTGCAACTATGACTATGTTTAGCCTTGTCGAAGTGGTGGTGGAGGGATGATTCAAATAGAGGTGATGACAATTGTATTATTGATATGTATTTTGCGAGCAGAGGCTCGATGTTCCGAGTGCTAGCAACTCGTTGAGTACCCCTTGGTTGCCAAATAAGGCCACATAGTTATCATAATGAGACATTATTATAAGTTGATTTTATTCGTAATTGAGATTTTTACTTTATTTTGTGAGGACCAGCAGCTTTTCTTGATTGCCATGCTTTACAAATTTGGGGAATTTCCTTGGTTTGTGGTAGTAACATGGGGATTTTGATACTAACTATGGCTATTTGGCCGTTTTTTTTTTCTTGAATTTGGTTCTTCTTTTAAATTTGGAATTTTTAACCGCCTTGCCCAAGGCTTGTAGTTTGCCACTTGGCACTTTGATTGGATTGTTGTGCTGGTTTCTATTATCGTGATGTGTGGAATAGGGTCATGGGATGCACCATAGAATGGTTCGACCTATGGACCCACTTCATTGTATAGGGGTATGCCCCAAGGAGTACAGATAACTAGTGGGTTGTTGAACCACGCGTTATTATGTCACTTGGTTTAGGAGTGTTCAAACTCTATGTGTCTTGGACCATAGGGTCAACCGGCCTCCTTGAGGGAGGCATAAGAGTTTGAGGGAGGCATATGATATTTGTGTGTATGGTTTATGTTTCGGGATATATGTTGAGTTATTGTGATGTTTGGGTGGTGTTCTTTTGATGTATGTGTTACTCATGTCATATGGATATGTGTTGTGATGTTGTGGATATGTCACTGATTCCCTTGTGTGACACTATGTACCTGTGGCATTTGGTTGGTGTTATGTGAATTTTTTTTTCCATCGATGCAAATTGGGGAAATGTCTAGTGGATTGTAGTACTCATTTGTTCAAGTAATTTAATATGTCAGTCATAGAGGTGTGACATATACTATGTTATGTGGACTGTGCTTATTCCATTCTGTATTTGAGCAACCTTTTGTGGTGTAATACAATCATGAAGTATATACTTGTGTGCTTGTGAATTTGTAGTGTCTTGTGAACCTGATAGGGTGTTGTGTTAGTAGTTCATGTTGGGCACCCATAATAAGAAATAGACCAAAACTCTTCAATGATGAAATTTTAAAAGAGATTAAACTAAGAATAATGCTAATGGAAAGGAACTAATGAAATAATAAATAAGAGGGAACTGCCAATCTTCACAGAACCTTGAAAGTTAAAATTTCTACCAAATGTTCCTAAGGCTACCCTGTGGCCATGTTTTAATCAACAAAAATTTTAAACCATAGGGAGTAATTTCTCCTTTACCTGTTCTTGGTTACGTACCATTTCCTTTCCTCTGTGTTATGTCGCATCGAGGACGATGCTTTCTTAAGGGGAGGAGAATTTAATGCCCTGTTTGGCGGTTACCCAGGTTCAAGGCGTAGTGACCTCTCCCTTGTTGGGTCGTTACAACTTGAGATGGATTTCAGAGTTGTTTTTAACAGTCATCTCAAGTGCCCATATGATATTTTGAAAAAAAACCCCATAAATTGTATTTAAACTTTTTTTATTCTAACAGTCTGAGATGGATGGAATTTGAAAAGCATGAAAATATTGACTAGATACCATGCCTTAATTCTCTAACATGACGTTAGAAAATAGAGAATTTGATCATATTGTATTTGGACTGAAATTGTTGTATTTGTAATGTCATAGAATGAATATTCTACCGTGTTTTGATAGAACCATGTCCATTGTATGTTTGTTTGATATATTTAATTCAGAAATAGATAGAATGCCAAAATTTAAAATTCAACTTAGCCTTAACCAGGTCTGTTATTTTGTTCTATAGTTTTGTATACTTGTTTGCTCACAGTAGCGCTTTAGATGTTATAGTTGAGATACAACTTACTATCGATGTTAATAAAATAAAATAAAATTTATGCTATGGTTAGCTGGTGGATGGGTGACATTTCTTGTCACTTCTTAAATGAACTTGTAATTTTTCCTGTTTGGCGTGAGGCAGTGGGAGTCGGTGGAGTCTTGACTTCCTTCACCATGATCTTATTTTGATTTCCTTCTTCAATGCGTTTAGGCGGAGCGTTGGGCGTGTCTTTCTTGAGCTGCAGGCATTGATGGAGGGAAAATATGTTTGATTGTTGTTTTGGTCCTTTTGCGCAGTGTTGTTCCTGTTCCTGCCACGAACCTTCTCTGTCATGGTGTCTTCTTCCTGGTTCCTTCCTGTACGCGTGTGTGTAGATGGAGCTTCAGCCTGGGGGAGGAGGCATGTTACCTCCACTTTCTTGGGTGCTGCGAGGTGTGTTCTAGTTAGTGATCCATAAGCAGCGACCTGCAACAGTGTTTAACTAGGCAGCAGGCACGTTACAGTAAGGTAGAAGCCTTTTTGAGCACCTCCAACAAGCAGGTTGTCCAACTATGTTGTTATCTGCTCAGTATCGACTACATCCTCAAATTCAGGGATTCTCCTTCAAGGTATTTTTTTATCAAAATCGATTAAGTGACAGTAAGAGTGTTACCAGGAGACCTGACGAATTTTATGGCAAAGATTCTCTATTGAGACCTTACTTGCTTTACAATGTAACTCATGGAAGAGAACCTCATAGCCGTGGATTATTTTCTTGCTTGGTTTTTGTTTGTCTACATGGGCTCTCCTGAAGGAGCTCTAACCTTTCCCAGTAACATACCAATTTATTAGTAGCTGACTGTGTGGGTAGATTTGTTTGGGGTTTTGAAGAGCATAGACAAGGCATATTAGTTGTTTTATTGAATTCCTGAAGAGATACCCTCATGGATAACGTTGACTGCAAGCTCTGTATAGTATGGATATGTTGAAATGGCTTTATAAACTTACAAGTAAATGCAAAGAGCAGGTGTAAATCCAAACTCCACAACCTTTGATAGCATCTCCACACCTATACCAAAGTGGGAGTGTTTGAACAGGGCATGGACGTTCTCCAATGCATTTAAAAAAAGAGAGATTTTTGTTGCTTGTTATATCTGCTAGTGTCTTGGGCGCATAATTGTCTTAAGGACGGAATTATACTCCTGATTTGGATGCTCAACAAAGTGTTCGGATGGTTTGGGCAGAACTTGAAAGAAATGTGGTCTTTTGGACAGCAATGATTGTTGGTTTTGGACAAATTGGGTGGGTGAGACACCTTGGAAACTTGGAAAATAATGGAGAAGGGACAAGACTGTGTCAAATGCTTTGTTTGCCAGTGCGTTGGTAGATACATATGCAAAGTGGAAGCAAGCATAAGACACCCAAACTATTTGACAAAATGCCTGAGTGAAATATGGCCAAAGGACAGCAAGGTTTGCATGATATGTTTTGGAATGGGTTTGTTGAGGAGGCATAGGAAGTTGAAACAAATATGAGTAACTTGGGTAAATCCATCTCCTACAACCTTTGCTTGCCGTGACATCCTTGCTAGGTTCTTCTATGAAAAATATCTCCTCCAACCTTGTGTAGATCACTTGTGTTTGTGGTAGCACATATAGTGTATGTGAGTTGGTTTTCGAATCCCACAAGAAGTAAAAGCTCAAGGAAAGCAATAGTTGAGCACAAGTGCATGGAGTCACTTCAGATACAACAATGCTCGTGAACTGTTTGACAAAAATCCTCTTCAATTGCATGGTCTCGCAGATCGTGAATGTGGACCACTTAGAACTGGTGCACCCGAATTCCAAGTACCTACAGTTCTTATGCTGACCCGTGCGGAGTGTTTACGACCTGTTGAAGCTGGAGAAATAGGAAAGATATTCCTACACTTTTCTACGGTTTGCTATATTTATTATTATCGTGAAATCGAACCACCATTTCTTTGAATTGGTTGTCTTCTTTTCAGTCAGTCTCTCCTTTCTACTTGCTTTCTTCTAGTTTAGCTATTATCATTGCCTGTATGTTAGTGGAAAGCATGCAGGTGTTCTCTTCTTTGGGTGTATGTTTTTCTGGCTCGAGTGATCGATCTTCCTTTATATATATATATATATATATATATATATATATATGTACTCTTCTCTACGATAGAGTTCCAGTTATTATTTATTCCAGCTAGTTTTAGCAGTCGTTAATGTAAGCGTGCAATAACTATGAAGTTCCTTCCTATCAACCAAGGCTGTCCTTCTTTGTCTTTTGACATATATTGTTAATGATCTCTCAAGCCCACCTAACAACCCTTTTGGCATCAAAAAGGAAAGGTTGTAGGATTAGTGTAATCAATGCTTGGACTATTTTAGGTTAGAGTTTCAGTGTTAAAACTTTTAGAATGTTTATGTTTGCGTGCAACGTGTTTCAACCTCGAGTGTTTAGACTCCTACGTAGCTTCAGCCTGGTTCCTAGGTTCTATAGCCATTCTTAGGAGGTACTTGGACTGCCCCTTCATCTTGAATCGTAACTGTTTTTTTTATTAGCTATGTTCGAGTTCTTAATTGTGCAACTCTAGTACCCCCGCTATTTCTGGAATTATTTTTGGTCTTCTTCCCTCTTAGAAGATTGTTGGCGAAATAATCTAGTCTTCTAACTTGTGTCTCCTCCCATTTATTATGACTGTGTTGTTAATTAGGATTGGACAGCTTATATGCACATATGTACCTTAATGTTTTGTGATGAAAATTGCCTTGAATGTTGTCAACCTTGGGAAAATATTTCTTGCAATCAATAGTATGATGGAGCTATAGCAGAAGGAGTTGTTTTGATAATGGAACTTAGTAGTTTATGTTGTACCTTTATTTGAACGGTTGTTTATGTTACCAAGGGTTTCCTTAAAAATATTGTTGTTTTGGGAAATAGGAAACTTATTTTAAATTAACTGAACTCTAAGAATTGATGTGGAGTGTTGTAAATTTTTTAGGGTTATAAAAGTTGTTGATGACATTTTTGTATACTCTTGGTTGACGGACTCTTTTTTCTTCTCTCACGTGATTGCTGCTAGCCTGCAAGGCATTAGCCTTCTTGTATGATTGGGAAAATCTCTTGGAGTTAGTGGCCAAAACTAGTTACTTTGCTTATGCTCCGAAACTTATGTTGTGTGGATACTCTATGTGATTTCAGGTTTGAAACTCATTTATACATGGCTTTTTGTGTTAATTCTTGGAACCGTGGTTTCCCTTTTCTTGGACCGATCAACTCTTGTTCTTCTAGAAATATAATATTATAACCTATGCATTTGGTACCTGTGATAAAATTCTGGATGGTTGGTACTTTATATCAAATCACACTCTTGTGATTGTTATTTAATTATTTACTTGGTGGGAATCCTGCTTTGTTAGATTGGTTATTTCTCCTTATAGGGCCAAGGGCCTTTCTCTTTCGGTTGTTATATTTTCATTGTCTTTACTCCTAACGGAAGTACATGGTCTTCTTCCTTGTTTGGCATGGTGGAAACTTATTATAACTTGAAGTGTTGATAGTGTTTAGAGGTTTGACCCAAATTCTTGTAATAAAGTGCTTCTTTTCATGGTATTGATAGATAATAGTTATGGTGGGTTTGTGTAGCCTTATCTTGCTCAGTTCTCGTGAACTGACTCTTGTAGAAAATTTGCTGCAGATGGATTTTGCGTGTAGATAAGGGATAGATCTGTAGACTTTTGTCATCAACCTCAGTTGAGAAGTTCCTTTGCTTGAAACCTTTTTATGTTGTTCAACTATTGTTAACGTCCAGTGGAAATTTTAAAAGAGGATTAATGTTTTAGTATAAAGTATTGTGGACTTTGTCATCTGAACTTTGGAAACCTTGTATTGTTTGACCATCATTGAAATTATAAGAAAATTTGGTTATTGTTGTTGAGTGACTTTGTTGGAGTATTAGTATTTTAAGAATTGATGTAATATTGTTTTGTTCTTGTAAATGAGTGTTGCTACAACCTTGCCTTGAGAATAAATTTTGAGTTAAACCTTGATATGACTTAGTAATAAAGTGTCATAAGTAAACTAACATGGGATTGTTTAATACTTCTGGAAGTTAAATTAAAAGTTGTATTCAAATAAAGTAACGTAGGGGTCACCAACTTGAGAGCAATAAATTCTTTAAGTAATCAAGGGCAAGACTATCATTGCAGGTAAACTTTATAACATGATAACCCTAGCTCCTCTAGTGAACATTATTCCTTTTACGGTGAAATTTGTAAAATGACCCTAAGGTGAAATGAACTGTTAGTTGTTTGATAATGATGAGATTTAATAAGCCAGAGAAAACAAATTGGAGACCTCACCATCTTTCTCACCGCCATTTGGAAAGTAAATTTTTACTCCTTGTTATTACTTTTAGCGAAGCCTAAGTAAAGTTGTTGATAATTCTGGTTAAGAGCCCTAGCTTCAATTAAATACTGGAAATAACTAATGAGGTCCTAAAGATGTTCCATCTCGACCTTCTACCTCTAACCCTTTTTCAAGGCACCTTGTATCTCTTCTCTTAAGTGTGTCGAACTTAAAACCATGTTGTCTTGTGGGCAAGAATGAATCTTAGTAGCGTTAGTGGTGAGCAGATGGCCTTGTGGAATTTAAATACTCCTTTTTCTTGATAAATGAATTAAGCAAATAAATGTCATAATAGAGAATATTTAAAGATAATTACTCAGTGTCAAAGGAATAAACTTGGCTTGGCAAGTTGAATTATACGAATCATATCTTGAGCCTCTTTGAAGACGTAAGCTAAGAATTGCAAGATGTCCTTTTAAGATAAATAACCCTCAAGAATATCTCATTGTGGTTGGCCCTATTTGTTAGAGTGTTCTGTGGTTGGACTTCTATGTTGTCTTGTCAAAAGAAAAAAAATGTATTGTCCTTGATAGGTGTGAACGTTTCCGTGCTGCCCTTATGGCCATCCTTGTATCAAGTTGTTCACAGTGTTAGTTGTATCCTTGGTGACGACATGTTGCGTCATGTTATGTGTTAAGAAAGTCAAAAAAAAATTATCCTGTGTTGTACTGTGTGAGAATTATGGGTAGTTACACTTGGTATCAGAGCGTAGGTTCATGCTCTTGAACCTATGGGCCGGATTGGTGTTGTATGGTGATGTTACATGATGGTGACGATGTTACGTGATACTGTTTCATGAGATGATGATGTTGCATGATGATGATTTATTTTGGAAGAGTAATGTTGTATAAGCGTGATGTGATTATTGTCGTAATTGTGATATTGTGAACGCACATGATGTATATGTCACCTTGTGCGTGTTTGTGATCATGTTGATATGTTGGGGATGGGAGTATTCTCTCTCCTTCTTGTGGATTCTATGAAGAGTTCACATGTGAATTATTGTTTGTGATGTGTGAAAAGAATTATAATGTGGATGACATAGTGTTGGAGCATTGTGGCATATTGTGATATGTAGGTGTATCAATGTGTTGTATGACTAGATTGATGTTAAAAGAAATGAGTTGTATCATGATGTTTTTACCATGTTTTGAAGAAATGTGTGTACCACCTTATATGTAGCAATGGATGTTATGTTGTGATGTACTATGTTCATCGTATGTATGATTTGTGCAAATATGTAATGCTTTATGTTGTGATTTGGGGTCATACGGTGAGTGTATGAACCCTATCGTATGGTGATTGCACTTTCGGTGCAGAATGTGGTAAAGTGATGTGTTACACTCAGTGAATGTATGATCGTGATCTACCCTGTATATGTACCATATGTAAGACATTATGGTAGTTATGTGTGTGCCACCATTATGATTAGTGATGTTGTTACATGTTATGTTATGAACCTTACGCTAACCGACCCTGAGGGTAATCGGTAGAAGTGTATGTTGAGAGTGAGGAATGGTGTACCATGGGTCAATAACTTGAGCCGAAACTTGGTTTAGTAGATAACATGTGGTTCTTTCCTCTCTCGCTATGTGGTTGTATGTATGCAACCTAAGTGCAACTATGACTATGTTTAGCCTTGTCGAAGTGGTGGCGGGATGATTCAGATAGAGGTGATGACAGTTGTATTATTGATATGTATTTTACGAGCAGAGGCTCGATGTTCCGAGTGCTAGCAACTCGTTGAGTACCCCTTGGTGGCCAAATAAGGCCACACAGTTATCATAATGTGACATTATTATAAGTTGATTTTATTCGTAATTGAGATTTTTACTTTATTTTGTGAGGACCAGCAGTTTTTCTTGATTGCCATGCTTTACAATTTTGGGCATTTCCTTGGTTTGTGGCACTAACATGGGGATTTTGATACTAACTATGGCTATTTGGCCATTTATTTTTCTTGAATTTGGGTCTTCTTTTAAATTTGGAATTTTTACCGCCTTGCCCAAGGCTTGTACTTTGCCACTTGGCACTTTGATTGGATTGTTGTACTGGTTCTATTGTCGTGATGTGTGGAATAGGGTCATGGGATGCACCATGGAATGGTTGGACCTATGGACCCGCTTCATTGTATAGGGGTACGCCCCAAGGAGTACAGATAACTAGCGGGTTGTTGAACCACGCGTTATTATGTCACTTGGGTTAGGAGTGTTCGAACTCTATGTGTCTTGGACCATAGGGTCAACCGTCCTCCTTGAGGGAGGCATAAGAGACTTGAGGGAGGCATAAGAGACTTAACGGAGGTATAAGAGACTTGAGGGAGGCATAAGAGTTTGAGGAGGCATAAGAGACTTGAGGGAGGCATAAGAGAGGGAGGCATAAGAGACTTGAGGGAGGCATAAGAGTTTGAGGGAGGCATATGATATTTGTGTGTATGGTTGATGTTTCGGGATATATGTTGAGTTATTGTGATGTTTGGGTGGTGGTATTTTGATGTATGTGTTACTCATGTCATATGGATATGTGTTGTGATGTTGTGGATATGTCACTGATTCCCTTGTGGACACTATGTACCTGTAGCATTTGGTTGGTGTTATGTGAATTTTTTTTCCATCGATGCAAATTGGGGAAATGTCTGGTGGATTGTAGTACTCTTTTGTTCAAGTATTTAATATGTCAGTCATAGAGGTGTGATGTATACTATGTTATGTGGACTGTGCTTATTCCATTCCGTATTTGAGTAACCTTTTGTGGTGTAATACAATCATGAAGTATATACTTGTGTGCTTGTGAATCTGTAGTGTCTTGTGAACCTGATAGGGTGTTGTGTTAGCAGTTCATGTTGGGCACCCACAATAAGAAATAGACCAAAACTCTTCAATGATGAAATTTTAAAAGAGATTAAACTAAGAATAATGATAATGGAAAGGAACTAATGAAATAATAAATAAGAGGGAACTGCCAATCTTCACAGAACCTTGAAAGTTAAAATTTCTACCAAATGTTCCTAAGGCTACCCTGTGGCCGTGCTTTAATCAACAAAATTTTTAAACCATAGGGTGTAATTTCTCCTTTACCTGTTCTTGGTTACGTACCATTTCCTTTCCTCTGTGTTATGTCGCATCGAGGATGATGCTTTCTTAAGGGGAGGAGAATGTAATGCCCCATTTGGCGGTTACCCAGGTTCATGGCGTAGTGACCTTTCCCTTGTTGGGTCGTTACAACTTGAGATGGATTTCCGAGTAGTTTTTAACAGTCATCTCAAGTGCCCATATGATATTTTGAAAAAAAACCCCATAAATTGTATTTAACTTTTTTGATTCTAACAGTCTGAGATGGACAGAATTTGAAAAGCATGAAAATATTGACTAGATACCATGCCTTAATTCTCTAATATGACGTTAGAAAATAGAGAATTTGATCATATTGTATTTGGACTGAAATTGTTGTATTTGTATTGTCATAGAATGAATATTCTACCATATTTGATAGAACCGTGTCATTGTATGTTTGTTTGATATATTTAATTCAGAAATAGATAGAATGCCGAAATTTAAAATTCAACTTAGCTTAACCAGGTCTGTTATTTTGTTCTATAGTTTTGTATACTTGTTTGCTCGTGGTAGCACTTCAGATGTTATAGTTGGGATACAACTTACTATCGATGTTAATAAAATAAAATAAAATTTATTCTATGGTTAGCTGGCGGATGGGTGACATTTCTTGTCACTTCTTAAATGAACTTGTAATTTTTCCTGTTTGGCGTGAGGCAGTGGGAGTCGGTGGAGTCTTGACTTCCTTCACCATGATCTTATTTTGATTTCCTTCTTTAATGCGTTTAGGTGGAGCGTTGGGTGCATCTTTCTTGAGCTGCAGGCATTGATGGAGGGAAAACATGTTTGAGTGTTGTTTTGGTCCTTTTGCGCAGTGTTGTTCCTGTTCCTGCCACGAACCTTCTCTTTCATGGCATCTTCTTCCTGGTTCCTTCTTGTGCGCGTGGGTGTAGATGGAGCTTCAGGCTAGGGGAGCAGGCGTGTTACCTCCACTTTCTTGGGCACTCCGAGGTGTGTTCTGGTTGGTGATCCACAGCAGCGACCTGCAACAGTGTTTAACCAGGCAGTAGGCACGTTACAGTAAGGTAGAAGCCTTTTTGAGCGCCTCCAACAAGCAGGTTGTCCAACTATGTTGTTATCTGTTCAGTATCGACTGCATCCTCAAATTCGGGATTCTCCTTCAAGGTATTTTTTTATCAAAATTGATTAAGTGACAGTAAGAGTGTTACCAGGAGACCTGACAAATTTTATGGCAAAGATTCTCTATTGAGACCTTACTTGCTTTACGATGTAACTCATGGAAGAGAACCTCATAGGCGTGGATTATTTGCTTGCTTGGTTTTTGTTTGTCTGCACGGGCTATCCTGAAGGAGCTCTAACCTTTCCTAGTAACATGCCAATTTATTAGTAGCCGACTGTGTGGGTAGATTTATTGGGGTTTGAAGAGCATAGACAAGGCATATTAGCTATTTTATTGAATTTCTGAAGAGATACCCTCATGGATAACGTTGACTGCAGGCTCTGTATAGTATGGATATGTTGAAATGGCTTTATAAACTTACAAGCAAATGCAAAGAGTAGGTGAAAATCCAACTCCACAACCTTTGATAGCATCTCCATGCCTATACCAAAGTGGGAGTGTTTGAATAGGGCATGGACGTTCTCCAATGCATTTAAAAAAAAAAGAGATTTTTGTTGCTTGTTATATCTGCTAGTGTCCTGGGCGCATAACTATCTTAAGACGGATTTATACTCCTGATCTGGATGCTCAACAAAGTGTTTGGATGGTTTGGGCAGAACTTGAAAGAAATGTGGTCTTTTGGACAGCAATGATTGTTGGTTGTGGACAAATTGGGTGGGTTGAGACACCTTGGAAACTTGGAAAATAATGGAGAAGGGACAAGGCTGTGTCAAATGCTTTGTTTTCCGGTGCATTGGTAGATACATATGAAAAGTGGAAGCAAGCATAAAACACCCAAACTATTTGACAAAATTCCTGAGTGAAATATGGCCAAAGGATAGCAAGTTTGCATGATATGTTTTGGAATGGGTTTGTTGAGGAGGCATAGGAAGTTGAAACAAATCTGAGTAACTTGGGTAAATCCATCTCCTACAACCTTTGCTTGCCATGACATCCTTGCTAGGTTCTTCTATGAAAATATCTCCTCCAACCTTGTGTAGATCACTTGTGTTTGTGGTAGCACGTATAGGGTATGTGAGTTGGTTTTCGAATCCCACAAGAAGTAAAAGCTCAAGGAAAGTAATAGTTGAGCACAAGTGCATGGAGTCACCTCGGATACAACAATGCTCGTGAACTATTTGACAAAAATCCTCTTCAATTGCATGGTCTCGCGGATCATGAATGTAGACCGCTTAGAACTGGTGCACCCGAATTCCAGTACCTACAGTTCTTATGCTGACCCATGCGGAGTCTGTACGACCTGTTGAAGCTGGAGAAAAAGGAAAGATATTCCTACACTTTTCTACGGTTGCTATATTTATTATTATCGTGAAATCGAACCACCATTTCTTTGAATTGGTTGTCTTCTTTTCAGTCAGTCTCTCCTTTCTACTTGCTTTCTTCTTGTTTAGCTATTATCATTGTCTGTATGTTAGTGGAAAGCATGCAAGTGTTCTCTTCTTTGGGTGTATGTTTTTCTGGCTCGAGTGATCAATCTTCCTTTATATATATATATATATATATATATATATGTACTCTTCTCTACGATAGAGTTCCAGTTATTATTTGTTCCAGCTAGTTTTAGCAGTCGTTAATGTAAGCGTGCAATAACTATGAAGTTCCTTCCTATCAACCAAGGCTGTCCTTCTTTGTCTTTTGACATATATTGTTAATGATCTCTCAAGCCCACCTAACAACCCTTTTGGCATCAAAAAGGAAAGGTTGTAGGATTAGTGTAATCAACGCTTGGACTATTTCAGGTTAGAGTTTCAGTGTTAAAACTTTTAGAATGTTTATGTTTGCGTGCAACGTGTTTCAACCTCGAGTGTTTAGACTCCTACGTAGCTTCAGCCTGGTTCCTAGGTTCTATAGCCATTCTTAGGAGGTACTTGGACTGCCCCTTCATCTTGAATCGTAACTGTTTTTTTATTAGCTATGTTCGAGTTCTTAATTGTGCAACTCTAGTACCCCCGCTATTTCTGGAATTATTTTTGGTCTTCTTCCCTCTCGGAAGATTGTTGGCGAAATAATCTAGTCTTCTAACTTGTGTCTCCTCCCATTTATTATGACTGTGTTGTTAATTAGGATTGGACAGCTTATATGCACATATGTACCTTAATGTTTTGTGATGAAAATTGCCTTGAATGTTGTCAACCTTGGGAAAATCTTTCTTGCAATCAATAGTATGATGGAGCTATAGCAAAAGGAGTTGTTTTGATAATGGAACTTAGTAGTTTATGTTGTACCTTTGTTTGAACGGTTGTTTATGTTACCAAGGGTTGCCTTAAAAATATTGTTGTTTTGGGAAATAGGAAAATTATTTTAAATTAACTGAACTCTAAGAATTGATGTGGAGTGTTGTAAATTTTTTAGGGTTATAAAAGTTGTTGATGACATTTTTGTATACTCTTGGTTGACGGACTCTTTTTTCTTCTCTCGCGTGATTGCTGCTAGCCTGCAAGGCATTAGCCTTCTTGTATGATTGGGAAATCTCTTGGAGTTAGTGGCCAAAACTAGTTACTTTGCTTATGCTCCGAAACTTATGTTGTGTGGATACTCTATGTGATTTCAGGTTTGAAACTCATTTATACATGGCTTTTTGTGTTAATTCTTGGAACCATGGTTTCCCTTTTCTTGGACCGATCAACTCTTGTTCTTCTAGAAATATAATATTATAACCTATGCATTTGGTACCTATGATAAAATTCTGGATGGTTGGTACTTTATATCAAATCGCACTCTTGTGATTGTTATTTAATTATTTACTTGGTGGGAATCCTGCTTTGTTAGATTGGTTATTTCTCCTTATAGGGCCAAGGGCCTTTCTCTTTCCGTTGTTATATTTTCATTGTCTTTACTCCTAACGGAAGTACATGGTCTTCTTCCTTGTTTGGCATGGTGGAAACTTATTATAACTTGAAGTGTTGATAGTGTTTAGAGGTTTGACCCAAATTCTTGTAATAAAGTGCTTCTTTTCATGGTATTGATAGATAACAGTTATGGTGGGTTTGTGTAGCCTTATCTTGCTCAGTTCTCGTGAACTGACTCTTGTAGAAAATTTGCTGCAGATGGATTTTGCATGTAGATGAGGGATAGATTTGTAGACTTTTGTCATCAACCTCAGTTGAGAAGTTCCTTTGCTCTAAACCTTTTTATGTTGTTCAACTATTGTTAACGTCCAGTGGAAAGTTTAAAAGAGGATTAATGTTTTAGTATAAAGTATTGTGGACTTTGTCATCTGAACTTTGGAAACCTTGTATTGTTTGACCATCATTGAAATTATAAGAAAATTTGGTTATTGTTGTTGAGTGACTTTGTTGGAGTATCAGTATTTTAAGAATTGATGTAATCTTGTTTTGTTCTTGTAAATGAGTGTTGCTACAACCTTGCCTTGAGAATAAATTTTGAGTTAAACCTTGATATGACTTAGTAATAAAGTGTCATAAGTAAACTAACATGGGATTGTTTAATACTTCTGGAAGTTAAATTAAAAGTTGTATTCAAATAAAGTAACGTAGGGGTCACCAACTTGAGAGCAAGAAATTCTTTAAGTAATCAAGGGCAAGACTATCATTGCAGGTAAACTTTATAACATGATAACCCTAGCTCCTCTAGTGAACATTATTCCTTTTACGGTGAAATTTGTAAAATGACCCTAAGGTGAAATGAACTGTTAGTTGTTTGATAATGATGAGATTTAATAAGCCAGAGAAAACAAATTGGAGACCTCACCATCTTTCTCACCGCCATTTGGAAAGTAAATTTTTACTCCTTGTTATTACTTTTAGCGAAGCCTAAGTAAAGTTGTTGATAATTCTGGTTAAGAGCCCTAGCTTCAATTAAATACTGGCAATAACTAATGAGGTCCTAAAGATGTTCCATCTCGACCTTCTCCCTCTAACCCTTTTTCAAGGCACCTTGTATCTCTTCTCTTAAGTGTGTCGAACTTAAAACCATGTTGTCTTGTGGGCAAGAACGAATCTTAGTAGCGTTAGTGGTGAGCAGATGGCCTTGTGGAATTTAAATACTCCTTTTTCTTGATAAACGAATTAAGCAAATAAATGTCATAATAGAGAAGATTTAAAGATAATTACTCAGTGTCAAAGGAATAAACTTGGCTTGGCAAGTTGAATTATACGAATCATATCTTGAGCCTCTTTGAAGACGTAAGCTAAGAATTGCAAGATGTCCTTTTAAGATAAATAACCCTCAAGAATATCTCATTGTGGTTGGCCCTATTTGTTAGAGTGTTTTGTGGTTGGACTTCTATGTTGTCTTGTCAAAAGAAAAAAAATGTATTGTCCTTGATAGGTGTGAACGTTTCCGTGCTGCCCTTATGGCCATCCTTGTATCAAGTTGTTCACAGTGTTAGTTGTATCCTTGGTGACGACATGTTGCGTCATGTTATGTGTCAAGCAAGTCAAAAAAAAATTATCATGTGTTGTACTGTGTGAGAATTATGGGTAGTTACACACAGAGCGTGATGTGTATGTCACTCAATGATGTATTGATGATTATCATATTGATGTGCTAGGGATGGTGAGTATTCTCTCTCCTTCTTGTGGATTCTATGAAGAGTTCACGTGTGAATTGTTGTTTGTGATGTGTGAAAAGAATTCTAATGTGGATGATGGAGTGTTGGAACATTGTGACATATTGTAATATGTAGGTGTATCAATGTGTTGTATGACTAGATTGATATTAAAAGAAATGAGTTGTATCATGATGTTTTTACCATGTTTTGAAGAAATGTGTGTACCACCTTATTATGTAGCAATGGATGTTATGTTGAGATGTACTATGTTCATCATATGTATGATTTGTGCAAATATGTAATGCTTCATGTTGTGATTTGGGGTCATACGGTGAGTGTATGAACCCTATCGTAAGGTGATTGCACTTTAGGTGCAGAATGTGGTAAAGTGATGTGTTACACTCAGTGAATGTATGATTGTGATCTACCTTGTATATGTACCACCATTGTGCTTAGTAATGTAGTTACATGTTATGTTGTGAACCTTATGCTAACCGACCCTGAGGGAAATCGGTAGAAGTGTATGTTGAGAGTGAGGAATGGTGTACCATGGGTCAATAACTCGAGCCAAAATTTGGTTTAGTAGATAACAACCTGTCATTCTTTCCTCTCTCCCTATGTGGTTGTATGTATGCAACCTAAGTGCAACTATGACTATGTTTAGCCTTGTCGAAGTGGTGGCGGGACGATTCAGATAGAGGTGATGACAGTTGTATTATTGATATGTATTTTACGAGCTGAGGCTCGATGTTCCGAGTGCTAGCAACTCGTTGAGTACACCTTTGGTGGCCAGATAAGTCCACACAGTTATCGTAATGTGACATTATTATAAGTTGATTTTATGCGTAAATTGAGCTTTTTACTTTATTTTGTAAGGACCAGCAACTTTTCTTGATTGCCATGCTTTACAATTTCAGGCATTTCCTTGGTTTATGGCACTAACATGTGGATTTTGATACTAACTATGGCTATTTGGCCATTTATTTTTCTTGTTTTTGGGTCTTCTTTTAAATTTGGAATTTTTACCGCCTTGCCCAAGGCTTGTACTTGCCACTTGGCACTTAGATTGGATTGTGGTGCTGGTTTTATTGTCGTGATGTGTGGAATAGGGTCATGGGATGCACCATGGAATGGTTGGACCTATGGACCCGCTTCGTTGTATGGGGGTACGTCCCAAGGAGTTACAGATAACTAGTGGGTTCTTGAACCACGTGTTATTATGTCACTTGGGTTAGGAGTGTTCGAACTCTATGTGTCTTGGGCCATAGGGTCAACCGACCTCCTTGAGGGAGGCATAAGAGCTTGAGGGAGGAATAAGAGTTTGAGGGAGGCATAAGAGACTTGAGGGAGGCATAAGAGTTTGAGGGAGGCATAATAGACTTGAGGGAGGCATAAGAGACTTGAGGGAGGCATAAGAGTTTGAGGGAGGCATATGATATTTGTATGTATGGTTGATGTTTCGGGATATATGTTGAGTTCTTGCGATGTTTTGGTAATGGTCTTTTGATGTATGTGTTACTCACGTCAAATGGATATGTGTTGTGATGTTGTGGATGTGTCATTGATTCTCTTGTGGATTATAGTACTCTTTTGTTCGAGCATTCTATATGTCGGTCATAAATGTGTGACGTGTACTATATTATGTGGACTGTGCCTAATCCATTCCGTATTTGAGTAAACTTGTTGGGTGTAATATAGTCATGAAGTATATACTTGTGTGCTTGTGAATCTGTAGTGTCTTTTTGAACCTGATAGGGTGTTGTGTTAACAGATCATGTTGGACACCCACAATAAGGAATAAACCAAAACTCTTCAATGATGAAATTTTATAAGAAATTAAACTAAGAATAATGCTAATGGAAAGGAAATAATGAAATAATAAATAAGAGGGAACTACCAATCTTCACAGAACCTTGGAAGTTCAAATTATGCCAAATGTTTCTAAGGCTACCTCATGGCCGTGCTTTAATGTTTGAATATATTAACCATAGGGTATACTTTCATCTTCTTTGTTCATTGTTCCTGACCACCTCGCATTCCTTAAATGTTATGTCGCATCGAGGGCGATGCTTTCTTAAGGGGAGGAGAATGTAATGCCCTGTATATATATAGATTTTCTTTTAAAACAAAAAACAAAAAAAAAACTAAATTTAAATTAATCCCCTCCCGTATATCTAGCCATGGCCTTGGATTCGTTGGAGGAAGAGATGTTAGGAGGAGGCACAAATTTTGAGAGGGCTATTTTGTTGCAATGATGGAGGATTGTTGTTAATGTGAAATTTAATGTTTCCACCATCGATTTGGACTTCCATGTTTGATCTTTTTATGTCTTGTTTGACGTGATGGAGATGTGGACTCCTATTGATTATAGTTTGTTCGTAGTTGGTTGGAGGTGGGTGGAAGTGATGGCCACCTACCATTTCTCCTTTATTGTTTCACCAACATGCTTTGACTTGTTCCTTGGTCCTTCACACGTAATTTTAGTGCTGACCGTATGCCTTGAACCGAATGTTTTCTTTTTTTTCCTACCTTGGCTTCTGTTTAGCCTGCAACACCTTACTCTGGCTGTTGACTGCGTGGTTCACTTTAGGAGGAAGTTCTTTGTGTGTTGTTTTTTTTTGGAGTGAAAAGGGCAAAGATTGTGTTAGCTGCATGGATTTTTGGTGAGTGCGCAGGAATTTTTGGACACCTTTTTACCTGCTAGCCGCATACCTGTTTGGGATGGATTTATTCTTTCTTCTCTGATTTCTTCTCCTTGCTACGTGTGTGCGCTGTTTTCTCCTGGCCGCAATATTCTTTTTATCTGGGACTTTCGGTCTCAGTTCTTAGCCTGCAAGCGTGGTTTTAGATGAAGCTTCAAGCTAGTGAAGCAGGCATGTTACCTCCACTTTCTTTGGGTGTTGCGAGGTGTGTTCTGGTCGGAATCCACAGCAACAACCTGCAACAGTGATTAGCCAGGTAGCAAGTATGTTGCAGTATAGTATAAACCTTTTCTGAGTGCTTCCAACAAGTCGGTTGTCCAACTATGTTGTTATCTATTCAGTATCGAATGCATACTCAAATTCGAGATTCTCCTTCAAGATATTTTTTATCGAAATCGAGTATGTGACAGTGAGAGTGTTACTAGGAGACCTGATGAAATTTATTGCTAAGATTCTCTATTGAGACCTTACTTGTTTTACGATGTAACTCATGGAAGAGTATCTCATAGAGGCGGATCTGTTTCATATCAGAATATTCACGAAGCACAAATTTCCTTGTTATTTCATTTCTTCCACTCTGCCCCATAGATGAGGGTCTGTCTCCATCGTGTGTTCGATTCTGATGGCTTCGTGGTTACGAGAAGCTTTATTCATAAGATAATAATAAAATAAAAAAACCCAACTGGGGTTTGGAGGATCCTGCCTGCAGTGAGATTAGGGCAAAGGCGGAAGGTCATTACTTTATAGTCAGGCTTTGCAGGAGGATTCCACTGCATGTTCGAGTATTATCCATAGCTTTTGGTCTGGCAATGTTCAGGAGATTGAAATCCTTGTGTGCTTGGGTTCTTGAAGAAGTGAAGGAGGTAGGATCAGGAATGGAGGCGGTGAATACCAGCGCCCTTGTCAATGGCCACTTTTCCATCGTTTTCTTGCCTACACCTATTCCATCCATGGCTTCGGCGAGCTTTTAGATCCATAGCTGAAGGATATGGGTGAAAGATTTCTTGGAGGAGCCAATGTGCATAATAGACCTGGTTCCTTGCCTACATTTACTCCTAATGGTGTTCATTTACCATCTGTAAATGATGTTGCAATTGCAGTTGAAACAAAAGGTAGGGAATCTAATGGTCTTCCGGTTGCTCGTAATTCAACTTTTCGAATTACAGACTCCAATAGTATTGTTTGCCATTCAGTGGTAGATGGACAAGTTATTACAAACAATAGGATTTTTTTTCGGCCAGTTCAAGATAGGTCGACAGAGTCAAACATGTTATATCAAACCCATAGTATTGATGAAACCCAAAGAAGTGGATCAGTGGGACGTGTGGCTTATGCAGTCCCTGCTAGATATGTTGCTGGTGGATGCGTTTAAAACAGGCATGATAAACCCTAACCCTCTCTCTTAATGATTTATTTCCTTTAGCATTTGGATAAATCAATATTTGCAAATTTGTTCGAATGCTGTAGATGTGGGTTTCTTTCGGAATGTTTATGTGTTTTTTTTTTACTAAATAAATAGCGTTTGGACTCTGGATATCATATAACATGCTTTTACATATATTGACTCTTTCTTGAAAGAGATGCCCAGAAAGAGATGGGTTTCAAATGACTTTTAAATCATAATTGCATGAACTGATCTCTCTCCTCCTTTACAGTTTATCTTATTTACTATTTTAGTAGAAGAAATCTCTAAATTGATTCTTGCCTACTGATCTTATAATGTTGGTTTATCTTTTTGCCTTGATTCTTCCTTTGAATGATGGTTTCTGTAGAAAATATTATGGAGTGTGAATGAGGTTTATAATTTTTCTTGTATTGTTTATATTATTTAGAACATGGCTTGAAAAAGAGAATTTCCGATATGACTGTATTTGGATTTTACTATGCATTTATAATAATATAAACTCCCATTAGGATTGGGGGATTCTATTTGGGAAGAGCCATACTAGTTTAATTGGTCTTTCTAGATACCTACATCTGATTCATTCGATTATCATTTACCTTGGGGATTATTGAAAACCCCTCACTAGGCCATCTACTATTATTATTACTATGAACTTATTATTATATTGGAACCCTCCTAAAGCATGTGTTAATGGGTTTTCTATGACCTTTATGAATATGTTATGCACGCAAGTCATTATCCTGTATGGATAATTCTTTGGCTTAATTTTAAGGCACTACTTGGATCTTTGAATTGGTTAAAGTAATATTGGATACATCGAACCCTCATGAATGTCGACATTCTTCAAGTTTGATTGATATGTGATGTCCTGATGCATATGAATTTAGACAATGCGTGAAATATTAAATTATAATTTTATCCTATACTTTGACTTAGAAGCTTGTTGAAATGCTTTTTGGTAGGAAAACAAATGAATAGGGAAGTTATGAGAACTACCCTAAAATGGATTCATGCACAGCCTTAAGTAAAGGTGAAAACTACCATAATGGGACTGTACATACCATGTATGACAGTAAGGATAGAAGTTGACCTGAAATTATTTAACTTCATTTTATAGAACAATAATTAATACCCATAAATCGGGGTATGCAAGTGGAGGTTGAATTATAGAACAGGGTATATTATGTTATCAGGTAACCAGTAAGGATAAATATGTTTTTTCAATACTTGGTTAACAAGTGGAATATATTCTGGCATCTACGATGATTATTATGTTAGCTAAAAATTGATACTTGCATCTCAATTGGGAGTTGAGATAATGTTGATACTTGTAATTATAGTGGCTTAGACCGTGCTTACATATCCTAGTTAGTCACAAGTATCTTTGACATATTAGCAAAATATGACAATATTGTTGATTGTAACTCATTCCAATGAGTTGGACCCTTATACTAATAGAAACATATAAAGGCATGGAATAAGCAACCAAAAGGATACCTAATAATATATGAACTTGTGGATTGATGGAATCTTTGTTAACATAAGTATATTCTTAAAATTGTGAGATAAATATCCAAATTATACTTACATATCACTGATTATCTATGAAGGTTTGATACTTGGGTAATATCGATAAATAATATAAGATTGATACTTGTATTTATTATATAAACTTAATGTCGTTGGTGCTTTTATTTAATTGAAAGATAATATTGTTGGATACTTATATATGTGAAGTAGGTCGAGGGTATTAGGTGAGCGTTATTATTATTACTGTAATTTAAGTATGATTGATTTCATGGTTAAGGTTGTATATCTAGTCACTTGGAATTGTGTTCTTATGTAAGTAGATCTTAAGGAAGTGAACATTAATGAGTATGAAATGTATTATCATGAGATGTGCAGTTAAGTTTTAAATGTATGTTAGAAATTTATTTGATAAGGAGTATTGCAAACTTTCATTTATATATATGCTAGATGGCATAAATTATTAGGTGAGGTTTATATCTTATCATGCTCAGTTCTAGCGAACTGACTCTAGTAAACATTTGTGCAGATGGATTATGCGAGTAGATTAAAGGAAAAGAGTGTAAAAATTTCATCAGTTCAAATTATGAAGTTCTTTGTAGAAAGTTCAATGCGTTGTAAATTTTGTAACTTTGCTTGCAAGGAGTTTAGAAGATCTCTTGTCTTGGTATGTTCGGAAAAACTACGTGGTGAAGTGTTCTTTACCTTTTGTTGTTAGACTAGTAACTTACCTTGGTGAGAAATGATATTCAATCATTACATTGGCATAAGTATTGTAAAACCTTGATTTTGAGAATAAAGTGTTAAGTTAAAACTTTCTGACACCTTGTAATGATGTGATGTAAGTAAAATTAAATGGAGTGGTTAACCCTTATAGAAGTTAATTAAAATATATATATATTCAGATAAATTAATGTAGAGATGACTTACTTGAGAACAAGAGATTCCTGAAATACTCAAAGGTGAAACTATCCTTGTAAAGTAATTTTTTATAAATTGATATCCCTAGCTAAACTAGTGAACACTACCCCTTTTTGGGTGAACTCTTAAACAAGCTTAAGGGAAAAGAATGGTTAGTTTCTGGAAGATAATAAGATTTAGCAAGTAGGAGAAGACTTTAAGTGAACTACTCTACAGTGTATAAGAAATTAACTCAGTTGGTAAGATGAATTTGTGCGAATCATATATTGAATCTTTCTGAAAACATAAGTCATGAGTTAAAGGGTGTTTTATCAAAATAAATAACCTTCAATCATTTCTTACTATGGCTTGCCCTAGCTGTGAGAGTGTCATGTGGTTGGACTTCTATGTTGTTCTGTCAAAAAGAAAAGTGTATTATCCTTTTGGGTGTGAACGTTTCCGTGCTGACCTTGTGGTCATTCCCGTAACAAGTGGTTCCCAGAGTTGGTTGTAACCTTGTGACGACATGTTGTGTCGTGTTATGTGTCGAAGCAAGTCAAAAAAAAATTATCCTGTCTTTCACTGTGTTGTTCGTGTGTGAATTTTTTAGGTCGCTACAATATAACCTTAATTTTTTCTAGATAGAAGTTTGAAATTATTGAGGGGAAGTGATTCATTTATTACTCCTATACATGCAAGTCATTTGGTTTTACCACAGCTGAGCCATACCAGGAAGACGTCTTGCCTCACATCTATATCCATTTTGAAGCAGCTCTATGCACGACAGAACTGTGTCGGTCTAGTAGACAATAGTTTTAAAGCTTGGAATTTGAAGATCATAATCCTCCACATTGACGGTTTTGGCATCCATATCTGCCATTGACATGTATCTCATTTCCTTGTATGTTCATATTGGTATTGTTCTTGCTGTGATGATATAGTTTTTGCATTGATCTTTGGTATACAGTCATTGTGTGGAGCTCTTACCACTATGATTTGATAGGAAAGAATTCATTGTCGATTACTTTGATGGGCGATATATTTGCGCTATACCTATATTGTTGATGTAGATGTCACTTGACTATAATTATATGCATACATCTATGAATCTGCATAGTCTAACCTCAACATCCAGCAATCAAATCCCTTCACTATCGTACAAGCTCATTAGCTCCTCTTCGCTTGCATGCAATTTTTTTACTTGCTACTTATTGCCATGCAAACACGTGCATGCATGTGCCATCCGCTGCTGTGAAGTGGTTTTCTTTTAAGTGGGTTTACAATGTGTATTTTGAAAAATCTCTTCTATGTGGATTTCAATACACGCGTAGATCTAGTACAACATAAATTGAGCCCCTCTTTTGTGAATACTATTATCAAAAAGATTCAACGCTTCATTCTATTGTGCACACCTTCCAATATCTACCATCTGAAACCACTCTTCTTAGTTTCAACAAATTACATGGTATTGGTGTGTTATTATTTCTTTTCTAAACTTGCATTAATAATTGTAATTGTAATTGGAAAATTACCATGTCTTACGTCTCTCGCATTAATATTTTTCTTCTTCCTCCCGCATTTGTAATTGTTATATGCTCTAATAGATATGTTGCATTCTCGGTAAAGAATATTTTGCTTTGGCTATGATAAATTCTATGATTGTAGATGTTCTTTGTTATGAATTATATGTTAATTGTTTTTTTCTATGTGCAGGGAGATATCTAATCACCCAGAAGCATATGTTAGAAGATCGTCTCTCTTTTTAGCATCTCACTTATTGATAGTTCTCTCATCCATCATTTATAGCAAAATCTTTAAGTGGCGGTGATGCTGAGATTGCTAAAGGGTTGGAATGGATTCACACTTGGGATCTTCATGTTGCATAAAGTTGATTATGACTTTGAGTGTTATGCGGTATGTACCATTTATTAAGTTTAGTGGAATTATTGATTAGTCTCTATTGTAAGTTACACCTTACAATTCATGAGCATCCATATCTATTTCAGTATTTATTTGATAAACAAACAGAAACTGAATGTGTTAATAACTATTGACGATTTTAGATATACAAACTTTTTTGAGGCATATAGCATTTAACATTTAGGATTTATTATGTTAACAGAACACCTTGGAGAATTGAACCAATTGAGGAAAATACCAATTAATTATGTACTCCATATGTACTATTTTAAACCTTTTGGGTGATGACAAAAAAACATCTGCAGAATATTGAACAATATGCAAAACCATTTTTAATGTCATCCATATTCGTCTTACAATAGCATGTTCAAACAAGTCTGCATAGTCTACACTACTACAACAGTTGAACAAGAGTTTCCTTAAGGACATGTTAATAATGTATGTTGTGGAACTGGCTTAAAGTAAATGTCAGTCTTGAAGTAGCAGAGTCAATCTGAATTATCTATGGCGGTAATTAGCTTCTCTCAATATTTCTCTCCTTACAATTTGAATGATTTTTAATTCTTATCATCACTGCCATCTTATTTTGGGTCAACGATGGAGGAGGAAACTTGAATATTGCTGAAATTTTAAGGTCATTATAAAGAGTGGATAAATTTTCTATGTTCATGTAGGATAACATGTTTTTACTCACACCGTGCATAATCACTTTAATATGTGCCAGGTCAACTTCTTGTTTGACTGGAATAAATACATCATTACTTGTTTTGCATATTGCAGGTTTAGTAAATGCTGGAAATTGTGTTGAGTTGGCAGCACATCTTAATGTTGATGGATTTCTAGTTAGAGGGCCTTCTCTGAAGGTTGGATACAAACTATTTTACCCTCTTTATACCTTTTCGCTGAAGTTTTTCAAGCTCTCCAGATTGTTTACTTCAATACAAACTTTTCTCATCCTGGCCTACAAAAGCTCATGGTCAAGTTATGCTTGTTTGATGGAATAAATACATCATTACTTGGAGCAGTGTACTGGAAATGTGTTGTGTTGGCAGCACATCTTAATGTTGATGGATTTCTAGTCAGAGGGGCTTCTCTGAAGGTTGGCTACAAATTGTTTTACCCTCTTTATACCTTTTCGCTGAAGTTTTTCAAGCTTCCAGAACTTCAATACAAACTATAAGCTCATGGTCAATTATGCTTGGAGGTGACTATACTATGTGAGCTTGTATCATCAAAATTCAAATATAAGAGCAATGTTACGTGTATTGTATTTTCAAGTTACCCAACAGCAAATGCTCAGCATAGGCATGCCTTGTTATTAAAGATGGCCTTTTTTATGAAAGGTTGATGGTTTCTTGTTATATGTTTAATTCAATCTTAGTATTTTAATGAGATGTTTGTCTGTTAAAAATTTTCAAGTGATAGTTGATAAACGCAACAAGTCATTATAATCATTGTTTTCATGTAGATTAAAGATGACTTGCTTGGTGCTATTGATAGTAGAGAATTGTATCAAGTTGATACAATCAAAGCGAAGAACATGAAATGACAACTGCCGATAGAGAGGCACTGACTCAAAATTAAAGTTAAGAAAAAAAACCTCAAAGTAGCAGCTAGGGAAGCAGACAGATCGCTTGAAGTTGGGGTTGGAGAGGTGTTCATATTGTATGCAAAGGGCTAATGACATTTAGGCACCCTTTTGTATTTTATCATTATATTTAAAGGGTTAATAGTATTTAGACACCCTTTTGCATTTTATCTTATTTAATATTAATAAAATGTTGTTGGGCACAAGAATCAAATCAAATTGTTTTTAATTTATAATATTCCTTACCAGTATACTCTGACATCATAAATGATATGTAGCTGTCGATTGCACTATATGATATTTGGTTATTATTTATTCTTGAAATTCATATTTTTCATTCTTTAAATTTGTATCATCTCTAGAGAGACAATACAAATTGAAATTAGTATCGTCTTAGAGAGACAAAATTAGTGTTTTGTATTGTCTCTAGCGAGAAAATAATGATATTGTCTCTAGAGAGACAAAAACTATATTGTCTCTCAAGAGACAATATGTATCAACCTATATTGTCTCTGAAGAGACAATAATTAGAGACAATATTAGAGACACCCGTTTTGAGACAATAATAGAGACAATATACAACTTTTTTATTATCTCTATTTGAGACAATTTGGTCGAGTATTGTCTCTATATTGTCTCAAAACACCCCCCTTGTAGTAGTGAAAATGAGCCCTATTATATTTGATAGATTAAACAAATAACAAAGGTAGGGTTTATATACAATGTCGTTTTAATTATGTCATAGCCGTTTTTATAGTGAGGGCCACTCTCTAGTTCTCATCGTCTTGTTTGTTAAACGTTGTTTGTGCTCCATTCCCAGTTCCATTGAGTTTTCTTGTGGGTTCCTTTTTATTCATTGGTTATGTGGGCATTTCCTATTTTATCTTTACTGTGACAGTGCCCTTGTTCTTGTTGTTTCCTATTCATTACAGTTGTGGTGTTTAGTGGCTCGTGTGGGGATGGCTCTCTATGTGGGAATGGCTCTATGTCATTGGCCACCCAAGTTCTAGGGGTGTGTTCATATATATCACTACAACTACGATCATTTATCCACAATGTTATCTGCAAATTAATTATTTTGTAGCAAACATGTGAATTATCAACAAAAATGAATAACGTTTATATGCTACAATGTAGATATTCCACAATTTAATTAAATATGATTTATAATTGTGGAATATTCATAGTATAACATTGTAATTTTAGATAATTTAATATTTTTAAATATTCATACTATAAAATTTTAACTCTGAAAAAATTATATTTTATCTTTATGTTTCAACAAAATGGAAATAAGAACATTTTAAAGATCATTCTGAAAACTAATATTTTAGTCCACTAGAGTATTTACTATTCACAAAATGTAAAATATATTAATTATGAACATTTTTTCCTTACACAACTCTAACTATTAATAATCTATACTATACATTTTTAATCTACACTATATGATGTATCATCATATTATCCACAAATATAAAATTTATGTATTGTAGACAATCCACATAATTATATTTATTGATAATATATATTATGTTATGTTTCATTATTCCATGATTTTCATAATATTTTGATTCAAATGATAAATGGGAAAATACTACATTGCTAAAACTTCAATTATGTATTATAACTTTCAAATAAAAAATATATGCATTTTCTATAATTCAATGCACTACATAACTTGATTGATAATATACAATACCATCATACCTCCTAAAGTCTAGTTATACATCACTAAAACTATGAATGTGTACCATCCACACAAAATAAAATTTATAAATAAATTATATTTAAAATATCCATTAAAGCTTAGTTGTGGGAAGTTTTTTTTTGTGAGTAGTGAGGATAATCTACAATACTATAATATAATATAATACACAATATACGATAAACTAATTAGGGTGAAAGGGATCATACCTTGTAAATTAAGAATGATTTGATGTGTTTAAATTTGAATGTATCTAAATTTTGATATCTATTCAAACTTAATAACGAATTTTAATTTTTCTTTAAAAATTCATTTTTAAAATAGTATGTCTTAATCATGTTATGGAGTTTCAAAACTTTTTTTCAAAATGAATGGTATTATTTCAACCATTACGCATTAATATAATTATATTGACATAATATATATCCAATTGATATTTTTAACATATATTTATTTAAAATATCAAAATTAATCATAAATTATATACACATTTATAATTAAAAAAATACTTAATTGTAATTTTTTTTAATAAACTAAAAAATATATAAATTTATTAAAATATTGGTTGGATCAATCTAATTTTTACAATTAAAAGAAATATGTACTCCATATAATAAATATTATTTAAAAAATTGTTTTACATTATAAAAATTTGAAACATTATTTAAATTTAAAATGAATAATATAAATAATGATCTTTTATGCTTTGTAAATCAAAAGTATCATGAAATTATAAATAGTCAAGTTAAATTATAATCAATTTGTTCATAATTTAAATATATATAATTTAAAAATAAAATAAAATGAATATAAATTATTATTTTTTATCATTTTTTTAATACTAATAAATTTAGATCTTTCATGAATTTAAAGAAAGAATATTTGTAACTAATTATTGCTACAATCATGCAATTATTTTTGCTAAATTTATGCATGCAATTGATTGTTTCTACAGTTAGAGAGAACTTAACACATCCATATAACTGAATGAATATGCAATAGATTCAATTTATTCATTCGACTCAGAAGGATATGACTAGATGGCCTTACATTGAAGGCGAAGAAAATATAAATCGTCTATGTTAATCTTGTTTCAATTCAAATGTTAACTACTCATCTTTCACGTGATTTTTGAGCAAAAAATATCTCCCTTCAACATTTTGTGCAGGGCACATGATATCTTCATTGGTTCTCTAGACTACTTGAATGGGGGTACTTCTATTTTATTCATGGAGTAACATATTTATTTATTTCCGCAACTTTAATATATGATATTATAAATTATTCCCCATGCATAGTGTTGATTTTTTCAATCATACATTTAAAATGATGTCTTGTTTACATTTTCTAAAATATTAGAATATTTTGTGTAGAAAGCTAAGGCATCACTGGATCCGTGAGATATATAATGAAGAAGTTAAAACAATGCCAAATTTTGTTTTATACAGAAAAATTTGGGGCGTGATTCAAGCTGTGACATTTAAGGAGGAATTAATCGTGAAATAAAACCATCCTAATTGATGAGAATGGTTTAATATGAAATCAGTGGATTTATTTTGAAAAAAAAATTTGTGGCTCCAGTAAGGAACTAGTGGATGAGTAAAAAAAAGAGTCGATTGTAGCATGGATTGTAAGAGATCTGATATCAAAATATCAAACCTTCATATTTAAAAAATCATCAAAAATAACTCAAATCCTATATTTAAATTGAATACCAATTGGTTCAATGATTTTTACCCGTGTTTGTGCTATTGTTTAAGGTTTTAATTTATGGCTGGAAATACTTTTTTACATCAAAATCATGTTACGTTTCTTTATTATATCATGTTGTATAACTATTGAATATTTAATTTGGAGATTTTTTTTTTTTAAGTTAGGTGTATAAGTAATAATATGTAGTAGTTTTTGCTTACCATCAATCAAAATTTCATATTTGTATAGTGTAAGGTATAAGGTTATGTTTTTATTTTATTTAACAATCAATTTCATTTAGTTTTTATCAAACCAAATTAAAATTATTTAATTTTTTTTATTGATTAATTTTATTTATAATTATTTTAATTTTAATTTTAATTTTTGTTCTAAAAAATATCATAAATATAAATTTTAAGAATAGTTTTAAGAACATAAAAAATTAATTGTAAAAAAATTAATATAAAATTAGTTGTAATTTTTATTTTTTAATTGTATTAAAACAACATTTCAAATCAAGTTTACAATTCACATATTTTATATTGTGAAAAATTGAACAATTTTAAATTTGTTGAAATTTCTACATTATTTAAATTTGTGAAAAGTTTCACAATTTATCTTTGTGACAGTTTCTACAAATGTAAAATTGTGGAAAGTTCTACAATTTCTTGTTTTCACAATTTTATTGTGGGTGGAGTCCACAAATTTGGATTTACAATTTTGAATAAGATACCCACAAAGAAATTGTGAAATATTTGTGGATAAAAGGCCCATTATCTTGTAGTATCTTTGTTTGTAGATCTATCTTTAGAGGATTGAAATCTAGTTTTTGATTTTTTTTCATTTCATTTGTTCAGTCTCTTTGTTGCTTCCATTGTCACGCTTTTGAAAGGAAATAATAATTCCTCGGCAGATCCTTTAGAGTTGCGTGATTGAGTCAGAAATTCTCTAAAGATTTAACAAAACAATTCTTCGAATGAGTTTTTATGGATTTGAATTTTTTTGCGATGAAATCGTTACTCTCATAACCAAATATATATAGTTGCTGCCAAATAGGCCATAGACCATTTTTTATTTTATATATCACTTTTTGTAATATATTTATTTATTTATTCTATATGTATATTGTTATTACTACTGGTTTGTTTTATAGTTTTTTAATAAATATTTATTTATTTAACATATATATATATATATATATATATATATATATATATATATATATATATATATAGTGTTTTATTAATGATGTTCTACATTTTTTAAAATTCTTTAGTTATTCAGTATATATATAATAAATTATATTTGCATATATTTATATAATAACATTAATAGTGTTTTGTATATTGTATTTTGAATATTTTTGTTGATATGTTTTTCATGTTTTTATTAGGCTTGAGTTAATAACCTGAAAGGCATTTCCACGAGCAGAATCCTCCTCCCCCTCTGACAACTGACACAGACATGAACGATTACAATTTATTTTGTTACCAAAGCACTAAAATTTATCACCCGTACACATGGCACACAGTGGTTGGAGACAACTTGTCACATGTCAGATGACCAAAACTATTGTGAGGCCTTCAACATTTTGTTCTTCCAACACCAACTTTGTATCTTTAAAATTGAATGCGTCAGCTAATGGATGAGATGAACAGTTGTGGAGAAGCTCTGGATCGTCATATAACAGATAATTGTTCATCTGTGCCAAGATCAATGTTAGAATATTCATTAGGGAACCTTCTTCCATCTCTAGATTCCTTGTGTTGAGATCCCACACGCAAAAAATTGAATCCATCTCTGAAGTACAAGAAAGGTTTTCATTGTCTTTTATGTCCAAATTTTTAAATCTCGTCATCATGCAAGGACTTAACCATTCCCATCAATCACATTGTCATCGGCTTAAAGTTCATGTGCGCTCAAGAGAATGAGGAGAAAGAAACAAAGCAAATTACCTGATCACTGTCTCATCAAAGTCTTGTTTAATGGTAGGCTCTAGCCATTCGATTTGTGAATATCCCAAAATTGCCTCAAACTGGAGTATGCACATATTGTGCAAAGAGAAAGAAAAATGTAGATGTTCAAGTTAGAGCAGCGAGGCCTACAGCTAAGGCAACTCATTACGGTGATAGTGGCGTTAAATCCAAAAACACAACCCTTTAAGTGATTTTTTTCATTTGAACCGATTAGGATGATTGCACTCTAGGAATGAACTCAAGAGATTGTGCATTAAGCAACATGAACGTTGAATTATTTTCAAGAGGAATTGACCATGTTGACTCTCGATATGCTTCTTACAAATGAATTACAACATTACACTTTTTCTCAGGGTCAACCAAAAAGTCATGCTTTCTCGTCATTAACTTCGATCCAAATAGGATGTTTTTTTCTTCGTTTTAATTTCCTTTTCCACTCACCAATATTTTTCTTTTTCAGACTCTCGATATGCTTCTTAAAAATGAATTACAACATTACACTTTTTCTCAGGGTTAACCACAAATTCATGCTTCCTCGTCATTAACTTTGATCCAAAGAGGATGATTTTTTCTTCATTTTAATTTCCTTTTCCACTCACCAATATTTTCTGTTTCAATGTTAAAATCATTATTTAAAATTAAAGTTTTTAATTTTTAGAATTATCATTTGCAAGGGAAAAATCAATTATTCGGGATTGATGTGAAATGACATATAAATTTGAGAAAAATTTGGAAACAATAAATACATAATAAATTCATAATTTCCTTTAATAAAAGTTTGAAATAATTATATCTCCCTCTTGTTTTTATATATTATAGCAATTGCATATGAGTTGCAAATTACCCCAGAGATGATAACAACGTTAAGTTTGTTGGAGTTGTAATTCTTTAGTGGGGTCACCATATGTGCTACTTTGAACTGCCTACGAATGATGGAATATCACCAAACCCCCAAAACCTCTACACATGCTAGCATTTCATCAAATATATTCCCTAACATGTCTAAAGAGAACTTTAAATGCATCCATGGAAAAATATTTCTGTAAAGCAATGTTATGCGGGGACGTGTACCCCCCGAAAACCATAGGTCTTAGAGGTGACGCGACGAGAGGAAAATGCTCCCCCCCATATTTAACCATAACTCAGCTATATTGTATTATAAAGACATTAAGAATCAAGAGTGATATATGAATATAGAAAAAATTGAGCACAAGTGCACATGGTATTCAATATATACATAATAAATTATATTTGTATATATTTATATAATAACATAAATAAGGTTTTCTATATTGTATTATGAATATTTTTGTTAATGATATGTTTTTCATGTTTTTATTAAGCTCGAGTTATTATCCTGAAAGGCGTTTCCACAAGTGGAAGCCTCTTCCCCCTCTGAAAACTAAAAGAGACATCAATGATTACAATTTATTTGGTTACCAAAGCACTGACATTTATCAATCATACATGTGGTCCGCGGTGGTTGGAGACAACTTGTCACATGTCAAATGACCAAAACTATTGTGAGGCCTTCAACATTATGCTCTTCTAATGCCGACTTTGTATCTTTAAAATTGAACGCATCAACTAATGGACAAGAAGAATGGTTGTGGAGCAGCTCCGGATCATCATATAACAATCAATTATCCATCTTTGCCAAGATCAATGTTAGAATATTCACCAGGGAATCATCCTCCAGCTCTAGATTCCATGTGTTGAGATCCCACATGTGAAAAATTAAATCCATCTCTAAAGTAGAAGAAAGATTTTTGTCATCTTCTATGTTGCATTTTTTAATCTTGTCATTTTGACGGTTTGTCATGGACATATCGATAGATTTCGAGATGTAATCCGAGAAGGATAGGAAAGAACTAATCCATGATTCTTCATCCATGGCGAGGAAAGTGTGTTGGATGAAACTTGCACCTTGGTCATCTAAGGCCATAAGAGATGCCGAATCCTTCTCCATGTACTAGACAAGGATCAATTCCCGGTCTTGTTGGACCAATATAATGGTTGCAAATCCATGGTAATTACTAATTATGGAGTAAGATGAATTGATATTATAATTTTTTTTAGGTAAGAAATAATGATTCTTCTACAACATTTTAGGGATTTTTAATTTTTTTTGGGAAGTCATATTATCATTGTTCATTATGAAATTGACATATAATTTATCTTGAGTTACCTTGCAATTGTAAGAAAATTACTTACGACTACAAGCCTCCTCAATTTTTGCCAACTGATATAGACATCGATGCTTATGATGTATTTGGTTGGCGAAGCACAAACATTCATCTACCGTACATGTGGCTCACAGTCATTTGATAGTGACTGTCACACATCATATGAATAAAGCATCTTCCCTTGTTGGCCATATTTGATTTTATTACTCGTTCTCTAATTCAATCGATATACAGTGCCCTTACGAAAAACCCCTCCCATGTTCCAACTAGCGTAATTTTTAAAGGTTGCTGAATGCAATTACCAGTTAACTTGGCTTGATTGTATACAATCCAAAAAACTCAAGGCTTTACTATGAAGAGAAACACTATTTAAATTGGAGGCATGGAAAAACGACGACTTTCCTTCATAACTATATCGATTGTTCCCACCTTGTCTGCCTATCAGATCTTGCCCCTTTTCCCACTCGCTCGCTATGTCACATTTTCTCAGCAGCTATTTTGCAATCATGCTTATAATACATGTAATGCCCCGTTCATCATTGCACCTTTGCTTCTGCGATGAACATGCTTCTTAGAGTTGAACGTTGTTGCATTTCTTTTGAAACGTTAGTGTTTTCACCCTGTTGAGTTTAACGGTTGGTTGCTAGTATTATGATTAATAATTTTATGTCAAATAAACTAAGCCTTTTCAGGCATCCACGCATACTTATTTCATAATTATGGAAGCGTGCCTTCAACCACCGACCTACCTTTATGGTTCATATTCCTTCTGTTGGCATGAGGTGGAGGGTTTCCTTGTTTTCTAGCAAGAGGGGTGCGTGGTAGAGTGTATGGCCTCCTGCCATATTCTTTTTTTATTTCTTTTGGTGCCTTGTTTGGCATATGTTTGGTGAGGATTAATGAAACAAATTTTATTACCCACCCACCGTATGTCTTCCTCCCTGCTGGCCGCTTAGCTTTCAAATCAGACTTTTATTTTGATCTTCCTTGTGTTTGTCTTTTACCTGCCATTGCATTAAAGACCCCTGCATCCTTCTTGGTGTGTTCAACCTTTCTTGTTGGTGGCCGCACATGCCCCATTTATTAAATTTTTGATTTGCAAATCTTCTGTTATCTTCCGTGGTCTGCGTGTTGTACTCTGTCCTGGACACGTGAGTTTGTGTGGTGAAGGATTTGTGTGGTCTCATGAACTGTTTTTTTTTTTATCTGGGCTTTTTCCTTGTTGCTGGCCACGTGGGATTGCAGATGGAGACTGGTTCCTTGTGGAGGATGGGTGTGGAAACAAGCTAGTGAAGTAGGCGTGTTACCTCCACTTTCATTGGGTGCTGTGAGGTGTGTTCTTGTCGGGATCCACAGCAACAGCCTGTAACAGTAAATAGCCAGGCAACAGGCATGTTGCAGCATGGTAGAAGCCTTTTGAGTGCTTCCAACAAGCAGGATGTCCAGCTATGTTGTTATCTGTTCAGTATAGAATGCATCCTCAAATTCGGGATTCTCCTTCAAGATATTTCTATCAGAATCGACTATGTGACAGTGAGAGTGTTACTAGGAGACCTGATGAAATTTATTTGCAAAGATTCTCTACTGAGACCTTGCTTGTTCTATGATGTAATTCATGGAAGAGGATCTCATAGGGGTGGATTTGTTTCATATCAGAATATTCATGAAGCACTTTTTGCTTTGCAATTATATGAGCTTCTTCAATGAGTCACTGAGTTGGCAGGCATAAAGGTTTCTGTTGGAATTATCACACCTTACAAGCTACAGCTGAAATGTTTGCACCGAGAGTTTGATGCTGTCCTCAAATCTGATGAAGGAAAAGGTTTATTTATCATTACGGTAGATGCCTTTCAGAGCCAGGGAGCGATGTAATCATTATGTCTTGTGTCCGAGCTTCAAATCATGGGGTTGGCTTTGTAGCTGATATTCACCGCATGAATGTGGCATTAGCACGAGCTCGCAGAGCACTTTGGGTTAAGGGCAAAGCAGCTGCATTGAAGCAATCTAGTGACTGGTCAGCCTTAATCGAGGATGCTAAGTCTAGGGACTGTTTTATGGATATGGAGTCTGTACCAAGATATTTTTTTTGGTTATAAAGCCATCTTCTTTTGCTTCGTCTCAGACTAGGGCTGCTCCTAATATGAGAGCACCAAGGTTAGGAGGTCCAAATCAGAAAACAATCAGATGCATATGGATTTGGTGGAGAATATAGTTAGGTTTGTGGGTAAAAGGAAAAGGGGGTCTGTAGTTATAGAAATAGATACAGATCTTCCTTGGATATGGCAGTCGTGACGATGGTTCTGTGGATTTTCTATGGTGGTTGTGATGCTCTTCAGAGAAGAGTGCTTCTATATTCCCGGAGTTGCTCCCGAGGATTCCATGAAGGCATGTTTCAATCACCCCTTTCCTATGCCAAGCATGGCCGTTAACAGGGTATGGATCTTCAGCAGGCTGAGGAAGAGAAGTTGCGCAGGTTGTGTTGCTGTTGCCCGAGCCCTGGTCGACGTGGTTGTTGGTTGGAAGAATTCTAATCAGGCATGTTAACTATACTCCTTGTAATAGTTTTCTACCTTCTTTCAGTATCTTGAAATGAATATTCTTTCCTCTTGAATGACGCCTAGACAAAATGTTTTCATGGTTGTTTAAATCGCTTCCTGAATGTGTTGGTTGTTCCCTTAAATCTCGTTCCAATTTCACTGGTTTTTCTTGGAATATTCTTTTCCTCTCTTATAGCTTACTCTATTTTCATATTTGTCTAAATGGGCTACTGCAATATTGAGTGATGCAGTCTAGTTCGTAGGGAAGGAAACATTATTGAGTTTTGTTTGCTTATATGACTCTCTTTTAAAATAATTCTGTGATGGTATTTATAATTGAAGGCTTACTATATGGAAGGTTAAGCCTTCATATCTCTTTTTGGTTGAATAAATACGTATTTCCTGTTTAGGGCTCTCCTGTTTTGCTAAAAGGTACATTAATAGTGACATTGGGTTCTAAAACTTGTTTAAGCCTGTGGGCATTCCTTACTTTTTATTTAATTAGAAAATGGCATTAGGGTTTTGCTTTAGAACTGTACATGGTTGACTTTTGTACCCAGTTCTAGAGGATGAATAACCTGACATCTATTTTGGCCTCTACGTGTTGAGAGAATTACTATACCTACTTCCTGGTTCAAACTCTTGTTTGATTAAAGTAAGGGGGAAACATTGTAAGTTTAATTGAATGAAATCTCTCCAATTTTTATTAAGGGTCGCGAGCAAGCTATTAATAGCTGGACTGAAACAAAAGTTGTAGGTGAATCCATGGTATTGGACTCGTGAACTCGTTTCCTGTTAGATGACAGCTGATTACAGTGATAATATAATAGGTGGCTATTATATTCATCTGTTTGATATTTGCTAGACATTTCCTTGATAAGCCCACATGGATCGGGTAAAATTTCCATCTTCTATACCATTGGCAAGGAGCTCATAGAACTTCTAGGCCTGACTGCACTGCGTAACCTTCCTGATGGATATGTGTGTTGGTTCTTATTTTTTGTGCTTGCACTCATGGTAAGGTCTTTTGAGTCTGGGGCATCACTGGTGTATTACCCACCGTGTATCAAATCCCTTTGTTTTCGAACTCGAATATCTTATTCTTCGAACTTGGTTACTAAAAGTCCCATTTTGTGGCTTTGTTAAGGAAATCAATTTTTATTTTTATTTTAAAATACTTATTGGCATTGTCGGAAATATATAAAAATTATTAACGAATTTTGGGTTTAGCCTTCCCTTATATTATGTAGAGAAGTTGACGATTAGGATAAGGTTTGTTGGTAGAATAATGGCCCCTTTTTGTGTCTCATTTGTATGCTTTTGGAAGAGTGGATTTGTTTTGTTAACTAGTCCTACGTTTAAGAAATCCTATAAGAAGGTAGTGGTAAAACTCCTTGGTTAAAACTGAAACTATAGTTGTTTTTCTTTTAAGGGCGTCGAACCCTTATTCCTATGAAGCCTCCCCCTGGGAGATTTGGATAACGTCGTTTTGTTTCGCACCTACGATCATAATTAGTATGTTTTGTCTTCTCTTGGACCTCTTTAGATGGATGGATTGGGTATTGGATTCCAATCACGTAATCTATAGGATTACATGAAGGAAATATCAACACTCTTGACTTTCTTGTTCCTAACCCATAAGGTCTTGCCTTGATTTATGTGATTTTGTTCTTACTGGTATTTTGACTTTCTCCTTGTTGGATGGTTTAGATTTCTTTCTCATGCGAATAATTTTGGAGTTGTGGGTTGTGTTTTAAATCCATTTTTGAATTAGAACATTCCTTTCTTGATATTGTTAAATGTTAGCTTATTGTTGCAATGTGTAGCCTTAACATGCTCAGTTCTCGCGAACTGATTCCAGCTAGTATTTGTGCAGATGGATTATGCAAGTAGATTAAAGGAAAGAGTTGTAAAGGTTTCATCAGTGCAATTTATGAAGTTCCTTGTAAAAATGTCCAATGTGAGGTAAATTTTGTAATAGTGCTTGCAAAGGAGTTTAGAAGACCTCTTGCCTTGGGTTGTTCTGAAATTGCGTGATGATGTTGTCTTGTCCTTCTGTAGGTAAACTGGTAACTTACCTTTGTGAGAAATGGTATTCAATCTTTACATTGATATGAGTATTGTAAAACTTTGATCTTGAGAATAAATTGTCAAGTTAAATCTTTCTAAGACTGAGTGAAAATATATTATAAGTAAAGTAAAATGGGTCGGTTAACCCTTAAAGAAGCTAAACAAAAATAATAATTTTATATTCAACAAATAAATGTAGAGGTGATCTATTTGAAATCAAATAATTCCATGAGTGATCAAAATGAAACCATCCTTTGTGAAGTAAAAATTTTATAACTTGATATCCCTAGCTACACTAGCGAACATTATCCTTTTTATGGTGAATTCTTAGAATGATCCTAAGGTGAAACAAATTGTTAGTTGATATAAGATAATAAGATTTAATAAGTAGGAGGAATCGGTTTCGAAACCACGCAATCTGTCTCTCAACCATTTGAAAGGTAAATTGTTTTCTTTTGTAAAAATCATCCAGTGAAGCCTAAGTAAAATATTTAATAATTTTCGATAAATCCTCAAGCTTCAATAAAAACCGGGTTAATAACTAATGAGGTCATAAAGATGAATTCAACTCGACCTTCTCCCTCTAACCTTTTTCCAAGGTGCTTTGTCTTTCTTCTCTTAAGAATGTTGAACGCAAACCCATGTTGTCATATGGGCATGAACAAGTTCTAGTAGCGTAAGTGTTAATAGATGGCCTTGTGAAATTAAATTACCCCTTTCTCTAAATAAACGAATTAAGAAAATGAATGTCATAATAGAGAAGATTAAAGATGATTACTCAGTGTAAAAAGAATAAACTTAGCTTGGTAAGATGAATTGTATGAATCATACCTTGAGCATCCTTGAAAACGTAAGCTAAGAATTGCAAGATGTATTTTTAAAATAAATAACCCTCAAGAATATCTCATTGTGGATGGCCCTAACTGTAAGTGTGTTTTGTGGTTGGACTTCTATGTTGTCATGTCTAAAAGAAAAGTAAATTGTCCTTGAAAGGTGTGAACGTTTCCGTGCTGCCTTTATGGCCATCCTTGTATCAAGTTGTTCACAGTGTTAGTTGTATCCTTGGTGACGACATGTTGCGTCATGTTATGTGTCAAGGTGAGTCAAAAAAAAAAATTATCCTGTGTTGTTCGTGTGTGAATTAATGGGTCGTTACACTTGGTATCAGAGCATAGGTTCATGCTCTCGAACCTATTGGCCGGATTGGTGTTGTATGGTGATGTTACATGATGGTGATGGTGTTACATGATGTTTTTTCATGGAGATGATGGTATTGCATGATGATGATATTATATTGGAAGAGTAATGTGCTTTAAGTGTGATGTGATCCATGTCGTAATTGTGATTTTGTGAATCGCACATGATGTGTATGTCACTTTGTGCGTGTTTGTAATCATGTTGATATGTTGGGGATGGGAGTATTCTCTCTCCTTCTTGTGGATTCTATGAAGAGTTCACGTGTGAATTACTTGTTTGTGGCATGTGTGAAAAGAATTATAATGTGGATGACGTAGTGTTGGAGCATTGTGGCATATTGTGACATGTAAGTGTATCAATGTGTTGTATGACTAGATTGATGTTAAAAGAAATGATTGTATCATGATGTTTTTACCATGTTTTGAAGAAATGTGTGTACCACCTGGTTATGTAGCAATGGATGTTATGTTGAGGAATGTTACTATGTTCATCATATGTATGATTTGTGCAATATGTAATGCTTCATGTTGTGATTTGGGGTCATACGGTGAGTGTATGAACCCTATCGTATGGTGATTGCACTTTGGGTGTAGAATGTGGTAAAGTGATGTGTTACACCCGGTGAATGTATGATTGTGATCTTCCTTGTATATGTACCACCATTGTGTTAGCGATGTAGTTACATGTTATGTTGTGAACCTTACGCTAACCGACCCTGAGGGAAATCGGTAGAAGTGTATGTTGAGAGTGACGGAATGGTGTACCATGGGTCAATAACTCGAGCCAAAATTCAGTTTAGTAGATAACAACCTGTGATTCTTTCCTCTCTCCCTATGAGGTTGTATGTATGCAACCTAAGTGCAACTATGACTATGTTTAGCCTTGTCGAAGTGGTGGCGAGATGATTTAGATAGAGGTGATGACAGTTGTATTATTGATATGTATTTTGCGAGCTGAGGCTCGATGTTCTGAGTGCTAGTGAACTCGTTGAGTACCCCTTTGGTGGCTAGATAAGGCCACATAGTTATCGTAATGTGACATTATTATAAGTTGATTTTATTCGTAAATTGATCTTTTTACTTTATTTTGTAAGGACCAGCAACTTTTCTTGATTGCAATGTGTTACAATTTTGGGCATTTCCTTGGTTTGTGGCACTAACATGTGGATTTTGATACTAACTATGGCTATTTGGCCATTTATTTTGCTTGATTTTGGGTCTTCTTTTAAATTTGGAATTTTTACCGCCTTGCCCAAGGCTTGTACTTTGCCACTTGGCATTTGCATTGGATTGTTGTGCTGGTTCTATTGTCGTGATGTGTGGAATAGGGTCATAGGATGCACCATGGAATTGGTTGGACCTATGGACCCACTTCATTGTATGGGGGTACGCCCCAAGGAGTTACATATAACTAGCGGGTTGTTGAACCACGCGTTATTATGTCACTTGGGTTAGGAGTGTTCGAACTCTATGTGTCTTGGGCCATAGGGTCAACCAGCCTCCTTGAGGGAGGCATAAGAGTTTGAGGGAGGCATAAGAGTTTGAGGGAGGCATAAGAGACTTGAGGGAGGCATAAGAGTTTTGAGGGAGGCATATGATATTTGTGTGTATGGTTGATGTTTCTGGGATATATGTTGAGTTATTGTGATGTTTTTGGTAGTGGTCTTTTGATGTATGTGTTACTCATGTCATATGGATATGTGTTGTGATGTTGTGGATATATCACTGATTCCCTTGTGGACACTATGTACCTATAGCTTTTGTTTGGAGTTATGTGAATTTTTTCATGATGGAAATTGAGGGAATGTCTGGAAATTGTAGTACATCTTTTGTTCTGAGTATTTAATATGTCAGTCATGATGTGTGACAAGTACTATGTTATGTGGATTGTGCCTATTCTATTCCATATTTGAGTAACCTTTTGTGGTGTAATACAATCTTGAAGTATATACTTGTGTGCTTGTGAATCTGTAGTGTCTTTGTGAACCTGATAGGGTGTTGTGTTAGCATTTCATGTTGGGCAATTGGTTTCACAATAAGGAATAAACCAAAACTCTTCAATGATGAAATTTTTTAAAAGAAATTAAACTAGAGAATAATGCTAATGGAAAGGAACTAATGAAATTAAATAAGAAGGAACTACCAATCTTCACAGAACATTGAAAGTTAAAATTTCTACCAAATGTTCCTAAGGCTACCTTGTGACCGTGCATTAATCAACTAAAATTTTAAACCATAGGGTGTACTTTCTCCTTTACCCTGTTCTTGGTTGCGAACCATTTCTTTTCCTGGACTGTGTTATGTCGCATCGAGGACGATGCTTTCTTAAGGGGAGGAGAATGTAATGCCCCGTTCATCATTGCGCCTTTTCTTCTGCAATTGTGCATTCTTAGAGTTGAACGTTAGTTGCATTTATTTTGAAATGTTACATGTTTTTGCCTGTTGAGTTTAACGGTTGGTTGCTAGTATTATGATTAATAATCCCGTTATGTCAAATAAACTAAGCCTTTTGCAGGATCCACGCATACTTATTTCATAATTATGGAAGCTTGCCATTCAACCACCGACTTACACTTTATGGTTCATATTCCTTCTGTAAGGCATGAGGTGGAGGGTTTCCTTGTTTTCTAGCAAGAGGGGTGCGTACTGGTAGAGTGTATGGCCTCCAAGGCATATTCTTTTTTTATTTCTTTGGAGTGCCTTGTTTGGCATATGTTTGGTGAGCGACTTAATGAAACAATTTTATTACCCACCCACCGTATGTCTTCCTCCCTGCTGGCCGCTTAGCTTTCAAATCGAATTTTTCTTTTGATCTTCCTTGTGTTTGTCTTTTACCTGCCATTGCATTAAAGACCCCTGCATCCTTCTTGGTGTGTTCAACCTTTCGTTGTTGGTGGCCGCACATGCCCCATTTATTAAATTTTTGATTTGCTAATCTTCTGCTGTCTTCCGTGGTCTGCGTGCTGAGACTCTGTCCTGGACGTGTGAGTTTGAGAAGCCATGTGGTGAAGGATTTGTGTGGTCTCATGAACTTCCTTTTTTTGGCCGCGTGATCTGGAGATTTTGCTTTGTTGTTGGCCACGTGGGATTCGTAGATGGAGACTGGTTCCTTGTGTAGGAGGGGCAATGGAAACAAGCTAGTGAAGTAGGCGTGTTACCTCCACTTTCATTGGGTGTTGCGAGGTGTGTTCTGGTCGGGGATCCACAGCAACAGCCTGCAACAGTAGAATTAGCCAGGTGGCAGGCATGTTGTAGTATGGTAGAAGCCTTTTGAGCACTTCCAACAAGCAGGATGTCCAACTATGTTGTTATCTGTTCAGTATAGAATGCATCCTCAATTCGGGTTCTCCTTCAAGATATTTTATCAAAATTGACTATGTGACAGTGAGAGTGTTACCAGGAGACCTGATGAAATTTATTTGCAAAGATTCTCTACTGAGACCTTGCTTGTTTTACGATGTAACTCATGGAAGAGGATCTCATAGAGGGTGGATCTGTTTCATATCAGAATATTCATGAAGCACTTTTTTGCTTTGCAATTATATGAGCTTCTTCAACGAGTCACTGAGTTGGCAGGCATAAAGTTTTCTGTTGGAATTATCACACCTCTACAAGCTACACGCTGAAATGTTTGCACCGAGAGTTTGATGCTGTCCTCAAATCTGATGAAGGAAAAGGTTTATATATCATTACGGTAGATGCCTTTCAGAGCCAGGAGCAATGTAATCATTATGTCTTGTGTCTGAGCTTAAAATCATGGGGTTGGCTTTGTAGCTGATATTCGCCGCATGAATGTGGCATTAGCACGAGCTCGCAGAGCACTTTGGGTTAAGGGCAAAGTTAGCTGCATTGAAGCAATCTAGTGACTGGTCAGCCTTAATCGAGGATGCTAAGTCTAGGGACTGTTTTATGGATATGGAGTCTATACCAAGAGATTTTTTTTGGTTATAAATCCATCTTCTTTTGCTTCGTCTCAGACTAGGGCTGCTCCTAATATGAGAGCACCAAGGTTAGGAGGTCCAAATCAGAAACAATCAGATGCATATGGATTTGGTGGAGAATATATTTAGGTTTGTGGGCAAAAGGAAAAGGGGGTCCTATAGTTATAGAAACAGATACAGATCTTCTTTGGATATGGTAGTCATGACGATGGTTGTGTGGGTTTTCTATGGTCGTTGTGATGCTCTTCAGAGCAGAGTGCTTCTATCTTCCCGGAGTTTCTCCCGAGGATTCCAAGAAAGCATGTTTCAGAAACCCCTTTCTATGCCAAGCATGGCCATTAACAGGGTATTAGATGACTTCAGCAGGCTGAGGAAGAGAAGTTGCGCAGGTTGTGTTGCTGTTACCCGAGCCCTGGTCGACGTGGTTGTTGGAATTGGAAGAATTCTAATCAAGCATGTTAACTATACTCCTTGTAATAGTTTTCTACCTTCTTTCAGTATCTTGAAATGAATATTCTTTCCCCTTGAATGGTGCCTAGACAAAATGTTTTCGTGGTTGTTTAAATCGCTTACCTGAATGTGTTGGTTGTTCCCTTAAATCTCGTTCCAAGTTCGTTGGTTTTGCTTACGAATGTTCTTTTTCCTCTCTTATAGCTTACTCTATTTCATATTTGTCTAAATGGGCTACTGCAATATTGAGTGATGCAGTCTAGTTCGTAGGGAAGGAAACATTATAGAGTTTTGTTTGCTTATATGACTCTCTTTTAAAAGAATTCTGTGATGGTATTTATAATTGAAGGCTTACTATATGGAAGGTTAAGCCTTCATATCTCTATTTGGTTGAATAAATACGTATTTCCTATTTAGGGCTCTCCTATTTTGCTAAAAGGTACATTAATAGTGACATTGGGTTCTAAAACTTGTTTAAGCCTGTGGGCATTCCTTACTTTTTATTTAATTAGAAAATGGCATTAGGGTTTTGCTTTAGAACTGTACATGGTTGACTTTTGTACCCAGTTCTAGAGGATGAATAACCTGACATCTATTTTGGCCTCTACGTGTTGAGAGAATTACTATACCTACTTCCTGGTTCAAACTCTTGTTTGATTAAAGTAAGGGGGAAACATTGTAAGTTTAATTGAATGAAATCTCTCCAATTTTTATTAAGGGTCGCGAGCAAGCTATTAATAGCTGGACTGAAACAAAAGTTGTAGGTGAATCCATGGTATTGGACTCGTGAACTCGTTTCCTGTTAGATGACAGGCTGATTACAGTGATAATATAATAGGTGGTTATTATATTCATCTGTTTGATATTTGCTAGACATTTCCTTGATAAGCCCACATGGATCGGGTAAATTTTCCATCTTCTATTACCATTGGCAAGGAGCTCATAGAACTTCTAGGCCTGACTGCACTGCGTAACCTTCTTGATGGATAAGTGTGTTGGTTCTTATTTTTTGTGCTTGCACTCGTGGTAAGGTCTTTTGAGTCTGGGGCATCGCTGGTGTATTACCCACCATGTATCGAATCCCTTTGTTTTCGAACTCAAATATCTTATTCTTCGAACTTGGTTACTAAATGTCCCATTTTGTGCCTTTGTTAAGGAAATCAATATTTATTTTAATTTTAAAATACTTATTGGCATTGTCGAAAATGTATAAAAATTATTAACGAAAATTTTGGGTTTAGCCTTCCCTTATATTATGTAGAGAAGTTGACGATTAGGATAAGGTTTGTTGGTAGAATAATGGCCCCTTTTTGTGTCTCAGTTGTACGCTTTTGGAAGAGTGCATTTGTTTTGTTAACTAGTCCTACATTTAAGAAATCCTATAAGAAGGTAGTGTTATCCAAAATTCACCCCTCAAGGTAATTTTGATAACATGCGAGCAGTTATTAATCCCAAGCAATTGATTCAGGGCGAAAAGTCATGTTTCTAGGGTCCCCTCATATTTGTCTAATTCCCCTATCCAAGAGGAAGGGAGTAAGTCCTGGTAAAATGTGAAAAAGGGGTTGCAGAAGGAAAATAGGTTGATCCAGAAAAAATCAGTGAAAAAATGGCTTAGTCCTGCTCAAGGTCGCCTCTAGGATGTGTGGGACAGAAAAGCGCGAACCGGCCGAAAGTGAAATCAGCACAAACAGTCCAAAATGCAGCAGGGACAAATGGGACAAAAGTCCGTGGCGGACGTGAAATGCCGGTTCGACAGAGGGAAAAATTTGACCTAACTGGCCCGAAAGAGACAGTCTGGGACGTTTGGGTCAAAAATACCCGAACGCGGCCAGAATCGGCCGAAATGGAGTCAAGGCAGTCCAAAAAACAGTTTGGGCCAAGTGGAACAAAAGTACGCGAACCGGCCGGTTCGGCTGAAATGAGAACAAATGGTCCAAATGAAAAGTGGGACATTTGGGCCAAAAATGTGCGAACCGGCCGAACCGGGCGAAAAGAGTCGAGGCAGCCCGGAAGGCAAAAGGGACGCGCGGGACAAAAAGTACGCGAACCGGCCGGTTCGGCCGAAATCAGGACAATTTCAGCACTGTGCCAAATGGGACAAAGGGACGCGTTGGACGCGAAAACCCGAAGGAGCCGAGGACCAATCAAATCATGACACGTGTCACAGAAGGGAAAAGTCAACGTTTGGTCCGGAAACTTCAAACGGCCATAACTTTTGACTCCGAGCTCCGATTTTGATAAAATTGGACTTTCTGGAACAGAGCACGACGTCCTCTACAATTTCTTAATTTTAATGAGGGTAGATATATTTAAATAAAGGAAATGTGTCTGGCTCCAGTCAGTCAATGCTCATTCCCGTCAAATGACAGAAAACGCCTGCCAGACCCAAAATAGCTGCCTGCACTCAGAAGGCCATAACTTTTGCATTTCTCAACGAAATCACACAAAATTGGTACCGTTGGAATCGTGGTTCCGAGCCCGATGCACAGAAATCAAGAAATTCCAGATTTGAGTCACAAATTGATTGAGATTTTTAAGAAAACGTGGCCGGGTTCAGAACAGTGTTTTATTTGGTAGCTGGGAGTGCAATTAAGAGGCATGGTCATCATTCTTTCTCTGTTGCAGCACATGGGACAGTATGGGGAGCCTTTTTGCAAGTAATGTATACCCATTCCACTCAATTTAATGCCTCTTACAGGTGGTTGAAGGACAGATTTTGGGATTTCCATTTTCCCTTCTCTTCTCCTTCTCATTTTTTCTATAAATTGGAGTGTTGGGCTCATTGTAAAAGGGGAGAGTTTTTGGGTAGCAAAGCTCTGTCAAAATTGCTTTGTGAAGCCAGTGTGTTGCAGGCCCTTGTAGTGGACTCCTTGCATGGTGATCCAGGCCCTTATCTTGTAATAGATTGAACTGTGCATATCATGAAGCAATAAAATACAAGTTTGTGGATGTATCTTCCCCTGCTTTGTGTTTTCTTGCATTCTTCTTGCCCCTTTAATCTTTCTACAAGTATATTGTGTCTATTTATTATGTTCTTGCAGGAATTCATTATCATTGTGTGTGCTTGGAATATTGCTGTGAATGCATTTTGCTGGATTATGGTGAACTGTCATCACCTCTTCTAGTGTGCACTTTGCCTCTGTATTTCACACATTTGGAGATTACTCTCACACCCTCCTTTTTCTGGTGTATCACCGCTTTAGTGTAGGCTTTCATTTTATGCATTTCTCTCTCCCTGGTCCCTTGGAATTTTAGATTAGAACAGTTAGCCTGCCTGCACTGGAGTAGATTGTGGCAGGTAGTTTAGGAGCAAGAACCAGCTTTCTCTGGAGGTCTATCTCAAGTAGCAAGTCCCACAACTTGGAGATAGTACCCATGTTATCCAATCACACTAGATGTTTAGAGTGATCAAACTAGAAATCTGATCAACATCCAGGGGTGCTGTGATTCGGTGATAACAGGGTAGTGGTAAAACTCCTTGGTTAAAACTGAAACTATAGTTGTTTTTCTTTTAAGGGCGTCGAACCCTTATTACTATGAAGCCTCCCCCTGGGAGATTTGGATAACATCATTTTGTTTCGCGCCCTATGATCATAATTAGTATGTTTTGTCTTCTCTTGGACCTCTTTAGATGGATGGATTGGGTATTGGATTCCAATCACGTAATCCATAGGATTACATGAAGGAAATATCAACACTCTTGACTTTCTTGCTCCTAACCCATAAGGGCTTGCCTTGATTTATGTGATTTTGTACTTACTGATATTTTGACTTTCTCCTTGTTGGATGGTTTAGATTTCTTTCTCATGTGAATAATTTTGGAGTTGTGGGTTGTGATTTAATCCATTTTTGAATTAGAACATTCCTTTCTTGATATTGTTAAATGTTAGCTTACTGTTGCAATGTGTAGCCTTAACATGCTCAGTTCTCGCGAACTGATTCTAGCTAGTATTTTTGCAGATGGATTATGTGAGTAAATTAAAGGAAAGACTTGTAAAGGTTTCATCAGTGCAATTTATGAAGTTCCTTGTAAAAATGTCAAATGTGAGGTAAATTTTGTAATAGTGCTTGCAAAGGAGTTTAGAAGACCTTTTGCCTTGGGTTGTTCTGAAATTGCGTGATGATGTTGTCATGTCCTTTTGTAGGAAAAATTGGTAACTTATCTTTGTGAGAAATGGTATTCAATCTTTACATTGATATGAGTATTGTAAAACTTTGATCTTGAGAATAAATTGTTAAGTTAAATCTTTCTAAGACTGAGTGAAAATACATTATAAGTAAAGCAAAATGGGTCGGTTAAACCTTAAATAAGATAAACAAAAATAATAATTTTATATTCAACAAATAAATGTAGAGGTGATCTATTTGAAATCAAATAATTCCATGAGTGATCAAAATGAAACCATCCTTTGTGAAGTAAAAATTTTATAACTTGATATCCCTAGCTACACTGGCGAACATTATCCTTTTCATGGTGAATTCTTAGAATGATCCTAAGGTGAAACAAATTGTTAGTTGATATAAGATAATAAGATTTAATAAGTAGGAGGAATCGGTTTCGAAACCACCAAATCTATCTCTCAACCGCTTGAAAGGTAAATTGTTTTCTTTTGTAAAAATCATCCAGTGAAGCCTAAGTAAAATATTTAATAATTTTTGATAAATCCTCAAGCTTCAATAAAAACCGGGTTAATAAGTAATGAGGTCATAAAGATGAATTCAACTCAACCTTCTCCCTTTAACCTTTTTCCAAGGTGCTTTGTCTTTCTTCTCTTAAGAATGTTGAACGCAAACCCATGTTGTCATATGGGCATGAACAAGTTCTAGTAGCGTAAGTGTTAATAGATGGCCTTGTGAAATTAAATTACCCCTTTCTCTAAATAAATGAATTAAGCAAATGAATGTCATAATAGAGAATATTAAAGATGATTACTCAGTGTAAAAAGAATAAACTTAGCTTGGTAAGATGAATTGTATGAATAATACCTTAAGCATCCTTGAAAATGTAAGCTAAGAATTGCAAGATGTATTTTTAAAATAAATAACCCTCAAGAATATCTCATTGTGGATGGCCCTAACTGTAAGTGTGTTTTGTGGTTGGACTTCTATGTTGTCATGTCTAAAAGAAAAGTAAATTGTCCTTGAAAGGTGTGAACATTTCCGTGCTTCCTTTATGGCCATCCTTGTATCAAGTTGTTCAAAGTGTTAGTTGTATCCTTGGTGACGACATGTTGTGTCATGTTATGTTTCAAACAAGTCAAAAAAAATTTATTATCCTGTGTTGTTCGTGTGTGAATTTATGGGTCATTACAAGACAAATCTTTTCTTTATTCCCTATCCCTAACAATCCGCTCTTATTCAACGATGGACCTTCCCTTTCAGGGTACTCCACTTCTTCTAGACTTGAATCTTTTCTACTCCTCCACTTTTCACTACATTTTGTCTTTCATTTACTACCTACAATTATCATATTACTTTGTTGCATTTATCAATTAGTTTTATGCGTTAAAAATATTTTGATTTTGGTGTTAACATCGCACACCTCACGTGCGATTGCTAGTTATGTCATAGCCATTTTTATAGTGACGGCCACTCTCTAGTTTTCATCGTCTTGTTTGTTAAACGTCATTTGTGTTCCGTTCCTAGTTCTGTTGAGTTTTCCTGTAGGTTCCTTTATATTCATTGGTTCTATGGGTGTTGTATGTTTATGTTTACAGTGATGGTTCCCTTGTGCTTGTTGTTTCCTATTGGTTACAGTTGTGGTGTTTAGTGGATCATGTGGGGATGGCTCTCTATGTGGGAATGGCTCTCTGTCATTGGCCACCCAAGTTCTAGGGGTGTGTTTATTTATATTGTATGCTAGCTACTATTTGAAGGCATTGACACTTCAAATTTTGAAATGTGCTTCCGCATTTTGTGAGGGTTTATGGTTTTATTTCTGGTATTTTGTAGCTTCTTCATTTGATCAATCTTCAGAGGATTGAAATCAAGTTTTTGATTTTTTTCCTTTCATTTGTTCTTATAATTTTATTTGGTTAATGATATTGCAACCTTCTAATATTGTTGGGAGAAAGAGCATTAACAAAAATAAAACATAACTGTCAATGAATTTGTAATTTAGGATAGTACAACAAAGTGGAATTTATAATTGTCTAGAAGCCATTTGATTCTATATAGCCATTTTTTATGTTTATAATAACATCTATCACAAGCTTCGAGTCTATGATAAATCGAAACTGAGAAACTTTGAACTTTGAAACACTAAAATTTAGAGAGTTAAACTGCTCTAATTCTTAGTTTCCAGTGTGTAAATTAGATAATATTTATGATCGCTTATTTTTTAATTCGGATTGAAAATTTATATTCCAGAAATATATCTAAATTGAAATTTTAAATATTGAGAACCAACATCAAACATTACACCATTTCATATTGAATCTCAATTATCACATATTTACTATTTAATTTTACTGTACACAATTTAAATATAACTATTTTATATATCTAATGTATTTAAAATTAAGTTGTGGATTCTTGGTGATGAGGAAACATTTGGATTCTATAAATTATGTTATATCAACTGAAAACATAGTTATGGTAACTAGCAATCATACAAGGAATGTGAACTGAAACTACAGCCAAATATTCAAGAAATTTGACCATTGAATGTTCCAAAGAAAAGAGGTTCGCTTTTTTATATTTATCTCTCTCGAAACACCTATGTTCTTTTTTTGTATGAAAAATATCTTATATAATATTAAATGAAATAAGATACAAGATTCTCTCAACAAAAAATTTGGGCGGTATGAGAGCACACCCCAAAGACACAAACACATAAGGCCAAGCTCAGGAAAGCAACAAAACAACTACAAATAGCTAAAAAAAAAACATTTGAAGGAACATAAGGACCAGGAGAACCAAAGGACCCCTGAGAGGTAGGACCAATGAAGCACCCCTTCTTCTCCTTATATTTCGTGACAACAGTCTATAGAGCTTGCGGAGGAGCTAATGCAAGTGAAGGGACTAGACCAGGGCTATCTAGCCCCGGGTTAGAACTAAAAGACTCAGAGACACGCGATCGCTTGGTACCACCATTAGCTAGGGAAGTCTTAACACTCATGCTATCAGAATTTTTAGGGGGAATCAGAGACTTTTGAATTTCTCCACCATGAAATGGAACTACAGGGCAGTTTATTTTGGAATCCTTTCCCTAATTCCTTAGAAGATGGCACTTCCTGCTCCTTATAATGTTCCTCCATACTTTCCATATGCGGAAAAGGATTGCTCCATCCTCCCTTATTTAATGAATTCCTTTTGTGGATACTCTTCTTCCCTTAAGGGACATCTGCTTGTAAGTTCCCTGGAATTCTACATGCTCAGCATCTGAACATTGTATTTTCGTAATCCAGAATCTAGACATGTTGATGGTATCTTGTACATAGGAGGATCTTATCAGGCATCCCTTTCCTGATGTCGACTTCAGCACAGAATCGGGCATATGTTTTAAGGCCTTCCTCATCCCTGGGCATATCCACTTTGAGGAATATTCCCAGAGCATTCCCTATACCCTCCAGAGCATTCAACAAATGCAAAGGTAGGTACGGGAGACGCACCCACACTGGCATTGTAGTGACAATATAAGTATTTGGGTCGAACAACGAAAACCACAATGTGAGGAATAACCTGATGTTTCCCCAAAACCAGATACCATCCAACAGACATTTTTTATAGTCCTCGTCCTCCTTGAAATAAACCACAAATAATCCCTTTGAGAAAAAGGAAATAGCACATTTGTTTGACCAATTATCCAAATCCCACTGTGTGAGGGCCGAAGAAGTAAGCCACATTCCATTAAATATTCTTATCACTGCTAACTGGGCCAATGAGAGGAGATGGGTGCAAACCTCTAGTGTGTTCAGACTAAGTTGAGTAATTTTTTCAACCAGATCCACATTGTATGCCTCCATTCCGATCAACCATTTGTGTTTCCGCTGCAACGCCTCTTTGAACGAGGGAAGTCATGTTTCCACTAGATTGTAGGGGTTCCCCCTCTGGCCACAGCCTCCAAAATTATTTTTTACAGAGCACAAGCCTGTTGCCTTCGATGGAAATCCTTCATCCAAGCTCTTTTCGTCGCCTGGTGTTTTTCGGCTAGGGTTAGGGATTCAAGCAGCTTCAGCTGTCATTGTTTTTAAACTTTGAAATAAAGCTTCCTAACACCTATGTTCTTTCAATTTTATCCTTGCCGTAAACATGAAGTTAGTTTTTTTTCAAATATATGATGTCACATGCCATGTAAATTTCCACAACAAGATGGGCCCACTAAAATGTCTCTGTGTTATAATACAAACCAAAACATAGGAAACCACTCGGGTTCCATAAAAATTATTTCTTCTTTTATAAAAGCTATCATTTTCACTAAAAGATTAAAGCAGGGAAGTTAATACTTCATTTATCAGGCCCTTCAGATTTTTGGTTGTTGCGATTTAGGGCATTTCTATATTGGGCTTTTACTGCTAAAATAATTGTTGTCAAAGTGTATCGAGTAAAACTCGGTATTTTAATTTTTTTGTTTCCTTGCTCATTGCAGCAATCATATTTTGAGTTTCTTTATTGTAGGGATTTGGCTGCACTGTTATGATCAATGGTGGACTGTAGTGTGTGATTTCTAAGGTGACGAGTGGGGTTTTGGAGTTGGGATTTACTATTGAGCCAGCTTCCATTTTTAAATTTTCAGACGTTATCCATTTCCATTTGCAACTGTTGTTTTTGGCGTACAATTTTGTGTGAAAGCACAAGGTTACAATAAAACTATAACTTTCACAAATGTAGATAGACTTCACCAATAGTCATTAGTTTGATAGCCTGAAAAATTCAAGTTTATTATTTTTTTGTGTATTTGTGATAGTCGAAGTTTTATCGTCACAATCGTCCCTCTCATTTTTTGAGAATAAAATATAAGAGTTATCCTTTATGCAGTACTACTCCATTATTTCAAAAACAAGATTTCAATACAAGATTTCAAAAACATGCCCAACTATATAAACTTTGAGAGATACACTCTTTCTAGATTCCTTTCATCTAATCTTATTATCGCTATTTTGGCCAAGTCATATTTCTAAGGGGTGCTAAACCTTCACTGATTTACCAAGTTCCTAAAATTCCAACTCACATACCATGTATACCACATTCAAAGCATCTATGCATTTACCAATTCAAAAAACTTGCAATTGTACATGAAATGTATGATGTGAACGCCGAAAGGGATCAAGAGAAGAAGTGAAACATGATGAAGAAAAAGAATGGGAGAGGAAGTGGGGCATGGAAAAAGGTGGTTGAGGTTGGAAAAGTTAACGGGAAAGGAAAGAATTATCGAGGAGCCAATGTGAAAATGTACCCCCTAACAAGTACAAGACATGTTTATCCATTATTAGAAGGTGAAAACACGTGTTACACAAGTCATTAATGAAATTTCCAAGGGATATTTCTTGAAATGTAAGTGCCAATTGCAGAATGTTTCCAAGGCGCATACTTTTTTGAATTTGCAGCTCTTGAATTTATTGGGTAGTCAGAAAAAATGAAAATGTAAGGGGAATTTCAACTCTTGCACTTTATAGTTAATTAGAACACAAATAAACACAAGATGAATTTACTTATTTGTTTTAAGGGTTAATTCAAAAATAAGGATATGTTGTGTGGACCTAAAATCCCAGGGTAGGGTTTGTATACATTCTTTGTAGCTATTAGGGCTATGAACAAGGTTTGTTTTGGCCTGATAGGCACATAGTTTTTCCCAGTGTGGAAGATTCAGGTGAAGTACACATGGAAATGTGAAGGATGTTGCAATGTGTTTATGGCCAAGAAGATGTTTTTAATCGAGAGGGGGTTTGTTGAGATTGCAACCCTTCGGATCAAGTGGAAAGGACATATACAAAAGTGGTAGAAACAATATTTGATATCACTACGTATGTATGTTCTCTTTTGACCAAAAATGGGAAACAAGACAACAAAGGAGTAGACCAAGTGGTGATGAAAATACTTGGCGTAACTTTGGCTGAGTTTTTTCTTGTCTTAAGACAAGCAAAAAACTAGGACAAAGTAACACTTTGTAAATTTCATGATGAAATAACACTAGGATCAAACTTTGATGGACTCTCCCCTTATGTGAAATAATAATTTTTTGACTCCAAAATAATTTCTTGCTTCGTGATAGATGTTAGCGCATTAATACATTTGTTTGTTATTGTTTGTTAAAGAACAGTTTTGTAACCATTTCTTTCACGGCTCCCTCCCTCTCAGCCTATATAAAGGCATGATCTCTGTATCATTTGAGACAAGCAATATACAATATATTTTGGAGCTCTATCATTGGTATCAGAGTGGGTTTTGTTATGCGTGGAGGAGAGCAGCGTTGATCAGTGCGTGAAGAACCAACCAGCAAAACAGCTTGTGTTCTATTGCTGCGTGGAAAGAAAGCAGTTTGTGGTGTATTTCTTTGTGTGCTGTGCGTGGCATGGAGATTCAGAACCTGTGCGTGGGAGTTGCTGGTGCGTCTTCATCCTCTACCTGTGTGGAAGGGAAAGACTGTTACGTGCGTGCATTTTGCGTGGCGTTTATTTTTTACAATCAGAAATGTGTGGAGAGGCGACCAAGGAACCCCGCATGGATTGTAATGGATGCAGGGACAGTTGGAGGAGCCGCTGAGCGTGAAAGATCTTTGCTTGATGTGCTTGAAGATTCAGAACCCATGTGTGAACTCTACCTGCGAGGAAGTTTTTGTGGCTGTGCGTGGAGGAACAGCAAGTTGTGTGCTATCCTTGGAGCGTGGAAGACAAGAAGAATCATACTACCTGTAGAACCACGTGAAAGACCATCCAAACCCCTGTATGTGTAAGCAAAGCCGGGAAATTGCAAAGCTGTGTGTGCGCGTATGTCTCAAATTTCCAATGCACAAAGCACCGCGAGCAATGCACCAAATATTTGGGCATTGAGTGACAACGAAGACACCACTGGGCTATTCTTTGCCTTGGTCAACGAGCTACATAACACTGGAAACATTCTCTTTGACGAGATTGTGCGCCGAGGACTGTTGGAATATTTTTGGTTCGACGTTCAATGTCAAGCACGGTGGATTCGTGTAGAACTTGAACGTGGTTATGATGCAGATGACGAATGTGAAATAGAACACCCACAAGAGCGTTGGTGTCTCACTACACGAGCCTATAGAGCCCATCTTCAGGACAGATTCCTTCAGTAAGCATTGTAGCCATTTTTAAATAAATAAATAAAATACATTTTTGAGTTTTTGAAAATGTCTGCTCCAAAAATATTGCTATCCGATGCCCAACTCTTGAAAGGGCCAAATTTCGCCGCATGGAAAACCAAAATTTGGACGATTCTTCAATTCAAAAATCTTTGGGGGATCGTCTCTGGCAAAGACGCCCCTTCCATAGACGATGATATGTTGGAAAAATATGAAAAGGATGATGCAAAAGCGCTAATGCTCATCACCCTGAGTCTTTCTGATAAGGCGCAGCCATACATTCAGGAAGCAACCACTTCTTCTCAAGCATGGAGCACATTGTGTACCATCTACGAAGCTAAGAATCTGATGACAAAGTTGCAACTTCAGAAAAAGCTTCATACAATGAGTATGCATGAAGGCGAATCAGTAGAAGTCTTCTTGCGGTTTGTAGCTAAGTTACGTGCAGAACTCTCTACACTCGGTGAACCAGTGGACGACAAGTTGCTAGTCCCGCTCACCCTGCGAGCTCTTCCTTCCCGATTTCAAACACTGATCACCACGTTGAAAATCACTCAATAGGAGGTGAGTTTTGCAACCCTGGTGAATTATCTCCAGTAGGAAGAAGCCATGAAAAATGTACAAGAAGCCTTTGAAGACAAGGCTCTTATCACGAGGCAAAAACATAAGCCTCAGAAAGGGCAATCAGCCCCCAAGAATCAGAAGTAGCATGCTCAGCAGCCATCTTCACAACGGCCACCCCAGAAGTAGCATAATCACAAGGCAGATCGGTGGTGCCACATTTTCTCCACGGATACGCACACGACTGCGAACTGTTATTACAACGGTCGCAAGTATGGAAATTTTGGCGAAGAGAGCACTTCTGGCCGAGGATATTCCAAGAAATCCTGATGGCATGCTCGTAATCAGAGGTAGAAGGGCCACATTGCTGCTCAGCAGGATGCCACCTCCGATGAAGAGGTACCAGATACAACTCATTCTGACATTGTTCTAGTCTCATAGACTTCACAGCCATCAGAAGATGTCTGGTTGATTGATTTAGGTGCCAGCAAACACATGACTGGCAACAAGAAGTTGTACCATACTCTGAGTGACTGGCCCACTGGAGATCAGATCACCATTGTAAACAATCAAGAGTATATTGCGGCAGGGATTAGTGATGTCATCATTCCTCTTGGAACACGAAGATGTACACTCACAAAGGTGCTCTATGTTCCAGGTTTGAATTCAAATATTTTGTCTGTAAGTCAACTTTTTAACAATAGAATGCTGGTTGAATTCTTTATTGAGAAAGGGGTCAAGTCCTGCATCATTTCACAGGGAGAGTCAGTCATTGCTCAAGCATTTATGAAGGGCCTTCTATTTGCACTGGATGCGGTCACTTCATCTAGCATTGCTCTCTTTGCATCAATGGTGGAGTCCACTCCACTTTGGCACTTTCGATATGGTCATCTTTCTGCCAGGGCTCTGCATCAACTCAGTGTGAAGGAAATGGTAAGAGGGCTTCCTCCACTCTCCCATTCCTTACCTGTTTGCTCGGGATGTCTTGCGGGAAAACAACATAGAGGTCCATTCAAACAGAGCTCTTATCATTCTACAGAGCATCTTCAGATCATTCACACCGATCTGTGCAGAACCCTGCCATCTAGCTTTCAAGGTTTTACGTACTTTCAGCTCATCATTGATGATTACTCATGGAAAATGTGGGTATATTTCCTTCGAAAGAAGAGTAAGGCACTTGCAAATTTCCAAACCTTCTACCAGCAAGCCACCAGGCAGTCTGGGAAGCCTCTTCTCCTCCTCCACTCAGATCAAGGGGGGGAGTTTGTGTCAAATAAGTTCTTAGCATACCTAAAGTAGCATGGCATTCAACAACATTTGACTGCACCCTACACGCCCCAACAGAACGGGATTTCCACGCGCCACAATAGGACCGTCATGGAGATAGCTCGTTGTATGCTCTCGACCGCCAAGTTGGAGGATCAGTTTTGGGAAAAAGCAGTCCAGACAGTAGTGTATCTACTCAACCGGGCACCCACGAAGATCTTGCAGAACAAGACACCGAAAGAGGTATGGACTAGTCGTAAACCTTCTATTCATCATTTGAGAGTTTTTGGTTGTACTGTATATATGCATGTTCCAGATAAGAGAAGGAAGAAGATCGATCCAAAGACACTGCCCTATCTTTTCTTGGGGTATAGTACTACCTCAAAGGCATATCGTCTCATGGATCCTAAGACGAAGAAGATCTACGAGAGTCGAGATGTGGTATGTGATGAGTCATCCTTTGACTCCCTGCCACACAATGGAGATCCAGTACTGACCTCGTCACATAGATTTCTCACACATCCAGATGATGAGCAAGATGATTCTTCTCAGAGAGAAGAAGAGCTGAGTGGAGACTTGTACGTTGATCTTGGCACACTGGAAAACACATCTTCACATCAGCAGCACCAACGTCTGAAATGGGTCCAGAGTACTATTAGGGATGCACACCTCAACTCACTTCCAGGTACTTCTACGGGAGTTAGAACATGAAGTCAAGCTAGACATGAGGTAAATTTTGCACTCATGAGTTCAGTTGTTGAGAGCACCGAACCTGACACTGTTCATGAGGCATTAGACCAACCACAGTGGAAACAGGCTATGGATGCTGAATATGATTCCCTGATTCAGAATCAGACATGGGAACTTGTCGATCTACCTCCAGGTAAGAAATCCATTGGCTACAAATGGATTTTCAAAAAAAAATATAAGGCAGATGGTTCAATTGACAAACACAAAGCACGACTTGTTGCAAAGGGTTATGCTCAGCAAGAAGGAATTGACTATGATGAGACCTTTGCACCCATTATGAAGATCAAAACCATCAGAGTTGTATGTGCACTGGCAGCACAAAATGGATGGAAACTTCAGCAGATGGATGTCAAGAGTGCTTTTCTAAATGGTGATCTACAAGAAGAAGTGTACATGGCCCAACCTGAAGGGTTTGTAGACGAGCATCAACCACAGCAGGTATGTCATCTGATAAAGTCTCTTTATGGACTCAAACAAGCACCTAGGGCATGGTATATAAAAAATGATGATCACCTATTGCAGCATGGATTCACTCGTAGCCCCTCAGATACAAATTTGTATATCAAGAAGGTAGGAACAAAGATTTTCATTCTTTTTTTGTACGTAGATGATCTTGTGATCATAGGAAGTTCTGAAAATCTTGTAGATGATGTAAAGAATGATCTGAAGAAATCCTTCGACATGACTGATTTGGGGCTACTTCACTATTGTCTTGGTTTAGAGATATGGCAGAAGAAGAATCATATCTTCGTCTCCCAGATGAAATATGCCAAGACACTCCTGGAAAAGTATGGGATGTTAGATTGTAAACCAATGTCCACACCTATGGAAAAAGGTTTGCAACTATCTAGATTCCAGGATTCACCACAGGTAGATGGCACTCACTACAGGTAGCTTGTGGGGAGTCTCATTTACTTGACTTATACCAGACCAAATCTTTGCTTTGCAGTGAGCTATCTTGCTTGATTTATGCAGGAGCCAAAGAAATGTCATTGGATAGCAACAAAGCATGTGTTGAGATATGTCTGAGGTACAGTTGACTTTGGTCTGGAGTATCAGAAGAACAATCAGTTCTTCTTACAGGGATATATAGACTTGGACTATACAGGATCCATTGATGACAGGAAATCCACTTCAGGATATGTTTTTCATCTCGGATCTGGACCTATCTCGTGGATCAACAAGAAGTAAACTGTTGTTGCTCTCTCATCCACTGAGGCTGAATACTGCGCTACACGAGGAGCTGTGTGTGAAGCAATTTGGTTACGTCGCATTCTTGCAGATATAGGGATTCCTGCAGAGAAACCTCCCATCATTCACTGCAACAATCAAGGTGTGTTGAAGCTTGTGAAGAATCCTATTTTCCATTAACGAACAAAGCATATTGAGATCGAATGTCACTACATTCATGAACAAGTCTTGAACCACCAAATTCAGCTCCATTACTGCCCTACTGATTTTCAAGTTGTAGATATTCTCACCAAGCTCTCGAAAAAGTGAATTTTAATTTATTTAGGGGGTACATTTGTAAGAGAAATGTATTAAGGGGGGGATGTTAGCATTAGTTTAATACATTTGTTTTTTAGTAGATAGTTATTAACTATCCATCTCCTCCCGCAGCCTATATATTTGGCTTGCTCTTTTGTTTGTAATATGCATTGAATAAATAATCCTTCTCTGCCATCAGGAGCAAAGAAAATGATGGATAAATTTTAGTTGGTTCCAAGCCACAAGCTGAGAAATATGTTTAAGTAGGGAGGTGTTGATTAAAGTGTATATTAGCGATCGTGTGTGTTTCCAGGTAATTAAGCTTTACTGACTGATATAGTGGAGTCTCCATAAGCTTATGGGGGAGCTTAACCCCCTCATTATACATTGAGCATATAAAGCACTCTTGTGTTTTCTGGAAAATTTTGATTTGAATCAATACAGTCACTGATAGGGTACACCATTCTATGGAGTGTTGTAATGGTGAGTTACATGTGTTTGAAGACTTCATATAAAAGAGAAAGCTAATTTCGATCTTTCAAATTGTCTCTAAGGTATCATGAACAAGATAGTCTAGAGTACATGTGATGTTTTGTAGGAATACTGCCAATGGGGGGCTTTTCATAAGCTCAAATTCTGTAATCTGAAAGATAAAAAAAACACATGACAATATTGAAAACACCGATTGTATTTTCAAGTTTCAGTAAAGAGCATAAAGTCTGGTTTTGATCCTTATCCTATGGGAAGTATCTTGTGCATAGGCCATGTGAATCATTATGAGTTTTACCCTAGGAACCCTACAATTAGATGATGGTATCTTGATCAGAAATGGTGAGGAAAATAGGTAATGTAATCATGCTACCCAATTAACTAGTGCTCTTTTAGCAAGGAGAAATTTAGCATCAAGATTATCTTCACGTGACCCTAATGCTATACAAGCTAAATTGGTCTTAAAGTCCTTGGTACCAATCCATGCATAGAAAATCCAAGCCTGACTTGTGGGTGTCACTTTGTATTTGAGATTACTAAAATATTTGAGTGCAGGAGTTAGGCAATTGTCTATTTTTTGGGAACTCAACGAAAACTCTATGTAGCTATGTGTGCTATGATATGATTCTACCCGGGGGGTTATAAACCTACATTGCTTAATCATGAAACCATAAACAAAGTTACAGACCACAATAATGAAAACACTGTGAGCTTTTTTATGTTTCAGTTAAGAGCTAAAGCTCATTTACTTTCAACCTATAGGAAGTATCATGGCATATGCCATTTGAAGATCATTATGACTATTATGCTACAGGTACCCTAAATTAGTTCATTACCTGCAGAGAAATGGGGAACAAGTATTAGGTTGTACTCTACTACCATCAATTGACTAGTACACTTTTAGGGAGATTAGCATGGCATAATGTGTGGCTTCACGTGGTCCCAATGAGATACAACTGAATGAAATTTATTGTTCATTGTATAAAAGGGGGTAAAGTAAAGCTGGGATACTCCATGATTTAGTCAGTTGTGAATTTCTTGGAAAACCATGCTCGCAGAGATAGTTGTGACACCTAGAGAGTGAAACAATAGGAAGCTTGTGGCTTGGAGCCAACTAAAATTTATCCATCACGTTCAATAGATCTATCACAAAGCAAGAACTTATTTTGGAGTCAAAAAATTGTTATTTCACATAAGGGGAGATTCCATCAAAGTTTGAGCCTAGTGTTATTTCATCATGAAATTTACAAAGTGTTACTTTGTCCTAGTTTTTTGCTTGTCTTAAGACAAGATAAAACTCAGCCAAAGTTACACCAAGTATTTTTCATCACCACTTGGTCTACTCCTTTGTTGTCTTGTTTCCCATTTTGGGTCAAAAGAGAACATACATACGTAGTGATATCAAATATTGTTTCTACCACTTTTTTACCCACTTACATCCTTCCTTATTCAACACAGCCTTCATAGGTTCTAACCGATTCATATCCATAGTAATTGTACAGAAATATTATTATCCATTTTAATTTTTCTCCATATGATATGGGGGGAAGGACATTATTATTATCTATTTTGATTTTTCTCTAGGTGATATAAGAGACACAATGATACTTTATTATTATTTTAATTTTTCCCCATACGATAAAGGGAAAACCACCACCAGAAAACCAATTTCAAGAGAGATTAAGACTGACCAAATTATATAAGGAAGGGTTTTGAGGAAACATGTCATCAAGCTAGTTGTTTGAAAAATCGAGATACTCCATATACTCGCGATATGAAAATATCTTCGGTATGTTTCTCGTGAGCTTGTTATTTGATAGAAACCACCATCAAACTTCTCATTCCTATCAAAATATGACATAAGGTCGTTGAAATTATTGAATGACAGTTGAACAAGCTAGAGGCTCAGGAAGGAGACTTGAGAAATAGTGGCACCATTCCAAAAAGTAAATTGTGAAAATCCAGTTATGTGGAGTCTCAAAGCCAATCATTCAAGTGGAAATTTCAATGAAGGAAATAATTGTGATAGAATTCATCCACCATTAGAGGGAGTTGAGCACAAGGAGGAACTCCATTCTCTAAATTGTGCAAGATTTGAATATGTAAGTTGGCTTCCTCAACCTAGGTAGAAAAACACCCACGTTAAATATATTACAACTCTATATGGCCATGAACTAATGAAAAATCTAAAGGAACTTGGTGAGTCCAATGACAACCATACATATATATAAAACAAAGTCTAAATCACCTGCAGGACTTTTAGGAGGAGGGGAATCTCAGTCTCTTCCACTAAAATATAATTCCAACTTACGATGGAAGGTTGGTTGTTTTGGTTGCGTGTGTTTTGGGGCACCCAAACTCTTCTTTTCATTGATAGAAAGAATGGATTTTTTACTCGACATCATTTTTTCTCTGTGTGAAAATAGTTCATAGGCATCCGAAGGTATAGATGTGTGAGGGGGAGGATCATATACATAAAATCCAAAGGTGCAGGTGACACCTCTGGTGAAGAAGGAAGATGAGGAGGACAAAAATGAAAAATCTAAGTGGTTTGCACATGACAGAGACAGTGTGAGATCTATAGTAACAAAAAATTTTGTTATATGTTTGATGTATTAGCTACTAGAGTCATATCTTGTGTAAATTTATCCAATTTTTTCTACAAAGAACTGCTTGACATCACCGTCTTGACCATAGATTCCTTAAGCTTCAACACATTCTTTCTAAGTTCTCTCCCTTGATGCCCTGTCATTAGTGCTTGAACTACTTTCTCCACCCCGTATCTTTTCACCAACACATCATTGTCTTCTAGCCAGGATTCGATATCCATTGGTATGTTCCATATCTCTTTCGCAAATATGGAGACACAAATTCAAGGAAGAATAGTGGAAAGAAAAAAGGAACATAAAATAGTAAGGAACAAATGCTAAAACTATGAACTAAGGAAAATAAAACATAAAACCTATTTCTTCCATTTACGCATGGGTAGATTTCCAATCAACATCATCCATCATTATGATTATGATGCATGTACAAGGTGGCCAAATGCCTAACTTAACCCTAACCATTGAATCATTTGATAGAGATACAGGGTCTAGTGTACAAGTCATTGAGGCGATAATATACTATGAATGATTAAGATCACTCACTGCCACAAACATTTTCAGAAAGGATTTTTTTGTATTTGTGATTAAAACCATGGCATATTTGAAATTTTTATTTGCTTTTGGTTAGATAAAAATAATCTTGTTGAGGGAACATTTTATGACACACTAGTAAGGGTTTCTCCAAATTGTTTATATTGTTTTCACTTTTGTTTTTATGTTTTATGTATTCCTTTTGAAAAATGCATCCTAATTAATGGACTAAGAGAGATTAATTTCTTTTGTAGTTAGCATTGAAGTTACAAGAAAAGGGACAAGACCAGCTTCCTACTTAGTCTTCAACAATTTCCTTAGATGTAGCACCATTAAAACTGTCAATTATCTCCAACCATTTCCTCATATGTAGCACCATTGAAACTGTCAATTATACTCTTTTTCCACTGTGATCATAGAATAATGACTACTTTGATTCCAGATTTTCTCTTGTTTGATTCTAAACACTGTCAATCAAATTGAATCTCAGGGTAGTGTTGTACTGCAGGAGAATAGTGTTGGGTTTTTTGCATACGATTTAGCTTATTATTTTTCTGAGTGAAAGTGGTGTCATGCATCACTGCTACTAATTTTTAACCACATACAAAAAAATAGAACCAATACTATATTTGTTTTATCCTTCTAATGAAAATTGTTGATCTACAAATTTCACTTAGCATACTATTATAGAGTAGAAGCATCAATGTTTTAAATAATTGGATCTAAACTGAAAGTTTTGTTGGCATCTATGGGAGATAGACAACACATCTTGTCTGGTGTGATAAGTCATCATCCAACACTATTTAGGAAATTTTTTCTTATTGCTCTAATTACTTGTGGTTTATTTATAAGAGCAATAAATCCATAGCTCATATCTTGCTTCTCTTCAATGGTGGATTCATAATTTAAAAAAATATTGAAGGTGCAAAACTAACCACACAAGGTCCTTTAACTTGCCCCAAAATGGGCCTCCATGGAGATGCAGACAAGTGGGATGCTATAAAAGGTTGTGGAAACTACCTCTACTCCTTTCATGCACCTCTATGGTCCAAAATGCCATGCAAATTTGTTGTTCCTCAGAAAAAATGTCTGAGCCTCATTTTACCCCTCCCTCTTTCACGCATTGCCAGAGAATGGACAAACTGAGGGTTTCACACAGAGGAAGAGTGATAGAAAAATCTTGCAGAGACATAAGTGGAATAGTGGGAACGAGAACTTTCAATGTCTTAATCAACACAACAACTACTCAAAAGAAAAGATAAAGAGCAGGAAAACGAAGTGGCCTAGTTACTTTGTTTCATGCAAATGGAGTTATACATAGAGTAGAATACAGAATGGATCTTTTTTTCTTTTTTTTATATTATTTTAAGCTTATCTTTATAGAAGGAAAAATGATAACTGCAAAGGATCTTTACATCCTGCTCATGGTAGTGGTGCCCCTATACGTGGCGATGATTTTGGTCTACGACTCTATGAAATGGTGGAAGATTTTAACGCTAGACCAGTGCTCAGAAATAAATTGTTTCATGGCCATGTTTGCAGTGTCATTGATGCCTTTCCATTTCATTTCCACCAATGACCCGTCCACTATGAATTTCAAGTTCAGTGTTACAGACACTTTACAAAAGGTAATAATGTTGTTTGTGCTAGGGATTTGGATCAGATTTACTAGGAGTGGTAGCCTAGAGTGGATGATCACTATTTTTTCCCTGTCCACATTGGTGATGGGAACCCCCCTCCTAAAGGCCATGCATGGGGATTTTTCCGCGATCCTCATGGTGCATGCGGTGGTTTTGCAATGTATCATCTGGTATATCGCTTTTATTTTTTTGTTCGAGTATCACACTGTGAAGATGACAGAAATTTGATCTTGGGGAACCTTGGAATGGTGAGCCCGCGTCAGTCGAATTTCAGCCCCTCAGATGCGTATTCACTACAGTCGTTTTGAGGGCCTTCTATTTTTGAAGATGATAGAAGTTCACAAAAAACTGAACGCAAACACTCGTCTATCACCATTGAATTTCAATGACGCTAGAAAGAGGAATGTCATCCATTCGATTTCTAACTTTTGTCAGAATCAGGAGGTCCTATTTCACTGTATAACACCTTCGATGTAAAAATGTGCAATCCATTGACTAGCCCCAAAGGGGATTTCTTGGACACATAAGTCTGCAATCATCATAGGACAAGCAACCACATTACTTTTGTGGCATTGTTTTCATTTTTTGTGTTTTTAGACATATCATTTTCCTTATGAAAAATGCCATGTTTGAAGAGTCATCAATTTATCAATGATATCCACTAGGAAATAGATCATTAAATAGTAGACGAAACTAGATGAAAGACACCCACAAATGATTATCACCCTCAACCTTAGAGCATCAATTAAAATCACTCAAAAATACCATATGCAACCATAACAAATGATTCTCACAATATTTCCTTTATAAAAGACTCTAACAAAATTATTTGCAGTGATCTATTGAACGAGGAACTTTACATCCAACAAGCTTAGTTATTTCTAACCTGTGTTTTGCATTTTCTCAAAGATCTCGAAGGCATTTTTTGCAAATATGTCATGTTTTGATAAAAGCACCCTTATTCTACAAACAGAGAGGATATTTGCAAAGGGATATGGAATATGGATTTATACCTACCAATCACATTTCTTGGGGCATTCAACACCCATTTCATGTGTACACTTTTAGAAACAAATAAACAAGTGCTTTACAAATTTTTATGTTTTTAAAAGAAAAACATACGTGTTATACAATCTTTCCACGAGAAGTAGTTTTAATTTCTACATCTTCTATGTAGGTTTATTAATACATTGTTTGAGGAAATGGTGGGTAATCGCAATTGTGGTAAAACAAAACTTGGCTCTGACGAGAGAAAGGCTCATGACAATGTAGTACTTAGGTAGCGTTATAAGGAGAACAAATACAAAATCAACAGGCATCGTTGAAGCTCATACCAGACCCAAAAAAATCCTAGTAGCATACTACAGGAACCTAAATAGAGCAAGTAGGCAAGCAACCCTTTTGAAAACCTGACTTCATAAGGTACTAGTAATGCCCATATAAGTTTTCATGCTAAAATAGAAGCATTATAGGATATGTCCATCTACGTTATTTGCCATGAGTCCTACCCAGGCAGGAAAGTTAAGGTTAACGATCCATGCTCTAGCTGTAATAATGAGCATGATGGCAACCAATTTTCAACATGGAACAATATAGATCTAGGGGCCCAACCTAAAGTACGTTGCAAGAACCATGTGCACAATTTATCCAAACAAGACAACTTCAAATATCCCCACTTCCGCATACATCCCTTCACAATACTGAACCATGCTTGTTATCTATTCAACAAGAAGCCTCTTTAGAAATCATTAGGATCCATGTCACTGCTAACCTCATTACGCCTCCACTCAAAATGATTATTTATGGCACAACTAGCACTAGTAAATCGTATCTAATCAAGAAAACCACATACATCCTACAATCGTTATCCCCTGCATGCCCCTCCTGCTTACTACTCCTAACCCTAATAGGTGTCACAACTTTTCATATTAAAGGCACCACTATCCATGTAGGCCTTTCAATTACAATCCATGAGGTACAACTGAATAATGGCCAAACACTGCTCCACTTCCAAGAGATGATGAAATATGTGAATTACATATTAATTGGTGAACTGAGTTTCATTAGCACACGTCTACTAAATGATATCAACATGCGACTATAATAAGCTTTCCCAAAAGCTACAAACAAAGAATTTGGTGGTTGTTCAATCATCCTCGCCAGTGACCTCCCACAACTACCTCATATTAATGATGTGACAATGTGTTCAGGCATCATAGTTGGCCATGCCTTGTGGAACAAATTCACCATAGTAGTAATACTAGACACTAATTTTGGGCAAGCTAGAAGTACGCTTACCTAGGCCCAATTTAGAGCCCTACTTTCAAATATCCACAACACACATGCAACAAAAGCTAACTTGTGCCTTCTTATGAGTACGGCCCCACCAACCATTACAAAAGAGGAGCAACAAACATTTAAAATGCACACCCACCTGTACACTACTAACAAACTAGCATCAGTCCATAATAAATGCATACTTAAATCCATAAACTTTCCTATTTCTCTTAGCCGCCGAAAACACCATGCTACCACCCAAGCATTACCCATTTCCCCCACGCAATTAGAGCCTGTACTCCTACTCTATGAAGGAACAAAATTCATATTAACAATATATATATATATATATATATAAGTCAAGCTAGTAAATGACACAATTGGTAAAGTTGTATGCATAGTGTAAAAAGGCACCAAAAAACACCCCAGCATCCCACTGTATGTAGTTGTTAAATTCACTTAATACCTAGGACCCCCCTGGGATATGAATAACCCAACCCATGTACCCATCCCTCCCATCACAAGAAACAATTGCCAAAAAATCCAACTGAAGATGGCATGGGAACTGAATGTACATAAAGCACAAGGAATGACGATCGAGAAAGCCACAATTGACATTGGTGGCACCGACCGGCTTGAGCTCACATTTACTATTATTTCTTGAGTACAACCCCTTTCCAACTTGATTATTTCTCCACTTTTCTCATTTGCACGGTAGACACGCAAAGCATTCAACAAATATGTGCCTAACTGGAAAAAAGCTAAGTACCAGCTCCGCCTAAAAAACATGGCCACAACCCTCTTATAAAACTCCACCCCTCACTACACTGCCCACCACACCTCCCCTAGTACTTTGTATGCTACACCTACCACTACTTGTAGCTCCCAATTTTCTGATATCATTACTATGTGCAGGTCCATCGACTACCCTCTAAAAAATATCCCTGTAAATAACAATGCCAAACCAAGTGTAGCCCAACACCTGAAGAGCACTCCATTTGCCAACCAGACATGCCCACCTACCACTTCGAATGGTGATTGCACACTCAGGTACAATCCCATATACATATATATTTCAAAAAAGAAAAAAACATTTTACAAAAGCCAATTTGTCTCTATTGACATTGTTTACTATAGTAATACTATTATTGTTCTCAGGTATTGTTTCTCCCCCTCTAAATAAAGTATACATGCTCAAAGGCCACAACGATGTTTTCTACAAATTATACACCAAGCTCGAACAAGACACTGGTACCATTCACCAACTTGTGTGTGAATCCATCAAATCCCGTGCCCAAAACACAAACATTGTATCCGAAGAAGGCCTCTACACATTCCAACTTACCCTTAGCAAACTACAAGATATGGCTCAAATGTTAACGTAGACCACCATCATCATCAAAGATACCTACCAAATTGTACGCAACAAGGCCTATGAGCAATAGTGCTGCTGAAAGGTGGATGTAATTAGTAACTCATAATTGTAGAAATAAAATATACAAATAGTAGGCATATCTTTTTGTAATATTAATACATATACCCAACTTTATGTGATAGTAAATGTACTCATGAATTTGTATGTTTTCCGCACGTTAATAATAGTTATATGTGAATGCATAAAAAGGGTCGTTAGTAATGATCATGTATTGAGTTTATTTTGCACCAAAACTTCATATTCTGTAGAACCCATTTAAACAAAAAAGACACATAATCAACACATTCCAATGCTTCCCAAAAATGCTCCTAATAACATAATTGCAATACACATAAAATAGGTTTTCTGATAAAAATGTAAATCATTCATTCCTCAGTTTAACATGTATGATATTGTTTCTGACTTTACCAGTAAACTCATGAGTATTAGAGTGACTTTGGATGGACTATTTCATATCTACTTTATGTACAAAACATATTTGTACATGAGTATACATGTGTAAATTGACAACCATTATTTACCAAATACCTATCTCTGTCAACACATGTTTATTACTCCTGACTGTATTTGGAATGCACATTCAACTTCTACTTGCATTTTGAACTACATACTATTGTTGGGTGTTAGAAAGAAAAACAATCGGTACATTATTATATTTCGTAAATATATAAGATATTCTTCTACTTTATCTTTCTGGATCCTGACATTTTCCTAATAATTAAATCTTAGGAATATGGTAATGGTTTCCATTTTCAGAAAAGGTTTTTCATGGATGCATTATGAGTTTAGTTGTATTGAAGAGGAGGGTATGCTTCTGAATTTTTCTTACGCTTAGCCTACATGTTAGGTTAGAACAATAATTTTTCTTACGATTATGTTTATACACACAAATTTTTTCATTGTCTACTATATGTTTTTCCCTACTCTTTTCCACAACCGTACTCTTGATAAAACAGTAAGAATCATTTTATCCTCTACCCATGGCTTAGATGCTTCAAGTAAAAAATGATCTCTCTAATCTTCTTATTATACATTATGCACTTTATTTCCGTAATCCTTATCCACATAAATCTCTTTAACAGTAAATATGATACTCGTCACAATTTTGTACCACAAATTGTCTTTGGCTATTGTGATGTCCATAGCCAGTGTAAATTACATTAATACGAAATTGACTTGGATATTTACAAAACCAACACACAACAAAAACCTACAACATACCAAAGTAACATAAACAACTACCACAATTACAAACTGATCCATGAATATGGTGCCAAACAAACCAAAAACCACTACTTTTACTCTTCATCAAATGACATCACCTACATCAGCTTTTAGCCTTGCCAAAACTAAACCAACAACAATAAAATCATTTATATTCCTCTGTGACATTGCTTAGCAATGAAACATAAGGGCAGAAAATAGTATACTAAATTTGAGGTCTTATGGAGGGGATTTTGTTCCAAATCATATGTAACTACATAGTCTATGAAGTTTCCTCCAACCTATTACATGAGAAAAATAAATCTTCATTGTAACGTTCTACCTTCACACGTAGATTCTGCCTTGAAATTGGTTCCTAACAATCAAGACTACGCATAGTAGAGCCTTTTGGAGACAATTCCTACCAAGAAAGATCCAAATATAAGTACAATTTACTTCAAGTGAACTTTAGCTCCACAACACGGTTTTGCCTAAAACAATTTCAGCCTACATGCAATGTGAGCAGAAGCACCAACGTACTGTTCTGCAAACTGTAAAACTTCCCAACAATCCTTTAAATGACACTAAGATTCTCTAACTCACTCTGATTACTAAATTTAAAGTTACTTAAATCCCATAACTAGAAGATTTCGAATGCTCTGTTATCATAACAACCACCAATGTGCCTACTAATATATTGAAATATCCCGTATGGGATACTACTTAAAAATGCACAAAATATTGAAATTTTATAGCCAAATAAAATACTAATTGTTACAATAAGGACAACGAACTAAAGAAAATTAAAATCTCCCAAAATATCCACTCTAATTACATGAAAATTTAAAGAAAACTTGATATTATTATAAATGACGTTAGAAAACTATATTTGGGATTTTACAGAAATTAAAAATGTTGCCAGGTAATTACAGCATGCCCTAGACAACTTGAACTCTTCTAGAATTCGTAACTCGCCAAATACATGAGCATACATTATGAGACTTTAGAGATAACATTGAAAAATTCAGGAAAGATAACTCAACTTTTAGATCTGAAAGTGGCTAACTAGAAAACCCTCCAAATAATGGTTGCAAGTTGCCTCGCTTGGAAAGGGGTTGGAAACTGATGGAGGTGCCTTCAAAGTGATGTTAAGCCCTGCCCAAATGGCTATCGTAAATCTGATTTGGGACCCCTATGATGATCTTCCCCAAATGCCCCCAAAAATCTTCAAACCCTTCCTCTGAACCCGCTGATAATATCTCTATAACACAGCCCTGAAAACGGCTCCAAAATAACAGACTAGGGTAGATCTCACACTACCGAAGAATGCCCTGCTAGCTAGGGATGAGTCTCTCACCACCGAAGCTAGCGTCCCTGTGGGATTTCACTCCACAAGCTATAGATGTGCAAACAACATTTGCACGTGAAGGAGGATAAAATGTATGTGACAAAAGTTCGTTTTTTTTCTCCGGGCTCCTTATATACTTCTCCACGACAAAAGAGCCCCAATAACCCTAGACACATTTCTTTCCATGGTGGGGCCAATAAAATAAAAGTAACTAGAGTTACTTTTTCCCTTTTAAGTCGCCATGGTCCAAACGTGACCCCCAAATGCAAAACGTGGATATTAGAACTATGTGGCCCCTTCTCAATACCTCCCAACGTCCACAGCCCCTTATATATGACCATGGTTTGGACTCGACCTGGCCCTTAGGTCTTGAGCGTTGGAAAAAGAGACATTACATATATTACCCAATCCTCCAATAATCATTCACTTCATAGGGAACAAACTCATTGTACCCAATCTACTAAACCAAACCACAAAAAATAAAAAATGGTATGCCAAAAATACATAAAGAGCACCAACCCACCCTTAAAAACGGCATATCCTTGCTCCCAACTCAGGTGGAGCAACTGCTAGTTCTATCGCATGTGAACGGTTTTCTCCATGTAAATGCCTAGCCGACTAACATTTCCCAGCATTAAAGAAAGAATAAACTTGTAAACTGATTAAAAAAAAAGCGTTTAAAGACTGTTTCAAGCAGCCCAGATGCGTTTTACAAGAAACTTGCCTCTCAAAATCTTAGCTGTCATACATAAACCATCTACCGCGGTTGAAGAATGTTTCAGAGTCAATAAAATTACAACTCAACCAATTGAAAGTCAAAACATATATATAATAATGTAGATAAACATACGCGACTTATTCTTTATCCGCGTGTTTTCCCTCTCATGTACCCCTGGTATAAATAGGTCATTATACCATGAATTTAATCAACCTCATCCCGAGCAATACCAGTTGCTTTCATCTAAACAACTTGAGCCAATTTATTTCTAAGCCGAAAAGAGAAATCTAGTTTTTCTATATACATCTTTGCAGAGAGATTAATAATTGACGGCCAAAGGCAGTGTTCTGGTTCATAGCTCAACAATGAAGAGTTCAATACATTTATCGGTTCTAGGATTCCTGTGGTTAATGTACTCATTATTGACAGCTAATGGGCAAGCGAGTGGGCTGAAGGTGGGTTATTACCGCCATACATGTCCTCAAGCCGAATCCATAGTGAAGAAAACAGTCTCCAAAGCTTTAGAAGCAGATCCTACATTAGCGGCTCCTCTTATCAGGATGCATTTCCACGACTGTTTTGTGAGAGTAAGTCTACATTAATCCATTTCTGCCATGAGTAGAACTATGATCTGATAGAAGAATATAATCATATGATTATCTGTGCAGGGTTGCGATGGATCAATTCTTATAGACTCCACGCCTGGAAATAGAGCAGAGAAAGAGTCGCCTGCAAATTTCCCTAGCCTTCGAGGGTTTGAGGTCATAGATGAAGCTAAGCGGGATATAGAATCAACGTGCCCTCAGGTCGTGTCATGTGCAGACATAATTGCATTTGCTGCAAGAGATAGTGCGTATAAGGTTCGTCATTCACTTGATCTCATTTCAACCACAAGCATTCCCGTATTCATAAATCCTAATTAAATTACACATATAATTAAGATAGAACTAACTAAGCTTTTATCCCGTAATATTGTTTTTGCAGGCTGGTAAAATTAATTGGCAGGTCCCAGCCGGTCGCAGAGACGGAAGGATTTCTAAGGAAGAGGAGATCATAGGGAATTTACCACCTCCATTTTTCAACGTCCAGCAATTAACCGATTTGTTTGCGCAAAAAGGCCTCTCACAGGAAGACATGGTAACTCTATCAGGTAAGTTATACTAGAATTATTAAGGCTATGTTGCAGCAGGGGAAATTAATATCGATATTGACATTGAGAAATGAACAGGTGCACATTCAATTGGTGTGTCGCATTGTTCGTCATTCCGTGATAGGCTTTACAACATCAACAATACCGGTCTTCAGGATCCCACTCTCGACGCTCAACTGGCTCGGCGACTGAGGCTTACATGCCCACCTGCTGATACTCCTGACCCAACCGTGGCTTTGGAGCCCATCACCCCGACCAAGCTGGACAACAGATATTATTCACAGCTTCACAGAAACCGCGGATTATTGACATCGGATCAAACCTTACTCGCAAATCCCTCCACTCGCACTATGGTGAATACTATTATTAAGAGCCCATCAATATGGCGCAACAAGTTTGGAGAAGCCATGGTCAGGATGGGGAGCATACAGGTGTCCACTGGATCCCAGGGTGAAATCAGAAGGAACTGCCGCATTGTGTTGTGACCAACATATTCATCTCTTGTTGCTTTACAAGGATTCGTTCTTTCATCCATTTGCTCGCTCTTAACACTTGGTACAATTCTTTTATTCTTTCGTTCTCTCCCAAGTCAAATAAGACTGCCACGAGGGAACCCAGTGATTAATGCCATTCAATTTTGCTACTAGTAAATATACATTCTTTAATTATCTGCGGCTCTTTCCTTTGTTCATTATATGGATTGGATATATCGTTGAAGGAGTCGCCTATCTCCCTATTTAGATGCTCGTTTTATAGTTTACCTTTTCTAGGTTACTATATTAAAATAATATAGTAAATGTTTTACTCTTGCTAAATTCTTCTCTCATAGCTAATAAAACTAAACTCCTTTAAACAAATCCAACATTACCTAGTTCACACAACATGCATAGGTATATTAATACTTGAATTATGTTTAAAGTTAATCAAAATTAATATTCTTATCCCAATATACATGTATATGAATGGAAAATTTTATGACTACCCGAGATGATCTATTAGAAGAATAATTAATAGTAATAGCTATGTGTGTTGTATCAGTGCTTTCTTTTCTACGTCCTCTCTAATTTTCTATTAGAATTTCATTCCAAAACACTAAGACCATTAATGCTAATGGATGCATGGGTGAAGGGTGAATTCTTCAAAAGAAAACACATTAAAAACATTGTTACACTAGCAAATACCTATAACAACCATGCGAATATGTTGACGGAGAAATTTTGACTAGGATGTCACGTCTATCCAATCTACACCCGCACCATCCACTTTTTGATTGTTACCAGACCAACAAACACTAAATCCAATTGGGGAAACACATTCAAATGCTAATTAACTAACACATGATAGTAGATCTATGTAAGAAATTGAGTTTCATTCATTATCTCCAATTATTTTTTTCTCTATTAGATCAAATAAAACTATAACCTATCAATTTATATTTCTTACATATAACATATGTTTAATAATGATTTAAATAAAAAATTAACATATGCAATAGCCATTGACTAAATGTATGATATATTAATTGCATCTGAGTATTATCTATCATATGTTTTGTGATCATTTAAACGGGTAAATAATAACCATCTAATAAAAAAAGATTATAATATTGTTCATAAACTATAATGATAATTTTTATAACATATAATCAAAAGTCTATTAATAATTATACTAAAAAATAAATGAAATAGTACGTTAACTTATGCATTTCACAAAAATAAGTATGAAAAATGGAAAATTATGAAAGAAATCCTATCTAGCAACAATAAAAAAATATTTCCCTAGCTTAGAGAAATAAAAGTAACCTTGTGAACATGAAAACTATCAAACAAGACCAACCACCATGAACCATTAACATCACCTAAAAACATTAGTAGTTAATTTTAAAAAACATTAAGTTCAAATATTTTAGATTTATGCCCCCTTGAAGATAGGAAAAAACTAATATAATAACATTAAAGCCATAAAATATCTTGTTGGATAAGAATTCATCTAGATTGAGGAATATGGAGGACAATGCACTAATTGTTAAGGACTAACATGTTATCATAAAGAAAAATCTTCCATTCTCAAATGATAGAGACTTGTAATAGTGTTAAGCAATCATTATTATAGGATCTAATTAGAGATTTCAATCCACTTATATTTCCCATGCCAATTCTTTTGATCGGTGAGGGTAAATCCCTTTCTTTTCAAAATAATGTCTCACCAAGCACACTAGTTTGGTATTTTGTTGTAGACCCACATGTACAAGTTATTTTGATTCATGATTAATTCCTTTGAAAAAAATGGCATTTCTATGTTGGTAGAGTATAATATTTGATTTAACGAAACTACTTCGAGATCTTTTCTAGGTGTGTTTTGTGAACATTGCTTCAAGTTTAGTTGTTTTATATCATATTGGGTTCCATGTTAACAATTTCAGTAACTTCATAAGCTATAAATGTGTCCTCGACTCCCCTTTTCATGTTGATCCTTATACATTTAATAAGATAATAATAACAATAAAATTATTATTATTATTATTATTGTCATTTTATATACTTCATTTTCATTTTATGAACATTTCTTCAATTTTATTTATTTATTATTATTATTATTACTGTTATTGGTGACGTGGATTCAATGGTTGTTAATTCTAATTCCTTGTCCAATGGTGGTATTATGGTTTTCCTCGTTGTGGTTGAAGGAGGACTTAATGCTGACCTCCTGAATGCCTTATCCATTCCCGAAGATGTTGCTGAAGGATGGATGAAAGTTGTTCCGAAAAAATCTTTTAATTTCAAATCTATTTGTGCTTTACGGATTCACTCTAAGAATAAATCTGAGCACACCTCTTAATGTTAACGGTTCTCTTTGTTGTTCTTGGCCACTAGGAGAGGGATCCTATTGTGTGCTTTAGCACTTTATCTTTTCTTTAGTTGTAAATAGGGTTTTTTTGGTCCCCTTAGAACTAAATTCTATTTTACCTTATCTAAAAAAAATAAAGATAGGGGAATTTAGTATATATATCTATATAAATGTATGAAAAAAATAAAAATAACTACAATGAACTAGAAACAAACTTGATAAATGAGAATGATTTATATAAAATAAATAAAAAATTAAGGATATATTAATAGTTTCATGGAGAGAAAAAATGTCATATATTAATAATCAATTAAGGATATATTAAAAATGTTATAGAGAAAAAAAATAAACATGTCGTTATATGCCATGGCTCCTAAGAACCCTAATCTTTCCTCCTCGCTTCAAACCATAAATCCTCCCTACATTGGATCCCATAGTGGCGGCAGCCTTGGAAAATATGTGAATTAGGGATGTGGGGAATTTGTTGGCATAGGACACCTAGATTCAGCAGTTAGGAAGGGACAATCACAGTTCTTTGTGCCAAAAATGGAAGATCATGCTTCCTCTAAAAACCTTGATTTAGAGACCTTAGAGACTGATGGTTCTGCTAAGGTTTCAAATAGTAAGGCTAGGGTGGTTGGATTTATTTCATCCCCTGGTAGCTCTTCCTCATCCTCTAGTGACAAAAAGTCAATATCCCCTTTTCTGAGCAGTGTCTCCTCGCAACAGGTTGTGGGATTTAACTCATCTGCTAATGGGGGCCAACAAAATGGCTCTTCTTCATTCAAATACATTCTACAGGGTAGGTGTTCCATGGAAACTTTTGACACTACCCCTACATCACCTTCGAAGAAGAATTTCTTGGCACTTAGCGTTATTACGAGGAGCATGCATTGATCTATAGATTCAACTGCTAATGGCCCAGCCTTCTAGATCTACATGAATGGATCTCTAAATAATGGATCCCACTACTTTTGGGAAGGTTAGAACTTTATCCCTGTACTAAAGGAATATTTATTGTGGATTTTCCTTCGAAAACAGATAAAGATATGATAGCATGAAAACTATTGGTTTATAAATCACGTTACCTTGTTAGAAAACCATGGTTCCCCTCTTTTAACCCTCTCATAGAATCATTCTCTCGCAAACCTATTTGGATTAGGATGCCTCATTTATCTCTACAATTTTTGAGCTAGGAATTTCTTATTTCTATTGGCACTATATTAGGGAACACTCTCTTTTATTGAATCTCAAATCACTAATTTTACCCATACAACATATGTCAAGATCCTTGTTGAACTAGATACTTCTACAAACCTTCCTCCAAGCATTGAGCTAAAAGTAAAAAATAGAACATGGTCTCAACCATTATACTATAAAGGTTTACCTTTCAAGAATAGAAGGTACTTCTCTTTAGGGTATATTGATGTTGAATGTGGAATGGAAAGCGTAAAAATGAGAAAAATAATTGCTTAAAAAATTACCTCTCTGAACATTTGGTTTTTTATGTCAAGGAAGATTTGGATTCAAATGAATATTTGAATGATGAGGGAGAATCAATTCTGGAAACAATCCTTACAGAAATTATGATTGAAGGAAACATGAAGAATACAAAATATGAATCACCTGCGTGTATAGTGGATAAGGAAAACATACCTCCTCTTTTTCCTTAAGAGAAAAGCACATATCTGTTGATTGAAACTTTTGAGGTTATTCTTCTCATTGAGCAGGTTTCTAACAGATGGAAAATGGTACACAACAAGAAAAAACCATCTTTCAAGAATATTGTTTCACTAACTTTTTGTAGGTTCTGGGAAGCTATTTTTTTGCATCTACATAGCTCCAATGGTTTTTTTTCTAGTTGTGTTGGCCTTAATGATAGTAGGTTTCCCCGTATTTGTTTTTACTATTCTATCTTTCTAGGGTGTGGTCCATGTTATCTCTCGAAAGTGCACCCTGTAGAGAGATGGTTGCTGGCTTTCTAAGCTTGGACAAAGGATCTCTCTCTTTCGTAGATACAAAGGAAACACCTTAGGTCTATGGGTATACCTATTTCGAGGTGAGTCCTACTTTCTGGGAGTTTGAGAGTAAAAGATGACTGTAAAAATGATTTAAACTAAGGTGATACACCAAATTGTGTGAAGGATTTGACTGAGTATATGCACAACTGATTTGTGAAGGATTTTTGATGCACAAACCAATAGTTTTTCTGTAGAATATCTAAGGGAAAAAACACTTGATTCTACTAAGGGAGGATCACAATAGTACTAATAAGTTAACATGCACATTAAAAAAAAAACTAAACAGAAAGGACTAAAATTTGCAGTAGGGTAAGGTGGTTGATCAAGGAATTTGCATTCACAAGATTAATGTAACATACACAAGACTGCAAAATAACTTGGGAAGGCAGAAAATACTTCACACTCAGAGGGAAAAACTGGCAAAATTTGCTTCAGTAATTCTATATCCAAAAGTCCTCCAGGAAGAATCCCTATGCTTTGTAAAGACACACAATATATAGCAAAATAAATTTCACCCCTTTCCTAAAAATAGCCTAAGGCTTGTACTCGCCCATGCATCCTAATTTTATCCTTTATTTAATAATAAATAAAGGGATAAAATAATAAAAAAATAGAGCATGTAGTTAAAAATAGGCATTAATGGCCTTAAAGAAAATACAGTCAAACTGAAGTTGACTATTCTATTTTTAAGTAAAGAATGGGTGAATAATTTGTTAATAATAAAATTGCTTGCTAGGAAAGTCTCCCTCCATGAGCATGTAAATTCGTATTCTTCTCTATACTGTCTTCTTGTGAAGCATTCAAAAATACAACTCTCTGTTTGTGAGCAAATAATTACAATACTTGCAATATTTGTAAAAATAATTCATCCACTGTGGGGACCGCTAGGAGCACATGTGTAATCATAATCAACACTTATTTTCTGGAAAAATAAGTTAATAAGTCTTCAAAAGATTTCTTGCATCTGATGTTGACATCTTCTTTATTCTTGTGATCACATAAAAATGCACTCCAATTCATGTGCAATCTATCACCATCTGTGGGGGCCACTTGTGGTTGTGAACTCTTGTCTTCATTGGGTTGGCCACCTTTGTGGACTTAGCATATTAATATGGTTCTTGATATGAGATGAGGGGGACCACCTTTGATAACATACATGGCTCTTATAATATTCGACCACTTTGGACTATTGTTTCTTTGTCGGCTTTTGTATTTGAAAGGACCCACTGATTATACCTAAAAGACTCACCTTTTCGGTGATAATGCCGGCATATATGGTCGGATTTTTATTTTATTAAAGTTGGACTATGATTTTAGACTTATTAGAGTCATGGAAATGATTATTTTTTTGGTGACGTGGGTTGGCCCCTTCCCCATGGTGACTCACCCCTCCATGCATTTTGTCGGTGGCAATTTGACCTATGTTGAGTTTTCTTTGACATTGATGATGGAAATTGGGCCATTGATCTCTGTACCTATGAATTCGATGTCGCCAATCTCTTACCTATGATTAGGGTTCATCGCTTTGCATTTAAAATGGTCGGTGGGGACTAACTATGGTTGGTTGCTTTGAATTCAGTGAATGATCACTGACCATTGATCTGCATACTTGGCTGTGTCCTGATCATGGATGATTGATCATTGGTTATGGTTTTTTGACTCCACTCTTGAGTTGGATGTAGTTAAGTTTATTCGAGCCATTTGTGACCATTATATTTGATCTTTTAGCACTTGGGCGAAGCCCTGGCAAAACTTTTGTGGCCACCATGGTTGATCACTTCGAGCTCGGCTCTGTTTATCTTTGGTCGTTGCATGGTTATGATGGTTTTGATCCTGACCACTACAAAGTTATGTTTTCGCAATGGCCACCCTTTTCCTTCATGAAGCTCGGGGTTTTTTGAGCTCTGTTGCATTCACTTTCTTGTTCTTATTGTTTGAGCTCTCCAAGAGAGGTGATTTTAGATGCTACCGCCATTATTGAAATGTCTTTGGAGCTTCGATTTTGTCATTCTTTGGTCACCTCTCCTGTTACGGTTCGTAGCACCATTCATGTAAGGTAAGGACTCGGTATCTCTGTTTGTCTTTGGCCACCAAAGCTTTGCATTTTATTATCGATGCTTTTCTAAGTTCCTTGATGATTTCAAGTTGAAACCCGTGTTGTGTTGCTCTTTTCCGCTGAAACTTGATGATTTCTTAGGGTTGTTTGTATGGTCTGTAAACAATATATTTCCTAGTTGTTTCTCTGTATTTCCATTTCAAATACCCGTATCAATTACTGAGTTGAACACAAAAATTGAATAATATTTCAAAGCAACTAAGGCTTTCAGAGCCATTAGCTTGGATTCTTGTGTGATTTCATGGCTCGGTCTTTGTTGAATTTGTTATGAACCTGAATGCATTATCTGAATGGCCTATGATTTGATTTCTATCTCTTTTATAACAACCTGAAATGGGTATTAATCATTCGATTGAAAAGTATCATACTTTCAAGGAATTTTAACATGGGTAGTTGTATTTTCTAATTTGTGCATATTCTTCCTTTCATTCCAGATCTAAATGTTTTCTTGATTTGGGTATTCTTATCTCACTATAGAGGGTTGTATATTTTACTCATGTTCCTATATCGTCCATTAAGTAATTTTCTTCTACATCTTTCGGCCTTTTGATTCTTTGAGAATATGTAGCTCCTTTACGAGTTTTCTGAGTGGGAGGACTGTGGATGTTTTCCATCATTTTATATACTTCAAGCTTGGAACTATATTATCCTTTGACCCATGTGAGTCTCTATGAACGTGAACACTTTGTTTTTGAGGTTCTTTTCTCTGCCTTGAGTTCCTGTAACCCTACTTTTAAGGTAAATATCTGATTCCATCAATTTCATGATAGCTTAGAGTTAAATATTATGTGTTTGACTTTACTTCTGAAACATCTTTAGGTAGATGTAAACTGTAGTTTCATCCCTCCTATGATAGTTTTGTTTCATTATGAACGCCATTGTTGAAATCTGAAACTCAACCACTGTGTGTATTAGTTTGCTTCTTTGTAAAATAGGTTTTGTATATTATTTCAGGTTTGTTCTGATATTATTCGCTTGATTTTTGTATTCTAGAAAATCAATTATATTGTAATTCATTGTTCAGGATCAACTTGATCCTTTGAGAATTATGTATCACTCCTTTGAGAATACTACTTTAATCCTTTTCTAATCTGAGATAACTTGAAAACTAAACTTCCTTCTGAGATGAGAGTTGGAATGAAATTGGTTTCTCGTTATTATTGAAATCTTTCATCTCAAAATAATAGTTGTAATCCATTAATCTTTTAGAGAGTAGAAATGAAAATTTGTATGTTTATAGTGATGTACTCTTTCTTTTGTGAATGGAATCCACTGCATTTAGAAATTCAGAAAAATCTCATTTCATTACGAGATTGAAAGCATCTCTGAAATTCATCTCTTTCATACTTTTGAAGTTGTAGTTCCATTTCTTTTATGTGATTTTTTTCCTTGCATAAATAGCTGTACTTCTTTGATATGGTAGCATATCTGTAATTCATACTTCCTTTATTTGAAAACTGGAATTCATAGAAAGGATGTACTTTGTAGAATTACTTCAAATTTCATGTTTTTAGATGTTAAGTTATAGTGAATCCTTTTCTGCATTATATACTATATTTTCTTTCATTACAGCTCTGATATGTATGTTGAAAAATTTGAAATGTTGATTTTATAAGGTGAAGCCCTATCAAAATTTTCCTAGAATCTTTTCTTTAATGTATTTTCATAAATAGTAGTTATATATTGTTATCCAGGATTCAAAAAGTAACACTTTTCATGCTTAATTGATATAGTAATTGAGAACTGAAAACATGATAGTTGTTTCTCTTGATCATGTAATGCTTTTCTGCTTTCTGTATCACTTATTTGATTTGCATAGTTCTTTTAAAGCATGTAGTAATTGAAACAACATGATGAAAAGTTGTAAATGTCCATTTTACATGGTGAAGCCCTGTTAAAATTTTCCCAGAATCTTCTCTCTCATCCTATTTTAGCTGTAATCCTTTCTGCTTTTAGCTTCAATTTCTTGAAATTTGATTCTCCCTCTTCTTTGCAATCTGAAAAATGTACTTCTATCTTCCATTCTCTCTTCTAAGCTGTAACCTCTTTCATTTGCATAATGTTCATTGAAATTTGAGTTGCACTTGTCCTACTTCTTAGCATTTACTTATGACTTATTTCTTTCTTTCTTTGGCTGCAACCTGTACCTGCACACTTAGGAAAATAGTTAGGAAATATTTATGCTTTTTGGCCTCTCTCATGTCCATGTTTTCTTCTTTCTTTTACTTTATTCTTTATGAGTGAATAAAACATTCATACAATATGTCCTTCAAGTAGAATACATTTCCTGCTTAGGGAAAGATTCATATGTACAAAGTAGGATAGTGTAGGAGTATGGATTAACCCTAAGGTCTTTATTGATGATTTCCTTATTTTTTGCTTTTCAGGTAACATGCCTTGAGGATGAAAGGAGCTGGTAAGGAGATTCTCTACACAACGAAGAATATACAAGGTAATGATGGGTTCACCCTCATACTCCTTTTCTTTCTCTTTCACACATGTGTATCTTTCTTTTCAGTAGCTGTACTTTACTTTTCACTTACATCCCATGGCTTGTGTGGGAAACATTTGACTCTCTTTGTGAATAAAGCATCAAATTCTGTAAATGAGTTGTATATCTTTTTCTACATTTTTACTTTCTATATGGATTGTATAATGAACTAAACAACTCAGTAACATAATTGAATGTCTTAATCATGAAGGAAAGAACGTTGAATAGAACTTATAGCATTCAGTAATGAACTTTGATTTTCTGTGATCTGCACATATGTTTTCTATTCTATAACTTTACACTTCACCTACTCTATAATTGGATGTCCTCATCAAGACAACATAATTGTCCTTCGGGGCTTGTGTTCTTTTGGTGAGGATGGTCAAGAAATTACAGACTATGTGATCTGTTATGTTTTGTAATAGCACACATAGTTATAGATTTCATGTAATCTTTTAAAAACAAATCAGTAGTAACGACATAATCATATGTGATCTCCGCTAGCTTATGTATACTTCACCAATGCTATCCATCGTAAAAAAAATTTGAGTTACTGTAAGGATATTACTTGTATAAATCAGAACATACACAACAGAATAACATAAGAGAACACCAAAATATAGTTAAACGATGACAATATGCTCATATAATAGTCTTTCCACTTCGAGGGGGCAACCTCCAATACCACTTCAAGGGGGTAATCTCAAAACCATACAATAGCACTCCAATACTCAATATGATGATTAACTACAACCTTCTAACCCCTATATATGCCATTATAACCTATGGTGAATACTGAGGCCGACCTCCTAAGCATAATAAATCGTAAATGAATGATATAATAAGATAAGGGGATCTGTGCCACATGTCGGCATCTCCATCAATACATATACATCATAACATCCTTTCCCTAGGTGCATAGCATTCCTTTCCTCCTTGACATGTTTTGTCCCCGAAACATAAGAACAAACCATGTAATGAGTGTGTTGAAAAATTTTACACACTTTGTGCCATGATTGATCATCCATCCATATGTGATCCTGGTAGATGATACATATCTGAACTAATATCCATATTCTGTTGTGCTACTCTAATTCCATTCATGACCATAGTTTATCATCCTTGGATTCCATGCATAACCAACATAAGGATTCAATGGATAACCATAATAAGGATTCCATGTATAACAATAATAAGGATAAGCAAAACAAGGATTCCATGCTTCATAATTGTTGCTCCATTGATCCCCTATATAAATAAAGTTATTATTCCTACAATTACCTATATATCTATATTGGTTGGAAATATGATGTGCCCTGGGATATCTCCATGATTTTTTTCTCTCATGTTGACGTGGATTTCCATATGCTGCAGTTGTAGTATCCTCAACCTTATTAACCTATTTTTGAACTTTCTTTTCTTCTTCAACCTTTGCATTTGATATTTTTTTTTCTCTTGAGTAGATGAATCATCATTCCCTTCTTTTTCTTCACGTTCCTCTTTTGAATCATACTTATTCCCTTCTTCTCCATATTCTATATCATCCTCATGGTTTATATTTACTTTTCTTTGATTTTCATTAAGCTTGATATCCTGTAAAGTGACCTTCTTATTTTTGTACTAAATCTTCATAAACTTATTTTTCATATTAATATTAATTATCCCCAATGTCTCTAACCAAGGATACCCAAGAACAATATCCAAACCATCCATATATAAGGCAAAAAAATCTGAATGTAAAGTATATTTGTCCATAGTAAGTTTTAAATCTTCAAAAACTTGAATTTTCTTACCATTCACTTGAGCTTCTTTGATATTAATTTCTTGAATATGTAGATGTTGAGCCATATCCTTATTGATGAAGTTATACTTGTTGTTAGGGTTTATGGAAACAATTATCTTATTCCTTTGAATGCATCCATGAAATTGAAATATTGTATCTTCCTTCTTGGGAACTATAATATCTTCTTCTACATCAATATCTTGTTTTTCTTCCTCTTCTTCATAGTCTTCTTCAACTTCTTCTACGTTTGATTCTTCAATATATGTTGCACCATCATCTTCCCTTGAATATTCTTCACCTTCCTCTTCATCTTCTTTCTCTCTTGATTCTTCAATATATTCTTCCCCATCATCTTCCTTTGACTCTTCTTCATCTTTGTGGTCCCACCTATCCATAAAAAGTTGTTCCATTTCCTCCCAAGACCAATCCTTCCTATCATTTTTTGACTCAGAAAACCAAATCCATGCAGGACCACCAAGGTAATGTGAAAACCTATTTCTTTTCATGAAATATGAGAAATATATATTCTTAAATTTTATCCACCATTCTTTAGCATCCATCTCACCATTTCCATAAAAATTTGTTATCCCCGTGATCATGATTATGGTTTAGGAATTCTGAAAATATTTTGGTAGATGGATAAAAACACAAAGAACAAACCCTAACATAAATTTCAAGAGCTTTTTGAAAATATAACTTTTGCTAAAAAATACCACAATTTGGTTCTTGAAAAGAGAATTTATAAAAAAACCTAAAAAACCAATAACATTTGTAAGACAAATCCAATGGAGATGAAATTTTTAGATATTTTGACTTAGAGTGCTTCCAAATTATGATGCAAAAATTGGGAGAAAATTTGATACCCTCTTCAAGATATAATTGAAACAAAAAATTAAGGTTTTTGCCCTAATTTTGGCCAAAATCGCTGCTCTGATACCACTTGTATAAATCAAAACATATACAGTAGAATAACATGAGAGAACACCAAAATATAGATAAATGATGACAATATGCTCATATAATAGCCTTGCCACTTCGAGGGGGAAACCTCCAATACCACTTCGAGGTGGTAACCTCCAAACCATACAATAACACTCCAATACTCAATATGATGATTAACTACAACCTTCTAACCCCTATATATACCATTCTAACCTATGGCCAATACTGAGGCCGACCTCCTAATCATAATAAATCATAAATGAATGATATAATAAGATAAGGGGATGTGTGCCACATGTCGGCATTTCCATCAATACATATACATCATAACATCCTTTCCCTAGGTGCATAGCAGTTGCCCATTTTTACACAAGTGCAAAAATTGTCAACATTTCATGCAATCCTATGGGGAAAGCTTCCTACTAGCTTATATACCAATGCCTTGCTCTTGTGTATTAGGCATGGAGTCTGAAGCATATAACCAAAAATATGCCTTTCTGAAAGGTCCAACCCTTCCAAAACAAACTAAAGTTGGGAAAGGATCTGGTAAACCAAATCACGTGCATGAATGCACTTATTGAATTGAAAAATGATGCAATGTACAGAAACTACACTTATTGAAGGGAAATCCTACTCTAAATATCACTGTAAGATTTTCAATAACAGTGTTTGAGAAACATACCATTCAAAGGAATGAGAAGTTCATTTCCATTCAGATTTGAAAGCTCAAAAGCGTTGTGTTCCTTGCAAGCTGAAATCATGTAAGGACCACTCGAGAGTGTATTAAACTTTGAGTGTCTTCCTGGCCTTGGATGATCAACATCCCACTTTAACAAAATATGTCCTTCATTGAAGACTCTGAATTTAGCTTTCTTGTCAAAATTCTTCTTTATTTGTTTCTGATTCTTTTCCATATTTAAATGAGCTTGATCTCTCAGCTCTTGTAATTCCATTAATTCTGCATAACGAACCTGCAATGGTTCATTCTCAAGCAGCTCCATTTGATGCAACAAATCTAATGTGGATAACTCAACTGGAATAGGCATTCTTGCTTCTTTTCCATACACAAGTTTGTATGGTGAATTACCAACTTATGTTCTAGGAGTCACCCTGTTAACCAAAAGTGTGGAATTCAACATCAAATGCCAAGCTCTTTGATTATATTTGAGTGTTCTTCTAATGATTCTTAACAGATTCTTGTTAGTAGTTTAAGCTAAGCCATTACCTTGTAGGTAATAATTAGATGAAGGAATTAGATATATTCCATGGTTAACAACCCAATCTGTTATCTTTGCACCAAGTAATGCTAAAGCATTATATGATATGATAGTTGCTGGAACACCAAATCTGAAACTATTCCTTCATAAAAGGATAGTATCGAAGCTTCATTAGCATCTTTCAAGGCTATTGCTTCAGTCCATCATGTAAAATAATCTATAGAAGTTAAGATCCACATGTGTCCTTGTGACGAAGGCGGGTTTATCATACCAATAAAATCAAGACCCTGTTGCATAAAAGGCTAATCAGCTGTAATAGGTTGCAAAGGAAAAGATCCAAGACATTCTACTCCAACAAGGAAAGTACATTTCAGGGTGGTAGCAGAGTCTAATCCAGATTCAGGGACAGGATCTTCAAATATGTTAGGCCAATAGTAAGATGCTTTGGGACAATTTTTAAATCCTTAGTCCTATTGGGGAGGTGTGACCTCCTTTAGGGGATTCATGGAATTCTTACATCAAAATTTCCATGCTGTAAGTAGCATCACCTAAATTGTGTCAGTGCACCTTGATCTTCTCGAGATCTCTTCCGACGACTATTTGAACATTCAAACTTTCGGAGTTGGACCATGCACATTTGGTGGTTGATACACAATTTTAGCATGTTGTTCTAACCCTAGGCGGGACCAAGTCAACTTGGTGAATTTCACGAAATCAGTGGCAAGTTGCTGACATAAACGTTTAGCTCAAGATTATTTTAGCAACCTGGATATCAACATGATACCTCCATATCCTTCGTTATCCAACCTCGAAGTCATCTTCATCTTTGAATACTTTATCGATAAATGAAATATTGTCACACTTAGATGGGTCCTCAGGCCACCACTTAATTTTACTTTCCTCCAAGCATGTACATCAAGTGAGTTAGTCCTTGGAATAGCTCGAAAAGCTAATTAATTTTCTAGAAATATGTACCTTGAGATTAGCTCACTGATGCTAACTTCGTTGGTACCGAGTTAACCATGTCCACATGGCTGCGTGGCAATATTGTTCAGGGGGAACCTAAGTCATTATAGCTCCCATTGTTTCAGCTCCTGACAAGGTGGCATACGTGGTAGGGTAAATCTCGATCGAAATTTGGACTCAGCAAAAGTAGGCTCCTGACGAGCCATAGCTAATTTTAGGGCTTGGCAAGGTGACAGCGGGGGTGGACTCGGTCGGAAGGTGCAGTGGTGGTCTTTCGGGGAAAGTTGTGTTTGACTCAGCAGTTTAACGAGGGCTACATGGATCTCGATGGATAGCTTCTAACAGGGTGGACGGTGTAGTGGGCTCAACTAGAAAGCAGCAAGGTGGACGGTGCAGCGAGCTCGATCGGAACACTGCGAGGAGGGCTTTCGCAACAACAGAAGGGTCGGCATTTTTTTATTTAGCGAGGACTCTGGTGAGCGGGGAGGTCTCCAAAGGCTTAGCGGTTAGCGGGAAGCTCGGTCGTATGCCGTGTCAAACTGGCATCAAAGCCTTAAAGGTCTTGCCCCCCCTTACACGCAAATACGATGACCCTAACCAATCTCGGTCTAGCGAGTTGGTAAATGAGTAAATGAGTTGGTTAAGGATACAGGCCTTTCCAAGACAGTAAATTTTAGGGTCTCATTTGCATCTATAAAAGGGACCTCTCCCTCATTGTAATCAGACACACCCCGAAAACTTAGTCCTTATCTGAAGCTTATTAGCGGGATTTTGTAGTATTTGAAGATTTTTTTTAAAGTGATAAGTTTTCGTGCACTATATTAAAATCCTAAAATTGGACTATAGGATCACCATATAAATGTTGTAACTTATCCTATGATTTTTACAATACAGATGAAATTCATCTTCTTGGGAGTTTTGCAAAAACCTACAGATTTGATCATCACTTTCAAAAACTTTACCAATTTGATTCGTTATATCAGGTATAGAAGGCTTGACAATTAGCTTAATATGAGGCTGAATTTTGTTTTTTTTCCATTTGTTCCAGCACTTCAAAACTAGCACCAACTACTGCAATTCTATCTATGCGTGCTTTTTTTCAGCTCTGGGAATAGACTGAATATTAATAGCTTCAAAATCTTCCATTAAGTCTAAAACTCTATGTCTGTAAGAATTAATTAGTGGATTCTTACAAACATTGAAGTTTTTTACTTGATTGATAACTAACTCAAGAATAACCAAAGATTTGTAATGTGCTAATACCTCTCTTTCTGGCCCAAAGTAAGCTCATGAATTAATGCTTCGTATTCAGATACATTACAAGTATATGTAAATTGGAGACTCAAAGCTGAGAAATACCTTTTGTTTGTCGGGGATCAGTAGCATCAAACCTGACTCCCTATCCTTTTTTGTTCTTAGCTTCATCAAAATTGAAGCTTCCAAATCCCTTCTACTGAATTTTCTATTTTAGACAGGAGGGGGAAGTGGTGTATTTTCTTCATGTATACAATACACACCAAAAATAAGTTCTTCAAATTCCTTAAAAGTGATCATGAGCATGTTCGTGAACTGTATTTTCCTCCATGGGTACAAGTTAGAAACACCATCTAATGCTGAAATCTGAGCTACATCATCAAAATTAGATTATCTCTAAAGTTGAGTAATTAGCTACTGCATTTGGAGAATGGTGATTCAATATGGTGCGCTGGCTAGGATGGTATAGGCCATGAATTGATAGCAACCTTAGTTCCATAATGTGTATCTAAAAAATAAGAACCAATCTGAAGTGATGTAACCTCCTATTTTCACTGTGAAATCAGCTAGATAAGCACAAGGCAAAGTATGGAGGTAGATCCACAACAGTAACATCCTTTCGAAATAGAAAAATTTGAGGTGAAGCATGTAATGCATTACCTCCAAATTTTTTATTATACCAAAAGTATTAGTTGCAGTTCCATTAAGACTCTAAGACACTCCTTTGGCTATAGGCTCATACTGTAAGCCTAAGTTTTACTGCAATCACTTTTGGCATAACTGTGCTACTTGTGCCACTGTCCACCATGCAATTATGAACTAAATGTTCTCCAATAATCAGTGATAAACAAAATAGTGGTGGTTTATTAATTTCATGAGCATTTAGAACTTTCTGAACCATCCACTTAACATTCTTTAATATTTGTCTTGCTCAAACATTCCAAGGACCATGTCTTTCCTTCTGAACTTCCTTTTCTGACCCGATACATTGAATAAATCTACAAGCTTAGCTAGTTCATGAAGAAAGTAAATCTTGTTGTCTAGGAATACTTAGAGTGTCCCACATTGAGATGTTAACATTATGCTTTTTCATTACATCAACAATGTTAAAAGAAGCAACTGTAGCTTAGAGATAGAATCAACTATTTTAGAGTAGGCCTTAGCAAAAATTGATTCTTGACTTCAACTTCCTTGGATATCTGAGGTATAAACAGTCTTCTTGGATCAGGTTGTAGTTGTCTTTGATGACTTTTATCAACTGGACACTTGACTGATTTTTGAGGAACAACAAGGTTGCTAGTTGACTTTGGAGCTGTAGATGTTGTCTTGTCAGTGACAGTAGGTAGGATAGGCCTATTTTTGTTGCTTTTGATTTTCAACAGCCCTCCCTTGAGCCCTAGTAGTGACTGTAATGAAATCCTCCTCATTAAAACTAACTAGATTCTAGTTCAGGTGCTTTCTAAACATGAGTTTCTTACTACCCACCCTCCATTTGAGGCATAAATAATGTTTTTCAGATTGAGGTTGTGCAACAAGATTCAGATTCAAAAAATCATTTGGGAAAGTTGCAGCTGAATGTGAGGTTGATTGCAAGGCTGACACCACTCCTCTGTAGCCATATTAACTGGAACTAAAGTGTTAGAAGAACTAGGAGCCTTTGGGTCAAACTGTCTTTGCTGGTAAGGCTGCCTATAATTTTGATTCTGTTGATAGGGCTTCTATTTTTGTTGATTCTGTTTAGTAGGTGCTGATAAGGAGTCCTGGTAGGGTCTGCTAGGTAATGTAATTTTGTTCTCAATTGAAGTCAATTTATTTCCTCATAGTCTGCAAAGCTTTGAATACATCATCTAGATGGAGCTACAATAATGGGCTCTATGATTGTAATAGGCTATGAGGAATAGGTGCTAAATCTTCTGAAAAAGGCATTGATGGTCTTGGCACTAATTTTCCAGCTTGAATAAGACTATTTTCAGCTCAGATAGCAATATCATAAGCTGCTAGGAGCGTCTCTCCACCCATTGACTGAATCATGGTTGAGATATCACTGTTTAATGCTCTAAGATAATAAAGGAAAGCATGATCAGCTTGAGGCTTGACACTTGCTGGAATTCTCTCCCAAGTTTCTAGAAAACCGGATATTGAAACTGGACATAAATTCATTTGGAGCTCTTTTAATAGTATATCAATTGTTCAATGAGAGACAAATGATCTGAATTATCTGGAACTGTTTCAAAATTTTTCACCTAAGTATCCCAAGTTCCTATGCTGCCAATTTCTAGGTTTCTATACCATTGCAAGGCTTTCCCTTTAAAAGATGTAGCTAAAAGTCTTAGAGCTACATCTTCATGAGTGATATTATGGACTGCACATAGGGCTGCAACATCTTTGATATGTTTTAGAATTGGTGTAACCTGATCGGTTCACCCATGAATGATGGAAAAATTTTCATGGTAGCATTGGGAATATCATGATAAACTAGAATTACTAATGGGCTGCATTAGTAAATGGCACAAAATTCTTGGGTGGTTGAAGGGCCATTAGAAAAACTGGGATATTGATAGAAAAATTGACAGGTGGTGAAGGAATATTAGGAGGAGGGTTACCAAAACCAGGTCTATTATAAGGTAAAGTATTACCAACTCTTCTCCTTCTAGCAGAATTCAAAGGTAAAGAAACAAAATCAGAAGGAATTCTTCTTACCGATGATCTTGTAGTCACTTTAGGCATGGAACATGCTGCAATACTGGTTTGAAATCAGCTTTACAGAGTCACCCAAAAGATCATAAAATCTTTAGAATAAATTAGATGTATTTTTCTCCCGAAAGTGACTTTAATTTGTTGTAAATACTATAGATCTGAGATTTGAAACTAGCATGTAGATCTGATTCGTTGTCCCACCAGGTGTGCCAAAAACTATTATCTCTCAAAATTAGACCCTATAGAGAGATGGCTGCAGGTTTTCTAAGCTTGCACAAATGATCTCTCTCTTTCATAGATACAATGGAAACACCTTAGGTCTGTGGGTATACCTATTTCGAGGTGAGTCTCCAGTATCAAGGCCAGTTCCTTATTGGTGTATCCTAAACTGCTTTCTGGGAGTTTGAGAGTAAAAGATGACTGTAAAAATGATTAAAACTAAGGTGATACACCAAATTTGTGTGAGGGCTTTGACTGAGTATATGCACAACTGATCTATGAAGGATTCTTGATGCACGAACCAATAGTTTTTTTGTAGAATATCTAAGGGCAAAACACTTGATTGTACTGAGGGAGGATCACAACAGTACTAATAAGTTAACATGCACATTAAAAAAACTAAGAAGAAAGGACTAAAATTTGCAGCAGGGTAAGGTGGTTGATCAGGGAATTTGCATTCACAAGATTAATGTAACATACACAAGACTGCAAAATAACTTGGGAAGGTAGAAAATACTTCACACTTAGAGGGCAAACTGGAAAAATTTTCTTCAGTACTCCTATATCCAAAAGTCCTCCAGGAAGAATCCCTATGCTTTTGCAAAGGCACACAATATATAGCAAAAATAAATTTCACCCCCTTCCTAAAAATAGCCTAAGGCTTGTACTCACCCATGCATCCTAATTTTATCCTTTATTTAATAATAAATAAAGGGATAAAATAATACAAACTAGAGCATGCGGTTAAAAATAGGCATTAATGGCCTTAAATACAATATAGTCAAACTGAAGTTGACTGTTCTATTTTTAAGAAAAGAATGGGTGAATAATTTGCTAATAATAAAATTGCTTGCTAGGCAAGTCTCCCTCCATGAGCATGCAAATTCGTCTTCTTCTCTGTTTTGTCTTCTTGTGAAGCATGCAAAAATACAACTCTCTGTTTGTGAGAAAATAATTACAATACTTGCAATATTTGCAAAAATAATTCATCCACTGTGGGGACCACTAGGAGCACATGTGTAATCATAATCAACTCTTATTTTCTGGAAAAATAAGGTAATAAGTCTTCAAAAGGTTTCTTGCATCTGATGTTGACCTCTTCTCTATTCTTGTGATCACATGAAAAATACACTCCAATTCATGTACAATCTATCACCATCCATGGGGCCACTTGTGGTTGTGAACTCTTGTCTTCATTGGGTTGGCCACCTTTGTGGAATTAGCATATTAACATGGTTCTTGATATGAGATGAGTGGACCACCTTTGATAACATACATGGCTCTTATAATATTCGCCACTTTTGACTATTGTTTCTTTGTCAGCTTTTGTATTTGAAAGGACCCAATGATTATACCTAAAAGACTCACCTTTTCGGTGATCATGCCAGCATGTATGGTCGGATTTGCATTTTATTCAAGTTGGACTATGATTTTAGACTTATAAAAGTCATGGCAATGATTATTTGTTTGGTGATGTGGGTTGGTCCCCTTCCCCACGGTGACTCACCCCTCCATGCATTTTGTCAATGGAAATTTGACCTGTGTTGAGTTTTCTTTGATATTGATGATGGAAACCGGGCATGTTGATCTCTATACCTATGAATTTGATGCTCATCGATCTCTCACCCGTGATTAGGGTTCAGGCTTTGCATTTAAAATGGTCAGTGGGGACTAACTGTGGTTGGTTGCTTTGAATTCGGTGAACGATCACCGACCATTGATCTTCATACCTAAGCTATGTCTTGATCATCGATGATTGATCATTGGTTAGGGTTTGTTGACTCCACTCTCGAGTTGGCTGTAGTTAAGTTGATTTGAGCCATTTGTGACCATTACATTTGATCTTTTAGCTCTCGGGAAAAGCCCTGGAAAAATTTTTTGGCCGCCATGGTTGATCACTTCAAGCTCGGCTCTGTTTATCTTTGGCCATTGCATGGTTGTGAGGGTTTTTGATCTTGTGTGCACCACTATTTTAACGTTGCATGAGTTCTTTTTTCTCAATGGCCACCCTTTTCCTTCATGAAGCTCAGCCTTTTTTGAGCTCTGTTGCATTTGATTTCTTGTTCTTACTGTTTGAGCTCTCCAAGAGAGGTGATTTTGGATGCTACCACCATTATTGAAATGTCTTTGGAGCTCAGACTTTTGTCATTCTTTGGTCACCTCTCCTATTACTGTTTCGTAGCACCATTCACATAAGGTAAGGACTCGAGTATCTCTATTTGTCTTTGGCCACCAAAGCTTTGCATTTGATTCTTGGTGCTTTTTTGAGTTCCTTGATGATTTCGAGTTGAAACCTGTGTTGCGTTGCTCTTTTCTGCTAAACTTGATGATTTCTTAGGGTTGTTTGTATGGTCTCTAGAGAATATATTTCCTATTCATTTCTCTGTATTTCCACTTCGAATACCCATATCAATTTTCTGAGTTGTACACAAAAACTCAATAATATTTCAAAGCAACTAAGGCTTTCACAGCCATTAGCTTGGATTCCTGTGTGATTTCGTGGCTCGGTCTTGTTTGAATTTGTTCTGAACTTGAATGCATTCTCTGAATGGCCTCTGATTTACTTTCAATCTCTTTTATAACAACCCAAAATGGGTATTAATCATTCTATTGAAAAGTATCATATTTTCAAGGAATTTTAACTTGGGTAGTTGTATTTTCTGATTTGTGCATATTCTTCCTTTCATTCCAGATCTGAATGTTTTTTTAATTTGGGTATTCTTATCTCATTGTAGAGGGTTGTATATTTTCCTCATTTTCCTGTATCAGTCCATTAAGTAATTTTCTTCTGCATCTTTTGGCCTTCTAAGTCTTTGAGAATCTGTAGCTCCTTTACGAGTTTTCTGAGTGGGAGGATTGTGGATGTTTTCCATCATTTTATAGACTTCAAGCTTGGAACTATATTATCCTTTGACCCATGTGAGTCTTTGCGAACGTGAACACTTTGTTTTTGAGGTTCTTTTCTCTGCCTTGAGTTCATATAACCCTACTTTTAAGGTAAATCTCTAATTCCATCAATTTCATAATAACTTAGAGTTAAATATTTCATGTTTGACTTTACTTCTAAAAGATGTTTGGGTAGATGTAGACTTTAGTTTCATCCCTCCTCTAATAGTTTTGTTTCATTATGAATGCCATTGTTGAAATCTGAAACTCATCCACTGTGTGTATCAGTTTGCTTCTCTACAAAATAGGTTTTGTATATTATTTCAAGTCTGTTATGAAATTGTTGGCTTGATTTTTGTATTATGGAAAATCAATTCTGTTGTAATTCATTGTTTAGGATCAACTTGATCCTTTGAGAATTATGTAGCACTCCTTTAAGCATACTACTTTAATCCTTTTCCAATCTGAGATCACTTGAAAACTGAAATTCCTTCTGAGATGAGTGTTTGAATGAAATTAGTTTCTCATTATTATTGGAATCTTTCATCTCAAAATAATAGTTGTAATCCATTAATCATTTTGAGAGTAGAAATGAACTTTTGTACTGGCTAATAGCCCCATTTTAACACCAATGATAACCTATTGAAAAGTTGTATGTTTATAGTGATGTACTCTTTCTTTTGTGAATGAAATCCACTGCATTTAGAAATTTAGAACAATCTCATTTCATTATGAGATTTAGAGCATCTCTGAAATTGATCTCTTTCATACTTTTGAAGTTGTAGTTCCATTTCTTTTCTGTGATTCTTTTCCTTGCATAAATAGTTGTACTTCTTTGATATGGCATCATATCTGTAATTCATACTTCCTTTATTTGAAAACTGGAATTCATAGAAAGGATGTACTTTGTAGAATTACTTCAAATTTCATGTTATTCAGCTGTTAAGTTATAGTGAATCCTTTTTTGCATTATATACTGTATTTCCTTTCATTACAGCTCTGATATGTATGCTGAAAAATCTGAAATGTTGATTTTATAAGGTGAATCCCTGTCAAAATTTTCCCAGAATCTTTTCTTTAATGTATTTTCTAGAAATAGTAGTTATTATATTCTGATCCAGGATTTAGAAAGTAACACTTTTCATGACTGAACTGATATAGCAATTGAGAACTGAAAATATGATAGTTGTTTCTCTTGATCATGTAATGCTTTTCTACTTTTTGTATCACTTATTTGATTTGCATAGTTCTTTTAAAGCATGTAGTAATTGAAACAACATGATGAAAAGTTGTAAATGTCCATTTTACATGGTGAAGCCCTGTCAAAATTTTCCTAGAATCTTCTCTCTCATCCTGTTTCAATTGTAATCCTTTTTACTTTTAGCTTCAGCTTCTTGAAATTTGATTCTCCCTCTTCTTTGCAAACTGAAAAATGTACTTCTATCTTCCATTCTCTCTTCTGAGCTCTAACATCTTCCATTTGTAGAATGTTCGCTGAACTTTGAGTTGCACTCTTCCTTCTTCTTAGCATGTACTTATGACTTATTTATTTCTCTCTTTGGCTGTAACCTGTACCTGCACACTTAGGAAATATTTAGGATTTTTTGCCTCTCTTATGTCTATGTTTTCTTCTTTCTTTTACTTTCTTCTTTCTGAGTGAAAAAACATACATACAGTTTTTCCTTCAAGTAGAATACATCTCCTGCATAGGGGAAGATTCATATGCACGAAGTAGGATAGTGTAGGAATATGGATTAACCCTGAGCTCTTTATTGATGATTTCCTTATTTTTGCTTTTCAGGTACCATGCCTTGAGGATGAAAGGAGCTGGAAAGGAGATGCTCTGCACAACGAAGAATATACAAGGCAATGATGGGTTCAACCCTCATACTCCTTTGCTTTCTCTTTCATGCATGTGTATCTTTATTTTCAGTAGCTATACTTTACTTTTCAGTTACATCCCACGGCTTGTGTGGGAAACATTTGACTCTCCTTGTGAATAAAGCATTGAATTCTGTAAATGAGTTGTATATCTCTTTCTGCATTTCTGCTTTCTGTATGGATTGTATAATGAACTAAACAACTCAGTAACATAATTGAATGTCTTAATCATGAAGGAAAGAACATTGAATAGAACTTGTAACATTTAATAATGAACTCTAATTTTCTGTGATCTGCACTTATGTTTGCTGTTCCAAAACTTTACACTTCACCTACTCTGCAATTGGATGTCCTCATCAAGATAACATAACTGTCCTTCGGGGCTTGTGTTCTTTTGCTAAGGATGGTCATGAAATTGTAGACTATGTGATCTGTTACATTTTGTAACAACACACATAGTTGTAGATTTCATGTAATCTTTTAAAAAAATCAGCAGTAATGACATAATCTGGCGTAATCTCCCCTAGCTTAGGTATACTTCACCAATGCTATCCATCGTAACAAAGTTTCAAGTTACCCATTTTTGCACAAGTGTAAAAATTGTCAACAGTTCTGGAGATCATATGGTGAACTTCTTGCTCTTATATTTCCTTAGGAGGTCTATTGGGCATGGAGTTGTAAATGCATATAACCACAAATTTTCCTTTCCAAAAGGTCCAACCCTTCCAAAGAGGTCGATACTAAAGTTCCAAGGGAAAGGATCTAGACAAACCCTATCATTTGATGAATGCACTCATTGAATTAAACTTGGCTATCTAATGTTGTATTACAGTTATTTTGTCAAGGGAAATGCAAGTATAACAATCACTGTAACATTTTCAATAACAAGGTTCTGAGAAGCAACCATTCACAAGACTGATAATTTCCTTTCCATTCAAATTTGAAAGATGAAAAGTGTTGTGTCCCTTACAAGCTAAGATCATGTAAGGACCCATTTCAAGAGTGTATGCAAACTTTGAGCTGTTTCCTATTTCACGATTACAATCCCACTTTAAACATTATTCAATCACACATGCATCAAATTTTACTTTCTTGTCAAAATCTTCTTTATTTGCATCTGATTCTTTTCATATTTAAATGAGCTTGATCTCTCAGCTCTTGGAATTCCATTAATTCTGCATAAGGAACCTATTGGTTCCTTCTCAAGCAGCTCCATTTGATGAATAAATGATTTAAAATCAACAAAGATCTAAGCCTCTGGGTAAACAACTTAGGCATTCTTGATTCTGACCATACACAAGTTTGTATACTGAATTTCCAATTGGATCGTTTATGACTCACCCTTTGTGATAGAATATCAAATATTGTGAAATGAAACATCAGATGCTAATCTGGGCTCTCCATTGATCTTTGACATATTCTAGTTGAAGAAACATTCTTAGTTATTCTATGTTCAGTTCTTTCAGATAAGCCTTACCTTGTGGGTAATAATTAGATCAAGAACTTGGATATATTCCATGGTTAACAACCCTCTGTTACACCTTGCACCAAAAAATCATAAAGCATTACCAATCCTACTTGCTGGAACTACCCAATCTGTTTGTCCTTTATGTAAGAAAGTATTGAAGCTTCATAAGCATCTTTACAAAAACTATTGCTTCAACAATCAGGGTAAAATAATCTGTAGCAATTAAGATCCACTTGTGTCCTTGTGACGAAGGTAGGTCTATCATGCTAATAAAATCAAGACCTTGTTGTGTAACTACTTGCATAAAAGGCAGAACTTATCAGCTTAAATAGGATGCAAAGTTGAAGAAAGACATTATTTTCCCATAAAGGCACATTTCTTACTCTTTCTAATCCATTCAAAATTTTTGAATAGGCTAGGCTTTAGTAACCTGCTCTTCATAATTTTTAAAGATGGTTCGTGCTGAGATAGGTTCTCTGATACCTTGGAATTCTTCTGAATAGGCACAACCTAAAATAGTTCACCAAATCAGTCATCCTCTTAAGGGTGATATCTTTCTCCGACAAGTTCAGGTTGATGAAGTTGGACCAGTTAGATCTCATTTCCAGCTACACAATGACTCCACATGATCTAATCTGAATCTTTAGGTTCCTGTCAAACTAGCTGATTTTTCTCATATTTGAGAGAGATTAGATTTGGATACAAACACTCTACCTGGCGCTATTTCAGGGAATTTAGTTCATAATCAAGACCATAGTAAATAACTTCTTATCTAGCTCTACTCTGTTTGTCAGGATTCAATTCTTTTTATAAAAGGAAAGCTTTTCACACCTGGATGAGGAACAAGAACTTGAATTTGATAAATCTGAAAGCATGTACTTAAAATTCTTTAGTCCTTTGAGTTACTGAAAGTACTTGTTTTTCCAGAAATTTGTACCTTGTTTCATAATCATGCAAAATCTGTGCAAAAATAAGCAATTTAGTGGCGACTCAATATTTACATCATTAACCTGAGTCACCATAGCTAAAAAAAATTTAGCTCCTGCAAGTGCATACATTGTAAAATCTTTATCAAAATTTGAATTTGCAAGAGTAGGAAGCCTGAGAGATGGCTAATTTTATTGCTTCAAAACCTTCCTTTCCTTCGTTGGTCCAAGAGAAATTTTTCTCTTTCTTTAACATAACTATGAGTGGTTTAACCAATGCTGCAAAATCTTGAACAAATCTTGTAACAAAGTTGATTTTTCCAAGAAAACGTTGCAATGCCTTATTATGAGGTAATGATAGCTGTGATATAGCTTTGATTATGAAAGGATCAATTGCTAAAATTTTCTTAGAAACAATATGGCTAGAGTAATTTACCTTGATGTACTGAAAAGATCAAATTCTTGGGATTCAAATATATTCTAAACTGCCTGCATAGTTGGAAAGTCTGCCCTAAGATGCATTAGATATTCTTCAGAATATTTTTGAAAATACAGTCACATCATCTAAATAGACAATGATGCATTTATTTAATAAGCTTTGAAAATCCATGTCCATTTCACGTTGAAAACGTTGCACCGGCATTTGAAAGACCAGAAGGAATTCTTTTGTAAGCATAGGTATTTAACTTGGTGGTAAAAGCTGTTTTGTATCTATCTTCTTCTTGCCCTAAATGTCTGATAATAGCCACGATAACCATCTAGAAGAGATAGTCTATCTAAACCTGAGACTATTCTCAAAATTTGATCCATATTCGTAAGTGGGTAACGATCTTTTAATGAAGCTTTATTAAGATCTCTGAAATCTACACATAGTTTGATTTCACCAGTTCTTCTTCCTAATAGGAAAGAGATTGTCTACCCAACTTGAATGCTTAACTGGAAAGATAATACCTGATTCAATCAACTTGGATAGCTCTTTCCTCATCAGAGGTTCTATTTTTGGATTTACAGACCTCTGTTTCTAACTTACAGGCTTAGCATTTGGATGTAACTTGATAGTATGCCTTGCTAAACTATGATCAAACTGTTGACAATTTTTACACTTGTACAAAAATGGGCAATTTGAAACTTTTTTAGATGGATAGAATAGGTGAAGTATACCTAAGCTAGGGGAGATCACATTAGATTATGTCATTGTTACTGATTTATTTAAAATGATTCCATGAAATCTGTAGCTATGTGTGCTATTACAAAACATAACAGATCACATAGTCTACAATTTCATGACCATCTTCAGCAAAGAACACAAGCCCTAAAGGATAGTTGTGTTGTCTTGATGAGGACATCACAATTGTAGAATAGGTGAAGTGCAAAGTTTTGGAACATCAAACATAAGTGTAGATCCTAGAAATTCAGAGTTCATTACTGAATGTTACAAGTTCTATTCAATGTTCTTTCCTTTATTATTAAGACATTCAATTAGGTTACTGAGTTGTTTAATTCATTATACATCCATACAAAAAGAAGAAATGCAAAAAGAGATATATAACTCATTTACAGAATTCAATGTTTTATTCACAAGGAGAATCAAATGTTTCCCACACAAGGCGTGGGATGTAACTGAAAAGTAAAATACAACTACTAAAAAGAAACATACACATGCATGAAAGAGAAAGCAAAGGAGTATGAGGGTGAACCCATCATTGCTTTGTATATTTTTCTTTGATGTAGAGCATCTCCTTGCCATCTCCTTCCTCCTTAAGTCATGGTACATGAAAAGCAAAAATAAGTCAACTATCAGTTACGAGCTCAGGGATCAAACCATATTCCTACACTATCCTACTTCATGCATATGAATCTTTCCCTAAATAGGAGATGTATCCTACTTGAAGGACAAACTGCATCCATGCTTTAATCACTCAGAAAGAAGAAATTAAAAGAAAGAAGAAAACATGGACATAAGAGAGGCCAAAAAGCCTAATTATTTTCTAACTATTTTCCTAAGTGTGTAGGTATAGGTTGTAGCCAAAGATAGAAATAAACAAGTCATAAGTACATGCTAAGAGAAGCAAAAGTACAACACAAAGTTCAACAAACATTCTGCAAATAGAAGAAGTTAGAGCTCAGAAGAGAGAATGGAAGATAGAAGTACACTTTTTAGTTTGCAAAGAAGAAATAGAATCAGATTTCAACAAGCTGAAGCTAAAAGAAAAAGGGATTACAGCTGAAATAGGATGAGAGAGAAGATTTTGGAAAAATTTTGATAGGGCTTCGCCATGTAAAATTAGTATTTCAGATTTCTCAGCATATATATCAAGCTGTAATGAAAGGAAATACAATATATAATGCAGAAAAGAAATGGACTGTATTTTCATTTATCAGATGGAAGTACTTTGAGCATTCTTTATAGCTTAAACAACTGAAGAGAATTGAAGTTCTAAGATAATCTTGCAAATCACAGCTTTTCTAAGTTACAATTTTTAAAATAAAGCAGATATGAGAACACAAAATTACTACAATGTTGAATGAAATACATTCATTCAAGCATGGTAGTACTCATCTACAACATAAGTAGAAGCCATTACAGGTGAACATAAAGAATCTATCTCATGATGACATTAAAAGTAGATACATGAATAGTTTGAAGTAAGCTACAGAAGACACATAGTGCATGAATTATTATCATATAATAGCTATACAAGTAGAGACCCGATCAAGCTCTAGGTGTTCATGAGCTCAACTTTCAGAATAGAGGGGATACTTGTAAGCAAGGAACATGTCCAGTTTAAAAAGGTTTTTGAAAGAGAGATAATTCTAGAAAAAAAATTGGCAAGGCTTCGCCCTATAAAACCAACATTTACAACTTTTCCAGCATCTATATCAAACTAAAATCAAAGAAATGTAGTGAAAGTAACAGAGTAAATTATCTGATCAAGGCTTGCACCTAATAGTGTCATCAAAACAGATCAAGAATTGCTTAAATTACTGCAGATATCAAAGAGTTAGAGAAGAATAAAACATACAGATATAGTTTCGAACAAGATAAAACCCTATTTTCTTCAAAATAACTATATATTGTTGTGCCAAGATGATGGTAGAACTAGCTTCTGAGTTTGAAGAATTCAGGTAGTACATGCAATGAGATAAGTAAAAGAAACTATCAAAGTGAAGACACCATTCCAGTTCCAAATGATAAAGAAAATAAAATTTCATCATTAGAACAAATCCAGGAGCTACGAAAAATAGAGATACGGGATATTAAGAGCAGCCTGCGGACCTACAAATTCAGATAAAAGAAAATTTTCCAGTTTATGATTAAATTTAAGGTATAGATCCTAACAGGCCGAAGCTTCCAAGACCTACAGTAACCATTTTAATGCCAGAGAATTCAAAGGATAGAGAAAACATAGGCCCGATAAGGACATACATATAAAACTCTCAATGAAAAATCTAGATCTAGAGATAGTCAAGCAAAATATGAAATACCCAGAACGTAAACTATCTAGCAAACTCTCCAAAGATGGTTTGAGGAAAGCTAACAGTAATAACCGAGTAAATCATGATGACACAAGTTTATCAATATCAAGCAAAACAGAGTATTTATACTACTGAGTCATCCATAAAAGGGGTAAATCCAGAGTTACCTCTAAACTCGTGGCCGAAAGAAGTTCAAACGGTAAAGGAGCCACATTCTAACTAGAGTTTTTAAGAAGAATGGTCAAAAACCAAAATCATACAAGCATGCATTCACATTTGCACAGGGCTCAAGCTCCAAGAGAACAAGAATGGCGGCCTCAGCGAAAAACAAATGAAATCACAGAGAAGACTAAGTGGAGCTACTATCAAAGTCACCATTTTAATAATAGAGAAAACAATACAGAGGTTCAAGCTATGAATCAGAGACAAACACATGCCCAAGTCGAAAATGACAAGTCCATTAATGGGTATTAGTGGATCTAGGTATTCTGATCACTTACCTAAAAATTAGATAGGAAAATGACTTCACAGAACCAGCCAAGAATGGTAGGCCACCTTCTAATAGGTGTTGAAAGTTTTGCCTCTCGAAGGAATGAAATATCCATGAGGTTCTCATGAAAATGCAAAGACCAAGTAAAATGATCAAATTTCATTGGTACAGAGTACACTAAGTTTCCATATTTTTTAAAAGTAACATGAAATACCAATTCACGGTCATAAAATCAACAGAAAATTCACAGTAAAATATTCTACCTGAGGAGTTGAAGATTAATGGGCTCTCAGATCCAAGGAAACATAGAGTGCAGGTTCTAAATATCACATCCATGTCATCAAATACAAGATGGACCATCAAAATAGAACATCCAGAATTTCCTCATGGCGACTAGCACCCAGATCTTGGAAAATGCGCATAACCAACTCAAACAGGAACTATTTTGAAACTAAAGCTCCATGAGAAAGCTCAGAAGCAAATGTTCATAGTCGGCCTGGAGAAAATCGATCAGATCTTGCAAAGAAAGAAAAGTAATAGAGCTCAAAAATTTCAACCATGGTACGGCACAAAAAAATTTCCAGGGCTTCACCCGCAAATTAGATGCAAAATGAAAAAATGAATGAGTTCGAGTGTTTTAACTCACCCACTACAACTTTGGCTTAACCTAACCCTAACCGAGGGTCAAGAATCGATGGCTCAATTTCTCCAAGTACAATGGATCAATGGTCTAAAAAAGAGCTTCAGAGATCAAAGAATAACCACGGCTAGCCTCCCACTAACCACATTAATTTCATCTTTAAAACCCTAACCACAAGTTACAGATCAACGATCACTATGGAAAAGGTACAGAGATCGACATCCCAGGATGATCACCAACTTCCACAGAGACCGAAGTTACTCTCTTTTAATCAAGGGTTAGTTACAAATGCCACCAACAATATTTCCCAAGGGTTGAGTCACCGTGAGGAAGGGGACAACCCACGTGTCCTCCAAATAATAATCATGGTCGACCATCATATTGCTAATGATCACCGAAAAGGTGGATCTCTAAAGTATATACCATGCAATGTATCAAATAAACCAAATTCCAACCACATTGTGCCCAATGATCACCTAAAAGGTGAATTTCAAACTACATGCTACTAATTATGTAAAAACTGACACATATATACATGTGTATAATTATCAAAAGGTGGTGGATATAGTGGCATGTGCCATATCAAATGGTCGACCCCTTAAGTATTATGCTAAGTCCACACAGTGGCCAAACCATGGTGGAGTGCAGAGGTGGTCCCCACTTCAAGGAGGTTGGGTTGAATTTCAAATTTTATCCATGTGATCACTAGCAAATAGAATGAGTGTCAACATCATAGACAAAGGTGGTCCCAGTCAGATTGTTTTGGATGAATTATTTTGCAAAGTATTGCAAATAAATGTAATTATTTTTCTCACATACAGGGAGTTTATTTTTGCATGCTTCACAAGAAGAAAGAACAGAGAAGAAGATGAATTTACATGCTCAAAGGAGTGCAACTTGCCTAGCAAGCAATTTTATTATTATAAAATTATTCACCCATTCTTTTCTTAAAAATAGAACAATCAACTTCAGTTTGATTGTATTGTAATTAAGGCCATTAGTGCCTATTTTAAACTCCATGCTCTAGTTTGTATTATTTTATCCCTTTATTTATTATTAAATAAAGGATAAAATTAGGATGCATGGGTGAGTACAAGCCTTACACTATTTTTAAGAAGGGGGTGAAATTTATTTTTGCTATATATTGTGTGCCTTTGCAAAGCACAAGGGGGATTTTCCTGGAGGAACTTTTTGATATATGAATGTTGAAGCAAATTTTTCCAGTTTTGACCTCTAAGTGTGAAGTGTTCTTTACCTTTCCAAGTTATTTTGCAGCCTTGTGTATGTTATATCAATCTTGTGAATGCAAATTCCCTAATCAACCACCTTACCCTGCTATAAATTTTTAGTCTTTTCTGCTTAAATTTTAATGTGCATGTTAACTTAATAGTACTATTGTGATCCTCCCTCAGTGCAATCAAGTTTTTTTCCCTTAGATATTCTACAGAAAAACTATTGGTTCGTGCATCAAGAATCCTTCCCAGATCAGTTGTGCATATACTCAGTCAAAGCCCTCATACAAACTTTTGTGTATCACCTTAGTTTTAATCATTTTTACAGTCATCATTTTATCATAAAACTCCCAGAAAATAGTTTAGCATTACACCAACAAGAAACCAGCCTTGATACCGGAGACTCACCTCAAAATAGGTATACCCATAGACCTGAGGTGTTTCCATTGATATCTACAAAAGAGAGAGATCATTTGTGCAAGCTTATAAAACCTATCAGCCATCTCTCTACAGGGTGCACTTTCGAGAGATAACAGTTTTTAGCATGCCTAGTGGGACAACGAATCAGATCTGCATGTAATTTTTTAGATCTACAACAGATTTACAGCAAATTAAAAGTCTCTTTCGGGAGCAGACTGCAGCTAATTTATTCTAAAGATTTTATGATATTTTGGTGACTCCGTAAAGCTAAATTTTGACCAGTATTGCAGCATGTTCCATGCCCAAAGTGACTACAAGATCATCGGTAAGAGGGATTCCTTCTAATTTTGTTTCTTTACCTTTGAATTCTGCTAGAAGGAGAAGAGTTGGTAATACTTTACCTTATAATAAACCCAGTTTTGGTAATCCTCCTCCTAATATTCCTTCACCACGTATAAATTTTTCTATCAATATCCTAGTTTTTCCAATGGCCCAACAACCACCTAGGAATTTTGTGCCCTTTACTAATGGCATACCCATTAGTAATTCTAGTTTATCATGATATTCCCAACACTGCCATGAAAATTTTTCCATTATTTATGGGTGAAAATCAGGTTACACTAGCTAAACATATCAAAAATGTTGTAGCCCTATGTGCAATCCATAATATCACTCATGAAGACGTAGCTCTAAGACTCTTAGTTGCATCTTTTAAATGGCAAGCCTTGCAATGGTATAGAAACCTAGAAATTGGAAGCATAGGAACTTGGGATATTTTAGGTGAAAATTTTCTAAAACAGTTCAAAGACAACTTAGATCATTTGTCTCTCATTGAACAGTTATCTACTATTAAAATATCTCCCAACAAATTTATGTCTAGTTTCAATATCCATTTTTCTAGAACTTGGGAGAGAATTCCAGCAAGTGTCAAGCCTCAAGCTAATCATGCTTTCCTTTATTATCTTAGAGCATTAAATAGTGATATCTCAACTATGATTCAATCAATGGGTGGAGATACACTCCCAACAGCTTATGATATTGTTATCCAAGCTAAAAATAGCCTTATGCAAGCTGGAAAGTTAGCACCAAGGCCATCAATGCCATTTTCGGTAGATTTAGCACCTATTCCTCACACTTATTACAATCATACAACCCATTGTTGTAGCTCCATTAGATGATGTATTTAAATCTTTGTAGACTATGGGAAATAAGTTGACCTCAATTGAGAATAAAATTGCATTACCTAACAGACCCTACCAGGCTCCTTATCATGCCCTATTAATAGAATCAACAAAACAGGCAGCCCTACCAACAGAATCAGAATTATAGGCAGCCTTACAAGCAAAGGCAGTTTGACCCAAAGGTTCCTAGTTCTTCCAATGCTTTATTTCCAATTAATATGGCTACAGAGGAGTGGTGTCAACCTTGTAATCAACCTCATTCAGCTGCAACTTGCCCAAATGCTTTTTTGAATCTGAATCTTGTTGCACAACCTCAATCTGAAACATTGTTTATGCCTCAAATGGAGGGTGGGCAGCAAGAAACTCATGTTCAGAAAGCACCTAAACAAATTTAGTCAGCTTTAATGAGGAGGATTTCATTGCAGTCACTACTAGGGCTCAAGGGAGGGCTACTAAAAATCAAAAGCAACAAAATAGGCCTATCTTGCCTACTGTCACTGACAAGACAGCAACTCTAAAGTTAACTAACAACCCTGTTATTTCTCAAAAAATAGCAAGTGTTCCAGTTGATAAAGGCCATCAAAAATAGCTACAGCCTAATCCAAGAAGATTGTTTATTCCTCATATATCTAAGGCAGCTGAAGCAGAATCAGTTTTCGCTAAGGCCTATTCTAAGACAATTGATTATGTCTCTAAGACAATTACTTCTTTTAACATTGTTGATGTAATGAAAAAGCATATTGTTAACATCTCAATGTGGGACGCTCTAAGTATTCCTGGACAATAATATTTACTTTCTCATGAACTAGCTAAGCTGTAGATTTCTTCAAATACAGCAGAGAAGGAAGTTTAGAAGACAGACATGGTCCTTGGAACATTTGAGCAAGACCATATTAAGGAATTTAAGTGGATGGTACAGAAAGTTCTCAATGCTCATGACATTAAGAAACCACCACCATTTTATTTATCACTGATCATTGGAGAACATTTAGTTCATAATTGCATGGTGGATAGTGGTGCAAGTAGCACAGTTATGCCAAAAGAGATTACAAAAAAATTAGGCTTGCAGTATGAGCCTACATAAAGGAGTGTCTTACAGCTTGATGGAACTATAACTAACATGGTTGGTATAATAATTTTTTTTGAGGTAACGTTACATGCTTGCCCAAATGTTTCTATTCTGCAAGATGTTACTGTTGTGGACTTGCCTCCATACTTTGCTTTATGCTTATCTAGAGATTTCACAGCAAAAATAGGAGGTTATCTCTCTTCAGATTGGTCCTTATTTTTCACCACACACTATGGTACTAAGGTTACTATCAATTCAAAGCCATTGGCTAGATTTCACATTGAGCCTCACTCTTCAAATGCGGTGGCTAATTATTCAGCCCTGGATCAGTCTGATTTTGACGAGGTAGCTCATGTTTCAGCATTGGATGGTGTTTCTAACCTATTTATGGATGAAAAGATAGTTGAAGAGCATGCTCATGATCCTTTTAAGGAGGTTGAAGAACATATTTTTGGTGTGTATTGTATGCATGAAGAAAATACACCACTTCCCTTGCTGTCCAAAACAGACGATTCAGCAGAAGGAATTTGGAAGCTTCATTTTGATGGAGCTAAGAACAAGAAAGGATAGGGAGCAGGTTTGATGCTCACTTCCTCAACAAATGAGAGGTATTTCTCAGCTTTGAGTCTCCAATTTACATGCACTTGTAATGTGGCTGAATACGAAGCATTAATTCATGGCTTACTTTGGGCCAAAAAGAGAGGTATCAAGACATTACAAATCTTTGGTGATTCTGAGTTGGTTATCAATCAAGTAAAAAACTTCAATGTTTGTAAGAATCCACTAATGAAGTCTTACAGACATAGAGTTTCAGACTTAATGGAAGATTTTGAAGCTATTAATATTCAGTCTATTCCTAGAGCTGAAAACAAGCATGCAGATAGACTTGTAGCAGTTGGTGCTAGTTTCAAAGTGCTAGAACAGATTGAAAACAGACAAAATTCAGCCCCATATTAAGCTAATTGTCAAGCCCTCAATACCTGATAATGATTTAAATTGGCAGGTTTTTGAAAATGATGATCAAATCTACCTGTTTTTATAGCAGGAAGCTGAGTTCTCTACAGTTAATCAGGATAAGTTACAACATTTATATGGTGATCAGATTGTTCAGTTAAAGACAAATAAATTACCTCAAGGTCTAGTTACATTGGAAGACATCTTCAGTACTGATGATCAGTTAAGAAAAGACAAAACTAAGATGTCAACACATGTTGATAACTATGAAGAGATTTCAATTGATGAAGGGAAAAAGTTATTTCTTGGAAAGGTATGTTCCTCAGCTGAAAAATAGTCATTTATTAATCTTTACAAAGAGTTTAAGGATGTCTTTGATTGGAAATACCAAGACCTGAAAGGATTTGATCCCAGTCTAGCACAACATACAATCGAGTTACATCCAAATGCTAAGCCTGTAAGACAAAACACAGAGGCCTGTAAATCCAAAAATAGAACCTCTGATGAGGAAAGAGTTATCCAAGTTGATCGAATCAGGTATTATTTTTCCAGTTAAGCATTCAAGTTGGGTAGCTAATCTTGTTCCTGTTAGGAAGAAGAATGGTGAAATCAGACTATGTGTAGATTTCAAGATATCTTAATAAAGCTTCATTAAAAGATCACTACCCACTTCCAAATATGGATCAGATTTTGAGAATGGTCTCAGGTTCAGATAGACTATCTCTTCTGGATGGATACAGTGGCTATAATCAGATTTTAGTCTGAGAAGAAGATAGATACAAAACAATCTTTTACCACCAAGTGGGGTACCTATGCTTACAAAAGAATGCCTTTCGGTCTTTCAAATGCCGGTGCAATGTTTCAACGTGCAATGGACATGGATTTTCGGAGCTTGTTAAATAAATGCATTCTTTTCTATTTAGATGATGTGACTGTATTTTCAAAAGACCCAGAAGAACATCTGATGCATTTAAGGAAGACCTTTCAGTTATGCAGGTAGTTTGGAATATCTCTAAATCCTCTGAAGTCTATCTTTTTAGTACATCAAGGTAAATTACTTGGTCATATTGTTTCGAAGAAGGGTTTAGTAATTGATCCTTTAAGAATCGAAGCTATATCACAGCTATCACTACCTCATCATAAGAAGGCATTGCAAAGTTTTCTTAGAAAAATCAACTTTGTTAGAAGATTTGTTCCAGATTTTGTAGCATTGGTTAAACCAGTAATAACTATGTTAAAGAAAGAGAAAACGCTCTCTTGGACCAACGAAGGAAGGGAAGGTTTTGAAGTAATAAAATCAGCTATCTCTTAGGATCCTACTCTTGCAAACCCAAATTTTGATAAAGATTTTACAATGTATGCACTTGCAGGAGCTGAAACAATCTCAGCTATCTTGACCCAAGTTAATGATGAAAATATTGAGTAGCCAATTGCTTTCTTTGGACAGAGTTTGCATGATTACGAAACAAGGTACACATTTCTTGAAAAACAAGTACTTTCAGTAGTCAGAGGACTAAAGAATTTTAAGTACATGCTTTCAAACAATAAAATTCATGTTCTTGTTTCTCATCCAAGTGTGAAAGCTTTCCTTTTAAATAAAGAATTGAATGAGAAAAGAGCAGGCTAGATAACGAAGGTTATGGAATATGATGTTGATATCCAGGTTGCTAAGATGGTTCAAGGTAAAGGTTTATGTGAACATCTAATCACTGATATGGAAAAATAGACTCAGAACCCAAAGATTCAGAACAACATGCTGAAGTTATGTGTCAGTAATCAAATATCATGGTCCAACCAGGAAATCAGCAACCTGAACTTGCCCAAGAGATCCAAGAATCAAGGTGGATGACTGATTTGGTTAACTACTTATAGCATGGCACCTATCCAGAAGGTATGGATAAGAATAAACGAAGATATTTTAGATTACAAGCTATTCCTTATCTTTTCGTCGATGGTGTATTGTTCAAAAGGGATATAAATGGGATCTTGCTGAGATGTGTTGATTATGATAAAATTTAAAAAATATTATCAGAATTCCATGAAGGACCTACAGGAGGTCACTTTTTAACACGTACTACAACTTTAAAAATTATGAAAGCGGGTTACTATTGGCCTAGCATATTCAAAGACTATTTTGAATGGATTAGAAAGTGTAAGAAATGTGCTTTCTTTGTTGGAAAAGAACGTCTTGCTTCATTTCCTTTGCATCCTATTTCATCTGATCAGCCTTTTATGTAGTGGGGTCTTGATTTTATTAGAATGATAAATCCACCTTCATCACAAGGACATAAGTGGATCTTAACCACTACATATTATTTTACATGATGGACTAAAGCAATAGCCTTGAAAGATGCTAACGAAGCTTCGATACTATCCTTTTATGAAGGCCTAGTTTATAGATTTGGTGTTCCAACAATGATCATATTAGACAATGCTTTAGCATTCTTGGTGCAAAGGTAACAGATTGGGCTGTCAAACATGGAATATATCTGAGTTCTTCATCTAATTATTACCCACAAGGTAATGGCTTAGCTGAAAGTACTAACAAGAATCTGTTAAGAATCATCAGAAGAACACTCAAGGATAATCAAAGAGCTTGGCATCTAATGTTGAATTCCATGCACTTTGGGCTGACAGAGTGACTCCTAAAAGATCAGTTGGCAATTCACCATACAAGCTTGTGTATGGAAAAGAAGCAAGAATTCCTATTTTAGTTGAGTTACCAGCATTAGATTTACTGCATCAAATGGAGCTACTTGAGAATGAACCATTGCAGGTTTGTTATGTAGAGTTAATGGAATTGGAAGAGCTGAGAGATCAAGCTCATTTAAATATGGAAAAGAATCAAAAACAAATCAAGAAGACTTTTGACAAGAAATCCAAATTCAGAGTCTTCAATGAAGGGGATATTGTGTTAAAATGGGATGTTGATCGTGTAAATCCAGGAAGACACTCAAAGTTTGATACACTTTGGAGTGGCCCTTACATGATTTCAGATTGCAAGGAACACAATGATTTTCAGCTTTCGAAGCTGAGTGTAGAGGAACTTCCCATTCCTGTGAATGGTATGTTTCTCAAACACTATTATTGAAAATCTTATAGTGATTGTTAGAATAGGATTTCCTTTCAATAAGTGTAGTTTCTGCACATCACATTATTTTTCAATTCAATAAGTGCATTCATGCACATGATCTAGTTTACCAGATCCTTTCCCATCTTTAGTTTTTTTGGAAGGGTTGGACCTTTCAGAAAGGTAGATTTTGGTTATATGCTTCAGACTCCATGCCCAATGGACAAGAGCAAGGCACTAGTATATAAGCTAGCAGGTAGCTTTCCCCGCAGGATCACCAAAAATGTTGACAATTTTTGCACTTGTGCAAAAATGGGCAACTCAAAACTTTGTTATGATGGATAGAATAGGTGAAGTATACCTAAGCTAGGGGAGATCACATCAGATTATGTCATTGTTGCTGATTTATTTAAAAGATTCCATGAAATCTGTAGCTATGTGTGCTATTACAAAACATAACAGATCACATAGTCTACAATTTCATGACCATCCTCAGCAAAAGAACACAAGCCCCAAAGGACAGTTGTGTTGTCTTGATGAGGACATCCAATTGCAGAATAGGTGAAGTGCAAAGTTTTGGAACAACAAACATAAGTGCAGATCCCAAAAAATCAGAGTTCATTACTGAATGTTACAAGTTCTATTCAATGTTCTTTCCTTTATGATTAAGACATTCAATTATGTTACTGAGTTGTTTAATTCATTATACATCCATACAGAAAGTAGAAATGCATAAAGAGATATACAACTCATTTACAGAATTCAATGTTTTATTCACAAGGAGAATCAAATGTTTCCCACACAAGCCATGGGATGTAACTAAAAAGTAAAGTACAACTACTGAAAAGAAATATACACATGCATGAAAGAGAAAGCAAAGGAGTATGAGGGTGAACCCATCATTGCCTTGTATATTCTTCTTTGTGCAGAGCATCTCCTTGCTAGCTCCTTCATCCTCAAGTCATGGTACCTAAAAAGCAAAAATAAGTCAACCATCAGTTACGAGCTCAGGGATCAAACCATATTCCTACACTATCCTACTTCGTGCATATGAATCTTTCCCTAAACAGGAGATGTATTCTACTTGAAGGACAAATTGCATGCATGCTTTAATCACTCAGAAAGAAGAAAGTAAAAGAAAGAAGAAAAACATGGACATAAGAGAGGCCAAAAAGCCTAATTATTTTCTAACTATTTTCCTAAGTGTGCAGGTATAGGTTGTAGCCAAAGATAGAAATAAATAAGTCATAAGTACATGCTAAGAGAAGTAAAAAGTACAACTCAAAGTTCAGCAAACATTCTGCAAATGGAAGAGGTTAGAGCTCAGAAGAGAGAATGGAAGATAGAAGTACACTTTTCAGTTTGTAAAGAAGAAGCAGAATTAGATTTCAACAAGCTGAAGCTAAAAGAAAAAGGGATTACAACTGAAATAGGATGAGAGAGAAGATTCTGGAAAAAAATTTGACAGGCTTCATCATGTAAAATCAGCATTTCAGATTTTTCAGCATACATATCAAGTTGTAATGAAAGGAAATACAATATATAATGCAGAAAAGAAATGAATTGTATTTTCATTTATCAGATGGAAGTACTTTGAGCATTCTTTATAGCTTAAACAGCTGAAGAGAATTGAATTCTAAGATAATCTTACAAATTCCAGTTTTTCTAAGTTACAGTTTTCAAAATAAAGCAGATATGAGAACACAAAATTACTACAATGTCAATGAAATACATTCATTCAAGCAAGGTAGTACTCATCTACAACATAAGTAGAAGCCATTACAGGTGAACAAAAGAATCTATCTCATGATGACATTAAAAGTAGATACAGGAATAGTTTGAAGTAAGCTACAAAAGACACAAAGTGCATGAATGATCATCATATAGTAGCTATACAAGCAAAGACCAGATCAAGCTACAGGTCTTCATGAGCTCAACTTTCAGAATAGAGGGGATACTTGAAAGCAAGGAACATGTCTAGTTTGAAAAGGTTTTTAAAGAGAGATAATTTTGGAAAAAAATTTGGCAGGGCTTCGCCCTATAAAACCAACATTTACAACTTTTCCAACATCTATATCAAACTGAAATCAAAGAAATGTAGTGAAAGTAACAGAGTAAAGTATCTGAATCAAGGCTTGTGCCTAATAGTGACATCAAAATAGATCAAGAATTGCTTAAATTACTACAGATATCAAAGAGTTACAGAAGAATCAAACATACAGATATAGTTTCTGAGCAAGATAAAACCCTATTTTCTTCAAAATAACTATATATTGCAGTCCCAAGATGATGGCAGAACTAGCTTCTAAGTTTGAAGGATTCAGCTAGTATAGGAAATGAGATAAGTAAAAGAAACTATCAAAGTGAAGCCACCATTCCAGTTCCAAATGATAAAGAAAAGAAAATTTCATCATTAGAACAAATCCAGAGCTACGAAAAATAGAGATACGGGATATTCAGAGCAGCCTGCAGACCTACAGATTCAAATAAAAGAAAATTTTCCCAGTTTATGATTAAATTTAAGGTATAGATCCTAATAGGCTGAAGCTTCCAAGACCTACAGTCACCATTTTAATGTCAGAGAATTCAAAGGACAGAGAAACGCTGGCCCACAAGGACATACAGATAAAACTCTCAATGAAAAATCTAGATCTAGAGATAGTCAAGCAAAATATGAAATACCCAGAACGTAAAATATCTAGCAAAATCTCCAAAGATGGTTCAAGGAAAGCTAACGGTAATAACCAAGTAAATCATGATGACACAAGTTTATCAATATCAAGCAAAAAAGAGTATTTATACTACTTGAGCCATCCATAAAAGGGGTAAATCCAAAGTTACCTCTAAATCATGGCCAAAAGAAGTTCAAATGGTAAAGGAGCCACATTCTGACTAGAGATTTTAAGAAGAACAGTTGGAAACCAAAATCATACAAGCATGCATTCACAGTTGCACAGGGCCAAGCTCCAAGAGAACAAGAATGGTGGCCTCAGTGAAAAACAAATAAATCACAGAGAAGACTAAGTGGAGCTACTATCAAAGTCACCATTTTAATAACGGAGAAAACAATGCAGAGGTTCAAGCTGTGAATCAGAGACAAACACATGCCACAAGTCGAAAATGACAAGTCCATTAATGGGTATTAGTGGATCTAGGTATTCCGATCACTTACCTAAAAATTAGAAGGAAAACGACTTCACAGAACCAGTCGAGAATGGCGGCCACCTTCCAATAGGTGTTGAAAGTTTCACCTCTTAAAGGAATGAAATCTCCATGAGGTTCTCATGCAAATGCACAGACCAAGTAAAATGATCAAATTTCATTGGTACAAAGTACACTAAGTTTTCATATTTTTTAAAAGTAAAACGAAATACCAATTCACAGTCTTAAAATCAACAGAAAATTCAAAGTAAAATATTCTACCTGAGGATTTGAAGATTAATGGGCTCTCAGATCCGAGGAAACACAGAGTGCAGGTTCTAAATATCACATCCATGGCATCAAATACAAGATGGGCCATCAGAACAGAACATCCAGAATTTCCTCATGGTGACTAGCACCCAGATCTTGGCAAATGCACATAACCAACTCAAATGACCACTATTTTGCAACCAAAAGCTCCATGAGAAAGCTTAGAAGTGAACATTCATAGCGGCCTGGAGAAAATTGATTAGATCTCACAAAGAAAGCAAAGTAATAGAGCTAGAAAATTTCAACCATGGTGGCCACAAAATTTTACCAGGGCTTCGTCCGCAATCAGATGCAAAATGAAAAAATGGACGAGTTCGAGTGTTTTAACTCACCCACTACAACTTTGTCTTAACCTAACCCTAACCGAGGGTCAAGAATCGCCATCAAGTTCTCCAAGTATAATGGATCAATGGTCTAAAAAAGGATCTCAGAGATCAAAGAATAATCATGGCTAGCCTCCCACCGACCACATTAATTGCCGACTTTAAAATCCTAACCACAGGTTACAGATCAATGGTCAAGTATGGAAAAGGTACAGAGATCAATGTCCCAGGATGATCACCAACTTCCACATAGACCTGAGTTACTCTCTTTTAATCAAGGGTTAGTTACAAATGCCACCGACAATATTTCCCAAGGGTTGAGTCACCATGAGGAAGGGAACAGCCCACGTGTCCTCCAAATAATAATCATGGTCGACCATCATATTGCTAATGATCACCAAAAAGGTGGATCTCTAAAGTATATACCATGCAATGTATCAAATAAACCAAATGCCGATCACATTGTGCCCAATGATCACCTAAAAGGTGAATTTCAAACTACATGCTACCAACTATGTCAAAAACTGACACATATATACATATGTATAATTATCAAAAGGTGGTGGATATAGTGGCATGTGCCATATCAAATGGTCGACCCCTTAAGTATTATGCTAAGTCCACACAGTGGCCAAACCATGGTGGAGTGAAGAGGTGGTCCCCACTTCAAGGAGGTTGGGTTGAATTTCAAATTTTATCCATGTGATCACTAGAAAACATAATGAGTGTCAGCATCAGAGACAAATGTGGTCCCAATCAGATTGTTTTGGATGAATTATTTTGCAAATTATTGTAAATAAATGTAATTATTTTACTCACATACAGGGAGTTTACTTTTGCATGCTTCACAAGAATACATAACAAAGAAGAAGATGAATTTGCATGCTCAAAGGAGTGAGACTTGCCTAGCAAGCAATTTTAATATTAGCTAATTATTCACCCATTCTTTTCTTAAAAATAAGATAGTCAACTTCAGTTTGAATCTATTGTAATTAAGGCCATTAGTGCCTATTTTTAAAATACATGCTCTAGTTTGTATTATTTTATCAGGATAAAATTAGGATGCATGGGTGAGTACAAGCCTTAGGCTATTTTTAGGAAGGGGGTGAAATTTATTTTTGCTATATATTGTGTGCCTTTGTAAAGCACAAGGGGAATTTTCCTGGAGGAATTTTTGATATATGAGTGTTGAAGCCAATTTTGTCAGTTTTACCCTGTGTGTGTGAAGTGTTCTCTTCCTTTCCAAGTTATTTTACAGTCTTGTGTATGTTATATCAATCTTGTGAATGCAAATTTCCTGATCAACCACCTTACCCTGCTGCAAATTTTTAGTCTTTTATGCTTAAATTTTAATGTGCATGTTAACTTAATAGTACTATTGTGATCCTCCCTTAGTGCAATCAAGTGTTTTTCCCTTAGATATTCTGTAGAAAAACTATTGGTTCATGCATCAAGAATCCTTCCCATATTAGTTGTTCATATACTCAGTCAAAGCACTCATACAAATTTGGTGTATCACCTTAGTTTTAATCATTTTTATAGTCATATTTCACCCTAAAATTCCCAGAAAATTGTTTAGCATACACCAACAAGGAATCGACCTTGATACCGGAGACTCACCTCAAAATAGGTATACCCACAAACCTGAGGTGTTTCCATTGTATCTACAAAAGAGAGAGATCATTAGTGAAAGCTTACAAAACCCACAACCTTCTCTCTATATGGTGCACTTTCGAGAGATAACACAAATTCTTTCAGGTCTTGGTATTTCCAAGAAAAGACATCCTTAAACTCTTTGCAAAGATTAATAAATGACTGTTTTTTGGTTAAGGAACATACCTTTCCAAGATGTAAAATTTTCCCTTCATCAATTGAAATCTCTTCATAGTTATCAACATGTGTTGACAGCTTAGTTTTATCTTTTCTTAACTGATCATCAGTACTGAAGATGTCTTCCAAAGTGATAAGACCTCAAGGAAGTTTATTTGTCTTTAGTTGGACAATCTAATCACCCTATAAATGCTATAACTTATCCTGATTTACTGTAGAAAATTCAGCTTCTTGCTGCAAAAACCTATAGATTTTATCATCACTTTCAAACACTTTCCAATTTGATTCGTTATCATGTATATAAGGCCTAACAATTGGCTTAATATGAGGCTGAATTTTGTTGTTTTCCATCTGTTGCAGCACTTTGAAACTAGCACCAACTGTTGTAAGTCTATATGCGTGCTTGTTTTCAGCTTTGGGAATAGACTAAATATTAATAGCTTCAAAATCTTCCATTAATTCTCAAACCTTATGTCTGTAAGACTTCATTAGTGGATTCTTACAAACATTGAAGTTTTTTAATTGATTGATAACTAACTCAAAATCACCAAAGATTTGTAACGTGTTGACACCTCTCTTTCTAGCCCAAAGTAAGCCATGAATTAATGATTCGTAATCAACTACATTACAAGTGCATGTAAATTAGAGACTCAAATTTGAGAAATACCTTTTGTTTGTCGGGGAAGTGAGCATCAAACTTGCTCCTTGTCCTTTCTTGATCTTAGCTCCATCAAAATGAAGCTTCTAAGTCCCTTCTGTTGAATTTTATGTTTTAGACAGTAAGCGAAGTGGTGTATTTTCTTCATGCATATAATACACACAAAAAAGATGATCTTCAACTTCTTTAAAAGGAACATGAGCATGTTCTTCAACTATATTTTCATCCATGAACATGTTAGAAACACCATCTAATGTTGAAATCTGAGCTACATCATCAAAATAAGATTGCTCTAAAGCTAAGTAATTAGCTACTGCATTTGGAGAACGAGGCTCAATATGGAATCTGGCCAATGGTCTTGAATTGATAGTAACCTTAGTTCCATAACGTGTAGTAAAAAATAAGGACCAGTCTGAAGAGACATAACCTCCTATTTTCATTGTGAAATCTCTAGACAAGCACAAGGAAAAGTATGGAGGTAGATCCACAATAGTAACATCTTGCAGAATAGAAACATTTGGGAAAACATGTAACGTTACCTCCAAATTTTTTATTATACCAACCGTATTAGTTGTAGTTCCATCAAGCTGTAAGACACTCCTTTCTATAGCCTCATACTGCAAGCATAATTTTTCTGTAATCACTTTTGGCATAACTATGCTACTTGTGCCACTGTCCACAATGTAATTATGAACTAAATGTTCTCCAATAATCAATGATAAATAAAATGGAGGTGGTTTCTTGATGTCACGAGAATTTAGAACTTTCTGAACCATTCACTTAACTTCCTTAATACGGTTTTGTTCAAACATTCCAAGGACCATGTCTATTTTTTCAACTTCCTTTTCTATTTTATTTGAAGAAAACTATAGTTTTGCTAGTTCATGAGAAATTAAATCTTGTTGTCTAGGAATACTTAGAGTATCCCCACATTGAGATGTTAACATTATGCTTTTTCATTACATCAACAATGTTAAAAGAAGCAACTGTCTTAGAGAAAGAATCAACTGTTTTAGAGTAGGCCCTTAGCAAAAAATGATTCTACTTCAGCTGCCTTGGATATCTGAGGTATAAACAGTCTTCTTGGATCATGTTGTAGCTTTCTTTGATGAATTTTATCAATTGGGACACTTTCTAATTTTTTAGGAACAATAGGGTTGCTAGTTGAGTTTGGAGCTGCAGATGTTGTCTTATCAGTGACAGTAGGTAGGATAGGCCTATTTTGTTTCTTTTGATTTTCAGCAAAACTCCCTTGCTCCTTAGTAGTTATTGCAATGAAATCCTCCTCATTAAAACTGACTAGATTATGTTCAGGTTCTTTTTGAACATGATTTTCTTGCTGCCCACCCTCCATTTGAGGCATAAAACGATGTTTCAGATTGAGGTTGTGCAACAAGATTCAGATTCACAAAAGCATTTTTGTAAGTGGTGGCTGAGTGAGGTTGATTACAAGGCTGACACCACCTCCTCTGCAGCCATATTAACTAGGACTAAAGCATTAGAAGAACTAGGATCCTTTGGGTCAAACTCCCTTTGCTGGTAAGGATGCCTATAATTTCTGATTCTGTTGATAGGGTTGTCTGTTTTGTTTATTCTGTTGGTAGGGCTAATAAGGAGCCTGGTAGGGTCTGCTAGGTAATGCAATTTTGTTCTCAATCAAAGTCAATTTATTTCCCATAGTCTACAAAGCTTTGAATACATCATCTGATGGAGCTACAATAGTGGGGATCTATTATTGTAATAGGCTAAGGAATAGGCACTAAATCTACTGAAAAAGGCATTGATGGTCTTGGCACTAAATTTCCAGCTTGAGTAAGACTATTTTAAGCTCAGATAGCAATATCATAAGCTGTTGGGAGTCTCTCTCCACCCATTGATTGAATCATAGTTGAGATATCACTATTTAATGCTCTAAGATAATAAAGGAAAGCATGATCAGATTGAGACTTGACACTTACTAGAATTCTCTCCTAAGTTCTGGTTAAATGGATATTGAAAGTGGACATAAATTCATTTAGATCTCTTTTACTAGTAGACAATTGTTTGATGAGAGACAAATGATCTGAATTATCCTGGAACTATTTCAGCAATTTTTCACCTAAGTCATCCCATGTTCTTATGCTACCAAATTCTAGGTTTCTATACCATTACAAGGCTTACCCTTTAAAAGATGCAACTAAAAGTCTTAAAGCTATTTCTTCATGAGTGATATTATGGACTGCATATAGGGCTACATTATCTTTGATATGTTCAGCTGATGTAACCTAATTTTCACACATGAATGATGGTAAAATTTTCATGGCAGCATTGCGAATATCATGATAAACTAGAATTACTAATGGGCTGCCATTAGTAAAGGGCACAAAATTCCTGGGTGGTTGAAGGGCCATTGGAAAAACTGGGATATTGATAGAAAAATTGACATGTGGTGAAGGAATATTAGGAGGAGGGTTACCAAAACCAGGTCTATTATAAGGTAAAGAAAAAAAAATCAGAAGGAATTCCTCTTACCGATGATCTTGTAGTCACTTTAGGCATGGAACATGCTGCAATACTGGTTTGAAATAAGCTTTACAGATTCACCAAAAGATGATAAAATCTTTAGAATAAATTAGCTGCAATTTTCTCCCAAAAGTTAATTTTAATTTGCTATAAATCTATTGTAGATGTGTTGTAGAATTGAAACTCACATGCATATCTAATTCATTGTCCCACCAGGCATTTCAAAAACTGTTATCTCTCAAAAGTGCACCTTGTAGAGAGATGGATGCAGGTTTTCTAAGCTTGCACAAATGATCTCTCTCTTTTGTAGATACAATGGAAACATCCCAGGTCTATGGGTATACCTATTTTGAGGTGAGTCTCCGATATCAAGGCCAGTTCCTTATTGGTGTATCCTAAACTACTTTCTATGAGTTTGAGATTAAAAGATGACTGTTAAAATGATTAAAACTAAGGTGATACACCAAATTTAAGTGAGGGCTTTGACTAAGTATATGCACAACTGATCTGTGAAGGATTCTTGATGCACAAACCAATAGTTTTTCTATAGAATATCTAAGGGCAAAACACTTGATTGTACTAATGGAGGATCACAACAATACTAATAAGTTAACATGCACATTAAAAAAAACTAAGTATAAGGGACTAAAATTTAGAGTAGGGTAATGTGGTTGATGAGGGAATTCGTATTCACAAGATTAATGTAACATACACAAGACTGCAAAATGACTTGGGAAGGTAGAAAATACTTCAAACATGAGAGGGAAAAACTAACAAAAATTGCTTCAGTTCTCCTATATCCAAAATTCCTCTAGGAAGAATCCCTATGCTTTGCAAAGGCACACAATATATAGCAAAATAAATATCACCCCCTTCCTAAAGGCTTTTACTCACCCATGCATCCTAATTTTATCCTTTATTTAATAATAAATAAAGGGATAAAATAATACAAACTAGAGCATGTAGTAAAAAATAGACATTAATTCCCTTAAATACAATACAGTCAAATTGAAGTTGACTATTCTATTTTTAAGAAAAGAAGGGGTGAATAATTTGCTAATAATAAAATTTCCTGTTACGCAAGTCTCCCTCCATGAGCATGCAAATTTTTCTTCTTCTCTATTTTGTCTTCTTGTGAAGCATTCAAAAATACAACTCTTTGTTTGTAAGCAAATAATTACAATACTTGCAATATTTGTAAAAATAATTCATCCACTGTGGGGACCACTAAGAGCACATGTGTGATGATAATCAACTCTTATTTTATATAAAAATAAGGTAATGAGTCTTTAAAAGGTTTCTTGCATCTGATTTTGACCTCTGCTCTATTCTTGTGATCACATGAAAAATGCACTCCAATTCATGAACAATCTATCACCGTCCGTGGGGGCCACTTATGGTTGTGAACTCTTGTCTTCATTAGGTTGTCCACCTTTATGGACTTAGCAAATTAACATGGTTCTTGATATGAGATGAGGGGACCACCTTTGATAACATACATGGATCTTATAATATTCAGCCACTTTTGACTATTGTTTCTTTTTCGGCTTTTGTATTTGAAAGGACCCAATTATTATACCTAAAAGACTCACCTTTTTCAGTGATCATGCTGGCATGTTTGATCAGATTTGCATTTTATTCAAGTTTGACTATGATTTTAGACTTATTAAAGTCATGTCAATGATTATTTGTTTGGTGATGTGAGTTGGCCCCTTCCCCATGGTGACTCACCCCTCCATGCATTTTTTCGGTGGCAATTTGACCTGTGTTGAGTTTACTTTGATATTGATGATGGAAAACTAGTTTGTTGATCTCTATGCCTATGAATTTGATGTTGTCGATCTCTTTACCCGTGAATTACAGGGTTCAGGATTTGCATTTAAAATAGGTCGGTAGGGAATAAATGTGGCTGGTTGCTTTGAATTTGGTGAATGATCACCGGTCGTTGATCTTCGTACCTGGTTGTGTCTTGATTGTCGATGATTGATCATTGGTTAGGGGTTTTTTGACTCCACTCTTGAGCTGGCTGTAGTTAAGTTATGATTTGAGCCATTTGCGACCATTACATTTGATCTTTCTACTCTTGGGTGAAGCCTTGGAAATTTTTTTTGTGACCAACCATGGTTGATCACCTCCAGCTCGGCTCTTTTTTATCTCTTGGTTTGTTGCATGGTTTGTGAGTGTTTTCATCTTGATTGCTGTGGAGTTATTTTTTCACAATGGTCACCCTTTTTATTTATGAAGCTCGGCCTTTTCTGAGCTCTATTGCATTTTCTTTCTTCTTCTTACTGTTTGAGCTCTTCAAGAGAGGTGATTTTGGATGCCACCCAGCCATTATTGGAAAATGTCTTTGGATCTTGGATTTTTGTCATTCTTTTGGTCACCTCTGCTGTTATGGTTTGTAGCACACCATTCACATAAGGCAAGGACTTGGTATCTCTATTTTTTCTTTGGCCGCCAAAGATTTGCATTTGATTCTTAGTGCTTTTCTGAGTTCCTTGATGATTTCAAGGTTGAAAACTTTGTTATGATTTCTCTTTTCTGCTTGAAAACTTGATGATTTCTTAGGGTTGTTTGTATGGTCTTTAGAGAATATATTTCCTAGTCATTTCTTTGTATTTCCAGTTCAAATACCCATATCAATTTTCTGAGTTGAACACAAAAGACTAAATAATATTTCAAAGCAACTAAGGTCTTGCCACAGCCATTAGCTTGGATACCTGTGTGATTTTGTGGCTTGGTCTTGGTTGAATTTGTTTTAAACATGAATTCATTCTGTGAATGGCCTCTGATTTACTTATCGATCTCTTCTTTATAACAACCCAAAATGGGTATTAATCATTCGCCATTGAAAAGTATATGATTTTCAAGGAATTTTTAACCTAGGTAGTTGTATTTTCTGATTTTTTCATATTCTTCCTTTCATTCCAGATTTGAATTTTTTTTCAATTTGGGTATTCTTATCTCACTGTAGAGGGTCGTATATTTGCCCTCATTTTCCTATATCCGCCATTAAGTAATTATCTTCTGCATCTTTCGGCCTTCTGAGTCTTTGAGAATATGTAGCTCCTTTACGATTTTTCTGAGTGGGAGGATTGTGGATGTTTTCCATCATTTTATAGACTTCAAGGTTGGAACTATATTATCCTTTGACCCATGTGATCCTCTATGAATGTGAACACTTTGTTTTTAAGGTTCTTTTCTCTGCCGTTGAGTTCCTGTAACCCCTACTTTTAAGGTAAATCTCTGATCCCCATCAATTTCATGATAGCTTAGAGTTAAATATTCCATGTTTTACTTTACTTTTGAAAGATCTCCTAGGTAGACGTAGACTTTATTTTCATCCCTCCTCTGATAGTTTTTTTTCATTATGAAACACCATTATTGAAATCTGAAAACTCAGCCACTGTGTGTATCCAGTTTGCTTCTCTGCAAAATAGGTTTCGTATATTATTTCAGGTCTATTCTAAAATTCTTGAGCTTGATTTTTGTATTCTAGAAAATCAATTTTGTTGTAATTCATTGTTCAAGATCAACTTGATCCTTTGAGAATTATATAGCACTCCTTTGATCATACTTCTTTAATGCTTTTTCAATCTGAGATCACTTGAAAATTGAAATTCCTTCTGAGATTGAGTGTTTGAATGAAATTGGGTTTCTCATTATTATTGGAATCTTTCATCTCAAAGTAATAGCTATAATCCATTAATTATTTTGAGAATAGAAATGAAATTTTTGTACTGGGCTAATAGTAGCATTTTAACACTAATGATAACCTATTGAAAAGTTGAATGTATTATAGTGATGTACTCTTTCTTTTGTGAATGAAATCCACTGCATTTAGAAATTTAGAGAAATCTCATTTAGGAGGGAAAGTGGGGCACATGGGGATAAAAAATATTTAAACACCTAGAAGGGTAAACAGGAAAAAAATCCCCCTGCAACCTCCATTGACACTCCTCGTGATGCCACGTGGCAGAGCCTGATTAGCGATAGGCCAGCGGGGTTTACGGAGGAAACTAGGAAAACTTTTCCAAATTATAATTTCATAAGCACCAAGGTTAAAGGGGATTCCACACCATCCGACAGAGCATTGTTTAGACGATGTGGAATCACCTGAATGGCTGCGGGCCTACGGGGATGCGTGGGAAACATAGAATTTTTTTCCCAATTTTTTTTTTGAACTTAGATTGTTTTGACTAACAAGAATGTTTGTGGGTAAGCGGAGCGGTGGGGAACTTCATGGGCTTAATTGTTTTTGGAAAAAAAAAGTGCAAAAAAAGGAATAATTTAGGCCCGCGGTTCCACCCAAGAATATTTTATTAATTAAATTTGACAGTTAGAAAGTTTTGAAGCCAAAATGAAGTGGAACTTCATAATGCTATAACTTTCGACTGGGAGCTCCATTTTTGGAAAACAAGGACTTTTTTGGAAATTTCTCATAGTCCTCTTTGTACAAGAATCTTAAGATTTAAATTCTTGATGAATTTTGAAGGGTCAATCTTAAGAAAATGTCTTTCTATCACTTAAAAACATGAACTGGACTGTTCAACTTATAAAATTTGTCTGAATTTACCATAGTTCCTTGCTCAACATGTCAAACAAGCATGGAAGAATTTTCTTGGAAGAGTTTAGGATAGATTACAAGTGTTAATTTATTTGGTTGAGATACATTTTGAAAATTTCCTAATTTTACAACAACGAAAGTTGTGAAACTATTTGAGCCCGAATTGAAAGGTTCCATGGAAATTCCTTAAGTATTTTTTGTTTGCTTGGGATTGTTTTCCTCCCACAAGTTCCATTGGTATTTCAATTTATCCTTTCAATGTTGCAGGGTCTCTCTTACCCCTCTTATTTAGGGTTCTGTGGGTAGCTCTCTCCAAAAATGTCAAGTAACACAACACCCAAAACAACCACCTGATCCTCTTCCCTGTGTAACAACTCCAGTCAGTACTCCAGAGCGCTGTGATGTCGATCCCGATGACCTGGTTGTGGGCTGTTGAGGTCTATGCTAGTGATATCCTACTTACTAAGCTCTAGGTGCTCCCTGTGTTCTAGTGGGACCCCTAGGAGGAGGCCCCATACTTCGGCCCATCTATGCATAAAATATCTGGGGAGGTCTATAAGGTGGACAAAACTGTTTTTGCTACTATTGTTGTGGTCTAAGAAAATGGATGAGATGAACCCTATCCACCATGAGGAGGAGTATTTGACCTCCTCAATCTGTTATCCTGCATCTGTTGGATGTGGCTCTAGACTCAGTCTCTAGCCTACTGGGTCTTTACCTGAGTCTCCTCTGCTATATAGGCCTTCTCAACAGCCTTAATTAATTTCTGTGGGCAATGGATCTGAACCACAGCCTCCAATGTCAAGATTCAGGCCCCAGATGAACTTGTGGATCTACACCTACTCATCCTGCATGTACTCAACATAATGGAGTAGATCTAGAAATCTACTCTCTGTACTTAGCTACTATAAGAGATGTCTATTGGAGGTCATGGAACTCATCTATCCTTTGCTAGATGAACCTCTGTGACAAATATCTTTGTCCTAAAATGATCCTCAAAGAGCTCCTAGGTGACCGAATCTGAATCAATGTGGATCTTTTGCTCCTCTATCATCCACCAAACACTAGCTCCATCCCTCATAAGATGGATCAAAACATGAGCTTTCGTGTTGCTATAACAAGGGTAGATCTTGATAGAAACCACTCAAGCTCACTATCCAGGCCTCTTCCTGAAAAACCAATTGTGTCACTTGAATAATGTGATGGCCAAAGCTTTAGGATCTCCCTGATATGGTCTGTAGCAGTGGTCTGATGACCTCTAGGCATCTCTGGATGAGTCATCCCTTAGCCTAGGGCTCCAAGGACCTATCTCTGTGTCATGAAACCCAGTCTTTTTCCCCCTCTACGGTGAATCTACTTTGGCTAACTCCATATGGGAGTTCTCTACTTAGTTATCATCACTATGTTGAGAAGGTGCTCGAGCCTCATCTGATGGATCTCTATCATGTCTAGCAGTACATGCTCCCACAAACTCTCCTCGTAAAGCGACATTAACATCTTGGAGTGTCTGTAAAATCTATGGTAAGATGGTTACTACAACATGATCTGGTGGTGGCAAGTCTAAGTATATGTTGAAGGACCCCTCATCCTATTTATGCCTCTTGCACCGACCAAGGTGAGAGTTAGTTCATCTTTCTAAGTTTTATTCAGTTTCCATGTTTACTAAAATATGTAATTTTTCAAGCAGGGTTGTTTTCTAATTTTCAAACTTTCCTAGGTTTACAGTTCATGTCTAAAGTTTTCTAATGTGTCCAAGGGTCTAAGATCTTGAACCTCCACTCTGATACCAAGTGTAACGCCTACTAAAACAACCCACTTGAGACTCAAGAACAACATAGGATTAGTAAAAAAAAATTGGGATAAATTTTTTTGTATAAAAGTTTTGCTACCAGGTTACAAAACAATATTTTCCACAAGAAAGGTTTAGAGGCCAAATAAAAATATTATCTCATAGTTTTCCCATTACAATAGTTATTGAATTTATAGGGTCAAAACTTAGAGTTAGAATACTCATTAGGATTAAGAGGGTAATTTCTCATTCTCCCACCCTCTGACAAGCTTAAGAGATTCAACCTAATTTTTCTCAAAATTTACACACTTGAAACCTTATAAAAAACATTTCCCATTAGATAGGAAATTTTCTCCACCTTTCCATTTGATATAAATAAGTCCTCCTAACTCCCTCTATTTCAAAAGTTATGGGTCGGTGGAGCTTGGGAGGAAAATTTTCCAAAGGTGGGCCGACGGGCCTATGGGAGAAAATTTTCCCAGGGGCGGGTCTATGGGCTATGGGGAGAAATTTTTCCCAGAGGAGGATTTGGTTTGGTGGGGATGGGGATGAAATCTGATCCCAAACATGGGCCGATGGAGCCGCGGGAGACGTTTTGAAAAATTTCCCGCTTGCGGTGAAAAGCCACCTTTGTACCCATGTACGAGGCAAGTCTGCAAGTCCCGCAAGGGACACGTGACGCCTCATAAGCCAATGCAGGGAAAGTGGGGCCATGGTAATAAAATAATTTTAACACATAAAAGGGTGAAAAGGGTAAAATTCACCCGCGCCTCTGACGACGCCCTTGTGATGCCACGTGGCAGATCCTGATTGGCGGCGGGTCGGCGAGGCCGCAGAGGAAACTAGGAAAAGTTTCCAAAGTTTAATTTCAGAAGTTCCAAGGTTAAAAATGGATTCCATGTCTTTGAAAGAGCCTCATTAATCCATGTGGCAACACCTAATTGGCTACGGGCCTACAAGGATGCGTGGGAAATGTAGAAATTTTTCCCAATTTTTTTTTTTGAACTTAGATTGTTTTGATCAACAAGAATCTTTGTGGGTCAACGGAGCAGCGGGGAACTTCATGCCTTGATTTTTTTTTGGGAAAAAAGTGCAAAAATGAGGAATTTAGCCCGTAGGTCCACCCAAGAATATTTTATTAATTAAATTTAATGGTTAGAAAATTTTTGACAGCCAAAATGAAGTGGAACTTCAGAAGGCCATAAATTTTGACTGGGATCTCTATTTTTGGAAAATGAGGACTTTTTGGGAATCTCTCGAAGTCCCCTTTTCACAAGAATATTAATATTTAAATTTTGATGAATTTTTAAGGGTCAATTTTAAGAAAATGTCTTTCTGTCACTTAAAACGTGAACTGGACTGTACAACTTATAAAATTTGTCTGAATTTGCCATAACTCCTTCTCAACATGCTAAACAGGCATGGAGGAATTTTCTATGGAATATTTTACAATAGATTAGAAGGGTTATGTTGTTTCATTGATTTACATTTCATAAATTTTCCAATTTCACAACAACGACTGTGAAACTGTTTAAGCCTGAATTGAAAGGTTCTATGGAAATTTCTTAAGTATTTTACTTTTTCTTGTGATTGTTTTGATCCCAAGAGTTCCATTGGTATTTCAATTTATCTTTTTAATGTTGCAGAGGTCACTCTATACTTTTTGATAAAAAAATTCAAGTATACAGTGAAAATAAAGAATGGAGTTTATACTTGATCTTAAATATATCTAGGTTTCCTTTACCAACTTGATATATGAAATTTATCCCCAATCCAATCTAACATATAAAGTTTTTTTTTTTTTTTTCAATTAAATTATTCAAAAGCCAATGTACAATTTTGATTTCTAAATCATGAATTTCAACAAAACAGAGTAGTATAACATTTCTTCATGCGTATTTACTTTTCAATTTTCCAACCAGAGCTTTTAATACTATATTTCAAACGTAGATTTCACATGAAAACAAAATCATTTGAGCAAGGTACACAACTTACATTAATTCAAATGAATCTTTTACAGCTTCTTTTCCATTTATTTTAAGAATATAACATACATAATGCATTTCTTTATTTACTATTCACAGAATTGAATACAAGATATATTCTTCCATAATCACAACTACTTTCATAACTAAAATAGAGTAGCCTTTCCATTATAGATAATATAGAATGTCATCCACTTCAAAGTGGGAAAAGGTTACAATAAGAAATAATATCCACAAGGACTGTTAAATTTGTCTCTTTTCTCTTCTCCAGTACAACAATGTGAAGATCCTCCATTTTCCAGTTTGATCACAACAAAAGCAAGTAGAAAGGAAATGTTCTCCACCCAACCAAAACATCCAATGAAAAGGAGAATCCATCCTTCCTCATTGGCCCCTGAGCCCTAACCAAAATGCAATAATAAAATGTGTTTCAACTCATGGCAACAATAGGATTCCACAACACACATACAAATTCATATTTAAAACACAGTCCATAAAAAAACTATAGTTTGCAACCACAGATAAAAGATAACAAACAACACTCAGGCTTCCTCATGCAATAAAAATAAGCGAGAAACTATGAGGGATGTTGCTTATGCCTCCCAAGGGGAAATGGGTATCACCACCTGAGAACAAAATGCCAAAACATGTCATTTCAAAACCCTGACATGCCCTTATGCCTTCCCCAAGTACCCCTTATTCCTCCCGAAATTCTTATGGCACACCATAACGAGTAAAGAAATGCAAGCTATTTATTTTGCAAGGTGGAACTAAAATCCCAACTCCCTCCATAATTATTTCTCCCCATAACACTTATGTCTCCCCACAAGAATCCCCATAGTCTTCTCCTACACCTTTCCTAGGCCATCTACCCAACCAGCCAATGAATAAAACAACACATTCACACACTCAACCATTCACATGAGCATAAAAATGAAAGAATAGCATAACAAGAGCCAAGATCTTACCTTTCCATGATGAAGTTTTTCTATGTTCAAAAACAAGCAAGCTTTATTCCAATGTAAGCAATCCAAAATATCCTCCAAGCATAAGCATTCAAAAATCTTCAAACCCCTCCAAAGTAAGATCTCTCAAATAGAAAAATAATTCACCCAAGAATGAAGCATTCCAAGGTGAAGGAACCCAAAAACAAGCATGGGAATTTGAATTTAGAGAAGAGGGAAGAGAATAGGATGAGGTGGATCCATGCAGGATGCCACATCACACATCCTCAACTCCAACACCCAAGTCAACTTCATTATCCAAGGCATATTAAATAGGTGGGTGAATAATATGACAGATTACTTACACACTCCAAAACAAGCCCACACTCCAAAGGACTAAAATTAAAACATGTAAGAAAAGGGAAATTAAAATTTACAACTTGACTTACAAAAATGCATAATGAAAGTATAAATTCAACTCTCCAACCATAGGTATGGTTGGTAAATAAATTTAAGAGGTATGGGACAAGTTTAACTTGTCCCACAAGCCTCCAAAATCAGCCTCCAAGGACAAATTAGAATTTCCCAAGAAGGTGGAGTTTTTCATACTAAATGAACCATGATCTAACATCTAACATCATACTAAATCAAACTATAACAATGTCCATAATATAGTCAACAGTATAAGGATCAATATTACAAGGTTTCGAAGGGAAGCGGGCACTACATGTGGTATCTAACATGATGTTGCTGGAATAGTCTTGAGAGAAAAATCCATCACCTTTTCATCTTACTCCTCACATCATCAAGAGTGAAGTGTGCCAAAAGTGAATGGAGGTTATACACAAATAGTTTTGTTTTAAAAGACCTTGGAGTCTATTTTTGATGTTTTTGGAACAGGGTATGAGCATCCATTCTTTTTCCAAAAATGAGGGTCTTGTCTTCCTTGTTTGATACGTGTATATTTGGGTTTAAAAGCTGACCACATCCTCTCTAATCTTGTGATAACATGTGTGCATAGAAAGAGAGTTTTGTGGTGTTGTGGGTTCCTATCTTGTGCCAAAGTGTGGGTTTTTTCCTCAAATTCCATGGAAAGAGGTTTATTTATGGTGTTGTTGTTTCAAACACCTTACTGGACACATGCAAAATTTTGAAGGATAGAGAGGGTGCAAAAGCTATTTTTACAGAACACATCAAAGAGACATTTTTCTCATGGAAACCATGATTATAGAATGTGCCCAAAATGGATCTGCTATAAGGCTTTATTAAATTTTAAAATAATGCAAATAAAAAATACAAAGAGGGTTGGAATGCATAACCCAAAGAATGTCCCAAAATATTTGTCTCACTTAAAATTATAGATTTGTCTAAGAAATGTTTTTAAGAGGTTAGATGGATGAATAGTAGTAGGAATCAAACAATTTATACTATCAGAGATTGAGAAAATGTAACTGAAATTAGACACAACTATTAAAAGAAGATCAAACAGAAGAAGCGTTGATTACAATTTTAAAACCATGGCATAGATGATGCTTCCTTTCTTTTAAATATCGTCATATTTCTCTCTACTGAAGATATCACTTAGATTGATTTTTCCATCTTAGTGAGAAAAACAAAGTGGATTAAACAATCTTCTTATTAATGGATGATGCCCACATGTTTATTTATATATTTACAACTAACAAATAAGTGGGAAGATGAGTTGAGGTTTCAATGATATGGAGAGTGATTATAAATCGTGTTTTCTTAGTTAAAAAAACAAAAATAACACATCAAAGTCACAGGAATTGGTTGGCAATAGGCTGCAGTGAAAAAAGCCCTCTTAGAATTCATGTGGAGTTACTTGGAGTGCCTCTCATAACCCTATTTTGATTTCAATAGGCATGGTTTTCTAGCCTATTCCTAACATGCTTTCACATTTCATGGTTTTTCCTCCTTTGTGGTTTTGACAAACTAAACAAAGTAAAATTATTTCTTATATTAGATGTTTAGATGTTTGGTAGTGTGAAAACATTTATAATTTTTTTTGTTACAAAACTGAAAAGACTATTGTGAGTCTTAATATTGCCCCAGATCACATTTTCCAATAATGAAATACATACTTGATAAACTAATTTAATGGAAATCCTGTAAAATGACTAGTTTGAACATGAAATTTAGTGTTTACTTTCCATTCTACACTTCAAAAAAATTTAATGAAACATATTTTTCAATGATGCGCAAAACACTCCTTCCAACCTTGTAACAGAAAAGTAATGATTTGAATGTGTTCCCTAGTCACGTGGGATTCCATATCAACCTATACAACGTGTTTAGATGTTTTTTTGGCCATTTCTAGGTACACATCTAGGAGTAAATTTGGCTATTTCACAGCATTTGAAAACTGCTAAAAGTGGAAATTTTAGTTTGGTTTAGGCCCTTGTATGGAGAAATGAAATTTCCATCACTTTATACCTCTAGTATTTATTTAAGAAAATTATAATAAATCATCAAATTCAATAAAATCATCTTGTAAAATGGTTTTTACAAGGAGTTATTATGGGCGTCTATTCGTTGGGTAAGAAGGTCGAACTGAAAAAATTTCAATAAGTAGCTCCAAAAAAGGAATCCTTCATTTGCACTCTAGACACCAAATTTGATTTCTATCAAGTTCAATGGGTTTCTTGTGGAGAGGAGAGTTCGTATAAATTTACACATGGTGTGCTTATGTCTAAAAAAAAAGGTTTTCCAAATCAGTTTCTTGGCCACTTTGGCCAAATTGGTCATTTAATAATCTTTCTGTAATAATGAGAAAATTTACGTTGAACCTTGGAAAAAAAATTAAACACTATCACATGAATTTATAGATCTCCTCTATGAAACTTGTTTTGCATTTATTTCTTGTGATAAATTTGGTGTTTCTCTCTCTCTTCTCTCTCTGTATCACTCTAGCTTGAAAGTGATATTAAAGTGCATTTGTATTCTTACCTAAATTACTCGTAAAGTGTTTAAATTTATTAAAAATGAAAAATTATATATATGTGAAAATGTTAGTGGTAGGGGAAATACATGCTAGTGTTCTTTTTGTTGACTATGTTTACACTAACTTTGATAGGTTGCAGGTAGCGTAAGCAGGATTAGAATGGACAATCGAAATCTAAGTTTAACTTTTATCACTGAAAATGTGTAGTCATGATGGGAATCGAAATGTATCTTATTTTCACAATAGTAACTATTGTATTACTAAATAAAGAATAAATCCATCCATTATGTATGTCTATTAGATAAATAAATGGTGAAATTTAATTTTCTAACCTTACAATTCAATTATATTGTAGAATATTGTATTTAATTAACTGTGTTGTTTTTTAATAATTTTGTATGTTTGTTTACATGTGATATAAATATCGAAAAGTATTAGTATAATTAGAATATAAATAAAAAGGTTTTTTTTAATAGCGTCACTTGTGTCAATCCCTTGACAATTGTTTTATAACTTTATGATCTTCTTAAAGTAATCATGTGATTATAGGATATTGTAGTTCGTTCAATTATCTTCATACTTAATGTTCATAATAGTTGTATTGCCCCATTCCTCTTTGACATTTTTCTTAATATGATTTTGATTATTGATGATTAGAGACATGTACATTTTGATTATCGATATGTTGTGACTCACCTTGTGGATTGTATGGACTCCTAGCGAACATAGATAGATCTTTCAGTGCTTGATGATGACCTAGTATTATTTTGTTTTATTCTACAATTTTGGGATGCTTTACAATGAGGATTATAACCTCAGATTACTAGACTAACCATGTTGATTTATTTGATATCGTAAATTTTTAATAATGTGATGGTATTAGGGATCAGTAATATGTTATTGAATGTATCTAGTAGGAATGAGTTACATTAAATATAGGGAATGACATGATTATCATAGAATGTGGATTGGATTATTGATAATTGTAAATTATAGCTTATAGTAGAATTTAAATGGTAAGAAATTGTAAAAAGTTGATAGAATTTTCTAAACTTTGGTGATGATTTAGTTACGAATATGATGATGTCAATTGATACATATGTATATGTTTGTTTATTAGTTGATGTATGCTAAGGATTTTATGATGGATGCTTTCTATGCATTTTATTTCCATGACGTATTGATACAGCCTGAAGACTAAAGGGGTATTGTTTGGCTATTATTCACTACTTCACAGAAACTTTGAAATCCCTCCGCTCGTACTATCGGTGGATACAAATATTAAGAACCCATTAATATGGCACAACAACTTTAGAGAAGCTATGGTCAGGATGGGGAGCATACAAGAGCTCCACTGGATCCTAGGGTGAAATCAGAAGGAACTACCACATTGTGTTGTGACCAGCATATTCATCTCTTGTTTCTTTACAATGATTGATTACTCATTGTTAACACTACATTTATTTTATTCTTTCATTCATCGCAAGTAAAAATAATACTACCATGAGAGAACCCCAGTGATTAATACCATTAAATTGTGTTACTAATGGTAAATATACCTTCCTTTATAACAATATAATTTAATTATATGTGACACTTTCCTTTGTTTATTACATGGATTGGATATATAATTGGAGGAGTCACTTATCTCCCTATTTAGATACTCGTTTTATAGTTTACCTTTTCTAGGTTACTATATTAAAATAATATAGTAACTTTTTTAGTCTTGCTAAATTCTTCTCTCACAAGTAATAAAACTAAATTCCTTTAAACAAATCTAACATTACCTATTTCACACAACATGCATATGCATATTAATACTTGAATTATGTTTAAATTTAATAAAAATTAATATTCTTATCCCAATATATATGTATACTGAATGGGAAATTTTATGAGTACTTGAGATCTATTAGAAGAATAATGAATAGTAATAGTTATGGTGATGTATCGATGCTTTCTTTTCTACTTCCTCTCTAATTTTCTATTAGAATGTCATTCTGAAACAATAAGATTGTTAACACTAATGGATGCATGGGTGAAGGGTGAATTCTTCAAAAGATAAACACATTAAAAACATTGGTACACTGGAAAATACCTATAACCACCACGTGAATATGATGACAGAAGAAATTTTGACTATGATATCACATCTATCCAAACTCCACCTGCACCATCCACGTTTTGATTATTACCATACCAAAAATACCTTAAAATCCAATTAGGGAAACACCTTCAAATAATAATTAACTAACACATGACAATAGATCTAATAAAAACTATGACCTATCAATTTATATTTCTTACATACAACATATGTTTAATCGTAATTTAAATAAAATATTAACATATACAATAGCCATTGACTAAATGTACAATATATTAATTGCATCATATGTTTTGTGACTAAATGTATGATATATTATTTGCATATGAGTATATTTATCATATGTTTTGTGATCATTTAAAGGGGTAAATAACATCCATCTAATAAAAAAATATTATAATATTGTTCATAAATTATAATGATAATTTTAATCACATATAGTCAGAAATGTATTAATAATTATACTAAAAAAATAAATGAAATAGTACGTTAACTTATGCTTCTCCACAAAAATAACTATGAAAAATGGAAAATTATGAAAGAAATTGTATCTAGCAACAATAAAAAAAATATTTCCTAGCTTAGAGAAATGAAATTCACCTTGTGAACATGAAAACTATCAAACAAGACCAACCCACCATGAACCATTAACATCATGTAGATGATTTACAAAATAGTAAGCTCAAATATTTTAGATTAATGTCCCCTTGAAGGTAGGAAAAAACTAATATAGTAAAATTGAAGCCATAAAATATCTTTTTTGATAAGGATTCATCTAGATTGAGGAATATGGAGGATAATGCACTAATTCTTAAGGACTAACATGCTATAATAAAGAAAAACTTCTATTCTCAACCGACATAGACTTGTAATGGTGTTAAACAATTATTCTTATAGGATCTAATTAGAGATTTCAGTCCACTCTTGTATTTACCATGCCAATTCTTCTGATCGGTGATGTTCAATCCCTTTCTGTTCAAAATAATGTCTCATCAAGCACACCAGTTTGGTGTCTTGTTGCAGACCCATATTTAAAAGTTATTTTAACTCATGATTGATTCCTTTGAAAAAAATGGCATTTCTATGTTGGTAGAGTATAATATTTGATGTAATGAAACTTGTTAGAGATATTTTATAGGTGATTTTTGTGACCATTTCTTCAAGTTTAGTTGCTGTATATAATGTTGGGTTTCCTTTTAACAATTTTGATAAATTCATATGGTAAAAATGTGTCCTCGGATCCCATTTTCATGTGAATCCTTCTACGTTTATTAAGATAATAATAACAATAGAATTATTATTATTTATTATTATTATTATTATTATTATTGTCATTTTGTGAACATTGCTTCAAGATTATTTATTATTGTTATTATCATTATTGTTGTTGTTATTGGTGATGTGGAGTCAATGATTGTTCATTTAAATTCCTTGTCTAGTGGTGGTATTATTGTTTGCCTCGAGGTGGTTGAAGGAGGACTTAATGTTGACCTTATGAATGCTACATCCATTCCCAAGGAAGCTGTTGAAGGATGGAAGAAAGTCTTTCCGAAGAAATATTTCAATTTCAATTTTTTTCATGCTTTACAGATTCGCTCTTCCATTGACTCCGAGAACGTCTCTTAATGTTTATTATTATCTTTTTTGTTTTTGGCCACTGGGAGAGGTCTCCTCTTGTGTGCTTTACGAGACTAACTTTTCTCCAGTTGTAAATGGTTTTTTTTTGTTCCCCTTAAAACTAATTTCTTTTCTACATTATCTAAAGAAATGAAGATGGTGGCATTATATATATATATACACACATGTATGAAACAAAATTTAACTAGAATGAACTAGAAACAAATTTTATAAATGAGAATAATTTATATAAAATAAATATAAAATTAAGGACATATTAATAGTTTCATTAAGAGAAAAAAATGTCATACATTAATAATATATTAAGGATTATTAATAATTTCATAGAGAGAAAAAAATAAAACATGTCGTTATTTGTCATAGCTACTGCAAACCCTGATCATTCCTCCTTGTTACGAACCCTAAATCCTCCCTACAATGGATCCCCTCGTGGTAGTTTCCTTGGAAAATCTACAAATTAGGGATGCTGGTAGATTTTTTTGGCACAAGAGAGTTGGACTCAGCGCTCATGTAGGGACAATTGTAGTTTTTTGTGCCAAAAATGGAAGATCATGCTTCCTCTGAAGAACTACATCTGGAGATCTTAGAGACTGATGGTTTTGCTAAGGTTTTAAACTCCTAAGGTTTTCACGGGTGAATTTGTTTAATCCCCTGATGGCTCCGATTCATCCTCTAGTGGTGGAAAGTCAATATCCAATTTTCTGATCGGTATCTCCTTGAAACAGGTTGTGGGATTTGACTCATCTGCTGTTGGGGCTGACAAAATGGTTCAGTTTCATTCAAATACATTATACAAGGAAGGTATTCTGTGTAACTTTCTACCACTACACCCTACATCACCTTTGGATAAGAATTTCTTTAAATTGAGTGTTATTACCAAGCAGATGCATTGATCTGTAAAATCAGCTTCTTATGGCCCAGTCTTTTGGATCTGCATGAATGGATCTCTAAATACTAGATCCCGCTACTTTTAGCAAGGTTATATCTTTATCATTGTGCTAAAGGAATATTTATTGTGGATATTTTCTTCAATAAAAAATAAAGATATCATAGCACGAAAACTATGGGTCTGTAAATCACATTACCTTGTCATAAAACCATGGTTCCCCTCTTTTTAACCCTCTCACACAATCATTCTCTCGCAAACTTGCTGGATTAGGATGCCTCATTTACCTCTGTAATTTTTGAGTCAAGAATGTATTATTTCTATTGGCAATGTATTAGGGAACACTCTCTTCATTTACTCTCAAACCACTAATTTTACCCATACAACATATGCAACATTCTTGTTAAAAATAGATACTTCTAAGAACTTTCCTCCAAATATTAAACTAAAAGTGCAGAATAGAACATGGTCTCAACCATTCTTTCTATGAAGGTTTACCTTTCAAGTATAGAGGGTACTTCTATTTAGGCAATACTGTTGCTGAATGTGGAAAGGAAAAGCGTAAAAATGAGAAAAACTATTGGTTGAAAAATTACCTCCCTAAACATTTGGTTTTTTATGTCAAGGAAGATTTGGATTCAAGTGGAATATTTGAACGATGAGGGTGAATCAATTCTGGAAACAACCCTTATATAATATTTTATTGAAGGAAACACGAAGAATAAAAAATATGAATCACTTCTGTGTATAGTGGATAAGGAAAACATACCTCCTATTAATCCTTGATAAAAAGCACATATCTTCTGATTGAAACTTTTGAGGTTATTCTACCAGTTGAGGAGGTTTCTAACAGATGGAAAATGGTGTGCAACAAGAAAAAATCCCCATTCAAGAATATTGTTTCTCTAACTTTTTTGTAGCTTCTAGGAAGCTATTTTTTCACGTCTACATAGCTTGAGTTTTTTTTTGGTTGTTTTGGCCTTCATGCTGGCATGTTTTCCCTACATTTGTTTTTACTATTCTATCTTTCTGGGGTGTGGTCAACATGGGTCAAAAAAACCACTACTGATATCTTGTTTTATTTGGCTTTTGATCCCTTTTGTACCACGAGGTATCGTCCCTTATAAAACAACTTACCAATAATAATAAAAATAAAATATTAAGTGAAGCCCATGGGAGGCATATTACGACAAACAAGGGAAAATATTTAGGGTTATTTTCTATAACATCTTTGTGTTTTTTGTATTGTATTGGAATTCGGCCATGGAGGCATCTAGCATGATGCTGGTGGAAGAGTCTTGAGAGAAAATCTACCACCTTTTCATCTTACTCCTCACATCATCAAGAGGGATGTGTTCTAGAAGTGAATGGAGGTTATACATAAAATGGTTTTGTTTTAAAATACCTTCAAATGTGTTTTGGTCATTTTTGGAATAGGGTATGAGCATCCATTCTTTTTCCTAAAACATGGGGGCTCGTCTTCCTTGTTTTATATGTGTAGATCTAGGTTTACAAGATGACCACATCCTCTCTATCTCATACCAACTTGTGAGATTTGAAAGATATTTTCGTGGCATTGTGGGTTTTTTCTAAAATTCCATGGAAAGAGGTTTATATCTTGTGTTGTAGCTGCAAACGCATTGGTGGACACATATGGAAACATTTTACGTATAGAGAGGGTGCAAACACTAATTTACAAAATGTATCAAAGAGATATTTTTCTCATGGAAACTATTATCCAATTTTTCCCCTTAGGAAAAATTGATCAAAAAAATCTTACACAGGAGAGATGGAGCGTTTGGTTCGGTCATACAAGCTCACATCTGATTTTGAAAATAAGATTATAGGCAGGATCGTCAATGAAATACAGGGTCAGAAAATCATGGCCAATGGGAATGACAAAGGATATTGGAGATCTAGATAAAGAAGAATGGAGAAAGGCTCTAAGTTTTCATTCTTTGCATTTTTTGGCACTTCGAAGAAAAATAGGGAAAAAAATGGTCTGCAATGTCTGAAGTCCCGAAGTCTGAAAGTCCAAAATTTTAGAGTTTCAAGTTTCAGGGTTTCAGAACGCTTAACCACAAAGTTGTGAAATCGGCCCCAATGTTAGAAATCGCAAAGTTTGAAAGTTTGAACTTTTAGACTTTCAGGCTCTCAGAGACCTTGGGAAGCATGCCAAAAATAGAGCAAAAATGTCTAAAATCCTGAAGTCTGAAAGTCTAAAATTTGAGACTTTCGGCGTTTCAAGGTTTTGAGAATTTTCGGAATCATGCCAGAAAATTAGTGAGGAAAAATCTCGAAATCCCGAAAGTCTGAAGTCTAAAATTTTGGACTTCAGAGTTTTGGGGTTTCAGAGTTCAGATTTTTGGAAGACTCGAACCCCAAAACACAAAAATCTCAACTCAATGCCCGAATTCCTAAATTCTAAAAGTATAAATTTTTAGACTTTCGATATTTTGGGTTTCGGACTTTCCGAACTCTCAGGCCATTTTCACATAATGACAACTTGACATTTAGATGGCCATATCGTTTGACTAGAATCTCAGATTTTAGCAAAAGAGGACTTTTTAGAAAGCTTACAATCTCCTCAACGCAACTAGTAGGACTAAGTTCTTAAAAATGAAAAATACAGTCCACCATTTTTTGAGGATGTCCCAGGCTTCTCACCTACCACCATAATGAAGGTATGGGATTCCTTTCTTTCCCAACAAGGAACATGGTACATGGAGGCATGGGTATTTTTTCAGTGGAACGTCCATCAGTGTTGTAGGTGAATTCAATGCATTTTTGGGGATGGTTGGATGCTAAGATTTCAAATTTCTTCTATCTCCTTTCTCTCTCATTCTTCTTATATATTATAAGGAGGGGCAATTTTCTAAAGGGGGGACATTTTTGTTTTGCACCCTCCCTTCTTCCCTTCTGTCTGCAAGTGATTTTGTAGAGTAAAAACCTCCCATCTCAAGTTGTAAATGCTATTTTTACCTCTTGGCTACTGTATAGTGCACTGTATCAAATTTGTGGAGTAATAAGATACATGTTTTTGGATGAATTTGAACCCTCTCTTCTGTTCATTGTATCTGCAATGATCTCTCATTGTAGTCTTGGTTATCTGTGCATGGTATGGTTGTGATTATATGTTTTAATGGTTTGTGTTTAATTACAAAGAAGGTGTTCAACATTCCTTCGGTGCATCACCTCTTGTTAGTTTAGGTTCATTTTCTTGCATCTTCTTAACCCTATCTCCTTGGAAAATTAGAGTATATTTTAAGAGTATATCCTTCTGTAAATTGTATGTGTGCACCTAAACAAAGGAATAGAGAATCGGCCTTCATCCAAAGAGCTTTCCCAATTGTAAAGTCCCACACTTTGGTAAAATCTTCATGTTATGAAATCACACTGACGAGTCTACAACCCATCGAGTTGCAGACATTTAGGGGTACTTGTGATTATGCATCAATAGATATTTCAAAAACCATCATTTCAGAGTTGTGCACAAATTAGGACCTGGCTCTGGAGGCTTTAGAAGACTTGTAAAGTAATGTAAAGCAAAATATTTATAGGGTTGGAATGCTTAACCCAATGACATTTGTGAAAAGATTCGTGTTTTGCGTCATGAAAAATATAGTGCTATATGTTCTTGCAAGGATATGAAATTTTGTGGAGGTTCAAGGGATGAATTCCAGTGGGAATCAAAGAATTATAGTATCCCTCATTGAGAAGACATGATTTTTAAAATTAAGTGCCACCAGACCCTGCGAGGTAAAAGAAGAACATGTTTAGAATATTAGCATAAGGTTAGAAGTTGTAAGACCCTAGTGAACTTGATGCTGTTCTTTCAGGTTATTAAAGAGAAAAGCGAAATTGTAGAAGGTCTATAGAATTTGTGAGGTAGAATGCTTTTTCAGAATGTAGAGTGGGAAGGTTAAGATTGGAGTGATGGTCACACAATGTTCAAATTAATAGATGAGAGCGCAAATGGTTATTTGTATATTTCCAAATAACAGGAGAAATATTAAGATTAAATTGATGAATCCATATAAAATATACAAAGTGATAAAAAATGGGTTTCTTTTAGTGAATAAAATGGAACTCAACCACTTCACTAACCCAAATTTAATTTTAATGCAATAACCATTCTACAATAATGGTATCTTGGAATTCATGACGGCAGTGCAATTAGAGTGCCTATTAGTCACCCTGCTTTTATTTCAATAGGCATTGTTAAATCTAGCCTAGTCCTAACATACTTTCTTACATGTTGGTGGGTGGTCCTCCTTTCATGGTAATCACAAGATGTAATCAATAGTATTATCCTGTCTCTCAAATTATATAAGATGTAAGTTAGTTTGGAAACATAAATAAGGGTTTTATGTTATGTAATTCTAAAGCCTATTTTCAGTCTTCAATAGTCAAAAAAATCATTTCTTGTGACCAAAAATGTAACTTGCATAATGGATAAACTCATTTCCTCAGAATCCTATTTATATAACCAGGTGTTAACATGGAATTTAGTGTATTAATTGCAAGTGTGCACTTTGAAAAAATATGAATGAAACATATGTTTCAATGATGAGCAATTTATATCACTCTTACATGCATTCCTTATTTTCTAGTTTATTTCCTTCATAATTTGAATGTGCATTTCTTCAAGATTCATTTGTGGGACTCACATATCAACCTATAAAATAGACAAATAGTTGATCATTATTTGGCCATTTTTAGCATCACCATTTAGAATTTTCAGCTTTGGCTTTCTTTGCAACCTATCTACTTGGGATTATTAGTTTAGGTCTAAATAGTGTTAGAGTTTTGAATTTGGTTAGTATACTTATATTGAGACTATGAAATTAGAGAACTTTATGCCTCTCGTCATATCTTTAGGAAAATTACACTAAATAATCTAAATTCAAGTGATAAATAATATTGCAACCTGGTTTTGCAACGCCCCCCTTCATCGAAACTACGGTAGTGGGGAAAGAGAAGTTCGCAAAACTACCACGAAATTTCAATAAGTGGGTCACAGCTATAGGAGGCCTTCATTTGAACCGTACCCATGCACACCCATAAGTTCTTAAATGTTGAGTGAGGGAAAACCCAATGGTAATAGGGATAATTGTAGTTGGCATAATATTCCTACATATGGAAAATATTCTCATTTTTGAAAAAATGGTTTTCAAAAGGTGAATTTCTCTGGCCAAATTGGTCAGTTTATAATGTTGCAGCAATAATGAGAAAATTACAAGTTAATTTTTCACCTAGGGGAATAAACTTTGCCTACCCTTTAAACACTATCCCCTGACTCTATAGATCTCCTAGTTGACCCTTTTTTATATTTATTTCTTGGTAGATAAACTACTAGATCACTTGTACTCACATGGGGGCATATGTATTATCAAGTACTAGCTAAATGCGCAACAAGAGGGCCAAGGCTACAGATGAGTGACATTTGAGTTTTTACCTGAATGTGCGACATGGTAGAGTATTTAAATTTATGCTATGACAGGAGTGTGGATGAAGTAATACATGTGATAGAGAGTTTACCCATGCAAGATCTTCATGGGAGCCCCATGCCATTCTTAATATTTTGTCTGACCCTTTGTTTCACTCCTGAAGTTTTGATAGGTTCGACACTTGATCTCCCTCACATGCTTGCTCTATTGGAATGGATGTTTTGGCTAAGTCCACTCCCCCTCAATATTTACTAGAGAAAATATGTGTGACCCTAGACACATGGATGGGCTTGCGAAATGTATATTATTGTACACAATACCTACCAGAGTTGATTTTTGGAGTTGTGCCTAGATGACGTATGACATCCTTCTACTGGATCTACCTGTGTTTAGAATTTTTAAATGGCCGGTTCTATCTTTTCAAGATGGTAGACATGTGGTGAGGTCTACACTCACTTCTAGGACCTGGCAACTTTTGATCCTACCCTTGTCAATTTACCATAGACCCAAAGCACATGAAGGATTCATGGGTGACCCTTTTGTACTTAGCCAAGTTCTGAGCCTTCTCACACTTAAATCATCAAGCCCTAACTCCATGTGGTGGGAATGGCAAACTGATGTAAGAAGCGACTGCCTTTGGATTCGACCTTTTTACGGTGTGCTGATGAGACATAATGGAGGCCTCTGCTGACGTCTAATCTCAACACACCTGGAATTTTTGAAACTCGATCCGGTGAAACCGTCTCATTGTGACTGCATGACATAGATTTGTTCCGAAAGCCTGTGCTAATGTTGCAATCGGGATAGCTACTCTAGATGAAGGTCGGTTCATGCTCCTCTTTTCAAGTGCGCATGGATGAGGCAATGTATAGAGGCTTCACGTTTGAAGCCTAAACTATACTTAGCTGATTCAACGAGCTAGGATTTTCCCCTTTTTAGAATCTGAAACTAACGTGGCAGAGGCTGATGCACTCAAAGGAATGTTGTCAACACCGCTTTTGATTCTACATTTGAAGTTATGCACAAGCCATGACAAGTGGCTCCTTCAACCGGCTCTGCTCTATTTTCTTCATTTTCTTCCTAAGTCCCTTCTATTTTACGAAGGTAGTATGTTCGACCCTGGACACATAAGAGAGGCTTGAGATCATCCACAGACGGTTGGAATTTTATTGCTCCAATGAATCGGATACCACCCATTCCAATGGGCCAATAGGACATAGCTTGAGAGCTTGTAGTTTGTTTGGGAGTCTCCATTTTGTACTACCTTTTAGAATTGCACTTACAGAGCCAACACGTAGCACCTTCTGTGCAAAGTCTACTGCATTTCTTAGGGCTGAATCATTTTGGATTTTCATTACCAAGCCTGTTTTTAATGTATAGGAAGACTATTTTTGAGGAATGTGCGCTCGACATGACTGAACCGAATCTCTCAATTTTCTACTTGTGAAGGGTCGTGTTTGATTAATTTTTCCCAAAGGGAAAAATTGGATCAACAATTTGGTGATTCACGTGGGATCACCTTCCTCCTCGGTGAAAATGATCAGTTGCCTTGAAGTATCCATTGGGCGCATGGAGTCACGAATTGATAGCCTGAGTACTGATTCTATAATTGAAACCTAAACCCAACTTCTTACACTTGGTGATCCCAAACCTACCCCGCTACTATGTACCCTCAATTGGCATAACAAAATCTTGAAGTTGAGATTTTCTGAGAGTAGAAAATTGTGACTGATTTGGAGCATTCACATGTCACCTTTACATGGCACATGTATGTACACTGAACTACACATGATTACAACCATAGGAGCAATGAGAGCTTGTGTCTGAAGCACTTAGGAAAATTAAAACCTAAACTATAACAAGACAATGTGCATATGCACTTAGAGGAATTAAAATCCTAGGCTAATATTTATAATTGTGAAATCTTTTCCTTTCAGTAACAACATTTAAGATAGATTCCATTAACCGGAATTGGAAGCTCCTCTCCATCCAACATAGACAATTGGAAGTAATTTCTACTCGTACATCCTGTGACCATGTAGGGTCCACTCCAAATAGCATCAAATTTATAATGCCTGCCAGTTGCTTTTCCTGATCTGCATCCCACTTCAGGAACTAGGTCCTCTTCTTGAAAGGTCCTTGCACTTGCTTTCTTGTCAAACTACCTCTTGACTAAGGCTTGATATCTTTCTCTATCATTTGAACTGGATTTTCTCGTAATTTCTTCCAATTCTATCAACTCTGCATACCTAGCCTCCATTGGTTCAAACTTAGATAATTTCAACTACTTCATGAGTTCTAGATGTGGGAAGCTCTAATGATATAGCTGAAACATTGCCTCCTTCCCATAGACCATCTTGTAAGGGAGAATTACCTATAGATATATTTGGCATGTGATCCTGTCAGACCTATAATGTTGATTTCAGCTTTGTATGCCATATCGTCTAATTTTCATCTAGAGTCCTTCTGATGATTCTTAGCAAACTCTTGTTCGTGGACTATGTCTTCCCATTACCCTATGGGTAATAATTCGAAGAGGTGCTCAAGTACATTCGCATTCTTAACAACCCATTATTTTGATCTTGGAGCCTAGGGAAACACAAAGGCATTATCTGATATGATAGTGGCCGGTACATCCAAACCTAGTCACTATCCCTTCATAAAAGTCTAGTATACTAGACTCATTTTCTGTCTTTGAGTGCTACTGCCTCGGTCCACTTGGTGAAATAGTATGTTTCTGTGAGAATCCATTTGATGGCCTTGGCTTGAGTTTGGATTGATGACCTCAATGAAGTACTAATCCACATTGCATGAATGGCTAGTCAACTAAAATTGGGTGCAATGGGAAGTGCCACTAATCTTTCCTTTACATGTGAAGAATGCACTTTTTTTATACCTTCTTGATCCAAGTGTAATAGTCACTGAACACTGTGGGCCAATAATATCCCACCTTCATTATCTTGAGAGCTATTACCCATGTGGAGAAAAATGACCTCCAGCTTCTCCATCGTGAAAATCCTGTAACATCATTCTCGATTTGACCTATTCTGATGCATCCCAGTAGAACACTAGTTGATACCCCTTTCTTGAACAAAACACCATCAACGAGCACATATGGAATGGGATGTATTCTGAAGTATCTCATCTTTTTCTTTGCTCAAGTCTATGGAGGGCATAGGCCTGTTTACAGAAAGTGCATCATATTCTGATTCCATAAAGGAATAGGTACACATTATCATTTGCTTGTTCTTGAACCATCTTGTAGTACTGAAGACAACTCCATTCTCCATTGCTTGCATCAACTTGTTAACTCAAGGCTAGCTATTCACATAGTCCCTTTCCAAGGAACCAGCTTAGTGACCTTAATTTTAATATCATACTCCATGAAATGAGTGATACATCCTACACGTTTCTCATTCACATCCTTGTTCAAAAGGATGTCCCTGACTCCCGCATGAGAAACTAATAGCTGGATCCTATTGTTTGAGACTAGGTGTGTTAACTTTCTTTAAGCTCGTGATCACTACAAGGAACATGCTTCTGGATGAAAGAGTGCCTCAGTTTCATAGTCCTCCAAGCCTTGACTGAAGAAGGTAACTGGTTGTTCAGAATCCCCCTTTGTTTTTTTTGCACTAGGATTGCATAGAATTTTTGTCCCCACCACCAAAGGCATAAAGCATGAAGTCCTTGGAGAAGTCTTGATTGACGAGAGTTGGATATTGGGATATGGATTCTTTGATGGCTTCAAAACTTGAATTTCCCTCAGCTATCCACCTAAATTCCATGATCTTATTCAACATCAATGTTATTGGGTTCACAAGAGCATCAAAATTTTGTACAAACCTGTGGACAAAATTGATTCTTTGTAGAAAACTCTGAAGAGCCTTCTTATGACTTGGCAAGGGAAATGCTTGAATTGCTTGAAATCTTTCTGGGTCGATCCTCAATCCTTCCTTTGACACAATATGCCCTAGGAATTTTCCTTCATGAATCAAGAAAGTGCATTTTTTTGGGATTCAATGATACCCCAAATCTCCTACATCTCTTAAATACATGTCTTAGATGGAAAAGGTGACCCGCTACATTCTTGGAGAACAGAATGATATCGTCAAGATATATCAGTACTATTTTGTTGATTAACCACTTGAATTCCATGTCCATCACTCTTTGAAAATTGGCTCCGGCATTAGACAATCCAAATGGCATCTTCCTGTAGGCATAGGTGCCCCACTTAGTAATGAAAGTGATCCTGAATTGGTCATCTTCTTTCACCATTATTTGATTATACCCTTACTAGCCATCTAGGAGAGAGAATCTTTTCAAATCAGCTACTACTTGTAGGATTTGTTCCTTTGAAGGGAGTGGGTAGTGGTCTTTGAGAGATGCCCTATTCAAGTTCCAGAAGTCCATGCACACCCTGATTTCTCCATTCTTCTTTCTAACCGGGACCAAATTGGTAACCCAACTTGAGTGCTTGATTGGAAATATAATGCTTTCCTCTATTATCTTGTTTAGCTCTTTCTTCATAAGTTGCTCAATGTGTGGGTTGAATGGTCCTTGTTTTTTCCTAATGGGATTTGCATATAGATTCAATTCTATATCGTATGTTGTGCCAACTTTGGATTGAATCCTCGTAGGTCCTCATATCTCCAAGCGAAGACATCTAGAAATTATTGGCAAAGTTGTATGAATTCACATCTTTCTTGTTTATCGACCACTTTGCCAATTTGGAGTGTCTTCCCTTCCCCAACCAGAATAGGTTCTAAATCTTCCCCTTTGACCCATATCTTGGCTTTCTCTTTACAAAATTAGTCATTAGGATTGAAGATAGACTCCAGTGTTACTAAACCTTTGGGAAGTTTGTTGGTCCATAGTTGCACTACGTGATTTCCGTATTACTGCTCTAATCTGTCTTGTTTCCAAGATGAGAATTTAGCCTCTTCTTGCAAGAAATTGATGATCTGTTGATCATTCTCAAACACCTACTAGCTTGTGTTATTATCTGGCACTGTTGGCCTTATCATCATGTGGATATGTGGTTGTGTTTTGTCTCTTTTAATGCTATCAACCACATCGAAAGTTGCTCTAACTGTTACAAGCGTATCTGTAGCCTCATTCTTCTTCCTGGGTATGGAGATAATGTTGAAAGCTTCAAAGTCCTTAATTAGGTCCCATACCCTGTTCTTGTAGCTCTTGAGTAGGTCATTCTTTACAGCATGTTGCCCTCTGACTTGATTGATGATTAGCTCGCTATCACCAAATACTTGTAGATTCTTTATGCCTCTTTTCCTAGCCCAATGAATGACACGTAGAATGGTGGGGGATTCAAATTTTTCATTAGTTGAATCTCACTCTGTTGCAATGCAATACTGAGAATTTTTTTTTATCATTGGTTTGATCCATTCGATGTAGAATAATTTTCCATTGCAACTTGCAATAGATCTCATTGTCCTAGGATTGCCAGTGACTCCCACATGGAAATGTTCACATGTTTTTTCTTCATTTGATCGATGATGTTGAAAGGGGATGAATTATCCTTTTATTTTCCCTTACTTGGAAGGACCTTTTTCCGGAGCTTGAATAGGCACATGTGCCACTAGAATGGGTGCCTTGGGCTGATTTTGCACATTCAAGCTGCATTTGGTCTACTAACTCCTTGTTGTGTAGGAGTGAGCTAAGAAAAAACTAGATTAGATGGTTTCCCCTCTCCTATGTTCCTCTTCTTAAAGTGTGTTAGCAGCTACACTCTTCAAAGGAGGTTGATTAACTCGACAAAATTCTTTTGTGTGCCAATTGACTAATGTGGTTTTTGTTGGAGGTGCCTCTTATTGTGTTTCTTCCTTTTTATTTCCTTCTTGGCTTGGTTGTTACGACACACCAATGGTTTGTACCATCAAATCCAGATTCAATGCACCATTGAAACACATTGATTGATTGTGAGGTAGATTGTAGGGGTAACAACACTCATACTACTGTGCTATGTTCTTTTGTGTTGGAACTAAGGATTTCAATGTTGAAGCCATATTTGGATCATATGGTTGGAATGGCCTACCAGCTTGAGGTTGTCCTTGATTTGTATTTTGATTTCTAGCCTGATTTGGTGGTCTATTTTTTTGATATGGGGGCCTAGCTTGATACTAAGCTTGAGGATGATACAGTCTAGAACTCTGAGCTTGTTTTCTCATGATAGTCACTAGCTCATATCCTAGGTTCTGTAATTGCTTCACGACCTCCTGCAATTCTTTTTAAGTTCTTAGAGAAGTATAAGCCTTGTTATTGCTTTGGTTTATAGGGGTTGAATGGCATTCAATTCTTACATTTGACTAGTTGAAGGAGATCCCATATCTAGATAGAGAAGCATTGGTGGCCTTGGTGCAATCTTACCAGCTTGAATCAACCAATTTTCAGCTCTAATAGCAATGTTATAGGCTCCAGGTAAATTTATACCTCCCATTGATTGGATCATCATTGCGATATCTGAATTTATAGCCTTCAAGAAGTAGAGGAATGCTCCTTTGGCAGTTGGTCTAACAATTATCAGAATCTTGTCCCATGTTCACTGGAACCTGAAGTTGAAATCAGTCAACTGTTCATTAGGAGCTTTCTTGATTGTTGTCAATTGTTCTAATAAATATAGATTATCTCCCTTTTCCCTAGATTGATTATGGAGGGCTGTGTATAAATGATCCCAATTCTATATAAACCCTTTTGTTAGGCTTCTAAACCATTGCAAAGCTTTACCCTTAAAAGATGAAACTAATAGCTTGACCGCAATATCCATTTCATTGATTTCATGAATTGCATAGACATTTGCAATGTCCTAGATGTGGTCAATCAAAGTTATCTGGTTCTCTCAAGTGAAATATGGGATGTTCTTTAGTGCTACAATTGGGACCTAGTTTTGAGCATTTAGGGAAAGTGGGATACTTCCCGTAAAGTTGACATTCAAAGTGGGTTATGCCATCCTGATTTCTCAGAGAACTCTCGTTGATTAAGGAAAAGGTCTACCAAGTGGAGGTATAGACAAAGTTAGCTTAGGTGGACATGGTGCTCTTTGTGGTCTTCTTCTTCTCCTTCCTCTTCTTGGTGATATATGTAAGTATACAAATAGTCCTTCTCGAGTATTTGACATGGTTCTAATTATTCTCATGTACTTGGGAAACCTATGTTACAATACCACTAGATTCTATCCCTTTGGAGTCACTAGATGTGTTGGGAAATGAGCCTCTAAAGGATAGATTTTGACATGTTACACACCAAACTTAATAGAATAAAAATGAAAACCTTCAAGGACCTGTGTATTTGATATTCTGAGAAGTTTAAAATTGATTTGGAATGATAGTCATGAAAACCTGAAAATAAAAGTCTTCTGAATGTTTGAAAACCCAAAAGCCAAAATTTTGTAATCCTAAAACAAAAAATTTTGAGAAGTCTGAAAGTATGAAATCCTGAAACCCGAAGTTCCGAAAACCTGAATCCCAAAATTTTGAAATCCCAAAACCTAAAGTTCAAAAAACTCTAAAATTTTGAAAATCAAAATTTTAAAATACTAAAAATACCCTTTGAAAGGTTAGCCCCCGATCTATCAATTCGTAAAATTTGGACTTGTTTTGAGAAAATTAAACCCTTGAAAATTTATTTCAGAGTTCTACCTAAGAGGTGAAAAGTCTGAAATTAGAGAAATTGCAATTTCTAAGTCCGAATTAGATGGAAATTCCTTCAAAGCTTGATGAATGACCTCTTGGTCCCACCATGCATGCCAAAACTATTGATACATAATCACATCACCCCTGAATGTTTGCAACTTGATGGCTTGAGACTCTTAGTGTGATTGCATAACATGGATATTTTCCCAAATTGTGGGACTTTACAATCAGGAAAGATCTCTGGATGAAGGTTGGTTCCTATTCCTTTTTTCAGGTGCACACATACAATTTGCAGAAGGTTCACTCAAAATCCTAAACTAACTTGTCGAGGAGGTTGGGTTAAGAAGATACAAGAAAATAAACCTAACTAGCAAAGGTGATGTACTAAAGGAATTTTGTACACCTGTTTTACAATTAAAAATAAAACATAAAATGTAATACAACCACCATGCACAAATAACCAGGATTGCAATGAGAGATCAGGAAGATACAATGAACATAAGAGAGGGTTGAGATCATCCATGAACTTATTTTTATTGCTCCAAGAATTTGAAACAGTCCATTATAATGGCCAAGAGGCATAACTTCCATTACAATTTGAATGGGAGGCTAGAAATCCACAAATCCAGTTGCAAAGAAGAGAAGAAGTGAAGGTGTAAATCCAAAATGTCCAACCTTTTGAAAAATATCCCTCCTTACAATATATACGAAGAATATGAGAGAGGAAGGAGAGAAGAATTCAAATCTTGCTTCAACCACCTCAAAAGAGAATTGAATTCACCTGCAACAATGATGGGTTCCACTGCAAAACCCATGCCTCCACTTTTTGTTCCTTTTTGGGCAAGAAAGGAAGCCCATACTTCATTATGGTGGTAGGTGAGAAACCTGACAACCTCAAATATGGTGGACTATATTTTTAATTTTTAAGAACTTAGACCCAATAATTTAAAGATATCCAAAAATTTGAGAGCTTTACAAAAAGACCTTTCTTGATCAAATCCGAGCTTCCTGTCAAAATATATGGCCATATGAAGGTCAAGCTGTCATTCTGCAAAAATGGCAAACTGAGAGTTTCGAAACTCTGAAAGTTTGAAATGCATGCAACCTCTAAAATCCTAAAATTCATATTTTTGAATATTTTTTTATTTGAAAGTTGAAACACTATTCATCACTCAAAATGGCCTGAGAGTTTTGAAAGTCCGAATCCTAAAAACCCAAAAGCCTGAAATTTTAGTCTTTCAAAATTTGGAATTTTAGACACTAACTTTTGATTTTTGTGTTTTAGGGCTAGAGACTTCTAAAAATACGAAGTCTGAAAACCCAAACCTCCAAAATCTAAAAGTCTGAAAATTCAAACTTTTGGGATTTCGGGCTTTTTGCTCACTACTTTTCTGGCAAGATTCCAAAAATTTTTGAAACCCTGAAAAATCGAAAGTCTAAAATTTTAGACTTTCAGACATTAGGAATTCAGAATTTTTCACTCTATCTCTAGAATGCTTCCCGAGGTCCCTGAAACCCTCAAAACCTGAAAGTATGAAATTCATGACTTTCAAAATTTGGGATTTTGGTCTTTTTGGGCCGATTTTCCAAACTCACGCCTAAGATTTATGAAACCTTGAAAACTCAAAAGTCCAAAAGTTCATACTTTCAGACTTCAAGATTTCAAAAAAAATCACTTCTTTTTCAACTTTGGCCACCGTGAACTCTGAAACCCCAAAACCCAAAAGTCTAAAATTTCAGAATTTCAAACCTCTGACATTTTTTTATTCCTTTTTTTCCCTGTTTCTCCGAAGCACCTGGTCTCCATTTTTCTTCCCCTTGAGCTCTGATCTTCTTCGACATTTCCATTGGCCATCCTTTCCGATTGTAACAATATTTTCATTATCGAGCTCAACCACAACCTGGTTTTTTGGAAATGAATGTGAGCTTGCATGATTGGAATACTCTGTCCATTTTCTCCTGCAACATCGTGTTTGATCAATTTTTCCCAAGGTGAAATTGGATAACAATACATGCATATAATATTCATGAGTATATCGATCTAAAGGGAATTATTGAGTTATGATAAGTATTACTACTTCCTTAATAATTCTTTAAAATAATAATGATAATAATAAACAAAATAATTTAAGTGACAATCAAATAGAAATAAGATATAAGAATGAATTATCATGATGGTCAAATGAATGTCAAATTTATGTTGAGAATAAAATCAATCAACACATTCTACTTCAGCCTTGTCGTTCATTATATAATACCTTCAGCGTAAATTACCTTATTGAGTGATATAATAAACATACTGTAATAATATTGTATTTAATATAGCACATGGTGTCATGTGTATAGTGATATGCATGTTACATAATACTATTTAATAATTGTAAAATCATAATAAAAAAATAAGATTTATATAATATTACTAAATGCCCATAATACTAAAGTTTTGTGTGTGTGTGTGTGTGTGTGTGTGTGTGTGTGTGTGTGTGTGTGTGTGTGTGTGTGTGTGTGTGTGTGTGTGTGTGTGTGTGTAATGTGTAATAAAAAGTCAAATTATACCTTTATGCAATTGTATATAATGAAATTTATAGTGTCTACAAAGAACATAAGACAACATGTAAAAAAAAGTATATCACTTTATATGGTTAGCATTTCTATTATAATAATATATGCTTTATATTAATGTAATAATGTCAATGATATATTCTTATATATAATACCCATTTTATATAAGATGATATTGTAATAATGTAGATAATGTATAAGTGTTTATAATGCTTGTATTATATAACGTTATATCATATACAATTTGATAATTATTATATGTACTAAAATATTACTTAAAATTTATAATTTATAAACAATAATATAATAAAGATAACTTAATGTTAGTCTCTTTGGAGACATTTGATAAAATTGGAACGATACACAGAAGATTTTCTTGGGCCCTTGTGCAAGTCGAGACTCAATCCCTTTCATATCGCAACAATGCACAAATAAATCTAGATGCAATCCTAATCCATTGCCGCAACGAAGTAGAATTCAATAAATGATTTTTTTAAGTTTTATATTGCAAAAAAAAATCCATAATATTTTGTAAGTTTTTAATGGAGTTTGATATGGTTTTGGTGCATCATTTTTTGGGCATTATAATAGTAGTTTATAAATTTTAAAGTGAATGCTTAATTGATAGTTGTTTTTAATTTCCACTTAATTCACAGTTGATCATTGTCACCTTATGCTACACTCAAATACTTTTTCCTTATTGTAATACTCTTGGAAAAACGTTCACTTCACGTCATAAACTACGTTATCTCAAGTGTGGAGTAGAAACAATGGGAATCTCATCCTATAGGTGATCTTTAGAGGTCTCATATTTTCATGTCTCTTCATGGGTGTCGAACCCTTAAGAATCTCATGGGTATTTTTAAAATCAAGATAATGGACAAACTAAAGGGCTTGGTAGGTTATAGACGACAGTTGCGAAAAGATACATCAACATGATTATAAGATAATAACATGTTAATTTTGGGTAATGGAAAGAAAAAGGACATTATATGGTACAAAAGGAATAATGTTATATGACTTATTTATATGCGTAATGTTGATATACCTTTAAATAAAAGGAAATTGTAAGTTTGAAACAACTAAAGGGCTTGGTAGGTTATAGACGATAGTTGCGAAAAGATGCATCAACACAATTATAAGATAATAACATGTTAGTTTTGGGTAACGGAAACAAAAAGGACATTATATGCTATAGAAGGAATAATGTTCTATGATTTATTTATATATGTAATGTTGATATACCTTTAAATACAAGGAAATTGTAAGTTTAAAAATAAGCTTTGTATTGATCATGGTTAAGTCATGTTCTAATGTGTATTTGTAAATGTTGTAGGTAATGTATAATCCGGTGATGAATTTTTTCTCATTGAGAAATAAATTTGAGAAAATCTTATGAACATAGTCACATAAGGCCTTCCAAATTATGAAGTGTGCATCACCTTAGGGGGAAATGTTGCTTATATAAATGAGTAAATAGAACCACCTTATGATATAGAATTTAGGATGAAATCAATGAGTCAAAAGAAACCCAAGTAAGAATACAACACAATTATTGTATTCCTTTTTAAACAATCCAATTATATGTCATGATAATATTACAAAACCTCTCCTCTCTATTAGTTAGTTACCATAATATGTTTATTTGGGACTTTAAATTTAATTAAGAAGATAACCATGGGATAATCGTCTCATTCAATAAAAATTTAATTGTTGTAAAAGGGATGAAATTTAATGTTATTCATGGGAAAAGTTTTAGGTAATATGTTATAATGGAACTATTGTGGATTTTTCTTAGAAAAAAATGGAATAAGGGTGGAACCCTTCTGTCATGTTGAACAAAAAATCCAATTGTTCAGATCTAGGTTTAACCCAAATGTAGGATTAGGAAAGAATGGATAATGATGTGTATAGATCATGGTAAATGATGTAAGTTCTTTCAAGTACCATTTATCAGCATTGGTAGCAGAGGACCAAAAATGTTAGTCTATAATGTTAACTCTCCTTAGAGGTAATTCCTCTATAGGAAATTAAGTTAAGTAATTCCATGATCTTAATAATGTAGTTAGTCACCCCTGTTAGTGGCTTATGTGGTAATATTCCTATAATTATCTTGAGGATGGTGTATTTTTACCCATTAAGAAAATGAAATCATGTTCAAATGTTAATGATGGAGATTTTATTTCCTTATTGTTTCATTAAAGGGATTATAGAAATGTGTGAAGAGATATTTGGGCCAATCTTATATTTTTCTGTGGAAGGAAATTGTTTAGGAATTAGAGTAGTTCGGTAAGTACCTTCTTCATATCCCATGTTCATGGATTAACATTAAATGATTACCTTATAATATGGAATGTTTTGTTCTTAGTTGTAGTATTGATTTGAAATAACATCTTATAAAGAGAATGTATTTTAGTCATAGTGATAAGGGAAACTTTGTGACGTTTCTCAGTCACACTCATGCATTATCCAAGCATATCCATGTTGCCAAATTAACATAAAAATGATGTGGAACCTATTATTCGTAACTATGAAACACTCTCGTAAGAAGTTCTTGGGGCTCATGAAATGTGTTCCAAGTTAAACTCATCTCACTTTACATTATTTTGATTGCACGTGCACCATAAATGGTATAATAGTGGTGGTTAGGAAGATATTTTATGAGTTAAGCAATTTATTCATGCATAACTCACTTCCTAAGTGATTACTATATTTCATTTTGGTTCTCAAATTTTTTTTGCACTCTTGGACTTAACCTTTTTGTGTTTATGAATGAAAGATGGTATGTATGTTCATATATAGGCAGTGCAATCATAAATATATAATTCTAATAGTGGAATGTATCCCAGAATCATACATAAATAATGTGATATGTAAAACTGTATAATATGTGATGTATAGTATGTAACACAAGGTGTGTAAATAGTCGAATAGTGTGGATTACGTGTTAGGTAGTATGTAGGATGAGTAGTATGTAATGCAATATTCGAAGATGATAGGGGTGTGACACATATGTGATGAGAGTGAGTATTATGTGTAGAATGTGTATGATATGTAGATGCATAAATGAATGGTGTAGAGTAACTTGAAGATGTAGTATGCTAAATGCGAGATTTACTATAAGATGTCTGAAGAGATGGAATGTGTAGTACCTAATGTGTAGTGTGTGGTGTTCATGTGTAGTATGCCCTCAATAGCCAAGTGTGAATTGAATCAAAAGAGTGTGTCATAAGGAAATGATGATATATTAGTGTATCAAGATGTGTAAGATTGCTCAAAGATATGAAATATGAAGCACAAAGTGCAATAGTAGGGAAATATATTCAATTGGTGATGCTATATGGGGGAGAATAATAAGTGTGATGCCCGTGAATGCATAAGAGATGGAGATCTAACCAAGAATGGAAGAAAAATCATGTTATTTTGGTGGATGTGGAAACATGTTAGGAGTAGTTGCAAGAACAAAATAAATAAGCTGAGGGTGATATCATAGGTTGAGTCTAATGGATTTTGTTGGAATACAAATGTGGAAATGTGTTAGGAGATTCAAAAGGAACAAAATAAATGGGTTGAGGGTGATATACAAGTCTAGTGGATTGTATTGGAATGGAAATAGCTTCTTTGAATCCTTTTTCATGTGTCCCTAAACCATTTCCATTGAAGCCGTACCAACATATATTCCTATATCTAGGTTCATATTGTTAAAAGTTAGAAGGAGAGGTGGATGAAGAAAGTGCTTTATTCAATGATCAATAGCGTTTCAATAAACAAATGGAGAGGGGTATTTTAATACTTCATAAACCACACCTTGATATAAAAATTTAATACACACATGAGAGGTTGAAGGGACCGCATTCATAGCATGGATCCAAGGTCATTCGAGGAGAGTACTATAGTTAAGATTGTTAGGCATGACATGGAATGTGATGGACAAAGTGCATGTCCAGAGAGTAATGGAAAGCTTGATTGTACCTAAGACTCATTGAGGCATATTCTTGAAGCCATGAATGCAAATGGATGATGGATTTAAGGAGGATTCAGATAGACCAAGTTGCATGAGGAACGTGAGATTACAAATTTTAAGCCCAGATCCATTGTCAAATACAGCCCGCTTAACCCCTATGTTATTGATATAGACATTAATATAAAGGGGGGAATCATTACTTAAGATAGACTGAGTGGAGATTTCATCATATGTAAATGTGATATGCTCTCCATTGATAGATGAAGCACTAGTGAACCTATGGTATATATATTCCGGACAGGTCCGAGGATGCATATAAGTGTTAGAAAAAATATCTGAGTTTATTTTGACAATCAAGATTATCATGGAAAAAGTCATGGAGAGAGACATCCATGGTGAAAGAAACCTAAGATATTTAGGTGGATAATAAGAGAGGATCCATGAGTGCTTGAATGACAGGTTCATCAAAATGATAAAATAAAATGGAATATGGGGGCCTATTTTAGTTTATTCTAAATGTTATTGAAAGAAGTAAGATAATAGTTAACTAAATAACAAAAGTGAAGCAAGTAAATAAGTAAATGAAATATGATAGCATAATGTTCAAAGAAGGGTTATAAGGAGCTTAGATGATTCGACGATGCCTTGATACTATGTCACAGAATAAACTAGATGAAAATAATACATAAATGACAATGCATGAGCTATAAAAAATATAGATCTAAGTTGTCTGGATAGAATGGGACACATTAGGAAGGATGAGAGTTTTTGGGGTGCCCTAGTTTTTGCGTGATGTGCATAAACCAAATTTTCAAAGTTGTTAGGTTATGTGAAGTCTTCACTACCTATCATGTCTATTCCATTGAACTACATTAGATGTCACTGGTAATTAGTAATTAGGAAGAGACCTGTAAAACCCCAAGCCAAGTATTAAAACCCTAAAAAGATAGAGATGCATAAGAAGGGTTAAGAATATCCTCAGTGACCACAATGGTGAACTTACTAACTGACCATTGCACTACATTTCATACCCAAATGTAGTTCTAGATGTGTGTGTGCAAATTGTGCCCTAGGTTCTCTTGTGCCAATCGCACTTTGTGAAGTAGAGACCAATATATAGATGTATAAATGTAAATAAATGGTGGATGGAATAAAATAAACTTCCCTCCTATGTAATGTGATGCAGATGAACCAGCCTTGTCCCTTGTGATGGATCTAGATGGATGCAAATGGGGACTGTGATGGATGTAACATTAGGTGATGATAGTAGTTCCTAGTGCTTAGTCCCTCATTTTATCTCATAACTTTATATTTATATGGTTCTCTTGATCTAATTTTGTAATTAACACTGAAAATGTCAACCACTAAAAATATACAAATCTCAAATGGCTAAAAAGTGCCCAAAAGATGGAGATAATGTAGGAAAAGGTATCAGAGCACCCTGAATGGGATAAAGGAGCCTGAGGTTCCCCAGTACTGGCCTGGACAACCTAGTCAGGGGTAGAATAACTCATAATGACAAAAATAGACTGGAAAAGTATGTACAGGAGGTTAGCAATGACGATATAAAGAAAAGTAAAATGGCCACATGACATGGGTTAATTAGTACTTTCTTCACGCAAAAATCATATTAATAGTAGTATGAGACTGGGACTAAAAACTACCCAAAGTGATGATTTTTTTAATACATGTATGAGACAAATGAAAAAAAATTAAAGATTGCAAAAGTGATCGAATGATCGATATTCCATCAAAGGGAGAATAAATATAGAAGGAGAAATCTCGGGTGAGTAAATGTATGACAGGTCACATAACTAATTTTTTAATTACAATGTAATAAAATATTAATTAATGATAAAAAATACATACTATAATTAAGCTTTCTTATCTAGCAAGCTAAAGTGGGTAATTATGAATTTAAAATATAGCAACTATTTTTTACAATGAAATCAATTTATAAAGCTAAAATAAATCTTGAAACTATAATTAGCTTTTACTATGTTTGGGATTTTATTTTCTTTATTTAATCAAAGGACCCAAAATAGTGCTAATGCACTACATTGGATTTGTGTGGAATAGGGAAACATTTGACCAATTTCAACCTCCTATTTACTACTCTATAAGGGAGATTCAAGAATTTATTCCTTAACAATTGTGGGTAATTAAAACCATTGCATCCCTACACCAAGTGACAACCACATCAAACAATTCCTCTTCCAATGAGTATTCTACCTTCATCTTGGACTCTCCCATTTGTAAGTAATCTAACGCATTCTCCACTTCAAGATTTCTCATGGTTTATAACACCAAAAATATTTCCATGCAAAATTTCTCCAAACATGCCTTTGGGGTAGCCCCTCCTTAGCTTTAAAACGTCCCCCACATATTCGAAATTATTTTTATGACCTCAAGCCTTTTGATTTTGCTACAATGAATTTTCCCCCGATCCTACTCCTACACTTTTATTTTCCTTGAAGCTGTCACAGTAACAACATATCCATCACATAGTCTTAATTGTTTCTCATACCATGTGTGTCACTGGGGTAACACCTTAACCAATTCTACATCCCAAAATATCTTTCCCCATTCTTTACAAGTTATTGGGGTATTATCTCTTCTTTTATCCATAGTGTCTACTAGTATTAGGAGATTTTGTGACATCTACATCTCCCGGATTTCCTTGTGGCCTTATAAAATTGAGGTATCCTTAGCGAAACAATCCCTGCTCAACTTGGAGTAATTTTAACTAGTGGAGTAACTAGCGTCAATTTTACTAATTTTATTTTGGCCATAAATTCCTCCATAGAATCAAGATTCATATTATATTTATCCTTCTCCATCCATTTACGAATGTAAGGGTTAGGATAATTATTTCTCATTTAATTTATGTTGGCCCCTACATAAACATGAAGATCCCACCTCCTTAGAATATCAAAATGTAGATTAGCATAATGTTAATATAGCCTTGAAAAATTATGAATAGATGGATATGTTAAACACATATACCCTCCAATATTTATGGGAAGAGGAGTATATGTCATTTGATTCATGTTCTTTCACCAACCAGTTAATCCATTCTTATATTGATGATTCACTTCTATGGTTATGTTTTCATGTAAATTAACTAGCCGAAAAATGGAAAATTTTCATCATGACATCCAAGCCACAAGATGTAAACATGCTTCAAAAACTTCCTAAATCCCTCTCTCGGTCATCCTAGCTTACGTGGAATGGTCACCTTTCTGCTAAAATTACTCTTATTTCATTAGGTGAACATGTAAAATTATTCAAAATGATGTGATATGGTCAATTCTTTCATTTAGGAAAGTGCAACAGAAGACTAGTTCTCAGGCAGGGCTAGAAAGGTCAATTTTTTCTATTTCGGGGCATGTGTGTATCTTCTTGGAGGATTTTGAAAACTTCATAAACATCCAAATGTGGTATTAGAGAGAATTTAAGGTTTGGGAAGTAGGTTAGGAAGATTTAGGAGAATAATTGGTTATTCAGGGGCACTCTATACAAAGCAAGTTTTCAAGCGTAAGGAATAAATAGTCACATAGTGAGCCCAAAATTCTCCAGAGTTAGATTGAAAACTAGTAGGAAAGGAAATTTTTTAATAATCCTATACATGGTGGCAAAATCAAATTTTATCCAAGGTCTGATGATTTTTTGAGATAGTTCAAACTTTATGTAGTTACCAACTAAAATAAATAAATAAAATTAAAATAAAAAATTTATTCTTCTATTTCTAATGTTGTTTTTGTGTGTGTAAAATGTGGGCGTTAGATTTGGTATCAGAGTGGAAGTTCATGCTCTCGAATCTCTAGAATGGATTGTAGTAGTGATGATTGTGCATGGTGATGGTGGAGTTGGGAAGAGTAATGTGATGTATGTTGTGATGTGAACAATGTTGTAATTGTGATATTATGTACACACATGTTGTGGATGTAATTTAGTGTGTATTTGTTATCATGTTTATATGCTTGTGATGAGAATATCCACTCTCTTTTTTGTGGATTTAATGAGAAGTTCACGTGTGATGTGCAACCTTATTGTGTGTGAAAATAATGTTATTCTGGATTGAGGAGTGTTGCAGCATATTCTCATTTTTTGATACGTATGTGTGTTGATTTGTTGTATGAAAATATTGGTGTCTAGTGAATTGGATTATATCGTGATTTCTCCATTGTATTGTGATTAATCATTTGTGTCACTATGCTATATTGTAATTGACCGTATGTTGTAATGTTAGTCAATTTTTTCATGTTACATATGATTCATGCAATATGTGATGGTACATGTCGTGAATTATGGGTATATGTTCCTCGTATGACCCCTATTGTGTAGTACTTGAACCTTGAGTATATTATGTGGAAATGTGATGTATTGTAACCCGTGAAAGTAATGATTTTATTATACCCTGTATATATACCATGCGTAATATGTTATGATTAAGGTGTGTGAATCACCATTTTGTTATTGATGTAGTTATGTGTTATTTTGTGAACCTTACACTAACAAAACATAAGGGAAATAGTTGTTAAGAGTGTATGTGTGGAGAATAGAGGCGTGGATCAGGATTTCAAAATCTTGAGCCTAGTATGAGTTAGGAAGTGGAGACTTATATATATTTAAAATCCACTTCTATTTGTTTAGCATACTTCAAGTTTGTTCATTATATTGTGGATGCACATAGCCTTAGGCTCAACTTATGCAAACTAGAGTCCCCTACTCTCTGCTATTCAGTTTCCCATTGAACAATCCTATGTGATTTTGGCTATGTTGAGCCTTGTGGGAGTATACAGGGATTATTAAGGAAGAGATTAATATAGTTGCATTATTTTATATGTTATTTTATGAGGGGAGGCTCGATGTCTGAGTGCTAGTAACTCGATGAGTACCCCTTTGGTGGCTGTATAAGGACACATAGTGATTGTGATGTGTTATTTCTCTATACGTATTTTATTTGTAAATTTGACTTTTCTTTTCTGTCCCTTGTTGAACTAACAAATTTTTCTATTTAATTTTTGGCTAAGTTGATGCAATTTTAGGTCTTTTCTTTGGTTTATGCACTAATATGTGAATTTTTGCACTACCTACAGGTAGTTAGCCATTTGTTTTGCTTTTATTGAAAGTTGATTTTAAGTTAAATTTATTCCTTAAGTTTTATACTATTTTCCTCACTTGGCCAAAAACAATTGAGTTTGATTTCATTTAACAGTTTTTTTTATTATTTTGGCATGTTGGTTCTAATGTTCTATATGTTGTGCTAGGGACATGGGTTCACTAAGGACTAGTGCTACCTATGGGCCACTTCATTGTATGGGGGTACACCCGAAGGAGTTACAAATAACTATTTATCTGTAACTCCTTGGGGGTGTACCTCCATACATTAAATGATTACCTTATAGTATGGAATGTTTTTCTCTTAGTTGTAGTATTGATTTGAAATAACACCTTATAAAGAGAATGTATTTTATTCATAGTGATAAGGGAAACTTTTTTAAGTTTCTCATTCATACTCATGCGTTATCCAAGCATATCCATGTTACCAAATTAACATTAAAATGATGTGGAACCTACTATTCGTAACTATGAAACACTCTCGTAAGAAGCTCTTAGGGCTCATGAAATGTGTTCCAAGTTAAACTCATCTCACTTTACATTATTTTGATTGCATGTGAACCATAAATGGTATAATTGTGGTGGTTAGGAAGATGTTTTATGAGTTAAGCAATTTATTCATGCACACCTCACTTCCTAAGTGATTACTTTATTTCATTTTGGTTCTCAAAATTTTTTTACACTCTTGGACTTAATCTTTTTATGTTTATGAATGGAAGATGGTATGTATGTTCATATATAGGCAGTGCAATCATAAATATATAATTCTAATAGTGTAATGTATCCTAGAATCATAATTAAATAATGTGGTGCGTAAAACTGTGTAATATGGGATGTATAGTATGTAACGCAACGTGTGTAAATATTCGAATAGTGTGGATTACATGTTAGGTAGTATGTAGGATGAGTAGTATGTAATGAAATATTTGAAGATGATAGGAGTGTGACACATATGTGATGAGAGTGAGTACGATGTGTAGAATGTGTATGATATGTAGACACATAAATGAATGGTGTAGAGTAACTTGAAGATGTAGTATGCTAAATGTGAGATGTACTATAAGATGTGTGAAGAGATGGAATGTGTAGTACCTAATGTGTAGTGTGTGGCATTCATGTGTATTATGCCCTCAATAGCCAAGTGTGAATTGAAGCACAAGAGTGTGTCATCAGGAAATGATGATATATTAGTGTATCAAGATGTGTAAGATCGCTCAAAGATATGAAATATGAAGCGCAAAGTTTAATAGTAGGGAAATATATCCACTTGGTATTGCTATATTTGGGGGAATAATAAGTGTGATGCCCCCGAATGCATAAGATATGGAGATCTAACCAAGAATTGAAGAAAAATCATGTGATGTCGGTCGATGTGGAAACGTGTCAGGAGTAGTTGAAGGAACAAAAAAAATAAGCTAAGGATGATATCTGAGGTTGAGTCTAGTGGATTTTGTTGGAATACATATGTGGCAATGTGTTAGGAGATTCAAAAGGAATAGAAGAAATGGGTTGAGGGTGATATACATGTCTTGTGGATTATATTGGAATGGAAATAGTTTCTTTGACTTCTTTTTCATGTGTCCGTAATCCATTTCCATTGAATCCGTTGCAAATAGATTCCTATATCTAGGTTCATACTATTCAAAGTTAGGAGGAGAGGTGACTGAAGTCTGTGCTTTATTCAATGATCAATAGTGTTTCAATAAACAAATGGAGAGGGGTATTTTAATGCTTCATAAACCACACCTTGATATAAAAATTTAATACACACATGAGGGGTTGAAGGGACTGCATTCATAGCATGGATCCAAGGTCGTTCGAGGAGAGTATTGTAGTTAAGATTGTTAGGCATGTCATGGAATGTGATGGAAAAAGTGCATGTCCAGAGAGTAATGGGAAGAATGATTGTACCTAAGACTCGTTTAGGCATATTGTTGAAGCCACGAATTCAAATGGATGATGGATTTAAGGAGGATTCAAATAGACCAAGTTGCATGAGGAACGTGAGATTACAAATGTTAAGCCCGGATCCATTGTCAAATATAGCCCGCTTAACCCCTATGTTATTGATATAGACATTAATATAAAGGGGGGAATCATTACTTAAGATAGACTGAGTGGAGATTTCATCATATGTAAATGTGATATGCTCTTCATTGATAGATGAAGCACTAGTGAACCTATGGTATATATATTTCGGACAGGTCCGAGGATGCATATAAGTGTTAGAAAAAAATATCTGAGTTTCTTTTGACAATCAGGATTATCATGCAAAAAGACATGGAGAGAGACCTCCACGGTGAAAGAAACCTAAGATATTGAGGTGGAGAAGAAGAGAGGATCCATGAGTGCTTGAATGGCAGGTTCACCAAATTGATTAAAATAAAATGGAATATGGGGGCCTATTTTGGTTTATTCTAAATGTTATTGAAAGAAGTAAGATAATAGTTAACTAAATAACAAAAGTGAACCAAGTAAATAAGTAAATGAAATATGATACCATAATGTTTGAAGAAGGGTTACAAGGAGCTTAGCTGATTCGATGATGCCTTGAGACTATGTCACAGAATAAACTAGATGAAAATAATACATAAATGACAATGCATGAGCTATAGAAAATATAGATCTGAGTTGTCTAGATAGAATGGGACACATTAGGAAGGATGAGAGTTTTTGGGGTGCCTTGGTTTTTTCGGGATGTCCACAAACCAAATTTTCAAGATTGTTAGGTTATGCGAAGTCTTTACTGCTTGTCATGTCTATTCCACTAAACTACATCAGATGTCACTGGTAATCAATAGTAAACAAGAGACCTACAAAACCCCAAGCCAAGCATTAAATCCGTAAAAATATAAATATGCATACGAAGGGTGAATACTATCCTCAGTGACCACAATGGTGAACTTACTAACTGAGCGTTGCACTACATTTCATACCCAAATGTAGTTCTATATGTGTGTGTGCAAATTGTACCTAAGGTTATCTTGTGCCAATCACACTTTGTGAAGTAGAGACCAATATATAGATGTATAAATGTAAATAAATGGTGGACGGAATAAACTAAACTTCTCTCTTATGCAATGTGATGTAGATGAACCAGCCTTGTCCTTTGTGATCTATCTAGATGGATGCAAATGGGGCATGTGATGGCTGCAACATTACGTAATGATAGTAGTTCCTAGTGCTTAGTCCCTCATATTATCTCATAACTTTATATTTATATGGTTCTCTTGATTTAATTTTCTAATTAACCTTGAAAATGTCAACCACTAAAAATATACAAATCTCAAATGGCTAAAAAGTGCCCAAAAAATTTAGATAACATAGGAAAAGGTATCATAGCGCCCTAAATGGGACAAAGGCACCTGAGGTTCCCCAGTACTGGCCTGGACACCCTAGTCAGGGGTAGAATAACTCATAATGAAAAAAAATGACTAGAAAAGTATGTATAGGAGGTTAACAATGATGCTATAAATCAAAGTAAAATGGCCACATGACATGGGTTAATTAGTACTTTCTTCACTCAAAAATCATATTAGTAGTAGTATGAGACCGAGACTAAATAATACCCAAAGTGCGTGATTTTTTCAATACATGTATGAGAAAAATGAAAAAAAATAAAAGATTGCAAAAGTGATCAAATGATTGATATTCCATCAAAGGGAGAATAAATACAGAAGGAGAAGGCTCAGGTGAGTAAGTGTATGACAGGTCACATAACTACTTTTTTAATTACAATGTAATAAAATATTAATTAATGATAAAAAATACATACTATAATTAAGCTTTCCTATCTAGCAAGCTAAAGTGGGTAATTATGAATTTACAATATAGCAACTATTTTTGACAATAAAATAAATTTATAAAGCTAAAATAAATCTTGCAACTATGATTAGCTTTTACTAAGTTTGGGATTTTATTTTCTTTATTTAATCATAGGACCAAAAATAGTGCTAATGCACTACATTAGAGTTGTGTGGAATAGGGGAAAGATTTGACCAATTTCGACCTCTTATTTCCTACTATATAAGGGTGATTCAAGAATTTATTCCTTAGCAATTGTGGGTAATTAAAACCATTACATCCCTATACCAAGTGACATCCACATCAAACAATTCCTCTTCCAATGAGTATTCTACCATCATCTTGGACTCTCCCATTTGTAAGTAATCTAACACATTCTCCACTTGAAAATTTCTCATGGTTTATAACACCAAAAATATTTCCATGCAAAATTTCTCCAAACATGCCTTTGGGGTAGGCCCTCCTTAGCTTTTAAAACGACCCCACATATTCGAAATTATTTTTATGACCTCAAGCCTTTTGATTTTGCTACAATGAATTTTCCCCCGATCCTACTCCTACACTTTTATTTTCCTTGAAGCTGTCACAAGTAACAACATATCCATCACATAGTCTTAATTGTTTCTCATACCACTGTGTGTCACTGGGGTAACACCTTAACCAATTCTACATCCCAAAATATCTTTCCCCATTCTTTACAAGTTATTGGGGTATTATCTCTTCTTTTATCCATAGTGTCTACTAGTATTAGGAGATTTTGTGACATCTACATCTCCCGGATTTCCTTGTGGCCTTATAAAATTGAGGTATCCTTAGCGAAACAATCCTGTGCTCAACTTGGAGTAATTTTAACTAGTGGAGTAACTAGCGTCAATTTTACTAATTTTATTTTGGCCATAAATTCCTCCATAGAATCAAGATTCATATTATATTTATCCTTCTCCATCCATTTACGAATGTAAGGGTTAGGATAATTATTTCTCATTTAATTTATGTTGGCCCCTACATAAACATGAAGATCCCACCTCCTTAGAATATCAAAATGTAGATTAGCATAATGTTAATATAGCCTTGAAAAATTATGAATAGATGGATATGTTAAACACATATACCCTCCAATATTTATGGGAAGAGGAGTATATGTCATTTGATTCATGTTCTTTCACCAACCAGTTAATCCATTCTTATATTGATGATTCACTTCTATGGTTATGTTTTCATGTAAATTAACTAGCCGAAAAATGGAAAATTTTCATCATGACATCCAAGCCACAAGATGTAAACATGCTTCAAAAACTTCCTAAATCCCTCTCTCGGTCATCCTAGCTTACGTGGAATGGTCACCTTTCTGCTAAAATTACTCTTATTTCATTAGGTGAACATGTAAAATTATTCAAAATGATGTGATATGGTCAATTCTTTCATTTAGGTAAAGTGCAACAGAAGACTAGTTCTCAGGCAGGGCTAGAAAGGTCAATTTTTTCTATTTCGGGGCATGTGTGTATCTTCTTGGAGGATTTTGAAAACTTCATAAACATCCAAATGTGGTATTAGAGAGAATTTAAGGTATTGGGAAGTAGGTTAGGAAGATTTAGGAAATAATTGGTTATTCAGGGGCACTCTATACAAAGCAAGTTTTCAAGCGTAAGGAATAAATAGTCACATAGTGAGCCCAAAATTCTCCAGAGTTAGATTGAAAACTAGTAGGAAAGGAAATTTTTTGAATAATCCTATACATGGTGGCAACATCAAATTTTATCCAAGGTCTGATGATTTTTTTGAGATAGTTCAAACTTTATGTAGTTACCAACTAAAATAAATAAATAAAATTAAAATAAAAAATTTATTCTTCTATTTCTAATGTTGTTTTTGTGTGTGTAAAATGTGGGCAATTAGATTTGGTATCAGAGTGGAAGTTCATGCTCTCGAATCTCTAGAATGGATTGTAGTAGTGATGATTGTGCATGGTGATGGTGGAGTTGGGAAGAGTAATGTGATGTATGTTGTGATTGTGAACAATGTTGTAATTGTGATATTATGTACACACATGTTGTGGATGTAATTTAGTGTGTATTTGTTATCATGTTTATATGCTTTGTGATGAGAATATCCACTCTCTTTTTTGTGGATTTAATGAAGAAGTTCACGTGTGATGTGCAACCTTATTGTGTGTGAAAATAATGTTATTCTGGATTGAGGAGTGTTGCAGCATATTCTCATTTTTTGATACGTATGTGTGTTGATTTGTTGTATGAAAATATTGGTGTCTAGTGAATTGGATTATATCGTGATTTCTCCATTGTATTGTGATTAATCATTTGTGTCACTATGCTATATTGTAATTGACCGTATGTTGTAATGTTAGTCAATTTTTTCATGTTACATATGATTCATGCAATATGTGATGGTACATGTCGTGAATTATGGGTATATGTTCCTCGTATGACCCCTATTGTGTAGTACTTGAACCTTGAGTATATTATGTGGAAATGTGATGTATTGTAACCCGTGAAAGTAATGATTTTATTATACCCTGTATATATACCATGCGTAATATGTTATGATTAAGGTGTGTGAATCACCATTTTGTTATTGATGTAGTTATGTGTTATTTTGTGAACCTTACACTAACAAAACATAAGGGAAATAGTTGTTAAGAGTGTATGTGTGGAGAATAGAGGCGTGGATCAGGATTTCAAAATCTTGAGCCTAGTATGAGTTAGGAAGTGGAGACTTATATATATTTTAAAATCCACTTCTATTTGTTTAGCATACTTCAAGTTTGTCTCATTATATTGTGGATGCACATAGCCTTAGGCTCAACTTATGCAAACTAGAGTCCCCTACTCTCTGCTATTCAGTTTCCCATTGAACAATCCTATGTGATTTTGGCTATGTTGAGCCTTGTGGGAGTATACAGGGATTATTAAGGAAGAGATTAATATAGTTGCATTATTTTATATGTTATTTTATGAGGGGAGGCTCGATGTCTGAGTGCTAGTAACTCGATGAGTACCCCTTTGGTGGCTGTATAAGGACACATAGTGATTGTGATGTGTTATTTCTCTATACGTATTTTATTTGTAAATTTGACTTTTCTTTTCTGTCCCTTGTTGAACTAACAAATTTTTCTATTTAATTTTTGGCTAAGTTGATGCAATTTTAGGTCTTTTCTTTGGTTTATGCACTAATATGTGAATTTTTGCACTACCTACAGGTAGTTAGCCATTTGTTTTGCTTTTATTGAAAGTTGATTTTAAGTTAAATTTATTCCTTAAGTTTTATACTATTTTCCTCACTTGGCCAAAAACAATTGAGTTTGATTTCATTTAACAGTTTTTTTTATTATTTTGGCATGTTGGTTCTAATGTTCTATATGTTTGTGCTAGGGACATGGGTTCACTAAGGACTAGTGCTACCTATGGGCCACTTCATTGTATGGGGGTACACCCGAAGGAGTTACAAATAACTAGTGGGTTTATTTTAATTGGGCACTGCATTTCTTACATCTCTCTATCCAACCATGGTGTTGTGTCACATCGAGGATGATGATCTTATAATGGGAGGGAAATGTAGTGCCCAATTAAAATAAATAAATAAAACAAAACAAAATAAAATATTTTTTGTATTTCTACTATTGTTTTTGTGTGTGTAAAATGTGGGCATTACACTTTATGGGTGTACGTCACCATCCTAATCACAAAGGGTGAATTTTTTGAGTTTCAGGAAGAATTAAGGTCTACAAACTGTACCATTAGTATTAGAATGGAGTTCTTATTCATATTCATATATAATTTGACCTCAAAAGTCCATATTGAGCCTCTAGGGTGAATATTTCATGCTTTCAAGCTATTTTAGGTAAGCCGGCCCAAAACCTGGCTTTCTAAATGAGGCAAGGCACACTTTGTTGCATATCTTGTACCTTTATCCCCAAGGGGAAAGAGAGGAAAAGATGCTCACACCATGACATCCTTTTACTTCTCCAACCTTCCATGTACAGTCAAGATAACCTTGGTTGAGTCTATGTCGAGTTAGGGAGAAGTGTGAGTGTAAGCTAATTTTCCATTGTACCGTGTGTCACCACATTGCTTCAATGAACAATTTAGCATCCCTTGTTTCTCCATTTCCACAAGTATATAGACGAGACAAGAATGTGTTGGTCATGTTAATCCTTAGCCCCTTGAAACACATAAGACCTCCACCAAGATCTACATGCTTTTTTTTTCAAGCATTGTTCTTAACCACTTAGCCCCTCATGCTCAAAATTACTTCCAAGATTTTCATTTGATGCACTTATTCTTCCCTATTATCCTGACTATCTAGGGGGATAAGAGGGACATGATATTTTTCCTATTCCCAAGTGGTAACTCCTGGTCATTCATATGACCTCTCCCAGCTCTGCATCATCCTTACCTATCTCCTCCATCTCACTCACCCTCTATCTCATGCTTCCACTTGTCCTCATATTGCTTCAAGGAATACTTGGGATCCCATTTTTTTCCCTAATGCAACATGAAAACTATATTTTAACTTAATATTAAACTCTCATTAACCTAGGGTCAAACCATGGTTAGCTAGACATCATAAAATTATTTTATAACTCATTTTAAAATTTATTTATTCACCACAGGTTGACCATCCACATTTTTTGCTGCTACAAAACATTTTCAATTTTCAATTTTTACCATAAACTCTAGAAAAAAAATTCCAAAACAGCCATAGCCTCTAGAACTGAGTATTTCTCATACCTCACTAACTAGGAATCTGATTATACTAAAAATTTGTCAGATTGCTCTTATCCAAAACACCTTTGCGAAGATTACAATTTTTAACATGGTTAATCGAAAAAAAAATCGCAAACTAGAAGTTTCAAAATAAGTAGGTTTCTTAAAATAGAAAATTTATAAAAAAAATATAAAATCATCATCAGTGAGAGTAACCTAAGTGGATTAGGAGCTCCATAGAACAAGCATTGTGAAAAATCATCAAAATTTCTAAAAACAATAGCTCTTGACCTCACCTGCCAAAAATAAAAAGTTTTGAATTCTAGTGCAGAAGGTTATTGTCGGCTTTATTTTCACTCATCTTGTTTATTTTAGGATACATGAAACTCAAATTCTTATGTATGGAACCCATTTCAACAATGGCCACTTCTTATCCAAGTGTGCGTGACAGTGATGTCACTCACATGGACCTAGAAGAACTAAAAAATAGGATTTTTGGAGGAACCAAATAGCCTATTGAAGAGAATATTTTCACGAGCAAGTTGTTTGCAGCAGAAGGCCATCCTTTTTTTGGTACAGATTACATAATTAGTTCAAGCATGTCCTCACCACTATGAACTGAATTTCATAATAACAAGGATGGGTGACAACTCCATCCTCGCAGTGCTCACCCCTAATGGAATCTCACAAAGTATGAAGATTCTAACTAGAAACAACATGGTCACAATCTTGAAAGATTTTTCATATCACAAGTGGTTTAATACTAAATCTTACCTTTAGGTCCTCACGTACTAGTATCATGGTTTAAATCTGAAAGGAAACCCTCTTGTGTGCTGAAGAGTCTATTAGGAAGTGAGTTCCATGAGGGTTACTTGGATGCAATCATCTTGTTTAGTAGGGTAATGAGAAAAGAGACAACAAAGTACTTTTAGGACTGGATGGTCTAGTTCATCCTTGTTTCCACTTAAGGGAACCATGTTGTAGATTAGGGAAAAATCATAAGTGACAACATCCACCATTAGTTTTTCCATTTACTGGTTACAAATAAATTTTTAATGACCTCGTACTTAGTGCATGCTCTCATGAGCATTAGATTTTTCAAAGGCTTAACTCTTGCTCAAAAATTTTCTCAAAAATCACCAAATTATGAAAGGTGAAAATAATGATAAGAATATTGTTCCAATCCACAAAGATCTTAGATGATAATAACACACCACATTAGATTTGCAAACAAAAATATAAAATATCATATATTTAAATTCATTATTACTTCATGTTGAATTACATTACATTACATGAGGGTGAATTAGCTCAATAAGCATGATTTACATATAGGAGGAGGGAAGTGCAACTACTACCTAGATAAGTGGTGAATAACTCTCACTAACTAATACTAGTTGTTAAGTTAACTCCATACAACTTGTACACCTAAGAAATCTAACCCAACAAGTGTAGGGATAAACCAAGTGTAATAATTATCCTAATAAACAAAAAAAATTATAAATAATAATCTATACTAACACCCCTCATAAATATAGCTTAGGTGGGTAAAAAATAAAGGTGAGCACTGACAACTAGGCTTGACGAGGTAACCATGTACAATAACTGAGAAAAAGAGACACCACAAGGTACCCAAAACTAGTAATAACAAAGTAGAGAGAGTAAAATATCTCTTATAGGCATCTGAGGACTATCGGCTAAAAAACTCATATAATTCGAAAAAAAATTGGTGTACATTGTGGTCTGAATCCATTACTCGATCATAAACTCAAAAACAACTAACACTGGGCTTCACCAAAATAGCTCCATACAAGATAATGTCAATGGAGTGATGTCGAAAGTAAAAAACACACCAAACATAATTTGATCAACCATTACAACTAGGTGTACCACAATCCAAGAACAATAACCATGCAACAAGGAAATGACACAACATCCAAAAAATAGGAATGCCATGATCCAAGATAAGCCAAGGTAGCAAGGAAAGGACACAAAACCCGAAGAAGAAATATCAACTGCTATAAATAGGTGTGTTATGATCCAATATTAATAACCAAGGCAATAAGTTAAGGACACAAAATCTAAAGAAATGGAAGTTCTGTGATGCAAGAAAATCTAGGGGTAATAAGGAAAGGACACAAAACCTAGAGAATCAGAATCAACACCGCACCCTCACATGTTGTTGAATGGGTAGATTGATGCTACAAATCTATATGACTTGTTGAAAAAACTACTCAAATATTGAAAAACTAACATTGGGATTCACTAGAATAGCTCCCCCACAAGATCAAATCTCAACATGCCTAAAAGTTTTCAAAATAAAGATCTAAAATATCTCAACAAAATGGATCGATTTAAATGTTGGAACCTTATAATTGAGTGCATGTTACAAACACGACATTCTTAATTTTTAGTTTGTTTCTCAAAATAAACAGTTTCCGTGTGTAACAAGAAGTTTTTTTAAAAAAGTGGCACACAAATCCAAGTAACCGATCAAAAGATACAAGTTTGTCAAATTTTTGCTTTAATATTTATTTTAAAAAAAAAAAAATTTCCTCTACTCTTCCTCAATTTATATTTTATATAAAAAAACTTTCCAATTATAGATCTATAAAATGGAATTAAAAAAACCATTACCTAACGTGAAAAACCCATAAATTATGATAAATTGTTTTTCTATATTTTCTGCCACAGCGGAATGGATTTATAGAATCCATAAAGGTATCAAAGATCTAAAAGATCCTTAAATCCTCAACACACAGAAACCTTACAAAGTGGAAGAAAAAAACCCATTATTGAAAGCAAAAAACTAAAAAAAACCTAGAAAACGTTCTTCTAGATTTTGTGCCTCCCCAGCACAGATTTCCCCATGACATGGATTTCAAATATTTCAACATATTCATCAAATAAGGACTCAATAAAACAAAAGAAAAAAACCTTGTCGTGAGCACAAAATACCCAAGAAAAACCCAGAAATGATTTTTCTAGACTTTTTACTTCCCCAGTAAGATTTGTAAGATTGTCAAATCCTCATCAAACATGAACTCTACAAAGCAAAAGAAAACAAACCCAATACCAAATGTAAAAAAGAAAAACAAAATTTTGGACTTTTACTTCTCTAACTTAGATTTCTTCCCAAGCAAGATTTCTAATATTTCTAGACCTTCGCCAAACAGTAACTCTCAAAAGTCGAAGAAAAAAATTGTATGCGAAAACCCTGAAAAACCCAAAAACCATTTTTCTGTACTTTTACTTCACGTAACACAAATTTCTTCTCCTAAAACGAATTTCCAAGTGGATCTGTATGTATCTGTGTCTAACTCTACAAAACTAAATCAAACTCAAAAAATAATCCATCTCCTTTAATGGCAAACTTTACATATGTTTCTCCAGTTATTTCACCTTTTGAATCCAATAGAGCCCTCAGTTATACATTCAAATGGAGGCTGCAACATAGTGCTAACAAAATCCAAAATATATGAAAACAAGTAAACCCTTGCTTACAAAAAAACTTACAAATAGATATCTACATCGTCTACCACTCTGATACCATGAAAGAAACGATAAGAATATTCTTCCAATCCGCAAAGATATCAGATGATAATAGCAGACGACATTATATTTGTAAACAAAAAGCTTAAATGTCATATATTTAAATGCATTATAATCCATAATTACTTCACATTGAATTACATTACATGAGGGTGAATTAGCTCAATAAGGCATGGCGTACATATAGGAGGAGGAGGGAAGTGCAACTACTACTTAGATCAGTGATGCAGAACTCCCACTAACTGATACTGACAGTTAAGTTAACTCTACAAGATTAAAAAGATAAATCATCACAACTAGTAGACCTAAACAAGCTAACCAAATAAGTGTAGGGATAACCCAAGTGTAAGAATTATCTATTATGGAAAAATCACAACACCCCCTGAATGGCCTGAGTTTGAGTGGGGCATTTGGTGTGATTGCCAAACATTTAGCTATCCTAAGTGTGGGACGATGAAAAATGGGATAATTCTTCAGAGAAGGTCGATTCCTGCTCCTAAACCTACCTACCACAAACTACTCGTAATGCAATCATAAATTTTGACTAAACCTAATCTAATTCTTCCAAGTGGATAGAGAGAGAGGTGCATGAAAAGTAAAACTTACACAAAGAGCGGTCATACACCAGAGAGAGTGCTACCCACTTCCCTAACCTGTAAAATGATAAAGAAGTGAACCATGGAGAGGGTAAATAGTAGTACCACATACCACAATGCAACATTCACCATTTCAAGTAAGCATGATACATCAAACCCTGCAAAAGACATGACAAAATACACAGGTCCTGCAATCACAATGAGAGGCAAGGAAAAGTAATCAAAACAATCCATGGATTGACAAATGAATCACAAACACCATTTTATTACTTCATGAAATTTGCGTAGTACATTATTATAGCAAGAAGATGCATGAAGCCATTATAATGATTTGGAGGAAGGCTTGAAGCCCTAAAAAGATTGGAGTGCATGGGAAGAGAGAGTGACAAACCCTTTACACAATGCAACTCCTTTACATTTATAGGAAGACATATTGAATGAGAGGGAGGAGAAATTTGGATTTATTGCTTGAATCACTCACCAAAACCCATCATTACCTCTGCAAGAGTTACGGGAAAACTTGCAAAGCCCATTCCTTCATTAATTTTTCCTTGTTGTGGAACAAAGAATGCCCATACTCTCATTGATGGCTCTCACCTACCTCTTGGCGCTATATAATGTTTACAAATTTCAGAGGTTGAAAACATCTCAAATCCCAAAATTGATGATTTCATGATGTACATATTATATTCACAAATCCGATGACTAGATTTTTTTGCAAAACACACATTTGAGGTGAAAGTTATACTATTTCAGGTTCTAGAGCCTTCAGAAATTATGGGGTTTTAAGAACCTCCAAAAATCCATTTTTCATGCTTCCATTACAAAGCTCTCGTTCTTGGCTTTTCATTCAATTTGATTTTCATAAAACAGGTGACTCGAACTCAAGATATTGTCGTTTTTGTGAAAGGGCGTTTCGTGTTCATTTGGGGTCTGTGTACTTGTTGGCGTGCCAACTCAGTGAGCTCTGCCGCGAGTTATTTGTTGACTTCTTCATTTTGGGATTATTGCCCCGTTCATTTCCCCTTTCGTGTCCTGCTTTTTAACTATCCATTGTTTATTGCATGGTGAGTGAGTTATTCCTCTGTTACCGAGCTCTTGCATTATCATGTAGACCTTTTCGAACACTCTCGTCCTGTGATCCCTTGGAGGAGCATGTGCCTCATTGTCATGCCCATCATTGGTATCGCCTTGTTCTTGGTTCCTTTGAATTGTGTCTTCCATATTTACAAAGGCTCCCGCCCCCATGCTACCTCCTCAGAGAGCCCTAAATTTCCTTTGTAGACACTTATCCGTGCCCTGAGGTTGTATTGCTTCAGAGATCGCCACATACGAACTCTCCCTGGCTTACTCGCATGACACGTCCTAGCGAGTTAGACTCGTCTCCCCCTCATTGGCTCATCTCTCCAACAAGCCATGACACCTTCCACCTACGCACGCGACCGCCAATGCATCTAACTTGGTGCTTCGGACATTAGCATTCATCAGGATTTTGAGCATTTGCATTTTGCAGGTCACGTACTATTCACCCGATGAGCTACCTCACAAGTCCCCAAAACACCGAAATCCCAAAGTCTTAAATTCAGACTTCGGGCTTCAAACATTGTAAACCATTTTCTGACCCAACTCGCCTATAACTCCGAAACGCGTAAGCTCCAAAATCTGAAATTCAGAGTTCAAAGTTTGGAACTCTCCCCCCACTTCAAGGCACTCCTTACTTTCTTGTTGAGCAATTTTCCTCTAAATTTCCGAAGACATATCTCACAAAATTGATCAAATTTCACCTCTGAAGCAATTGATTTCCTACCGCATCCATGAGTTTTCTAGCATGGCCAACATGTCGTATATCTTCATTACATAAACTATCCTAAGTTATGGTGCCCTTCAAGATCATGTTTTCTCTCTCGCCACCCCCGAGTTACATGGTTCACCGCGCTTTGTCATGAGCTCATTCTTGGACTGAGCCCCTCAGCGCTTTCCTATTCTACACACCTCGATAAATCATCACGAGCGCTCACATCCACATGCTTAAGTCACCCCTTCATTCCTTGTAACTTACTTCACACATTCCTTACCAACCTCAACTTGGTCATTACTACGATGAGTCGTTATGGATTTGACCACAAAGCTCTCCCCATATTCTAGTTGAGTTCATGGCTACCTCCTTGTTTGAGCCATTGTAACTTCACTCAACACCCATGAGCTTACTTTCATTGATCCCTTGTCGTAAATGGCCCGATCATTTACCTCTTCCGTTCAGCTCAATTTCTCATAGGCTCAATGCCAATGGTCTTCTCAGTTGATCTTACATTCGATCCCAATCTCATTTTTCCTGAGTTGCGCATGAAGCCTTCATACAAGCCGACCCCCCATTGATGAGTAGCTCACAACATCCTTGTGAACCCATGCATCTAGTCATTGACATGTAAAAAATATGTCGACTTGGCTCAGCCCTCCCGATTCCTTTACACATCCTAATTTCTGGAATTCATCACTGTGAGCCTAATATGCCTAGTCTATTTCATCCCTTCTTCACGTTATGAACCCCACTGATCTCTTCTTGTTGAGATGTATCAAACTGTATATTCACTATGGTTCAAGCTTAACTTTTCTACCATTTACTCGACACCCATGTCTCCCCATTGATCATCTTAGTATGAATGATGTCTAGCTTGCTTCAACCCTTTTCCACTTTGAGCCATGTATTAGCTTCACTTGCTACGATGTGATCACTTTTGTAACTCGGCGAGCTCCTACGTATGCCCAACCTACAATTCCACCTCATGCGTCATCCTTCATGTTGTGCGAGCTCATAAGATTAAGCTATATGACAAGCTTCACTGAGCCTTAATTCTCCAAGCTCGTCAGGCTACATTTTAGTTCAGTGCCTTCAAAAGCATGTTTTGCAACTTTTTGGCCTCGCTCCATGAATTCTGATATCTTGAGAATTTTCTATGGAGGAGGATTTTTGGATAATGGGTAAGGTTCCTTAGGGTAGGCATCTTCCACTATTTTCCATCCTTTCTTGTTTTGGATCAGATATGGGCTCTGCCAAGGACCAAAATTCATTATTTTCCAGGATGGTCTTAAGGGTAGAAACCCAAAAGAAGAAAAAAATCCACAACATGATTTTTCACTTCTAAATTGGCCGGATGAGCCCCCTAAAACCTAATAACTTTTATATAGCCTGGTTTCCTCTTGTGGGGTCCACTTAGGTGCTTAGGTCCCATTAGGTCCCTGTTGTCTGATTTAGCCCGAGGGGTGAAATTGGATAACAATTGGGTGACTCACAGGGACATCTGCCTGCAAGATGATATGTACTAGTAGCCTGATATGTCCATTGGACATAGAATCATAACTGATTGTCTGTAACTAATTTATACCCTACTGAATTTTCCCTTGAAGTCACCTGAAATTGCTAATGCTGGACCTACTCTGTTGCTCGCACTCTCAAATTTTATAAGAAAAGCTTGGTATTAAAATTGTGAGGGCCCTAACATATAATGAACAGTTAGAAAACACCTCCTCCCTAAGTCTGCCCTAAGTCTTCCCTAAGCGATGGTTCCTTGCATTAAACGCCTCCTCGCAGCTTCCAAAAATACTCTGCACTTTCCTCCTAACGTGCAGGGCGACAGCAAGGCATCAGGTGTGAGAGACCCACATGAAAATGCATAAGTTCTTCAAAAAAAGAATGATAAACCGTACTTTGGTTGCGGCCACGATTCTGGGAATGTGCAGGGTTTTGGAAATCTTTTTCCTGAGACTTCAGGGGCGGCTACAGGCTTTGGAAACCCTAAAAAATCTTTGAGCTGCGTATATAATTGAGGACGCATATTTTCGAGAGGGGAAACAACATTGGGGGTACTTGGATCCACTGGGTTCTCTGAATTTAATCCGGGGGGTTGCCGGGATCACCAAGAGAACATTGATCCAAATCTTCTGCGAGGTCATGGATATAATCAAAATCAAGACACATCGAACCCTAAACAGAGAAGGTTTGCAGACCTATTTCCTGAGATTCCATTGGAGGCACCTTTTGAAACTTCATCCCCTGTTTCAATGATAGAAGCTGCAGATAAGAGATCATTCAAGGAGGTTGTACAGAAGCCAAAGTTTGTAAGCATGAAGCCTTCTGAGACCAACCCATGTATAACCTTTGGAGATGAAGTCCTCGAAATAGAAGCATTTTATCAAGCTCATGCCTTGATTTGTCGATTTGCTGGACTCTGGCCTAGTCTACCTATCTTACATGCATGGATCTCCAAACATTGGATCCCACTCCTAGAAGGAAGGTTAGATCTTTACCCTTGTGCTAAGGGCATTTTTATCATTGCTTTCAAATCCATTGTTGATAAGAATATCATTGCTAAGAAACTCTGGACCTGTCAGCAAAAATACCTTATTTTAAAACCCTGGTTCCCATCATTTAACTCACTCATTGAATCCTTCTCCCGTAAACCGATTTGGATTCGATTACCCCACCTTCCTCTACAATTCTGGGATCAAAAGTTTATTATATCCATAGGTAATGCCTTGGGCAGTATCATTAACATTGACTCCCAAACATCCGATTTTACCCATACAACCTATGCAAGAATTCTTGTTGAGATTGATACTTCAAACGATCTTCCAACTCATATTGAGCTAAAAGTGCATGATATATCCTAGACTCAGCCTCTGGACTATGAAGGCCTACCTTTTAGATGTAGGAGATGTTTCTCTTTAGGACATTCGGCTACTAATTGCGAGATAGTAAAACAAAAAAATGATAAGGCCAACTAGTGGAAAAATGCCCTCCCAGAACATATGGTGTTCAAACCTAAAGGCATTCCCGATGCGAATGTAGAGGTGGCTACTGTCCCTGATACTAATATTGATACTAGCATGGATGATAGGTTGGAAATGACCCCTTTGCATGAAAAATCCCCCGGGGATGAAACTAAAAGGACCAGAAACATTGAACCAAACATGTCTTTAGCGACTGAGGTCCCCCCTAATTCAAGCAATACTTATCAACCGATAACTGACCTTGAAGTTCTTATCCCTTTGCAGGAAATTTCTAATGCTTGGATCACTGTTAGGAAAGAGAAAAATTGCTTTTCCAGGAAAACTACCTTTCCTTCGAGATAGTTCTGTTTTTTGGCTCTCTGAGCTGGACAACGGCTGTTTATTTATTGTTCATCTGTTGTTTTTTTGTTGTTGTTCTGTTGGTTTTTAGAAATTCTCTTGGTAGGTTGGTTTCTTTTCTGCCATGTGGGCCTTAAATGTTTTAATCTAGTTTGCAGAGCCTTGTTGTACAAGGGTATATAGTCCCTTTCAAAAAACTATTTGCCAATAATAATAATAAAAAGTTTGTGAGAGTGGAAAATTGTCTTGACCTAGATTTTTCACTTGTTCCTCTCGATAACCCTAATCTTTCGAGTATGAAGAACACAAAACTGATTAAGGTTGGTATGCATTGCACGCTACAAAATTTTAAATAAGACATTCTAGGAGTCAAGACATCATGGAACTCTATTAAATTTTATTTTTTTCTCTTTCTCCTGAAAGTTCTATTTGTGACATGTTGCTGGAGGCTGATTTTTGATTTTGTAGGGACACCTAGAATTTCATCTTTCATTAAACTTGAAGAATGAAATCTTAGAAAACATGTCTGATTTTAGTTTCTCTGTATTTGTTTTCTCTTGAAATCTGCAACTATTTCCCACAAGTATGAACTTCTGAAACATTGCATTGTATGCGCGAGGCATGCTAAAATATCATGTACTATGCTAGAGAAAACACAACACAAAAAAACTATGTATAAAAATAGAAGATCATATATGCCTAAAAAACATGTAGAGTGTGCCTACATACTTGTGATGCTGAAAACAACTCCTACTCCTACCCTACACTAACCAGAGAAAGAGGAGACACCAAAAAAATCCTGCAACTAGTGATGAGAAGTAGCTTCTCCTCTTACAATAGACAACCATGTGGATGATTTGGCAATGAACATAGCTGTGCATATGAGTAAAATCCTGACACAACAATAACTTTTCACCAGCGCCATCAAGGTATCAACTATAGACATAATAAATGCCTCCTAAGAATTATTTACATGAGGATCCTGAATGTAATGTATCTAATCCTTAGTAATATAAATATCATCCTCATATTTAGAAATGAACATGACTAGTTGTGGAAACTTTGGTTTTAGCTCCAACGAAGCTAGATACCTAATAGGGAATGGTCTAAACTTTCAGATTTTCCTGATATTCTGAATTCCAATAAGAAAGTCTTCATGCAGACTTTCCTGGAAAAGGTGACTATTTGTAAATTGATTTCCTTCTTCTTGGACATTTATAGACAACTGATGTCACCTTTTGGTGAATGGTGAGAGAGAGATGACCTCCTCGTGCTTTTTTCCCTCCTTGCCAATGTGGAACTCCTCCTTATCATACAGTTCCTCAAATTTTGTTGCAGCCTCCAATGAAATTATTGATGGCTGAATGCAAGATGTTGTGCTTTTCTGATCACATGAGAGTTTCTTCTCCTTTTCTAGTATGCTCTTTGAAAGATTCAATTCCTCCAATCCTAGCTCAAGAGGATTCTTATGGGAAACATGGTACTCTTTCATGTGCTCCTCCTCGATAATAGGTTCTTGTGTTAGGAAGACAAATGACAGATGATAAAATGATGTGAACTCCATGGGATCCTCCTCATCAAATAAATCCTCCAAATCTGACATATAATCTGCCTCATCATTGCCTTTTTGTGAGGGATTAACCTCCTCCATAATTTTCTCTAAATCTCCAACATTTTCATTATGGTTCCCTTCATCCTCGAACATGAAATTTGAGAGTTCAAACTTATTTTCAACATCACAACCTAGAGGAAATGGAGTGGGAGGAAGGTTTTTTGTCTTTTACATAGCCCGTCTTATGTCTAAATCTTCTGAAACTTTATGATCTTTCTCCATGACTTGAGCATTCTCCTATTATTTTGGATTTGGAGTTGTTGTCCCTTCCTCTTCTACTGGTTTTACGGCTGATGGTTGACCAACAATTTTTGAAGATAGAGTGTCATCCATCAAGCTACACTCTTAACATTCTTATTGGTAATCATCTTGTTCTTTCTTTGCTACTTTTGTTGCAACCTCATCCTTCACCACTTTTTCTTCCACCTTGAACTCCTCTGAAGGCTTGACTAATAATGGAATCTTCTCTATCCAAAATCTTAGAGCCAAGCTCACCAAACTTTTCATCATTTATTCTTTATTTGGATCTTCTTTTTGTTTCTCCTCCAGACAGGTTTTTTGAGTCTCTTTCAAACATGGATTAGGTACTACAAGAGGATTGGTGGGTGGGGTCTCTACTGATGTTTTATTTTTTGGTGTTAGAAGATAAGGTTTGGTTTCTTGTGGAGGGGACTTGTGTTTGGAAGGGAAAATGGAGGAAAATCCTGAATGAGATGGTAGAGTGGAAGACAAAGAAGTGGGTCTCGTAATGAGGGCAGCATGTGGGAAACTTAGGAAATAGTTTTCAGGTTGAGATAGAAATGAATTTGGAATGGGTGGAGGGCTCTAGGATGACAATATAGGTTCCTCTCATTGATAGGATGAACCGGTATTGGATTCATAAGCTTCTATCTCCATTATCCATTGCTCAAGTCATGGTAGCATCTCAACAATGAAGCCAAGTTTTTCCTATGGGCTGAGATCATATGGAAAGGGGCCTTCCCAAGGGCAAGGGGCCCTAAATGCAATTTTGGATGCCTTCATTTGAGCCAAAGCCCTAGACTGTACCATATCTTCCATCATCTTTATGATCTTCATTTGCAACCCAACATCTTCGGGTGAAGAATATCCTCCAAAATCCACATACCCCTACTCTACAATAGTTGGATGGTCTGGAATATAACCAAACTGATTTTTTTCTTGTTTGTTGGGATATTTCCACTGCTGATTTCTACAATAATTTAGATCTAGAGATGGTTGATAACATCCTAGGGATGAACCTTGCAAATTTGGGTGTGAATTTTACTGATACAGCTAATGCCTTAGATGTGAATTCCATGATGCAAATGAAGTCATGACTGCAATACTTCATGAATGGAAGAAATGAAAGAGATGGAACAGAGAAAAATGGATAGAAATGGGTAAAAAGTGAGAAATTTTACTACTCAGAGAGATGGGTTTGTTATCCAGATGGAGTCGTCAGTTATTCTTTGCATGTGTGTCTCCGAAGAGTGTAATTCCATTAAGTGCACAACCAACTTGATGAAGTAAGATGGAATTCAAAAATGCACACTTTAAAATATTTAAAACTAGATAAGGGAGGGGGTTACACTGATAGTGCTGCAACTAATCTCTGAAATCCTAAAATGCCATACTCCCAAAAATTTGAAGTAGAAAAAACTCTAAAATCAACAACCTCCGAAGTTCAAACTTTGCAAGGTCTGAATTCCAAAACCTGAAATTTCCAAAACATGAAATTTCCAAAATTGGACAACCTTTAAAATCCCGAAACCCGAAATTTGGAAAATTCTAAAATTTTAAAAGTACCAAAATCCCAAAACTTGAAATTCACATAACTCTGAAATTTTGAAAATCAAAATCTTGAAAATATGAGAATACCCCTATAAATTTTAGCCCCCGATCTATAATTTGTGAAATGAGCCCATTTTGCACATATTAAGCCCACCAAAATTGATTTTGCACTTTGACCTTGCAGAAAAACCCTCCAAAATCTTAAAATTACAACCTTTGAATTCTAACATGTAAAGAAACCTCAAAAAATGTCTTCTTGTTTGAAATTGGCTTGAATGTAACAAGGTTTTGCAGTAGAACAACTTATTAAAAAAATTAAACTTGAATTCTAGAGCTATCTCAGTGGACCTACCAAAATTGTTATGGCTAAATCACAACACCCCCCGAATGGCCTAAGTTTGAGTGGCGCATTTGGTTTGATTGCAAAACATTGAGCTATGTTAAGTCTCAGACAATGCAAAATGGGATAGCTCTCTAGAGAAGGCTAGTTCCTGCTCCTAAACCTACATGCCACAAACTACTCCTAATACAGTCAAAACTACCGACTAAACCTAATCTAATGCTTCCAAGTGGACATAAAGAGGCACATGAAAAGTAAAACCTACACTAAGAGCGGTGATACACCAAAAGAAGAAGTGCTAGCCACTTCCCCAAACTACAAAATGATGAAGAAGTGAACCATGGAGAGGGTAAAAACTAGTCCCACAGACCAAAAGGAAAAATTCACCATTCCAAGTAAGCATGATACATCAAACCCTACAATAGACATGAGAAAATACACAGGTCCTGCAAGGACAATGACAGGAAATGGAAATTAATGAAAATAATGCAAGGATAGAAGACTGAATCACAAACACCATTTTATTACTCCATGAAATTTGCACAGTACATTGTTATAGCAAGAAGAGGCATGAATCCATTATAAGGATTTAGAGGAAGGCTTGAAGCCCCTAGAATAATGGGGTGTATAAGAGAAGAGAGTGACAAATCCTTTACACAATGCAACTCCTTTACATTTATAGGAAGAAATCTTGAGTGAGAGAGAGGAGAAATTCAGATTTATTACTTGAGTCACTCACCAAAACCCATCATTACCTCTGTAAGAGTGATGGGAAAACTTGCAAAGCCCATTCCTTCATTAATTTTTCTTTGTTTTGGAAGAAAGAATGGCCATAGTGTCATTGATGGCTCTCACATAGCCCTTAGAACTGTAGACTGTTTACAAATTTCAGAGGTCCAAAACCTCTGAAATCCCAAAATTGATGATTCCATGTTGTAAATATTCTCTTCACAATTCTGATGACTAGATTTTTGAATAAAATAGACATTCAGGTTGAAATTTTTGCTATTTTGAGTTCTAGGGCCTTCTGCAATTTTAAGGCTTTAAGAACCTCCAAAAATCCATTTTTAATTCTTCCATTATGAATCTATCATTCTTGGCTTTACATTGACTATGATTTTTGAGAAAATGGGTGCCCCAGGCTCGAGATATTGTCATTTTTGTGAAGGGGAGTTTTGTATTCATTTGGCATCTATGTGCTTCTTGGCAAACCAACTTGCCAAGATGCTCTGCGAGCTCTACCATGATTTATTTTTTGACTTCTTCATTTTGGGATTCTTGCCCCCTTCATTTCCCCTTTCATGTCATGATTTTTAACTCTCCTTTCTTTATTGCATGGTGAGGGAGTTATTATGTAGACCTTTTTGAACACTCCCCTCCTGTGAACACTATTTACTCTCCCATTGAGTCATTTTCCTCTTAAATGTCGAAGGCATCTCTCCCGAAGTTGATCAAATTTGACCTCCAAATCCATTGACATCCTACCTCATCCACGAGTTTTCTAGCATGGCCAACCCATCATATATCTTCACTACATTGACTTTCCTTAATTGTGGTGCCCTTTGAGCTCGTGATTTTGATCTCACTACCCATGAGATACATGTTTCCCCGTGCTTTGTCACAATCTCATTCATGGACCAAGGCCCTTGGCACTTTCTTATTCTAAGATCCTCGTTGAATCATCCAAAGTGCTTATAGCCACTTTCTCGAGTCATCCCTTTCATTCCTTGCAACTTACATTTCCTGTTCCTTACCCACCTTAACTCGGTCATTATAACGACGAGCCATTATGGCTTTGACCTCAAATCTTTCCCCATATTGCAGCCAACTTTATGGTGAGCTCTTGGTTTGAGCTGTTATCACTTCACTCAACACCTGCGTGCTTGCTTTCATTTATTCCTCATCGTGCATGGCCCGATCATATTTCTCTACCTCCAAGCCCAATTTCTCGTGGATTCAATGTCGATGGTCTTTTCAGTTGAGCTTTCTTTGATCCCGAGCAAATTTTTCCTGAGTTACATGTGAATCCTTCATACAAGACAAACCCCCATTAATGGGTAGCTCACCACATCCTTGTGAACCCATGCATCTAGTTATTTTCCCTTGTAAATATGTCGAGTTAGCTCGACCCTCCCAATTACTTTACAAATCCTGGTTTGTTGAATTCATCGTTGTGAGCCTATTATGCCTGGACTGTTTCATCCCTTCTTCATGTATCAAGCCCGAGTGATCTCTTCTTCTTGATATGTATCGACCATGTATTTACTATGGGCCAAGCTTTATTTTTCTACCATTTACTTGACCCCCATGTCTCCCCACCAATTGGATCAATCTGAATGATGTCTAGGTTTCTTTGATCCTTTTCTCGTGGGAGCCATGTATCAGCTCAATGCATTACGATGTGCCTACTTTTATAACTCACCTCATTGAGTAGCTCATCGAGTATTCAACAAGCTCCTTCATATGCCCATCATATATTGCCACCTCCTAAGGCCTCCTTCATGTTATCCAAGCTCAAGAGCTTGAAGTATACACTAACATGCATTGAGCCTTAAAACACCAAGCTCACCAGGCTACTCACCAAGCAGCTCGGTGGGATACATTTTAGCTTGGTGCCTTCAAAGGCATGTTTTGAAACTTTTTGGCAATGCTCCATGAATTCTGATATCTTAGGAATTTTCCCTGCATAAGGTTTTGTTAAATATGGGTAAGGTTATTTGGTTCATATCTTCCGATATTTACCATCCTTTCTTGTTTTTTTACTAGATATGGGGTATTCGAGGCCCATAATTCATTATTTTCCAAGATGATCTTAAGGGTAGAAATCAAGAAGAGGAAAAAATACATTAACCAGATTTTTCATTTCTGAATTGACCGAATGAGCCTCTTGAAACATCAAAACTTGCCTATAGCACAATTTAATCTTGTGGGGTCTGCTTAAGTACCTAGGTCCCATTATCTCCCTATTGTCCAATTTGGCCAGAGGGGTGAAATTGGATAACATTATCCTAATAAATAAATAAAAGGATAAATAATAACCTACACTCAAAAATGTTCCTATCAACTTATTCTCAAAGAGAGTAATCACCATTTTTCTAGGGTGAATGATGCATCCACCATTTTTTTCATCTAATTGCTAGAAGGAAATTCAAATTTGAGGTTATCTTTTCAAGATGGAACATTGATCAACAAATATGGATGTTGCTTTACTCAATTCACCACCATTTCCTATATCATGGTTTCAAGATTTAATCTTCCTCCTCGTAAGCTCCTTGGATATATTAATAATAAAATAGTGATGTTCAAGTTGTACAGGAAACATTTTCAATTCCAAAACAAGTGCATGAATTGCAAGAAAAAAGATGTGACCTTCCCTATTTCTGTTGGAATTTTTTCATACAAGAGTGTTGTTGATGCCTCAAATCTTGAAGCTTCTTTTCCCCCCTAAGCCTCTATTAATACACATACAGATCTTATTTTGACATCCGAATTAATCCTGAAACCTTCAATCTCCCAGAGTTGCACCATATTCCCCATATTGAAGACTAAGTTATTAATATATTTGAGACTCTACATGTTCATCTTTTATTATTCATGGTTACTCTATGTGAAAATTATTGTATGAATGTTGTTTACACCTCAACTACGAGTATCCCTAACACCCCAACACACACAACATAGTGATTAACACTTAAACATTTTGTTGTATTTATAGTGGGTTTTTAAGGTTCCTAATTGGAAAAAACACCATGATCCTTTCCCACAACGATGAAAGGAATGATAAAAAGATTGTACCAAGCCAAGAACACATATTTTAATCAAACATTATGATCAATAAGATGAAAGCAATTCACCAAAATAGATTTACATAAAACCTTTGCAAACAAATGAGCAGTAATATCATATATTATAATGGAACTCAATGCAATACATTGAGAATGGACCTTACTTAAATATGCAAGGAATAGCAATCTAAGAACCAGTCAAGGTCATAGATCAAGCCATACAACAAGTAAATAACTAGTCATCAAAGAACTATTCAAGACCATAGATTTAGGAGAGAACTAGGCATCAAGGATCTAGTCAATACCATAGATCAAGGAAAGAACTATACCTAACAACTAGATAATATCTCCTAATATCTAAATAAGATAAAATAAATATCCACACACATAAGTGGGTGAGGATGAATTATGTTTGATATTTTTTTTACACTTTCGACATCACTCCATTGATAGTCTCCTTGTATGGAGCTATTCTGGTGAAAACTAGTGTCAGTTGTTTTTTAGTGTTGTGATCGAGTAGTGGATTCAGACCACAGTGCACACAAAACTTCTTCAGCATTGTACAAGGTTTTTGAATCAAGCTTCTTAGGATGCCTTGGAGCGGGTCTTTACTCTCTTTACTTTGTTGTTACTAGTTTTGGGTACCTTGCAGTGTCCCTTTTTCTAGTTATCGTACATGAGTACCTCATCAGGCCTAATTGATGGAACTCATACTATGGACATGCCACTTCTATTTTGGCCCCTAGCTTCACTTGAGGGCGGTGTTAGAGTAAGTATTTACCTTAGCTCATGTTCACCTAGGCACTTTATTTACCTTTATTCTATTTATCCTCACCCACTTATGCGTGTGGATATTTCTTTTATCTTATTTAGATATTAAGAGATATTATCTAGTTGTTAGGTATAGTTCTTTCCTTGATCTATGGTATTGACTAGATCCTTGATGTCTAGTTCTCTCCTAAATATATGGTCTTGAATAGTTCTTTGATGACTAGTTACTTCCTTGTTTTATGGCTTGATCTACGACCTTGAATAGTTCTTAGATTATTATTCCTTGCATATTTAAGCAAGGCCCATTCTCAATGTATTGCATTGATTTTTGTTATAATATATGATATTGTTGCTCATTTGGTTGAAAAGCTATTCTAGTAAATTGCTTTCATCTTATTGATCGTGGTGTTTGATTAGAATCTGTTTTCTTGGCTTGGTATGATTTGGTTATCAGGAAGTCAAGTGTGTTAGTCCCCAGAGTAGTATTGGGATGGGTGACCTCCCATGAAATTCTCAGTGTCACTACCTCCTAATGTAGTTGGGCCTGATTGGGTGTATACCTAGATCCATCATGTGGGAGGGTGTTAGCATAGTAGTTGTTTAACACGATGAGATCCCTCTCCGCCATTAGTTCGAGCTTTTGGTGTGATGGCAAGTCGTGTAACTCTAATATCTTCTTTTTAAAAAATACCAAAAATAATTCGATCAACTGCTGCAAATAGGTGTGCCATGATCCAAGAATAAAAACCAAAGCAAAAAGGAAAGGACACAAAAATCTAGAGTGTCACGATCCAAGAAAAGCCAAGGTAACAAGGCAAGGACACAAAACCCAAAGAAACAGGGTCAGCACCACACTCTCCCATACTGTTGAATGGGTGGAGTGGCACTACAAATCTATATGAGTTGTCAAAACAACTACACAAACACTAAAAAACTAACATTGAAATGCAACATAATAGATCCCCCAAGAGATACTGTCAACATGTAAAAAGTGTCAAAAATACAAATACAAAATCTCTCAACAAACAAGAGAGATACACTACACCTGCTAAAGATAAATTCTCAAAACAAGAAGCATCACAATGCAAAAGGTATAGAAAGTTGAGAAAGAGGCCAAATGGTGGAGGATTCATGCCTAGATAGTCCTCTCAATGAATTCCTATGTCGCATCCACGAGTGATCAGATATCCACCCCAAATCAACACGGATGGATAAAGAAAATGCCTGCGTATGACTTGGTGCAAAATTCACAATGGTTGCATGAAAAATAACATCAAAATGTGTGTCAGGTTGATCATGTCTGACAGCTGAAATATCAGGTTTCTCAAGCCTGAGTGAAGATGTAGAACTCATGTGTTGCTCATGATCCTCAAAAAGAGTCGAACGAACAAACAAAGGAGTTGTGTCAATGTGTGATCCCAATGAAGTATCTACATAAAAACCAATGTCATAGTGATAATTCCACTTAACATGTGGAACAGGGGAAAAATTACCCAATGAGTGTCTACCAATACCTCTGCGAGTGAAACCATTAAAATGGAGCATGCGAGAGCTGAAGGTAGTGGTACGCTTCTAAAAAAGGCCATGCAGTTGTGGTACTGTAATAGGCACAAATGTGGAAGAGCATACATTAAAAAGCTTCATAGGTGTATGAGCATCAAGAGTAGCGACAAACTCAAAGACTGACAGTGGGTTCAGGAGCAATAACTGCAAGTGGACTAGGAGCATGGATATGGCTGTCCATAATATGGTGGTGATGTTTTAGGCTTGCAAGTTTGTTCTGTAGGAATTGTATTATTTTATCCTTATCATGAATGAGTGATTGTAGAAGAGAATTTGACTTGTTGAGCGATCTATTTTCTTCCACAAATTTTACAATATTCTCTTGAATTTCACACACTTTAGAGAAAAGCATATCATTCTCATAATCCATGATAGATACAAAATGCAACTCCCAGAAGTTTAGGATGTCGGGCTCATCCGAAATTATGTACATAATCAATTACAACACTCCTCCATATTTTACACTTTATATTATTGTGCAAGTCTCAAAATAAATATTTCCAATGGAAAGATCACGAAAAATAAACACTTTTGCAAACAATGGCACTCAAAACCAAGTTACCGATCAAAAGTTACAAGCTTTTTAATATTTTTCTCTGTTATTTATTTTAGTTGGCTACTAAAACAAAATAAATTGTTGTTTCCTTCACTACAAAAATAAAATTAAAGGGGGCTTTAGTTAAGTACCTACTAGTAGGAATCACAAGCTTTAAGCCTTCATATGACCAAGGGCTAAGGGTTAAGGGACCAAACTAATTATATACCAAAGGTATTTAATTCCACAATATCTAAGACAAGAGCAAGGTTTAATCACAGTGGGGAAAAATAATACATATTTAAAAAATCATCATTGTAAATTCTTACTTACCCACTCCCATAACACGGTTAAAAATTAAATTTGATACGCAATTAAAACATCCTAAAAACATTCCCATTATATATGGAATTTCGTCACCTTTCTGGTGATATAAAGAAGTCCTCCTAACTCATATTTCCCAAGTTATGGACCGGTGGAACTTGGGGTGAAAATTTTCCCAAGAGCAGGCCTGTGGGCCTAGGGAGGAAAATTTTCCCCAACTCGAGCCTGCGGACTTCGGAGAGAAAATTCTCCTAGAGGAAAAAAGTGAACTGGCGGAGCGGGGAAAAAAAATTTTCCCAGACACAAGCTGGCAAAGCGAGGAAAGGCATTTAGCACTTTTTCCCTTTTAGGTCAAAGTTAATTTTACACCTGCACCTCCGCCGATGCCCAGGGAGGCCATGTGGTAGCTCCTTATTGGTTGCAGGCTAGCGGGTGAGTGGTTAACATTTGGAAAATTTGACTATTCAAAAGGAAGGGCAATAACGTCAAAAGGAACCCACGTCTCCACCTATGCGAGAAGATGCCACATGTCAGCCAACAGTTAGCTATGGCTTGGTGGGCTGGTGGGGATAATTTCGAAATTTCACAAAAAAAAATTCTGAACCATTAAGGCTTAAAAAGATCCGCTCCTTCGTCAACGCCTCATGAAGCCACGTGGCAGCACCTAATTACCTGTGGGTCGGCGAGGCTGCAGGGAAAACTTACTAATTGTTCCAAAAAAAAAATTGAAAGCGCTTAAGGTTAAAATCAATCCAAGCCTCCGCCGATGCCCAATGAAGCCACTTTTTGATCAATGATTGGCTGTGGGGCGGCAGGGCCGCGGAGGAAAAATTACCAAATTAACTTTTTGGACTTAGATCATTTTTGGACAAAATGAATGCTTGCGGATTAGCGAAGTGGTGGAAAACTTCAAGACTTTGCACCTTTTAGTAGAAAAGGAAAAAAAAGGAAACTTTTAGCCCGTAGATCTACCCAAGAATATTTTATTCATTTGAAATTTGACAGTTCAGATTATTTTGAACCCGAAATAAAGAAAAAACTTCAGAAGGCCATAATTTTTGATTGGGAACTCAATTTTTGGAAAATGAGGACTTTCTGGAAAGCTCTCAACGTCATATTTTCACAGCATGCTTAGGAATTTCATTTTGATAAATTTTAAAAGGTCAATTTTTAGAAAATGTCTTTCTGTCACTTCGGAAGATGAACTGGTATTTTTAACTTATCAATTTTGTTCAAATTTGTCGTTAATTATTTTTTCACTTGCCAAAACAGGAATGGAGTATTTTACTTGAAATAGTTTAGGATAGATTACAAGTTTGAGTTCTTTTCTTGACTGATTTGAATTTTAAATTTATCAATTTTATACATCAAGAAGTCTGCAATTTTGCTTTTGCCCGATTTGAAAGGTTCTATAAAATTTTCATAAGTATTTTGGTATGTTTGGGGTCGTTTTGAACTTACAAATAAAATTCGATATTTCATTTTTTCTTTTTTATGTTGCAAGGTTATTCTATTCAATTTTTCATTAATAATTGCTAGTATGAAAGTTATCTAACAAAGCTCAAATTCAAATAGATTTATTTTCATTTGCCAACTTCAAACTATGAATTCATTTCAACCCAATCTAACATACTAAGTTGAATCAAGCAAAGTATTCAAATGCCATATTACAATTCTGATTTCTAAAACATTTATTTAAAAAAAAAACAAAGTATTATGACATTTCTCCATACGTATTCACTTTTTCATCCTTCCAACATAATTTCAAAATATATTCAACAATTATATTTCAATACCCAATAATGCCATTTGAGTAAAGTAATACAATCCTTTATTGAATCAAATAGATACCTTTACAATTTCTTCTTTCATTCCTCAATTACAATATACATAATATGATTTCTTTCACATTCTTCCAAAATCAGAAAAACAGAGTATATCTCTTTCACAATTCAATTTAAAACTTTCATAGCCCATACAGATCATATTTCCGTCACATATTTATATACAATATCATCCACTTCAAGTGGGAAAAGGTCATATTAAGAAATGATCTTAGCAAGGACTATCAAACTGTCTTTTTTCTCAGTTCCAGATAAGCAATATGAATTTCCATCATTATCCAATTTGGTCACAACAAAATAGGGGAAAGGAAACGCTCTCCACCCAACCAAGACATCCAATGAAAAGGGAGAATACATCCTTCTTCATTGGCCCCTGAGCCCCAACCATATGGTAATAAGAAAAAAAAAAATTCAACTCATGGAAACAATAGTCTGCCACAATACAAAGGAAGATTTCTCATTTAATACATAGTCCAAAATAAAACTGCAGTTTGTCACCACAGAACAAAACAACAAATAACACTCAAACTTTATCATGCAAGCCAAAGGAGCAAGAAACTATGGGGGATGTTGCTTATGCCTCTCACAGGGGAAATGGTTATCACCACCTGAGAAAAAATTGCCAAAATATATATCATTTCAAATCCCTGACATGCCCTTATGCATCCCCTAAGTACCCTTTATTACTCACATTTCCTTATGCCTCCCCAACCTCTTATGGCACCCCATAACGAGTAAAGAAATGCAAGCTATTTCTTTGTAAGGTGGAACCCAAATACCAACTCCCTCCACACTTATACCTCCCCAAAACACTTATGCCTCCTACAAAATTCCCCATAGTCTTCTCCTACACCATCCCTAGGCCATCTACCCAACCAGCCAACAAATAAAATAACACATTCAAACATTCACCATTCACATATGCATACAAATAAAAGGAGAGTACTTCCAAGAGCTAAGATCTTACCTCTCCATGATGGAGTTTGTTCCAAGTTCAAAACAGCATCTCTCCAATGCAACACAAACCAAGAGATCAACAATCAACAAGTATGCAACAATCTCAAAAATTTCTCCCAATTTTCAAGATCTCCAGAAACCCAAAGCAAGTCGCCAAAAATGAAGTGATAAAAGTGAAGCAAAAGAAACCTCAAAAATAAGACAAGGAACTCAAATATATAGAAGAAGAAAGAGAAGAGGATGAGGTGGACTCATGTGGGATGCCACATCACACATCCTCAACTCCAACTCATAATTCAACTTCAATCCCCAAGGTACAATAAATAAGTAGGTGAATAAATGACAGTTTTACTTACACACTCAAATCAAACCCACACCTCACAAGGACTGAAATTGAAAGCATGTAAGAAAGTGCAATAAAAGCATACAACTTGACGTACAAAAATGCATAATGAAGGCTAGATTTAAACCCTCCAACCATAGGTAAGGTTGGCATGCAAATTTAAGAGGTATGGGACAAGTTTTTCCAAAATCAGCCTCCAAGGACAAATTCGAATTTCAAAAGGAGGTGGAGTGTTTCATACTCCAAAATTTATTTACACATCACTTACACATTTCTTACAACACTTTAATTTTAGGCCAACAACTCTAATAATTACTTTCTTATGTCCCAATTTGATTAATTAATTTTAACAACATGTTTACTCACATTAATTTACCACAATTAATAAATAATGAAAGGGGTAAACACATCACTTAATAAACACATACAAACATCAATAAAAAGGAACCAAATAAATAAATACACATAACCCTTGGTCACATTTAAAGGTGATCCCCCCCATGGGAATCCCTAACAATCAAACACACACACACACATAAACAATACAAGTTGTCATGGTGACCTTGTTGAATTCGTCTAGAATTCCAATGCGGTTGGTCTCCAATCCCCCAATGTTTGTTGTGATATTTTTAACCTACGCAATACAAATACCCCTTCGGCCTCGTGGCCATATCAGAACATCCAAATGAATATAATATAATTTCAAAATCATCAATATATATATATATATATATATATATATATATATATATATATATATATATATGAATCACAACAACATCCAAAAAATCAACAATATCACTTACAATTTCATCAGCAACTATATAATCATCAATTTTAAATTCAATTTTTTCGGTCTACTCAATATATCTAAATATCACATGTCCTAACAACATCCATAAATATATATATATATATATATATATATATATATATATATATATATATATATATATATATATATATATATATATATATATATATATATATATAACCATGTCCAACAACATGTCAACATCTATATAAAATGTCTCTAACAATCATCATGCATCATATATGAATAAGAAGCAACAATAATCCATGATCTGACATCTAACACCATACTAAATCAAAACTATAATAATGTCCATAATATAGTCAGGAGTATCATGATCAATATCAAAAGTGTCGAAGGGAAGTGAGCACTACAAGTGTGCTTCTTTGCAACAAGAAAAAAAAAAACCAACTACCTAAACAAATGGCCGAGTTTATAGTTGATCTTAGGGTTTTCACACCATCCATTTCATCCCTTCTATGCCTCAACCATTTCATCCCTTCTTCACGTACCGAGCCTGACTGATCTCTTCTTATTGAGATCTACTGACCGTGTATTCACTATGGGCCAAGCTTAATTTTTCTACCATTTACTCAACCCCCATGTCTACCCACAAATCAACTCGGTATGAATGATGTCTAGGTTTCTTTTACCCTTTTCCACTGGGATCCATATATCAGCTTGATGCATTGCGATGTGCCTACTTTTGTAGCTCACCTCACTAAGTAGTTCATTGAGGTACTCGGAAAGCTCCTTCATATGCCCGACCTATATTGCCACCTCCTAAGGCCTCCTTCATGTTATGTGAGCTCAAGAGCTTGAACTTTACACTAAGATGCACTGAGCCTTAAATCACCGAGCTCACCAGGCTGCTCGCCAAGCAACTCGGCAAGCTTCATTTTAGCTTGGTGCCTTCAAAACACTCCATGAATTCTACTATCTTAGGAATTTTCAATGCATAAGGCTTTGATGAATATGGGTAAGGTGCCTTGGTTCATATCTTCCGCTATTTTCCATCCTTTATTGTTTTTGTACCGGATATGGGGTAGTTGAGGCCCATAATTCATTCTTTTCCAAGATGATCTTAAGGGTAGAAATCAAAAATAGGAAAAAATTCATTAACCCGATTTTTCATTTCTGAATTGACTGGATGAGCCTCCTGAAACATCAAAACTTGCTTATAGCCCACTTTAATCTTTTTCAGTCTGCTTAAGTACCTAGGTCCCATTATCTCCCTGTTGTCCAATTTGGCCCAAGGGGCGAAATTGGATAACATTATCCTAATAAATAAATAAAAGGATAAATAATAACCTACACTAAAAATATTTACTATCAACTTATTCTCAAAGAAAGTAATCACCATTGTTCTAGGGTGAATGAAGCATTCACCATTTTTTTCATCTAATTGCTAGAAGGAAATTCAGATTTGAGGTTCTCTTTTCAAGATGCAACATTGATCAACAAATATGGATGCTGCTTCACTCAATTTGCCACCGTATCCTATATCACAGTTTTAGGATTTGATTTTCCTCCTCGTAAGATCCTTAGATATATTAATAATAAAATAGTTATGTTCAAGTTGTGTAGGAAGCATTTTCAAGTACACAACAGGTGCATGAAATGCAAGAAAAAAGATGTGACCTTCCCTATTTCCATTGGAATTTTTTCATACAAGAGTGGTGTCGATGCCGCAACTCTTAAAGCTTCTTTTCCCCCTTGAGCCTCTATTAATACACATACAGATCTTATTTTGACATCCAAATTAATCCTGAAACCTTCAATCTCCCAGAGTGACACCATATTCCCCATAGCGAAGACTATGTTATTAATGTATTTGAGACTCTACATGTTCATCTTTTATTATTCATGGTTACTCTATGCAAAAATTATGGTATGAATGTTGTTTACACCTCAACACACATAACATAGTGATTAGCACTTAAACATTTTGTTGTATTTATAGTGGTTTCTTAAGGTTCCTAATTGGAAAAAACACACCATGATCCTTTCCCACAATGATGAAAGGAATGATAACCAGATCGTACCAAGCCAAGAACACAGATTCTAATCAAACACCATGATCAATAAGATGAAAGCAATTCACCATAATAGCTTTACATAAAACCTTTGCAAACAAATGAGCAACAATATCATATATTATAATGGAACTCAATTCAATACATTGAGAATGGGCCTTTTCTTAAATAGGAAAGGAATAACAATCTAATAACCAGTCAAGGTCGTAGATCAAGCCATAAAACAAGGAAATAAATAGTCATCAAAGAACTAGTAAAGACCATAGATTTAGGAGAGAACTAGACATCAAGGATCTAGTCAATACCATAGATCAAGGAAAGAACTAGTCAATACCATAGATCAAGAAAAGAACTATACCTAACAACTAGATAATATCTCCTAATATCTAAATAAGATAAAATAAATATCCACACACATAAGAGGGTGAGGATAAATACAATAAAGGTAAAGAAAGAACCTAGGTGAACATGAGCTTAAGTAAATACCTACAATAACAAACAAAAGTTTTTATAAGAAAAATATCCTCTTGAGTTGGTTCATAGTGATTTAATGTTATTTCCCACTCATTCTTCTTCTAGAAATAAATTTGTATTCACTTTGATTGATTATGTTTTTCAAATGACATGGATGTACTTTCTCAAGTAGAAAAGTTACTTTCTGAGAAATTAATTATGTTTTACTTGTTTATATTGGTTTATATAGGTATAGTTGATAACAGTAATGACCTATTAGAGATATCAAATTAAAAATTGAATCTCCCAAGGATCTAGAGAAAATTGCTAGTTTTAGACAAATTGTTTGGTAGTTTTTTCCATAAGAGATGTGCAGTTTTGCAATATTAGTTGCATTATAATTGTGATTGATGGATTTATTTAGATTGGTGTGGTAATTCTTGTGAGAACATGAAAAGTTCAATCAAGACTAAAATTCTAGCAATGAGGCTAATAATATAGCAATTAGGCTTATAATATGTGGTGGTACCAAGTTTGATGCATTTGTAGGATAATGTTCTCTCAAAGGAAAACTATTAAAGAGGAGGCATACAATAAAATTGTCTTATGTCTGGTTAAATATCTAGATTCAAATGGAATGATTTATATTACATCAAAAATAAGGTGAATGATCCTTAGAATGACTTAGTATCACCACATAAGAGTACAATTTATGTATATTAATTTTTTCCTTTATGAAAAGTATCACTACAACATAAATGGTAGTTTCAGGGGCCATAAAATAATTTTCTTAAGCTCTGAGATCCTTTTTTCCTTGATATTTATCTACGTTATTATATAGTCACCTATTAGAATTTACTAGAATGGTTCTATAATATAAAAGAAACAAGGACCTATATAAGAAACAATTGATACATACACATAGTTGGTATTATTAGAAATTTCTCTTTTGGTAGATCTCTTGTACTTAGGATCTATGCATGTTGAGATGATAATATTACTTTTTATTATATTTAAACATAATTCAAGTATTAAGATGCCTATGCACCTTGTGTAAAATATGTACTCTTATATTTTTTCAACATTAAAGGAGTTTAGTTGTACTAGTTTTATTTTTCTATAAGATGATAATTTAACCTAATTTTATTTTCCTATAGATGATAATTTAACCTAATGTAGCTTAGAGTTGTCATGCCCGCTATTTTAGCGCACAAAATGTAACCAAAAAATTGGTAATTTATTTTTTGAGGTCTAAGAGTGCACAACTTTGGCGAGAACCATATGAACTCTAGCCATCACTTAGGAAGTGAGGTATGCATGAATAAGTTTCTTAACCCATAAAATGTCTTCCTAACCATCACCATACGATGCAACAAATAAGAATTGTTGCACTAATCAAAAGACAGTAACACCAAGAATTACCTTAAAAAAATCCAACATACTAAAAATTTACAACTATCGCATCTGCAAGAAATACATGTGTTTATTTTTATATTCTATATTAAAATTTTAATATAATTTTAACGTATTAAAATAATATTTTTTTATTTTAATACTTTAAAAAGTGTTTCTTTTATGGAAGTACAGTTAAATTCGTTATTACTCAAAATTTTACAATGCAAACTAGTTACGTCTCATTCTAGGATACATTCCACTGTTAGAATAAGTCTATATGCAAAAGAAATATTGAACAAAAATATTTATAAAAAATTAGTAGATCTGTCCCAACATTCAATCTGCTCACACTACCTATATATGACCATACATGTCATCTTCCTTTCTTAAACACAAAAAGTCTAGGTCCTAAGAGTGCACAACTTTGGCGAGAACCATAATGAACATCATAGTAAATTCATTCATATTTTATTTGTTCTGATTCATCTCTTATAATATTTCACTCAACTCTAGCCATCACTTAGGAAGTGAGGTATGCATGAATAAGTTTCTTAACCCATAAAATGTCTTCCTAACCATCACTATTCTATTAATTATGGCTCGCATACAATCACAACATTTGTAATATATATAGATATTTTTAATACAAAAAATGTAAACTAGGGAGACAAGTTTAACTTGGAATTTAATTTTATAAATTATCACAAGCACTTCTTACTAGAGTGTTTTATAGGTACAAATAGTAGGTACATTATTTTAGGTCAACGCCATTTTTCCTTTTTATTTGGTAACATGGATATCTTTGTCTAACACATGAGTGTGACATGAGAAAACATGATTTTTCCACAGTAAAATTTCAATAATGTAGATCTTTACAAAATTAAAATCTGACTTTTATCAAATTGTGCAAAATTTACATTTTATTTATAGAAGCTATTCATTTAATGTTGATAATTCACAAATTTTCTACATAACTATTTTTTGTGGATAACAATGTGGAGAAATTTTCCTATTCTAGTAGTGAGGGAGACAAGTTAAACTTGGAACAAGCACTTCTTATTTTTTATAGGTACAAATCAACGCCATTTTTCATTTTTATTTGGTAACTATATCTTTGTCTAACACATGAGTATGAAAGAAACGTCATAAATTCTCCTTTATCACTATGAATAAAATCCATTCTCTTTACAAGATTTTATTTTAAATCAAAACTACAACTAGGAACAAAACATTCCATAGTATGAGGTACTCATTTAAGGTTAACCCATTCGAAAGCAATTTACTTCCATGGAAAAAGCTAATCTTGGCCCAAATATTTATTCACACATATCTCTAATCCCTTTAATGACACAATAAGGAGATAAAATCTCGAGCATTAACATTTGAACATGATTTCATTTTCTTAATGGGTATAAATACACCATCCTCAAGATAATTATAGGAATCTTACTACATAAGCCATTAACATGGGTGACTAACTCCTTTCTTAATATCATGGAATTACTTTCCCTAATGTCCTATAGAGAAATTACCTCTAAGAAATTGTAACATTATAGACTAAGTTGTTTGGTCCTTCGCTAAAAATGCTGAGAAATGGGACTTCAAAGAAGTTATATAATTTATAATGCACTATACAAAACATTATCCATTCCTTCCTAGTCCTACATTCGGGTTTAATCTAGATCCAAAAAAAATGGATTTTTTGTTCAACATGGCGGAATGGTTCCACCCTACTTTAATTTGTTTCTAAGAAAAATCCACAATAGTGCCATTATAGCATATTACTAAAAAATTCCCCCATGAATAACATTAAATTATATCCCTTTTACTACACTTAAATTTTTATTAAATTAGACCATTATCCCATGGTTATCTCATTAATTTAATTTAAAGTCCATGAAACACATACTATGATAACTAACTAAGAGAGAGGATAGGTTTTGTAAGATTACCACGACATATAATTGGATCTTTTAACAAAGAATACAATACTTACATGGTCTTCTTAGTTGGGTTTCTTTTGACTCATTGATTTCATCCTAAATTCTATTTCTTAAGGGGGTTCCATTTACTCATCTATATAAGAAACATTTCCCCCCTAAGGTGATGCACGCTTCATAATTTGGAAGGTCTTATGTCACTATGTTCATAACAGTTTCTCAAATTTATTTCTAATTAAGGAAAAATTCATCACCACATTAGACATTATATACAACATTTATAGATACACATTAACACATGAATTAACCATGATCAAGACAAAGCTTAGTTTTAAACTTAAATTTTTCTTTTATTTAAAGTTATATCAATGTTACACATATACTTAAAATCGTATAGCATTATTCATTATCTACCATATAATCTCCATTTTCTTTCTATTACCCGAAATTAACATGTTATTATCTTATAATCATGTTGACACATCTTTTTGAAGATGTCATATGTAACCTACCAAGCCCTTGAGTTGGTTTTCTAATGGACTGTGTTCAGGTCATCCATTGCTACATTCTCGGATTTCTTCATAATGGTGACCTATTATGGAATGTAAAGTGGATATTTATCCTTGCGCTAGAGATTTTTTTATCATGGTTTTTAATCTGATTGAAGATAGGGATTAAAAAATTTCTATGCTATGAGAACATCATAATCATCTTCTCCTCATGAAATCACGATTTCCATCTTTCAATCCCACTACTAAAACCTATAATGTCAAGCTTGTTTGGGTTCGATTACGTCACCTTCTAGTGTAATTTTGGGGGGAGGAGAGAGATTGGTTTCCATTGGAAATGTCGTGGGTAAATTTTTGGATATTGATACTAAAACTGAATTGTATACTCACACTACCTATGTTCATATTTTGGTGGATATGGATACATCGGTTGATCTACCAGATTTTATGGAACTTAAGGTTTTAGATCGGATTTTGTTCCCAACCATTTGACTATGAAGGGTTACCCTTCAGATTTAGGAAATGCTTTGGCCTAGGTCATCTAGATTCAGAATGTAAAAGTGTGAAACACAATGTGAATGGACAAGTTTCTGATAGCAAGAGACAATGAATTATTTATTGAATGTATTCAATTCAATGTATCAAACAAAAGAGCAGAGCCCCAAAAATAAAGGTTGCGGGAGGAAGGAGGACAGTTATAATTGTCCATCAAATACATAACAACAATGTATTAAAACTAAACTAATGCTAACATTCCCCCCCTTAATACATTGTTTCTACATATGTACCTCCTAAACAAGTCAAACTTCAACTTGTCGAGAGGCTTGGTGAGAATATTCGTAACCTAAAAATTAGTAGGGTAGTACTGGAGCTGAATTTGGTGGTTCAAGACCTGTTCACGAATGTAGTGACATTCGACCTCAATATGCTTTGTTCGTTCATCAAAACAGGATTCTTCACAAGCTTCAACACACCTTGATTGTCACAGTGAAGTATGGGAGGTTTCTCTCTAGTAATTCCTATATTTGTAAGAATGTGATGTAACCAAATCACTTCGCACATAGATCCTTGTGTGGCGCGGTATTCAGCCTCAGTGGATGAGAGAGCAACAGTTTTTTTCTTGTTAATCCATGAGATAGGTCCAGATCCGAGATGAAAAAATACCCTGACGTGGATTTCTTGTCATCAACGGATCCTGCATAGTCCGAGTCTTGTAAGAATAACTGAGTGTTCTTCTGATACTCCAAACCAAATTCAACTATACCTAAGACATATCTCAACACATGTTTTGTTGCTATCCAATGACATTTCTTCAGCTCCTACATAAATCTAACAAGATAACTCACTGTAAAGCAAAGATCTGGCCTAGTATAAGTCAAGTAAATGATACTCCCCACAAGCTACTATAGTGAGTGCCATCTACCTATGGTGAATCCTGGAATCTTGATAATTGCAAACCTTTTTTCATAGGTGTGGACATTATTTTATAATATGACATTCCATACTTCTCCAGGAGAGTCTTGGCATATTTCATCTGGGAGATGAAAATATGATTCTTATTTCACCATATCTCTAAGCCAAGAAAGTAGTGAAGTAGCCCCAAATTAGACATGTCAAAGGATTTCTTCAGATCATTCTTTACATCATCCACAAGATTGTCAAAACTTCCTGTGATCACAAGATCATCTACGTACAAAACTAGAATAACAATCTTTGTTCCTAGCTTCTTGATATACAAATTTGTATCTGAGGGGCTATGAGTGAATCCATGCTATAATAGGTGATCATCAATTTTTATATAACATGCCCTAGCTACTTTTTCGAGTCCATAAAGTGACTTTATCAGATGACATACCTTGTGTGGTTAATGCTCGTCTACAAACCCTTCAGGTTGGGCCATGTATACTTCTTCTTTGAGATCACCATTCAGAAAAGCACTCTTGACATCCATCTACTGAAGTTTCCATCCATTTTTTGCTACCAATGCACAGACACCATTGATGGTTGTTATCTTCATAGTGGGTGCAAAGGTCTTGTCATAGTCAATTCCCTCTTGTTGAGCATAAACCTTTGCAACAAGTCGTGCTTTTTGTTTTTCGATTGAACCATCTACCTTATATTTTGTTTTGAAAATCCATTTGCAGCCAATGGATTTCTTACCTGGAGGCAAATCAACAAGTTCCCACGTCTGATTCTGAAGTAGGGAATCATATTCAGCATTCATAGCCTATTTCAAGTGTGGTTGGTGTAATGCCTCACGAACAGTGTTAGGTTCAGTGCTATCAACAACTGAACTCATGAGTGTACAATTTACCTCTTTTCTAGCTTGACTTTGTGTTCTGACTCCCGTAGAAGTACCTGGAAGTGATTTTAGGTGTGTATCCCTAATAGTATTTTGGACCCATTTCAGATGTTGGTGCTTCTGTTGCTGATGTGAAGATGTGTTTTCCAGTGTGCCTAGATACACAAATAAGTCTCCACTCAGCTCTTCTTATCTTTGAGAAGAATCATCTTGCCCATCATCTGGATGTGTGAGCAATCTATGTGACGAGGTTGGTACTGGATCTGCATTGTGTGGCAGGGAATCAAAGGATGACTCATCACACACCACATCTTGACTCTCGTATATTTTCTTCGTCTCAGGATCCATGAGACGATATGCCTTTAGGGAAGTACTATACCCTAAGACAAGACATGGTTGTTTCTTTGGATCGATCTTCTTCCTTTTCTTATCTAGAACATGCATATATGCAGTACAACCAAAAACTCTCAAATGATAGATAGAAGGTTTATGAATAGTCGATACCTCTTCCGGCGTCCTATTCTACAAGATCTTCATGGGTGCCTGGTTGAGTAGATACACTGTTGTTTAGACTACTTCTGCCCAAAACTGATCCTCCAACTTGGTGGTGGAGAGCATACAATGAGCCATCTCCATGACAGTCCTATTATGTCACTCAAAAATCCCATTCTATTGAGGCATGTAGGGTGCATTCAGATGTTGCTGAATGCCATGCTGCTTCAGGTATGCTAAGAACTTCTTCGATACAAATTCCCCCCCCTCGATCTAAGTAGAGGAGAAGGAGAGGCTTCCCAGACTGCCTGGTGGCTTGATGGTAAAAGGTTTGGAAATTGGCAAATGCCTCACTCTTATTCTGGAGAAAATATACCCACATTTTTTGTGATTAATCATCAATGATGAGATGGAAGTATTCAAAACCTTGGAAGCTAGATGTCAGGGGTCCACATAGATCGGTGTGTACAACTTGAAGATACTCCTTAGAATGATAAGAGCTCTATTTGAACGGACCTCTGTGTTTTTTTCCCACAAGACATCTTGAGCAAACAGGTAAGGAATGGGATAGTGGAGGAAGCCCTCTTACCATTTCCTTGGCACTGAGATGATGTAGAGCCCCAGCAGAAAGATGACCATATCAAAAGTGCCATAGTGTAGTGGACTCTGCCATTGAAGCAGAGAGAGAAATGTTAGAGGAAGTGATTGCATCCAGTGTTAATAGACAGCCCTTCAGAAATGCTCGAGAAAAAGTTGAGTCTCCCTGGGAAATGATGCAGGACTTGACCCCTTTCTGAACAAAGAATTCAATCCACATTGGATTATTAAGAAGCTGACTCAAAGATAAGAGATTTGATGTCAAACCTGGAACATATAGCACCTTCGTGAGTGTACATCTTCATGTCCCAAGAGGAATGATTACATCACCAATCCCTGCCGCAGTATACTCCTGATTATCTGCGATGGTGATCTGATCTCCAGTGGGCTAGTCACTCAAGGTATGGAACAACTTATTGTCAGTCATGTGTTTAGTGGCACCCGAATCAATCAACCAGACACTTTCTGATGGCTGCAAAGTCTGCAAGACTAGGACAATGTCAGGATGAGCTGTATCTAGAACCTCTTCATCGGAGGAGGCATCCTACTAAGCAGCAATATGACCCTTCTACCTCTGATTACGAGCATTCCATTAGGATTTATTGGAATATCCTTGGCTAGAAGTGCTCTCTTCACTATATTTTCCATGATTACGACCGTTGTAATAACTTTTCGTAGTCGTGTGCATATTCATGGAGCAATTGTGGCACCATCGATCCACCTTATTGTTCTGCTGCTTCTAGGGTGGCTACTGTGGTGGCCGCTGAGAAGGTTATTCTTGTGGATGTTGCTTCTGATTCTGGGGGGCTGACTACCCTTTCCAAGGCTTGTTGCTATGATTTTTCCTTGTGATGAGAGCCTTATCTTTGAAGGCTTCTTGAACATTCTAAATGGCTTCTTCCTGTAGGAGATAATTCACCATTTTAACAAAACTCACCTCCTGTTGAGTGATGGTCAATGTGGTGATCAGTTTCTAAAACCAGAAGGAAGAGCTCGTAAGTTGAGTAGGACTAGCAACTTGTCATCCACCGGTTCACCGAGAGCATAAAGTTCTACGCGTAACTCAGCCACACGCTACAAGAAGGCTTCGACTAATTCACCATCATGCATACTCATCATGTGAAGCTTGGTTTGAAGATGCAGCATCGTCATAAGATTCTTGGCTTCATAGACAGTACACAACGTGGCCCATGCCATAGAGGAAGTGGTTGCTTTCTGAATGTGAGGTTGAACCTCATCAGAAAAGCTTAGAGTGATAAACATTAATGCTTTTGCATCAGCCTTTTCATACTTAGCCAACAGATCAGCGTCTGTGGGAGGGGTGTCCATGCCATAAACGATCCCCCAAAGATATTCAAACTAAAGAATCTTTCACATCTTGGTTTTCCCTGCTGTGAAATTTGGCCCTTTTAGCAAATGGGCATTCGGCAACAAAATGTGAGGTGCAGAAATTTCCAATAACCCAAAATTGTATTTTATTTATTGATTGTTCAAAAACAGTTACAAATGCTTACTGAAGGAACCTATCATGAAGATGGGCTCTATAAGCTCGTGCAGTGAGATGCGGAAACTCCTGTGGGTGTTCTACTTCATGTTCATCATCTGCATCATAGCCACGCTCCAATTCTTCACAGATTTGGCACACTTAACAACACATGTCGAACCTTTAATAGTCGAACAATCCTTGACGCACCAATTCATCAAATAATACGTTGCCGGTATTCAGCAATTCATTGAGCAAGACAAAATAGATGCCAGTGGTGTCCTCTTGGGTTCTTAGAGGAGTCCCAGTGGAATGGTTGCTCGTAACACTCTCGGCATCAGAAATGTGCAATATGTACATTCCACCCAGGTCACACAAGCTCCTTGCTAACACGGCTCCATGCAGGTCACCACTCCTCTCCTTTGGCGGCTTGCTTCCAAATGGCTCACCTCCTCCACGCACAGCACACACAGGAGCATCAATGTCAAATCTTCCTATGGAGGTCTGTAGATTTACTTTGCTTTAGAAAATAACATAACACCACGAACTTGAAAGTGTATTATCTCGAGTAGGAAATTTTTTCTTTTACACGCCAAAACAAGTAAATTCAAGCCAACAAGAATAATTATTCGCTGCGGTTGCTAATTCCTAGTTTCCACGCACAAGTAGGACTAGACGCCAAAGAAAAATCAAAATGCCAATGAAGACTACCTTTTCACTTTTCAATTTTCAATCAAATTCCATAGAAAAACTTTCTGCGCCAAACGCCATGCTTACAGATCTACACACCAAAAAAAACCAATGAAGACTTATTGCACATCCAGGTTTCCAAATCCTTTTCAAATGCAAATGCTGGATCTTTTAACAGGTCTTCATGTAAACCAAGGAAGAGTGCCCCAAAACTGCCACACCCCAAGGTCGCTTCCACACGCCTGATCTTTTGCTACTCCAAAATGCCACGCTGAGGGCAGAGGAGCTCTGATACCAATGATAGCAGGAGACAATGAATTATTTATTAAATTTATTCAATTCAATGTGTCAAATAAAAGAGTAGATCCCCAAATATAAAGGCTGTGGGAGGAAGGAGGACAGTTATAATTGTCCATCAGATACATAACAACAATGTATTTAAACTAAAGTAATGCTAAAAGTTTCTTGGTGGAAGGCTTCTCATCCTAGTATGTTGGTTATGGGAAGTGACCATAATTTTGATTCAGAGAATTCAGAGACCGAAGAGGGAGAGAATTAGCTACTAGTTAGGACCCTCTATCCCCCTCCTGTTGGGGGCGTAGAAGGGTTAGAGTTTATGTAGAATATAGTAGACGAAACATTCCCTTCAAGAGGGACCCCTGGCTTCATTGAAAAATGAATCTTGAAGAAGGACTTAACCAGGGATAATTTTAGCGGTGAATATTCATAATATGGCGAAAATTTCATTTTAGGAAAATTTGAAAAGGTGAATTATTCGGAGTGGGTTGGTGTCCTGTTCGCCTAAAATATATAGTATATTTTTTTTGGGGGGGTCGGCTTTGCCTTCATTTGAAAACATCTCCTATAAAAACCTAGCTGATTCGCCGGGTAGTATACCTCAAGTAGCTTAACAAATTACCAATACTCTGAAATTTGAACTCGCATACCCTTAAGCACCAGAGATTCAAATTACTGTTAGCCTTTGATTGTTGACGCACGACAAGGGCATTTTTGACGTGCGAAAATAGTTGTACTGACGCGCGACAGAGGAAGTGTTGACCGCGTGACTTGGGTAGTGTTGACATGCGACAGTATATTCAGACAGTGGACGCGTGACAGGAAATGAGTTGTTGACGCATGACAAGTACAGAGTTGACACGTGACAAAGACCTCAGACAACAGACGTGCGACAAGACCTCAGACACTGGACAGAGTCGCTACTTGGTTCTTTTGCTGACGTAGGACTCTTTTTAGAATAATGGAAGGTGTCAGCTCAAAGAATACGAATAACCTAAAAGTAAGTAACAAATATCAGAAATCACTCTTCAAGTATTTTGGAAACTCTGCGGATACAGATATTGTAAATGCCAATCATATAGATGCCACCACAAAGAATCAGAATACTGACTGTGTGGAAGGTATTATTGAGGTGGACATGTATTCTACACAGTATCAAAGTCAAACAAATGAAACCTACGATAATATGCCAGATCTTGAAGATATTGTTCCTATTGGGGTGCAACCAGAAGTGCAGCTAGATATCACAGATACAAACACTGAGCAAAATGGAAGACAGAAATCAAAATCAAACTCTGGTCCAAGAAAGAGGAAACTAGGTGATTGTGATATTGCTCAAAATTCTACTCAAAAAAGTAAAGCATTGAAAACGAACAAGAATATGTGGACCATTGGCAGGACATACAAGTTTGATTGGGAAGCTAAATTTTTGTTTATTGAACATGTACAATCATCTAATTCTGAAGAAATCCCATCTGAATGTACATGTACAATATGTACGTGGAAATTGGGAAAGTAACAAAAAATGCAACTGAAGCTAGACACTATAAAAAAACATTGTGGAAAACAATATTTAACTGTAACAGGGGCAGATGGCCAAAAAATCAAAACACATAGGTGGAAAACTGAAAAAGAATGCATGCATGTTAGATACGCAGCGGAATATGAGGTAGAGCAGAAAAACACAGACATCTGTTGGAAAAGGGAGGAACGATCACATCGCATATTGGTAAGATGAAAGAAACAAATCTACATGCAAAATTCATAAATTCTCTACTCTTTTTCAAATACTAAAAAAAGGAAGAGCGATTTCGGATTTCCTTGATTTCAAAGTTTTGTATCAATTTAACGGAATGTTGAATGTACCTCAGTCTCATTGGTCTGAAATTAGTGGACCAGGAAATGGAAAAATGCCTCTCGATGATAGAGAAGGAAGATTTGAAAGAGAATGTAAAAAAAGCAAACTTTATCTCTCTTTCAATTGATGAAGTGACAGCAGTCGACAACACCGCATGGGTATGTATCCACATCTATACTTTAGAAAATCATATAAGGAAACCTCATCTGTTGGGTGTTATGAAAATGGTTGAAAACTGCAATGCCGAAAACCTATATAAAATAGTTATTTCTCATTTGAAAGATGTTGCTGGAATGATTGATTATGAAATTGCTACGAAGTTGGTATGCGTTGGAGTAGATGGTGCATCTGTCATGCAGGGTCACCGAACAGGGCTCTATGTTAGATTACAAACAATAGTGGCCCCATATATGCTACCAATTCACTGTATGGCTCACAGAATGAATTTAGCGTATAAAATGGTAAGCAACCACGAAAATGTTGCTAAATTAGCAGACCTTATAAGAGAACTTCATGCCTATATGTCAAGAAGCCCAAAGTGTTTTCTCGAGTTCCAAAAATTTGCAATTGGAATTACAGATGGCAAAAAAAATTCTGAAGGATGTGGAGACTAGATGGATCTCTTTGTATGAACCTGCATGCAGAGTTCGTGAGGAGTATCCTTCATTAGTTGGTTTCATGCACAAATACCATCATGAAGTTGATAGGGCAAGGGACTTGTTGTTCCGTTTAACTGATTTGGAGACATTGCTTACATTGGTTGGTATTCTTCCAATGATAAAGGAGATCAATACACTGATGAAGCATGCACAGGGTAGATTAATCTATATTGTGGATTTTATACGGATGAGAAAAATGGTATGTCAAAGTCTTGATATATTGTATTGTTCCCAGGATAGTTTTGATGCACCTATTTTTGAAAATTGGAAAGATTTATTAGATCTTAAAAATCCTAACACCTTTTTGAGATTTAATATCCACAATCACCTCTGCATCACTATTAATGGGAGGGAAATACTAATGCACATTTTGTAAAAACATCAAGATATTACAGGATCGGAATGAGAAGATGTTCCCTGTTATAGTTGTAACACGTAATTTGTTTGAGTCTGTTATAGTTGAAACAAGAATAAAGATTAAAAAAAATTCAGAAACCTTGTCATCAGAAATTAGGGAACGTTTCTATAAAGATAAAATTCTGGAAGCCATGGGTGTGATGAATCCTAATTTTTGGAATACTGAAGGTGGCCGTGCAAACTTTGTCAGAAAGCATTTCCATAAATCAATGGGTACAATAATGGAAAATTTTACAAAGATGTCATATCTCAAGGGTATGGAAATCAAAGGTATACTGAATGCTGATTTATTAAAGTTTCAGTCAACAAATTTTGCAACAACAATGAGGAACCAATATAAGAATTTAGATCAACCTTCTGAAAGTGGTGCTATTACAAGGCTGTGGCGAGGAATCTATCAAAGTTATATCTTACAAGAAGATATCAGTGAATATTTTAGATTATGTGAGTTATGCCAAACAATGATTTTGGGGTCTGTGGAGGATGAAAGGGTTTTCAGTGCATTGTCATTTATAAAATCAAAACTGAGAAACAGGTTGGATAAAAATCTGGAAAGTTACATGAGGTGTTATGTTTCTTGATACTCCATCGAAACCTTTCTGTTCAACAGAGAAATTGCACACTGGAATTCCCTTTGCGAAAGAACAGGTGTGAATAATACAACTACAAGTACAAATATTCCCAACCTTGAGAGTGTAATTGGCTCTTCGTCACATTCTACAGAAGACAACATCGAGTTTGATGAAGCTCGTTGATAATGGATTGTTTCAACTTTAAATAGGTATCTTCTTTATCTATCTTTTATCTTTATCATTAAATATGTTACAGGTCTATATACTAAAAATGTCAGGCAATTCACCCATTTATCTACTAATCCATTTCTCGTGTTGGGTTTTTTTAAAACACAGATCTAGCTCATTACCAGTGGCAGTGATGATTTCAACTTTAAGCAGGTATCTTTTTCCCCTTAATCTTATTGTTTGTTACTATTCATTTTTTTCAGCTCTAGTTATCATTAAAGATGTTACAGGTCTATGTATTTACATTTAGTTAAATACAATCTTTTTATTTTTTGAAAATGTGGGTTGACATCCGTCTGAGGAAGCTGTTACTTCTCGGGACTGACAATGTCAGGCAACTCACCCATCTATCTACTAATCCATTTTTTGTGTTGAATCTTTTTAAGACAAAGATCTAGCACATTACCGGTGATGATTTCAATTTTAAATAGGTATCTTCTTCAACATAATCTTATTGTTTGTTACTTTACATTTTTTTAGCTCTTGTTATCATTAAAGATGTTACAGGTCTAATTCTATATATTTACATTTATTTAAAGATATTGTTGGTCTATATATTTAAAGATGTTGCTGGCACTTCTCAAGACTGACAATGTCAGGCAACTCACCCCTCTATCTACAATGTCAGGTAATACCAAACCCTATCATATACGCAAGATTTCACAGCAATCTAATATACAAGAGGTAAGCTAAACCCTATCATATTTGCAATTATGTTTAATTTCTTACCAGTGATGATTCTTTCTTTATTTCTTAGAATTATATATATCATATCATAAAATTCATCATCATCCATATATATCATATCATCACCATATCATTATCATATCCAGAGTCCTGACACTACAATTATTATTAACACAATTCTATTCATTCTAATGTTATCTATATCCATTCTAATCATTAATGTCATCTATATCCATTATAACACATTCCATTTATTTATCATCTTTATCCATTCTAATGACATTATGATCATATCGTTATAAGTACAGAGAATAATTATCTTAAAACAAGTTCAAAATTCTAGAGAAGAAGAATCAATGTGCTTGATGATCCATCTACGTCCATCATTAAATTGATCATCGTCCATATCCATCATATCATTATCGTCATTCATCATTTATTCATCATCATCTATCATTAATTATCAATTATCATCATTCATCATCTACGTCCACATTCAATTCATGACAATGCAAGTAAACAAGAAACATACATATAATTCATGATAATCACCATCTAATGCAATTAAAATTAAATATTGTATATAAATCCATATAATTAAATTCAAATACCATAGTACATACTCAATAGTAGAAGTTTTCAGATTCAATATTTAAAGTTTCCTCAATAATAAAAGTTTCTAGTTTTCAAAACCCTCTTTTTCTTTATCCAATTCTACTCCTCTGCTCTCTTCCCCAATGACTTCTTCCACTGTGGTTGTACCTCTTTCCCCAACACCAGAAATAACCCCTGAACTTATAAGATCTTCTGCAACACTGTCCAGAGTTTTTAAAATTCTTTATCCTTGATTTGTCACATCTCCATGTGACAACAAATTTGGATTAGCTGCAGCGTATAAACTATCCCGTTGCCAATAATTTTCATAACGACTAATAATCTCATTGATAAGAACCTTAGCCCTTCTCTCCCATTCTATAAGCTGATTGATATGAGGAAGAATAAACTCACTGACATGGGATTGACAATCATAACCAATTAAGTTCTCCAAAGGAAAATGTGGCAACTGTTAACTTGTTAGTGTTGAAATGAATATCATTTTAATTCAGATTTCATTTCACCTTGACTCCCCTGGCCTAACTACGTCTAATTGTCTCAGCCAGTTTTTTCTGGCCTCTATCTTCTTCCTGCTGAAGGCCAGCTCAATTGCATCTCAATCTTTCTCATCAACCCACACAAAATATTTTTTGTGCTTGTCCAGATCTATGAAATACTCCTTGCCCTCTTTAGAAGTACTTGTGCCCAAACCCTGTATGGTCCAAGCAACAAGTGATACCTAATCTGCAAGTGAACAAAACCAGAACTTAAAAACATATAAAGAGAAAACAAACTAGCAATACTTTGTAGTACTTTATGGTCCAGCCCGTTATCGATCCACTCAATGATTCTCTCCAAGCTTCATACTTAGGAATGGTGTAAACAGATAACACATTTCCATTTTTGTGAGTTGCCTACATCAAAATGTGCCAAAATTAGACATGGCAGATACATAATCTCTGGAGGCTTAAAAAAAATATAAAGAGTCTCAATACACTCAACCAAATATAGGGGGAACATTTACCTTGACAATAGGAGTGCTAAATTCCACAACAAATGAAGGAATTTTAAGCAGTGATGGCCAGTTATGGTGTATGAAATTGATCAGCAATCCTTTGATGTGGGAACCATCATGGTCCTTTAAGAGACAAAGGAAAAGTCAAAAAGGATATCACCAGAAAGGATGTGTCAGAATTAAGCAGAAACTAAATAGCGCTAGACAAAGATCATGTACCTGGTCTGTCATTATCATCAGATGGCCATATCTTAAAGATTTAATGTTGTCATATATTTTATCTTCCTGTAGACCAAGGATTTTTTTTATATTTACTATCTCTTTATTCTCCATTTTTTGGTGAGTGGTAGCTTCCTTGACATTGAGCAGCTTACCTCTGAGAGGAAACACGCCATAATAATCTTGACCAACAACAGATATTCCTGCCACCTGATATGATAAAGATAACTAAAATAATAAAAAATTAAATTGGAAAGTGATGTCGAAACATGTCACAATACTACCAAATTCAGTTTTCACATTTCCCTGATTCAAGGAACAAACACTTACAGCAAGAGCCTTGGCTGAGTCACCCTCCGTTAATATTAAACTACATTGATCAGAATTCTTCCCCCCTGCTTGATTTGCATCATCAAGTTTGGGAACATCAATTAATTTCCCCTTCTTGGTTCCATCAGTTTTCTTAAGATCTTTTTTTTGTTTAAACTCTGCCCACGCTAGTATACTTTCAAGTACACACTTTTCCACTACACTCATTAGGTCAAACAAAGTTACAAAGCTTCATCTTAGACCCTAGCATTGCAAAAATTACACGTACTCAGAAATGCTACATCTTAGACACCACGCCTGGATTTATTGACATGGGCTGCCAATGCGAAACAGTGAAAATTACTATAAATTTATAACAACAAATTGTATCAAAATAAAAAATAGAATAAAAAATATGAATTAAAACAAATTATACTTACAATCAACATGGAAACCGAACGTTGATTCGAGAAATTTCTTGTCTTCTTCCACGAGTGTTGCCTTGGTTGTAACAATTGGTAAATTTTTGAACAGAAGGACTCGTAAACCGATGGATGTCATTTACTTCGATACTGAACTGGAACATTTGGCCATCGTTCAGAGTCACATAAAAAATGTCATCCTCTGAATTGTAGGATGACAGAAGCTAATTCAAAATATCTGGATCTGTTTCGAAATGGGGCATATTAACGAGCCCTGTAAATTCACACGCATCCATCAAATCTTTATATTCTGAAGACATCTTTAAAACAGTATGGATGTGAGGGCATAAGGGATTCCTGTAGTTGATCTTGGAAATCGATTGAATTGGATTCTCTTGATTTTTTTGCTGAACTTGTAGTTGGGAAGCATGTGAAGTCGACATTATAGTTGTACTTGCATCTTTGACAACGATTGAGACCTACAAAAATTCAAGAGCGGGAAGGTGAAAACGAGAAAATGACCGGTTGAAGAGTATTTATAGGCTAAATCATGCGTCAAAGGTCTTCAGCTGACACGTGACAATAGGTCCTAGCTGTTACGCACGATCAATAGGATCCTAGCTGACGCACATCAATAACAGCCAGTGACGTGCATTAATAGGAGCCAGTGACGTGTGTCAATAGGAACCGGTGATGCGCGTCAAAAGGAGCCAGTGATGCACGCGTCAATAGGAGCCCAGTGACGCGCGTCAATAGGAGCCAGTGACGTGTGTTGGTCAATTGGAGCCATTGACATTCGTCATTAGGAGCCAGTGACACGCGTCAGGAGTGAGCTATTGATGTGCTTGTTAATCACATGTGAGTGACGTATCCTTCATTGGTTGCCAGTTTCATGCACAAATAGAAGTCAGTGAAGTTGCATTAGGGAAAGGGACTTGTTGTTCAAGTTTCAACTGATTTGGAGACATTGACTTACATTGGTTGTCGTATTCTTCACAATGTCTAAAGGAGATCAATATCGACTTTGATGAATCATGCAAAGGGTAGATTAATCTATATTGTGGATTTTATACGGATGAGAAAAATGGTATGTCAAAGTCTTGATATATTGTACTGTTCCTAGGATAGTTTTGATGCATCTGTATTACAATTATATTCATTCTAATGTCATCTATATACCTTCTAATCATTAATGTCATCTATATCCATTATAACACATTCCATTTATTTATCATCTATATCCATTCTAATGACATTATGCTCATATCGTTACAAGTATAGAGAATAATTATCTTAAAACAAGTACAAAAGTCTAGAGAAGAACAATTACTGTGCTTGATGATAAATCTACGTCCACATTAAATTGATCATCGTCCATATATATCATATCATTATTGTCATTCATCATCTTTCAGCATCATCTATCATTAATTATCAATTATCATCATTCATCATCTACGTCCACATACAATTCATGACAATGCAAGTAAACAAGACACATACATATAATTCATGATAATCACCATCTAATGCAATTAAAATTAAAGACTGTATATAAATCCATATAATTAAATTCAAATACCATAGTACATACTCAATAGTATAAGTTTTCAAATTCAATATTTAAAGTTTCCTCAATAATAAAAGTTTCTAGTTTTCAAAACCCTCTTTTTCTTTATCCAATTCTAATTATCTTTATCACAATTCTAAACTAGCCTCCGCTCTCTTCCCCAACGGCTTCTTCCACTATGGCTATACCTCTTTCCCCAACACCAGAAATAACCCCTGAACTTATAAGATCTTCCGCAGCACTATCCAGATTTTTTAAATTCTTTCTTCTTGATTTGTCGCATCTCCATGTGACAGCAAATTTGGATCAGCTGCTGCTTTATCTTTGAATAATATGTCAGGGTCGAAACCATGCTCTTTAATTATCCACTTTAGTGTATTGTTTTGTTTGTTAACCAAAACAATATTTTTCTTCAATTTTTTTTGCTGCGGATAAGCTGTTCTTTGCTGTTTCCAAGTGAACTTGCAAAACCTTCGCCTGACTCTTCAAATTGTCATATTTCAACTGCAAAAAAAGAGTAATGTCAATTCAAAATATTACTAAAAAATGAAAATTTCAAATTAAACAAGAATGATTGTTTGAATGTAATAGTACTTACAACCGTTCTATCTCTTTCGACATTTGCGATTGCTACAAAATCCTTGTCCTTGGACCATTTGTTAAAATATGCCTGGGCCTCGGCACTAATATTTTCCAATTTTTTTAATGCCTTATCTAAAATTTCATATTTATAGTTGTTGTTATACGTGACAGTCCCACTTCTTACTTGGGTAAGTAAGGAATCCATCTTCGCAGGTTGATTCTGGACTGCAGCGTATAAACTATCATGTTGCCAATAATTTTCATAATGACTAATATTCTCATTGATAAGAAACTTTATCCCTTCGCTCCCATTCTATAAGCTGATTGATATGAGGAATAATAAACTCACTGACATGGGATTGACAATCATAACCAATTAAGTTCTCCAAAGGAAAAGGTGGTAACTGTTCACTATCTAAATCTGATGAAGACGATCTTGCTGGAGAAGTATGGGGGCTTTCAGAAAGATCAACTGCTACTTGTTTTTGCCTTTGGGTGGGCTGATCCTATTTGTGAAAAAATTAATCAAGATTTAGATAAATAAATTTAAATCGAAATGTAATTCAAAATTGTAAAGCATATTTAAATTGAAATTTGAAGTATACCTGCTGGCCTTGAATCATCTCGCGGGTATCGAAAAAACCAGTTGGGTCATTGCTATCAATGCCCAAATAATCTTCGTTTAAATTTATATTGTTCAAAACAGATATGCCTGTTGCACTGGGAAAGCCACCAAGTGAGAGATTTGGAATTCGAAAGGAGGAGGCAATGTTTAGTGTCCCACTAGGGGCTGGAGCAAAAGGCATGCCTTTACCAATTTTATTTTTCACTGTTCCTCTGGTTGGCATTTTAAAAATTATTGGTTGAGTGGGTGTCGGTACTGTGGTTTGATCAGGACTGACATGTGTTGAAAAGTACAAGAAAAAAATGAAAAAATAGGAAAACAATTCATAAAGTCAAAATTTCTGAAATTAAACGTACGATCGAAGAGTTGTACCTTGTTGTCGAGGGGTTGTTTTTCTCGGTGCTATGGGTGGCCTTGTAGGAGTTGTACTCAGTGTCTGTTTAGAAAATATGAATGCATGCGACTGTATGGAGTGAGTTGGGGAAGAAGGTTGAGTTTGTGAAACAAGTGTATGTTCCAAAGTCCCTGCAATTCATCAATATTAAATGTTGTCAATTCATTTGGTTAAAATTTAAATTGAAAAATAAATATGCAACTTTGGAATTTGTAAATAATATATGAGAAGGTATTACTTCTCTGGCGTTTAATGAGTTCAAACTGTTGAGGGTTTGGAGAGGAGTGAGCTTTCATTTCAGATTGGGAGTCCCCCGAAGCCTCAGCGTGTTGTTGGCCTCTTCCTCTCGATAACGCCTTTTTTCGGGGAAGGGCTTCAAGATATCTTCTTTGCAAAACATTAAAATTTAAGTTTTAATAACTGTGCACTGTAATGTCAAAAATTGAAATATAATTACAAACTAAATATTTTATACCTGTTGTTCTTCAAACGGAATTGACAACTTCATCAACTCGTCATCAGTGCAAGTATGAATTTTTTTATCTTTTAAATTTAAAAGTGCCTCATAATAAAGACCGAGGAGATAGTTTGTTGAATAAATGAAAGATTTTTCTGAAATTTTTGAATTTGTTATGTCAGTTCTTATTTTTTTGGATAGATATGTGCACCAATCGAATTTTTGTTTTGAGATAGTGCCAACAATGTATGCAATGGCCCAATTTGGTATATCAGTTTGGTGACCTTGCAAAACAATTCTGGATTGAAAAAATGAAATAAGTGCAGCAAGAAAGTGGTGTGCAATTGATTGTGTATCCACACCACGCTTATATTTATTGACATGGGCTGTAAATGTGAAACAGTGAAAATTACTATAAATTTATAACAACAAATTGTATGAGAATAAAAAACAGAATAAAAAATATGAATTAAAACGAATTATACTTACAATCAACATGGAAACCGAATGTTGATTTGAGAAATTTCTTGTCCTCTTCCACGAGTGTTGCCTTGGTTGTAACAATTGGTAAATTTTTGAACGGAAGGCCCGTAAACTGATGGATGTCATTTTCTTCGATACTGAATTGGAACATTCGGCCATCATTCAGAGTCACATAAAAAATTCCATCCTCTGAATTGTAGGATGACAGAAGGTAATTCAAAATATCCAGATCTGTTTTGAAATGGGGAATATTAACTAGCCCTGTAAATTCACATGCATCCATCAAATCTTTATATTCTTAAGACATCTTTAAAATAGTATGGATGTGAGGGCATAAGGGATTCCTATAGTTGATCTTGGAAATCGATTGAATTGGATTCTCTTGATTTTTTTGTTGAACTTGCAGTTGGGAAGCATGTGAAGTCGACATTATAGTTTTACTTGCATCTTTGACAACGATTGAGACCTGAAAACATTCAAGAGCGGGAGGGTGGAAATGAGAAAATGACTGGTTGAATGGTATTTATAGGCTAAATCGGGCATCAATGGCTTCAATTGACTCGCGTCAATTGTCTTAGCTGACGCATAGATCCAGTGACATGCGTCAATAGGCTCCAGTGACACACGTCAAGAGGATCTAGTGGCGTGTGTCAATATCATCCAGTGACGCACGTCAATATCAGCTAGTGATGCGCGTCAATTGGATCTAGTAACACACGTCAATTGGAGCCAGTGACGCGCGTTAATAGGATCCAGTGACGTGTGTCAATTGGATCCAGTGACGCACATCAATTGGAGCCAGTGACGCACGTAAATTGGAGCCAGTGACGTGTGTCAATTGGATCCAGTGACGCACGTCAATTAGAGCCAGTGACGCACGTCAATTGGAGCCAGTGACGCGCGTCAATTAGAGCCAGTGACACGCGTCAATTCGAGCCAATGACATGTGTCAATTGGAGCCAGTGACGCACATCAATTAGATCTAGTGACGCGTGTCAGTTGGAGCCAGTGACGCGCATCAGTCGAGACCATTGACGTTCCATTGACGCACGTCAGGAGTGATTATTGACGTCTTGTTGTCGCATGTCACTGATGGAGCCATGAAAAACCAGGTGAAATTTTTGTTTTGGAATACTGTCAAATTCACCTTTCGTTGAAACTAGTTCCGGGGATATTCGCCAGGTATTTTCCACCTACAATTTTATAGAGGTTTCTTAAAGTGAACCATGGACTTAACTATTGGATAAAAAGAGATCTTGAATTTTATACTTCATATCCTTCCATATGAAAACATGAATCCTAATAAGAGTGATGGTTGGTATAATTGTGAAAGAAGAAAGAAAGAAAACAATCTAACTGCTCCCCTTAAGATCAACTTAAGATCCACATGGACGGGAGCCTCATAGGTAACCCACCTTTTATTTTGGTTAGGTACATTCAATAGGGGTTTAGAGTGTTACTAAAGGATGGCCAAGTGTGTTTTAACTGCCTCCTGAAATGTACGTTATCATGTTTTATCTTTCCTAAACCTTGTGTTTTGTTGGTTTTGTTTTTGGTTTTGTTTTTGGTCTTAGATCATGCTTCATTTTCTTCCTATAGTGCTTGAATGCCTGTCTTTTTATTGTATAGGATTATTGATCCCTTTAAAATCATTCTTATTTCAGTTTGTATGCCCTTAATCCTCGATTCTTTTTCTATACATGATTTTTTGGTCTCTTCAAAACCAAATATTTCTTACCCTTATCTAAAAAAAAAGGACATTGGCATGTCTTTCCCCTACTACTAACATTTTCACATTTATTTAAATTTTTAATTATAATAAATTTAAACACTTTTATGATTATTTGAGGTAAGAACACAAATGCACTTTTATTTCACTTTCAAGCTAGAGTGAGATAAAGAGAAAAGAGAGACAGAAACACCAAATTTCTCACAAGAAATAAATACAAAACAAGTTTCATCGAGGAGATCTATAGAGTCATGTGATAATGTTTAAAGTTTTTCCATAATTTATTTCGCTAGGAGAAGGTTGCACGTAAATTTTCTCATTATTGTTGCAAGATTATAAAATGACCTATTTAGCAAAAGTGGCCCCGAAATTGAGTTTGAAACCCATTTTTAGAGATTCGATCAAACCATGTGTGATTTTCTACTAACTCTCCTATCCACAGGGAACCTCTTAAAGTTTATAGAAATTAAATTTGGCGGCTAGGGTTCAAATGATGACTTCCTTTTACGAGCTAGTAATTGAAATTTCACCAATTCGGCCTTCTCAGTACCCAACGAATGAACGTCCACCAAACCCCCTTGAAAACCCAACTTTTAAGATGATTTTCATAAAATTTATGATTTATTATATTTTCCTAAAGAAATACTAGAGGTATAAAGTGATGAAATTTCATTTCTCGATACAATTAGGCCCAAACCAAACTTAAATTTCAAATTTTATCAATTATCAAATGCTGCAAAATAGCCAATTGTGCTCCTAGATGTGTTCCTAAAAATGGCCAAACAAACATCTACAAACGTTTTAGAGATTGATATGGAATCCTACGTGACTAGGGAACATAGTCAAATCATTACTTTCCCGCTACAAGGTCGGAAGGTGTGTTTTACACATCATTGAAAAATGTGTTTCATTAAATTTTTTAAAGAGTAGAATGACAAGTAACCACTAAATTTCAAGCTCAAACTACTTATTTTCAGAGGACTTCCATTTTATTACTTTATCAATTATGTATTTCATTTTTGCAAAGCGTGATCTGGGACAATATTAAGAATCATAATAGGATTTTTAGTTTTGCAACAAAAACAATTATAAACAATTTCACACTACTAAATATCTAAACGTCTAATATAAGAAATAATTTTACTTTGTTTGTCTTGTCAAAATCACAAACAAGTAAAAACCATTAAATGTGAAAGAATGTTAGCAATAGCCATGAAAACCATGCTTGTTGAAATCAAAGAGGGGTTGCGAGAGGCACTCCAAGGAGCTCTGCATGAATTCCAAGAGACCCTGGTTTGTTCCAGCCTATTGTCAACCAGTACAAGTTCCTTTGATGTGTTTTTTCCATATTTTTAACAACTAACAAAACACCATTTCTAATCACTCTTTATATCATTGGAACCTCACCTCATCTTCTCACTTATTTGTTAGTTTTTAAAATATGAATAATCATTTGAGCCTCATCCATTAATGTGAAAATTGTTAAATCCATTGTAGTCTTCTCACTAGGATGGTAAAAGCAATCTAAGTGATCTTTTCTACAGAGAAGTATGAGGAGATTTAAAATAAAGGAAGCATCATCTACACCATGGTTTTAAAATTGCAATCAATTCTTCTTCTTCTTTTTATTCTTTTATTAATAGTTGTCTAATTTCAACAATATTTTCTCAATCTTTGATAATATAAAGTGTTTGATTCCCGATGCTATTTGTCCCTCGAACCTCTTCAAAATTTTCTTGGACAACTCTCGAATTTTTAATGACACCATGATTTTGGGACATTATTTGGGTTATGCATTCTAACCCTCTTTGAATATGTGCTTTGCATTATTTTAAAAGTTTATAAAGCCGCTATAGCAGGTCCATTCTATGCACAACCTACAATCATGCATGATGGCTTCCATGAGAAAAATGTTTCTTCGAGGAATTTTGTATAACAATTTTTTCACCCTCTCTATATTTCCACATTTTGCATATTCATCCACCAAGGCGTTTGCAGCTACAACACCAATAATAAACCCCTTTCCATGTCATTTAAGAAAAAAACCACATGTTTGCACAAGGTAGGCAGCCACAACTCCTCGAAACTCTCTTTTTAATCTCACATGTTGGCATGAGATAGAGAGGATGCGGTCGGCTTGTAAACCCAGATCTACACATATCAAACAAGGAAGACGTGCCCCCTGGTTTTAGGAAAAAGAATGAGTGTCCGTACCCTATTCCAAAAACGTCAAAAACATGTTCTAAGGTCTTCTAAAACAAAACCAGTTTAGGCATAACCTCCATTCTCTTCTACCACACTTCCCTCTTGATCTTGTGAGGAGTAAGATGAAAAGGCGGTGGATTTTTGCTCAAGACTCTTCATCTTTTTAGTATTGGATGGATGTTATTTACCCTCTTTAAATGATCACAAAATATATGATAGATAATACTAGATGAAATTAATATATCATACATTTAGTCAATGGCTATTGTATATGTTAATTTTTTATTTAAATCATTATTATACATATGTTGTATGTAAGAAATATAAATTGACAGATTTTAGTTTTATTTGATCTAATAGCAAAAAAAAGAATTGGAGATAATAAATGAAATTCAATTTCTTACATAGATCTACTATCATGTGTTAGTTAATTAACATTTGAAGGTGTTTCCCGAATTAGATTTAGTGTTTTTTGGTCTGGTAACAATCAAAAAGTGGATGGTGCGGGTGTAGATTGGATAGACATGACATCATAGTTAAAATTTCTCTGTCAACATATTCGCATGGTGGTTATAAATTCAAATATTAATATGCCTTATGCATGTTGTGTGAATTAGGTAATGTTGGATTTGTTTAAAGGAGTTTAGTTTTATTAAACTATGAGAGAAGAAGTTTTATTACTTGTCTTTATCTATAAGAGAAGAATTTAACAAGGGTAAAACATTTACAATATTAAAATTAATATAGTAAACGTAGAAAAGGTAAACTTTAAAACGAATATCTAAATAGGGAGATAGGCGACTCCTTCAACGCTATATCCAGTCCATATAATGAACAAAGGAAAGAACCCCATATAATTAAAGAATGTATATTTAGGGGTAGCAAAATTGAATGGCATTAATCTCTGGGTTCCCTCGTGGCAGTTTTATTTGACTCGGGAGAGAATGAAAGAATAAAAGAATTGTACCAAGTGTTAAGATCGAGCAAATGGATGAAAGAATGAATCCTTGTAAAGCAACGAGAGATGAATATGTTGGTCACAACACAATGCGGCAGTTCCTTCTGATTTCACCCTGGGATCCAGTGGACACCTGTATGCTCCCCATCCTGACCATGGCTTCTCCAAACTTGTTGCGCCATATTGATGGGCTCTTAATATTAGTATTCACCATAGTGCGAGTGGAGGGATTTGTGAGTAAGGTTTGATCCGATGTCAATAATCCGCGGTTTCTGTGAAGCTGTGAATAATATCTGTTGTCCAGCTTGGTCGGGGTGATGGGCTCCAAAGCCACGGTTGGGTCAGGAGTATCAGCAGGTGGGCATGTAAGCCTCAGTCGCCGAGCCAGTTGAGCGTCGAGAGTGGGATCCTGAAGACCGGTATTGTTGAAGTTGTAAAGCCTATCACGGAATGACGAACAATGCGACACACCAATTGAATGTGCACCTGTTCATTTCTCAATGTCAATATCGATATTAATTTCCCCTGCTGCAACATAGCCTTAATAATTCTAGTATAACTTACCTGATAGAGTTACCATGTCTTCCTGTGAGAGGCCTTTTTGCGCAAACAAATCGGTTAATTGCTGAACGTTGAAAAATGGAGGTGGTAAATTCCCTATGATCTCCTCTTCCTTAGAAATCCTTCCGTCTCTGCGACCGGCTGGGACCTGCCAATTAATTTTACCAGCCTGCAAAAACAATATTACGGGATAAAAGCTTAGTTAGATATATCTTAATTATATGTGTAATTTAATTAGGATTTATGAATACGGGAATGCTTGTGGTTGCAATGAGATCAAGTGAATGACCAACCTTATACGCACTATCTCTTGCAGCAAATGCAATTATGTCTGCACATGACACGACTTGAGGGCACGTTGATTCTATATCCCGCTTAGCTTCATCTATAACCTCAAACCCTCGAAGGCTAGGGAAATTTGCAGGCGACTCTTTCTCTGCTCTATTTCCAGGCGTGGAGTCTATAAGAATTGATCCATCGCAACCCTGCACAGATAATCATATGATTATATTCTTCTACCAGATCATACTTCTACTCATGGCGGAAATGGATTAATGTAGACTTACTCTCACAAAACAGTCGTGGAAATGCATCCTGATAAGAGGAGCCGCTAATGTAGGATCTGCTTCTAAAGCTTTGGAGACTGTTTTCTTCACTATGTATTCGGCTTGAGGACATGTATGGCGGTAATAACCCACCTTCAGCCCACTCGCCTGCCCATTAGCTGTCAATAATGAGTACGTTAACCACAGGAATCCTAGAACCGAGAAATGTATTGAACTCTTCATTTTTGAGCTATGAACCAGAACCACTGCCTTTGGCCGTCAATTATTAATCTCCCGAAAAACTATATTTCTCTTTTCTGCTTAGAAGTAAATTGGCACAAGCTGTTTTGATGAAAGCAACTGGTGTTGCAAGGGATGAGGTTGATTGAATTCATGGTATAATGACCTATTTATACCAGGGATACATAACAAGGAAAACACGCGGATAAAGAATCAGTCGCATATGTTTATCTACACTATTAGGTATATGTTTTGACTCTGAAACATTCTACAACCAAGATTTTTTGAAATAGTCTTTAAACGCTTTTTTTAATCAGTTTACAAGTTTATTCTCTTTCTTTAATGCTGGGAAATATTAGTCGGCGAGGCATTTACAGGTCACTCCCTATTTTAGCTAGCATCCCTTATACGTTGGTTGTGCCCAGAACCTGTGTGTTGGTAACTGAGAACGTATTTAAGTATACAATTTTTATTGAAATAATTTGTTCTATTGTCATTTGAATTTATAAGACAACCCCATTTGGAAGACAAGGGAAGAAGATCGAGACACATGTCGCTTTCATTTGGAAGTAGGGCTTCGTGTTGTGTTACTTTCACTATGAAAAGGTTTTTTCCGCGATTTTTCATGTGTTGGGTGTATAAGGTGTCCGCTTTGTTATGTTTCTAGTTATAGACTAGTTTAGACTAGTGATTTATGGAATACATACCAGTCTTCTTCAACTGTGAGTTTTTGTAATCTTTGGGTATTCGAAGGGTTCTCATCCTACATAATGAGAAAATATTGACACCCAAAACTGTTTACGATAATTTGTGGGACTTGTGATCGATTTGATCACTTTGTAGGAATTGCAAAAGATGTTCAAGAAAATCAAAATGTGAAAATTTAATCATTGAAAAGGAATACAACTTCCTTCAAAGAAAGTGTGATTAGTTTGACTTTTGAATGGTTAGAGTAAATATGATTTATTCATCATCAACATATTGTTGATACTTCATAGATTTTATTAAAATCTTTCAATTTTTCATTGCTTAATTTACATTGATGAGCTAACTCTATCAAAAATTATTATATAAAATATAACATATTTAGTACCCATTTAATATTAAAATTAATGTATCACTATGGATATATTGATATATTAATATGGAATAAGTAATGGAAGGTATATAATGAGGGGATGTTGTGAAAAACATTATAAGAGAATATATGGTGGGAATTATCATTTTGTATTTGTCAATGTGAAGAAATAAAGTGGTAATTGTAAGTTCAATTTTAATTCTATGGGAATGAATACTACGATGATTCATGAAAAGTGTGCAAATGGTAGTTTAAGACTCCAAGAAATACCAAGAGGGTTAGTCCCCCGTCCCATGTGCACATTCAGATTCAATAGTATGATTTATATGTGGGGGCACTTAACATCGGGTGTGATGATTAAAATGGAAAGTGTGAATGTGAATTGGGGCTGATTTAAGGTTTGAAGCAAGGAGGAACGATCAAGGTTCATAGGAGCCATTATGTTATCTACGATAAAATCTTTGGATGGTAAACACTTTTATTATACCAGAGATATGAAATGGAGTGGTAGAGGAGGATAACTTTCTCTAATTAGGACACGGGGATGGGCTTGGGACATTAATATCTACCGAGAGATTTGCATTCAAAACACCCCACTATGTTCCTCTTGTTCCATATGGATAATTTCGACCGCTACCTCAAGGTGGCAGGTTTATTGGTGCGTGAAACCTAGTTTCAGTGCTCAAGAAGATCCAATCATATTTCTTTGTACCAAAAATGCCAGTTCGTGCTTCCTCCTAACATCTACATCTAAAGATCTTAGAGACTGGTGGTTTTGTTAAGGTTTGGACTCCTAAGGCCGGTGTGGGCAGCTTTGTTTCATCCCCTAGCGGCTATGCTTCATATTCTGGTGGTGGCAAGTCAATATCCCTTGTTCTGAGCGGTATCTTCTCAAAACAGGTTGTGGGAATTGACCCATCTGCTGACGGGGGACAAAAAAATGGCTTTACTTCACTCAAAGACATTCTACAGGGAAGGTGTTCCATGGCCCCTGCCACTACTACCACCTGCATCACCTTTGGAGAGGGAATTCTTGACAGTGAGCTCTATTACCAAGAGCATGCATTGATATGTAGATTCAACGTCTTATGGCCCAGCCTTCCAGATCTACATGAATGGATCTCCAAATACTAGATCCCACTACATTCAAGAAGGTTAGATCTTTATCCTGGTGCTAAAGGGGTATTTATTATTGATTTTTCTTCAAAAATGGATAAAGATATCATAGTAGGAAAACTATGGGTCTGTAAATTACATTACCTTGTTATAAAACGATGGCTCCCGTTTTTTAACCGTCTCACAAAATCATTCTGTCACAAACCTATTTGGATTAGGATGCATCATTTACCACTACAATTTTGGAGCCGAGAATGTTTGATTTATATTAGCAATGTATTGGGGAACACTCTCTTCATTGACTTTGAAACCATTGATTTTACACATACAACATATGACATGATCCTTGTTGAACTGGATACTTCTACAAACCTTCCTACAAAAATTGAGCTAAAAGTGCAAAATAGAACATCGTCTGAGCCATTGGACTATGAAGCTTTAACTTTCAGGTGTATAAAGTGCTTCTCTTTAGGGCATAATGTTGCTAAATGTGGAATGGAGAAGCATAAAAATGAGAAAATAATTGGTGGAAAAATTCCCTCCCTGAACTTTTGGTTTTTTATGTCAAGGAAGATTTGGATTCAAATGAATATTTGGACAATGAGGGCGAATCAGTTGCGGAAATGCCTCTTACAAAAATTCTAATTGAAGGAAAACACGAAGAATACAAAAGATGAATCACTTGCGTGTATAGCAGATAAGGAACATATACCTCCTGTTTTTCCTACAGAAAAAAATACATATCTGCCGATTCAAACTTTTGAGGTTATTCTGTCAGTCGAGGAGGTTTTCTGACAGATAAAAAATGGTGCACAACAAGAAAAATGCTCCTTCAAGAATACCTTTTCTCCAACCTTGTTGTAGCTGCTGGGAAACTATTTTTTTGCGTATTCACAACTGCAATGTTGTTGTTTTTTGGTTGTGTTTTGTTTCATTGTGGCAGGTTGTCCATGCCTTTGTTTTTATTGTTCTATCTTTTTAGGTTGTGGTCCCCATGGGTCAAAAAACCACTGTTGAGCTCTTGTTTTATCGAGATTTTCATCCCTTTTGTACCACAAGGTATGGTCCCCTTTAAAACTATAGCAATGAAGCGAACCTATCATAGGTGACTGGCGGCAGGATGCCAATTGACCTCCAACCTTCGTGTATCTTCCAACATCGAGTAAGTTGCTACTTAGTTAGCAGATATAGCTTTGAGGCTCATTTGACAAATGATTCAAAACACTTCTACATCTCTTATGTACATTCACTGATGAATATATTTGCAAGGCATAAGCTTCAGCATCATGCATAACTATCTAATGGGTATCCTCGTCAATTTTAAGAAACTTTATAGGAGAGTTATCTACCCAGTTTTTCTTCTCCTCAAGGGTTAGACTCTCCATCATATTCTCATCGATGTGAATATCAAGCTTATACTATGAAGGTAACTGTTGCAGCAGGTGATCACTCAGCATGGTCATTACCGATACCTTTTCTTTCAATGGCATGAAGCTTTAACTCTCGACCACACCTGAGATTCACAATAATTATACCCCTTTTTCGGTTGGGTCAAAATCATTAACACATTTAGAGGCGACATTGACTGGAAGGATATAACTAGATATGATGTTGATGCTGGTGACGTAGAGGATGTGATCGCCGTCGTATTTGGCATGTAGTTGGAATTCGACAGAGCATTATTCACACTCAGCGTTTCCCTTGCAAAATCTTGTCTTGCAAAATCCTCTTTACAGTGCAATTATGTGAGAGATGTTGAAAGCAATGGCCGCTGCAGTATTTTCATTGTATTGGCACCCGGGAGGATGTGATTGAGTGGATCATAACCACGTGTAATTGATATGAAGAGGTGAATGGAGATCTCCACGCAATAGGAAAAGTGACGGGTGTCGGTATTCTCACAAGTCTCCACGCTTATTCTTCAAACAAGGCTCTAAATCCGAATAGCAACATTCAAAAGAGAAAACTTCTATGCGCACAACACTGTTGTTAGTGCTGGTGCCTATTATCTGCCCACACCGAGAAAAGAAGTGCTCTGATACCAATGATAGAACAGGGACAATGCAGAAAAGTTGAATGAAACAGACTAATTTATACGAGGAGAAACAGTTCAAGGAGGAGTAACCATCTCACACGAGGATGCCGCGACGGCATAGTATAACCAATTAGGTAGTCGTTCGATTAAACATGTATTAATTTTCTAACATTTGAAAGGTAATTTTTCCACTCTTCTCGTTCTCTCTATTTTATTTCTTTCTTTATTTCTTACACTTTCGATTTTCTATTCCTTTCCTTGGGAATAAAATGCCATCCTCTCAAATTAGATGATGTAGATATTGTACATTTTATGTCCTTTTTGGTATTGAACAATAAGAAATGGTGCCTCTCCTAACAATATAGGAGAGTATTCATCCCCCACATTGTTTTCAAAGTATCATATTTTTCCTACAAAATAAATTTTCCCCAATAATTTGTTAAGACTCTGATATGGAATTTTAATACCTTGCAATATCCTTATAAATAATATTTGGAACACAAACATTCGTAGTTATTGTCAAGTTAAACAATCTTGATGAAGAAGTTGTGTATTTACTCATAGTAGAAAATCACTTTTTTTCAATAACAATGATAGAGACAAAAATAAATTCTAAGCTTCATTATTCATACAATGTGCCTCTGTAGTCACAAATTCATGCACTTTATGCTATTATTTATCCCAGTCTCATACTACTATTTAGAAGGTTCTCAAAGAAAGAAAGTACTCATTAACTCCGATCCTTTTGGTCATTTCTATTATTTTATTTCATATTTTGTGACCAACTACATTTATCTATCCATCCATTTCCGAAGATCTCGAATCATCTTAGCCCTAATTGGGGCGTCCATGGGCACCATAGTCCCTTTCAAACATTCCCACCTTTTCTTGGGTCGTTTCTAGCCATTTTTCATCCTTATCTCTTAGGAGGTCGGTATTTTCGAGGTTAATTACGAAATTGGACCAAGAGAACCCTAAAAATATAAAGCTATGAGACCATACTGAGGGACCTTGTGGAAGCTGAAGACAGTTCAACCACTTCGTATGGATTTTTCATTTTTAGGGTTTGATGCATGTTTTGGGGTCTTGCAGGTCATTTATCCATCTTGGCATATTCAAAATATTCAGCACAACACACATAATTTAGTGTGACATGGAGGTAGAGTTCCTTACTATCTTTTGGCCCTATAAAAACAAAATTGGGAGCTTTTACATAGATTAGGGAACCCAGATAGAAGAACAGAGCACCCGTGGGCACCCCCGTCCAATTCCAAGTTCCCCATTCTAGTCACATCATCAAGATCTATCATTTTTAGCACTACGGAATAGTCATTCCTAGTTCCTGATTTTTTGTGCAAACCTGGGACACTCTGCTCTAGTCTCTAGATATCAGCTAAGTCATTTCTTCCTCTTTATTACACACTGGGGTTTTAGTTTCATCTAGCTTAATCAATCATTCTATTTTATATATTGTTGTATTACATTTCTTCACTACATTATATTGTCCTCCTAGATTAGACTAACTACTTTGTACTGTTCTATATTTAATCACTTTTAGTTAATCATTTTGGTGAACCCAACGATTTCAACGTTCTCCCCTCATGTCATGGCTCAATCTTCTTATCCCACCTTCACGCCAACTAAGGTAGCAAGAATAGTTACTACTGCTGCTAATTTCATGTGGGTACATATTCAACATCCCCCTCACTTTGTTACACATAAGGTTGACTCATCCATTAGTGTTGTTACTACTCGTCGTACTCGTCTAAATCCGCCTACGGATTAATAGGCATCTATTCCCCCACCCATTACTTATGTACCTCCTCCTGCTACTTCTAAGGGCTACAACATCGTTGAGAAACTTAAGAATACACCCACTAAAATATCCCTTTACAATTTATTGTGTTATGCACCAAATTATCGCAATACATTAGAAGCTTCCCTTTGCACCATCCATATTGAAATTGATAATACCATGTAAGGTTTTGCACATATCATGCAGTCCCTTCACAACCTACTATGTGTCATATCTTTCACCGATGACGATGCCTCACATTTCTCTAAAAATAACCCATGTGCCCATTTACTCATTACTTTCGTTGTTAGTACAACTTGTATCAAGTGATTTCTCATTGAAAATGGCTCAGATGTTAATTTATGTGCACATTCCCTTTTAAAACAATTAGGCGTTATCAAAAATTAATTACTAAAAATTTTACCATTATTTGCAGTTATAATTCTACCTCTCGTACCTACCTAAGAACTGTCTCTCTACATATCCGGGTTGGACCTAAAACCATTCTCACCAAATTATATCTTATCAATGGATCTTTTTAGTTTAGTTAAACCTTGGATTCACACAATGCACATGGTACCCTCTACTATCCACTAGTGTGTCAAGTTTTTACATGATGGCTACAAACACATCATTACTACTAACCTAGAACCCTTCAAATACTATCGCATAGACCCCATTACCTTTACGCCCATACCACCTCCACAGTACATTCCATATAGTAGCATTGATACATATCATATTGGTTGATCAAGTGCTCCGACTTCCTCCCCTACCACTTTCAGAACCCCATCTATTTCCACTTACACAACCAATATTATTACACCTATAGTAGTCGCCCCTATTTATGTCCCTCCACCTGTTGCAACACCTACTACTTTACCACCTATAGAGTTTGTTCCTCTAAATGTATCTCCTTCACCAGTTCTAATAACCCTACTACTCCACCTATGGTATCCCCTACCAATATCCTTGATAATTCCATATCGCATAATAACGTTTACACAGATGACTCTGAGGATTTTGATGACGAAGTTGACGCTATTGAACTTAGTGATGAAACATTAAGGCAACTTGACATTACCCCTTTAGGAGTAGATTATTCCTACTTCGAAGAAACCTTTGTGTTTGATAGCCCGAGTGAACATAGGTTTTAAAACCCTCCATCTACTAGTGTTATGGTATTATATAAGGGATCTATCCACATTGTTGATGTTTTATCCTCCTCTTCCTCATGAATACCCATCCACTTACCTCTTTATACATGTACACTATTCATCAATCAGACCTTTTGGCAACATATCCTAGTAGGCCACACATGTTTGGAAACTATTTTTACCTTTGATAGTTTGTCCAAGTTCGGCATAACACTTAATGAAATTTTAGTACCTCCTCACTCACCACATCTACCGCAACAGATGAATAATATGTAATGAATGTCTATACACTCTACCACAACAGATCCCTCTACGAAGCTCCTCATTCGATCACTTATCAGGTTATTGATCCTATGTCAGTAGGATTTTATCATGACACCGATTATCTACTTGACAACGGGCCTTAGCCACACACTCATTCTAGCATATTTCCTAAATCACAATCCTCGCCTTCTTGTATACTTTACATTAGCATAATTTCATTTTCTATACTTTCACATTCTCATTTTTTTATACTTTAGCATTGTTACTCAATGACACACTCTTGTGTTTCGGTTCACGCTAGGCTATTGAGGGATTACTTCTACACTAAACCCCACACACTACACTATAGAAACTACACATTTACATTTTATCACACATCATACACCTTCCATCCTAAACTTAATCTACATTTTACATTATAATACATCCTCACATATCACATACACCATTAGGTTATTTTACACTATGCATATAGACATCACCTATATTCTACACACTACACTAGGTTACATTACATATCATTCTAGATTTACATTTCCTCACTACATTTTACATTACGAGTTTATCTACACCAATTACAATACATCTTACACATTACATATTATACATCCTACACATTTAGTATCACCTTTAACATATCGTGCATCTACAAATCATATTCATCACTTGGTCTCTACACTACATTTTCTTCTATGTGTTGCACTCACTACCTGATGACACACTTTAGTTCATCAGTCCATACTCAACTGCCAAGGGTTTATAAATCAAATGGACTTTACATTTATTACACATTTCTTATTTTCATATGACATTTCTAGTGTTAATGACATACACCTTAGGTTAAATTGTCACCTAGATTACCATCTTATAGTGTTATACACCATATGTTACATAACCAATCCCTTATTGTTCATCTCTTTGTGGCATATGCCTTAGGCTGAATCGTCATCTATTCCATCATTTTCTAGTAGTATACAACTTAGGTTACATCACCACATTCTCCTTTCATCTTATAGTGATATATGCTTAGTGATAAATCATCACTTACCTATTCATCTCATAGTGATATATGCTTAGGGATAAATCATCACTCTATGATTCATCTCATAGTGGTTATACACTTAGGCTATAAGTTTCACACACTTCTTCTACATGTTGCACACCATCACCACTACCACATATACACATTCACCATAGCACGTTAGACACAAAATACACTACTCGACCATTTCCTGATAACGCACTTTTATTTACAGTTCATTATTGACTATTGAGGGGGGGCGAATAAACCTCACTACATACATCTCCATCCTCTCAGGGTCACACATACTCTTATCATTCCATCTTGTATTCTATTCCATCCATCCACAATACATTGTAATGTCTTGGAGACATTTATTCTTGTTTGCTAGTGTTTTACATGTTCACTTTATTACAAATGTTAGATTGATATCTTATGTTTCATCATCTATACCATCCACACATGCATTTTCATGCCTTTTTTAGTGTGATCGTAGATACTGGATTCCTACACGTAGTATGGATGTTCACCTTTTACTCTTAGTATACGGGTCGTTAAGGGCATCCACATTTGTCTCAACTAGGTGTTATTCTTTCATGTTGTACTTCACATCTTACATTAATTGATTATACACGCTTTGACATATTGGTTACTACTCTAACATGCTAACGGGTGTTCCATGTGCAACACTTGTTTTGCAGGATTACATGTTTACATGACTACATGTTTGCTTGTCTTCCATTATCTATCATTATTTTACCTTGTTTGTGGGCCTTGCCCTATGTTTGGTGTGTACATTTGTATATTATTTTCAACTATGATGGTCTTGTGTGTCTTACAACTGAATTATTGATTTCCCATGTTTGTAACCCAATTTGTGCAGGATATTTTTATTCTTGCGTGTTTACATTACCTTGTTTGGTAGCTTATACACTGTTTGCATAGCTTACACATTGTTTTCTTTATATGTGCATGTTTATTCTTGGATTTTTCTAGCCTTCTTGTTTGTTTGTTGTTATCTCTCAAAAGTGCACCCTGTAGAGAGATGACTATAGGTTTTCTAACCTTGCAAAATTTGATCTCTCTCTTTCGTAGATACAATGAAAACACCTCAGGTCTGTGGGTATACCTATTTTGAGGTGAGTCTCTAGTATCAAGGCTGATTCCTTGTTGATACATCCTAAATTGATTCTGGAGTTTAAGATTAAAATATGATTGTAAAGTAATTAAAACTAAGGTGATACACCAAAATTGTATGAGGACTTTGACTGAGTATATACACAATTGATATGTGAAGGATTTTTGATGCAAGAACCAATAGGTTTCTACAAAATTTAAGGGTAAAAATTTTTTTTTTAATGAGGGAAAAATATCACAATAGCACTGATAAGTTAACATGCACATTAAAATTATGCAGAAAAATACTAAATTTGCAGCAAGGTAAGATGATTGATCAGGGAATTTACATTCACAAGAACTAATAGAAACATACACAAAACTGCAAATAATTGGTAAGGTAGAAATTCTTCACACTCAGAAGGTGAAACTGGCACAAATTGCTTCAGTACTCCTATATCCAAAAATTCCTCCAGTAGTTCCTCTTATGCTTTGCAAAGGCACACAATATATAGCAAAAATAAAATTCACCCTCTTCCTAAAAATAGCCTAAGGTTTGTACTCACCCATGCATTCTTTTTTATCCTTTATTTAATAATAGATAAAGGAATAAAAATAGAGCATGCAATTACAAATAGGCATTATTAGCCTTAATTACAATATAGTCAAACTAAAGTTAATTGTTCTATTTTTAAGAAGAGAAGGATGAATAATTTGCTAAAAATAAGATTGCTTGCTAGGCAAGTCTCTCTCCATGAACATGCAACTCTATCTTCTTCTCTATTCTATCCTGTTGTGAAGGCATGCAAAAATACTCCTATGTATTGAGAAAAAATTACATTAATTGCAATACTTTGCAAAATAATTCATCCAAATATCCATTTGGTGGGGACCACCCTTGTCTCTGATGTTGACATCTCCTTCAAAATGGTCACATGAGTGACACTCTGCAAATCAATTCTAACTCCTTGAAGTGGGGACCACCTTCACACTACCATACTCAGCCACCTTTGATTATTTACCATGACCATACTACATAGTCTGGCACCTTTGTAATGAGTACTATAGTATATAGTTGCCACCCCATAGTTGTCGGCCTTGGCATATTTCAAAATTCACCTTTTCGGTGATAAGCATGTATGATGGCATTTTGCATTATTTGGAAATGACTATATTTTGGACTTGAAAATTCCATGCAATGATAATTTGATTGGTGACATGGGCTAGCCCCCTTTCCCACAGTGACTCACCCCTTGGTAACTTTGTCGGTGGCATATGTAACTCAAATTGAGTTTTCTTTGATATTTTTTGATTGTTCTGGGTCATCGATCTGTGTCATTTTTCATCTTCAGTCGTTGATCTTAAACCTGTGGTTGAGGGTTTCAGCCGTGGAGGCTCAAGATTGTGGGAAATTTTTGGAACTTTTAACCTTTTTGTAAAAAATTTCAAACTTAAAATATCCCTGGCATCCGCTTTTGTTGTAATGGTGACACGTGTACTTCTCCCTTACAGGTCTGCAGACGAAAGCTTGGAAATTTTAACTTTTCAAAAAAGGTTTCAAAACTTGAAAGTGGACCGACCCCCACTTTTCCACTTCTAGTTCTAGTGATGACACATGTCCTTTTCGGGCCTACGAGTGGAAGTTTTACAATTTGAAAATTTGGCAATTGAATATGTTGGTCAACGACCACCATTTCACTTGGACTACTTTGCATTGATTCTGATGATCCCTTTGTGAGCGTTGATCTTTGTACTTGTCATTTTTGATCGTTGATCTTCAAAGCATGATTTTAGGGTTTCTACATGTCATAAATGCATTTTAACCATGGTTTGCATTGTTCACGGAGCTTGATCTTTAGCCTTTGATCTGTTGTACTTGTCATTTTTTATCATTGATCTTTAAACTGTGGTTAAATTCTGCTAATTCATCTCTTTAGTTTGCATTGTAAGATCAATTCAACCCTAAACATCATTTCATTTGGACTTTCACTCTGCGGGTGAAGCCCTGGAAAAATTTTCTTCAACACCATTATTCTGAGCATTAGAGCTCAACTTTAAGCATTTCCCTAGCCTGTGGGGCCTTTGTGACTTTGTATCTAGTATATTCATAGCCATTCTTCTTCTTTTTGAGCTCTCTGTGTGGGAATGTGAAGGTGGCCGACATTATTGTTCTTCAGACTCTGATGGTCTATTGGAGTTATGTGAGGGTTCTGAAGAAGACTTGTTCACCATTAATTAACTCAGGTTCTGTTTGGTTCTTGATCTCTGCGAGTTAGCCGGCATGGTTGAAATCTTCAAGCTCATTCACTGTAACAAGGTAAGTGACTTTTGAATACTGGTTTGGGCCAGATTTATCTTCAATGGGTGTCGTAAAAGAAGAAATTATGTTCACTTGAAACTGGTCTGTATTTTATTATTATGATCTCTGTAATTCTTTTGTTAGCTTACATTGAACAGTTGTGAAGGGTTTTTTCGATGATTTCCATTCTGGGTAATTTTTATCTGTCATTTTTTAGAGATCCCTGGGTTTGACTAACTTGGAGAGTTAGATAAGGGTTTTCCTAGTCGAGTTCTAAAAAATGACCATCATTCAGGCTTATGGCATTTCCATTTTAACTCTGCCACCATTGTTGAAATCTGAACCTCTTCTGCTCTCTGGAAGCTTTGCATTTTCTGTGCTTGAAATCCATTTGGGTTCCATTTTCATCGTAACCTTACTCTGCCCTTAACTCCAAATCTAATGTTTTTGATTTGGGTATTTGTGTTTCACACACTGTAGTGTCTTTGATTCAAAGTTTGAGCTCAGGTAGATGTGCTGTCAAGAGAAAACTTTATGGGTGAATGTTTACCCTTCTCCACCGGGACTGTTTCCATTTACCTTGAGTTGTAATAATAATAATCGTTGATGGGTACCTCAACTCTGTTGGATTTTCTTTTTAGACTAGGGAAATATTTTTATTTGGGTTCAAAGTGTTGGCCCATGTGGTAAGTTGCATAGTTTATCTATGATATTTTGATTCAAACCTGATCTACTGACACCCATTCATGGGTTATTCGATTTTTGATCCACACTCCTCTCTGATATTTGTTTCTGTAGAGGCTTTGTATTTACTTTGTTTTCCTGTGGTGGACATAAAGTAATTTCTTCATTTTGGATACTTACTTCTGCCCCTTCTCTGTATGAGTTCTTTATGCTTTAACCTCAGGACAACTGTTATTTCATTTGCATTTGTTGAGAATATTGTAGAAATGATGGTTATGATTTTTCGCAAATATAGGTTATGTATATTACTTCAGGTCTATTCTGAAATCCTTGGCTCAATTTTTGTATTCTGGAGAATCCATTTATAATTCATTGTTCAAGATCAACTTGATTCTTTGAAAAACTATAGCACCCCTTTGAGAATACTTGCTTTAATCCTTTTCAATCTGAGATCACTTGAACATTGAAATTCCCCATGAGATGAGTGCTTGAATGCAATTGGTTTATCGTACTATAACTTTTGTAATATTGGTGGCTTCGTAAGGTTACTTGGTGTCTCCCCTTTGGCTCAAGACACTGATAATTCATTCTTACTTTGATTTTTCTCCTAAAATGATGATATTTGTAGCATGCCTTTTTGTATTTAAGATTTGTAAGTTGTGCTTATCTCAATGCCAAATGAAAACTAGTGCTCTAAGATGAGTAAATATGGATCTTTTGATTTTCTATTTTGTAATCCCTCTATTCTAGAGATCTGTTGAAATACCAAAATCTCGTTTCCAAAATAATTCCATCATTTTTTTTCTTGTCATTCAGAACTAGAACAGTGGTCTTGCTTTGATGATTTACCTATAATTATTGCACTACTTATTATGAAAACACCATCTTTGAACTTGGTGAGCTTTGAATGTTTCTGAAAACTTTATCTATTGACTGCTTGACTGTATCAATGTTCTTGACTGTTTAAAATAATGTAACTCTTATTCTTGAAAAACAGTGCTATAGGGTGGCTCCATATTGTAAAATTATGAGCTTGACTTTGATTCCTCACTTTTCTGTAACTCTGCATTGGACATATTATTTCTGGAAACTCTGTTTCACAAATTCCCGTATGTTGAACAATTTACAGTTTTGTCGAAATAATGTAGTTCCATTTCTTTTCTGCTTCAATACTGTGTTTGAGCTTCATTACAGCTTTATATGTATGTTGGAAAATTTGAAATGTTGATTTTACATGGCGAAGCCCTGGAATTTTTTTTCCAAAATCTTATCTTCATTCCTTTTTCCTGCATGCACTTATGACTTGTCTATTTTTCCTTGGCTGCAACCTGTACCTGCACACTTAGGAAAATAGTTAGAAAATACTTAGGCTTTTTGGCCTCTCTTATGTCCATGTTTTCTTCTTTTCTTTTCTCTTTCTTCACTCTGAGTGAGCTATGCAATTTGATCTTTGAGAAAGCTATATCTCCTGTTGCTTAGAGATCCATATGCATGAATTAGGCAGTGTAGGAATATGGATTAACCCTGAAGCTCTTTATTGATGATTCCTTTCTTTTACTTTTTAGGTACCATGCCTTGATGATGAAAGGAGCTGGTAAGGAGATGCTCTGCACAACGAAGAATATACAAAGGCAATGATGGGTTCACTCATATTCCTTTGCTTTCTATTTCATGCATGTGTACCTCTTTCTTCAGTAGATGTACTTTACTTTTTAGTCACATCCCACGGCTTGTGTGGGAAACATTTGACCTTCCTTGTGAATAAAACATTGAATTCTGTAAATGAGTTGTATATTTCTTCCTGCATTTCAGCTTTTTGCATGGATTGTATGATGAACTAAACAACTCAGTCATATAATTGAATGTCTTAATCATGAAGGAAAGAACATCAATGAGAACCTGTAACATTCAGTAATGAACTCTAATTTTTTTTGTAATTTGCACTTATGTTTGTTATCCCAAAACTCAACACTTCACCTACTCTGTAATTTAGTGTCTTCATTAAGACAACACAGGTTGTCCTTCTGGGCCCTTGTGTTCTTTTGCTAAAGGTATCATGAGATTACAGAATATGTGATCTGTTGCATTTTTTGTAACAGCACACATAGCTGTAGATTTCAATTAATCTTATAACTAATTCAGCAGTAACAAATGATATCCAACTCCCTTAGTTTAGGTATACTTCACCCATGACTTTCATCGTAATGACGAAGTTTCAGTTGCCCATTTTTGCACAAGTGCAAAAATTGTCAACATTTCTGGTGATCCTGCGGGGAAAGCTACCTGCTAGCTTAAAGACTAGTGCCTTGCTCTTGTCCATTGGGCATGGAGTCCAAAGCATATAACCAAAATCTACCTTTTTTGAAAGGTCCAACCCTTCCAAAATGAACTAAAACTGGGAAAGGATCTGGTAAACTAGATCATGTGCATGAATGCACTTATTGAATTTGAAAAATGATGCAATGTGTAGAAACTTAACTTATTGAAGGGAAATCCTACTCTAACAATCACTGTAAGATATTCAATAATAGTGTTTGAGAAACATACCATTCACAGGAATGGGGAGTTCCTCTCCATTCATCTTCAAAAGTTTAAAAGCATTGTGTTCCTTGCTAGCTGAAATCATGTAAGGACCACTCCAGAGTGTATCAAACTTTGAGTGTCTTCCTGACTTTTCACGATCAGCATCCCATTTTAACACAATATCTCCTTCATTGAAGACTCTAAATTTGGATTTCTTGTCAAAAGTCTTCTTCATTTGTTTTCTGATTTTTTCCATATTTAAATGAGCTTTATCTCTTAGCTCTTGTAATTCGATTAACTCTGCATAATGAACCTGTAATGGTTCATTTTCAAGAAGCTCCATTTGATGTAGCAAATCCAATGCAGGTAACTCAACTGAAATAGGCATTCTCGCTTCTTTTCTGTACACAAGTTTGTATGGTGAATTACCAACTGATCTTTTAGGAGTCACTCTGTCAGCCCAAAGTGCTGAATTCAACATCAGATGCCAAGCTCTTTGATTATCCTTGAGTGTTCTTCTGATGATCCTTAACAAATTCTTATTAGTACTCTCAGCTAAGCCATTACCTTGTGGGTAATAATTAGATGAAGAACTTAGATAGATTCCATGTTTGATAGCCCAATTTGTTATCTTTGCACCAAGAAAAGCTAAAGCATTATCTGATATGATAGTTGCTGGAACACCAGAATCTGTAAACTATTCCTTCATAAAAGGATAGTATCGAAGCTTCATTAGCATCCTTCAAGGCTATTACTTCAGTCCATCGTGTAAAGTAATCTGTAGTAGTTAAGATCCACTTGTGTCCTTATGAAGAAGGTGGATTTATCATTCCGATAAAGTCAAGACCCCACTGCATAAAAGGTTGATCAACTGAAATAGGTTATAAAGGTAACAAAGCTAGATGTTCTTTTCCAACAAAGAAGGCACACTTTTTACACTTTCTAATCCATTCAAAACAATATTTGAATATGCTAGGCCAATAGTAACCAACTTTCATAATTTTTAAGGTTGTGGTACATGCTGAGAAGTGACATCCTACAGGTCCTTTGTGGAATTCTGACAATATTTTCTTAATTTTATCATAGTCAACACACCGCAGCAAGATTCCATTTATATCTCTTTTGAACAACACATTATCAATGAAGATATAAGGTACAACTTGTAATCTGAAATACCTTCATTTATTCTTGTCCATACCTTATGGATAGGTGTCCATGATGTAGATAATTAACCAAATCAGTCATCCATCTTGATTCCTGAATCTCGTGAGTGAGCTCAGGCTGTGATTTTCTGGTTGAACCATAATTTCTAATTGTTGATATGCAATTTCAGCATGCTGTTTTGAATCATCTGGTTTTGTAACTTGTTGTTTTTCCATATCAGTAATTAGATGTTTACATAAACCTTTCCCTAAAACTGTCTTAGCAACCTGAATATCAACATCATACTCCATGACCTTCGTTATCCAGTTTTCTATTTTCTCATTCAACTCCTTATTTAGTAAGAATGCTTTCACACTTGGATGAGAAACAAGAACGTGGATTTTATTGTTTGAAAGCATATACTTGAAATTATTTAGTGCTCTAACTACTGAAAGTACCTATTTTTCAAGAAATGTGTACCTTGTTTCATAATCATGCAAGCTCTGTCCAAAGAAAGCAATAGGTTGTTCAATATTTTCATCATTGAATTGAGTCAAGATAGCTGAGATTGTTTCAGCTCCTGCAAGTGCATACATTGTAAAATATTTATTGAAATTTAGATTTGTAAGAGTAGGAGCTTGAGAGATAGCTGATTTGATTGATTCAAATCCTTCTCTCCCTTCACTGGTCCAAGAGAAATTTTTATCTTTCTTTAGCATAGCTGTGAGTGGTTTAACCAATGCTGAAAATCTGGAACAAATCTTCTAACAAAGTTGATTTTTCCCAGAAAACTATGTAATGCCTTCTTATGATGGGGTAATGATAGTTGTGATATGGCTTTGATCCTAAAAGGATCAATTGCTAAACCTTCCTTAGAAACAATATGGCCAAGTAGCTTGCCTTGATGTACTGAAAAGATAGACTTCAGTGGATTCAAAGATATTCTGAATTTCCTGCACAACTGAAAAGTCTACCTTAAATGCATTAGATGTTCTTCAGAATCTTTTGAAAATATAGTAACATCATCTAAATAAACAAGGATGCATTTATTTAATAAGCTGTGAAAAGCCATGTCCATTGCACGTTGAAACGTTACACCAACATTTGAAAGACCAAAGGGCATTCTTTTGTAAGCATAGGTACCCCACCTTGTGGTAAAAGTTGTTTTATATCTATCTTCTTCCCAGACTAAAATCTTATTATATCCACTGTAACCATCTAGAAGAGATAGTCTATCTGAAACTGAGACTATTCTTAGAATTTGATCCATGTTTGGGAGTGGGTAATGGTCTTTTAATGAAGCCTTATTAAGATCTCTGAAATCTACACATAGTCTGATTTCACCATTCTTCTTCCTAACAGGAACAAGGTTGGATACCCAACTTGAATGCTTAACTGGAAAGATAATACCTGATTCAATCAACTTAGATAATTCTTTCCTCATCAGAGGTTCTATTTTGGGATTCACAGGCCTTTGTTTCTATCTAACAGGTTTAGAATTTGGCTGCAACTCAATTGTATGTTGTGATAAATAAGGATCAAACCCTTTTAGATCTTGGTATTTCCAAGCAAAAACATCCTTAAAATCCTTGCAAAGATTAATAAATGACTTCTTTTCAGTTAAGGAACATACCTTTCCAAGAAATAGCTTTTTCCCTTCATCAACCGAGATCTCTTCGTAATTATCAGCGTGGGTTGACATTTTAGTCTTGACCTTTCTTAACTGATCGTCAGTGTTGAAGATGTCTTCTAATGTGACCAGACCTCAAGGTAGTTTATTTGTCTTCAACTGAATAATTTGGTCACCATATAAGTGTTGTAATTTATCCTGATTAACTGCAGAAAACTCAGCTTCTTGCTGCAAAAACCTAAAGATTTGATCGTCACTTTCAAAAACTTTCCAATTTGAATCATTATCAAGTATTGAGGGCCTGACAATTAACTTTATATGAGGCTGGATTTTGCCATTTTCAATCTGTTCTAGCACTTCAAAACTAGCCCCAACTGCTGCAAGTCTGTCTGCATGCCTGTTTTCAGCTCTAGAGATAGACTGAATATTAATAGCATCAAAATCTTCCATTAAGTCTGAAACTCTATGTCTGTAAGACTTCATTAATGGATTCTTACAAACATTGAAATTTTTTAATTGATTAATAACCAACTCAGAGTCACCAAAAATATGTAGCGTGCTAATACCTCTCTTTCTAGCCCAAAGTAAGCCATGAATTAATGCTTCATACTCAGCTACATTACAAGTACATGCAAATTGGAGACTCAAAGCTGAGAAATACCTTTCATTCATTAGGGAAGTGAGCATCAAACCTTCTCCATGTCCTTTCTTGTTCTTAGCTCCATCAAAATGAAGCTTCCAAATCCCTTCTGTTGAATCTTTTGTTTTGGACAGTAAGGGAAGTGGTGTATTTTCTTCATGCATACAATACACACCAAACAGGTGTTCTTCCACTTCCTTAAAAGGATCATGAGCATGTTCTTCCACTGTCTTTTCATCCATAAACATGTTAGAAACACCATCTAATGTTGAAACATGAGCTACCTCATCAAAATCAGACTGATCTAGGGCTTGAATAATTAGCCACTGCATTTGAAGAGTGAGGCTCAATGTGAAATCTGGCCAATGGCTCTGAATTGATAGTAACTTTGGTACCATAATGAGTAGTGAAAAATAAGAAGGACCAATCTGAAGAGAGATAACCTCCTATTTTTGTTGTGAAGTCTCTAGATAAGCATAAAGCAAAGTATGGAGGTAAATCCACAACAGTAACATCTTGCAGAATAGAAACATTTGGGCAAGCATGTAACGTCACTTCTAAATTTTTTATTATACCAATTATATTAGTTGTAGTTCCATCAAGCTGTAAGACACTCCTTTTTGTAGGCTCATACTGTAAACCCAATTTTTCTGCAATCACTTTTGGCATAACTGTGCTACTTGCACCACTGTCCACCATGTAATTATGAACTAGATGTTCTCCAATAATTAATGACAAATAAAATGGTGGTGGTTTCTTGATATCATGAGCATTCAGAACTTTCTGAACCATCCACTTAACTTCTTTAATGTGGTCTTGTTCAAACATTCCAAGGACCATGTCTGTCTTCTGAACTTCCTTTTTGTCATATTTGAAGAAATCTGCAGCTTAGCTAGTTCATGAGAGAGTAAATCTTATTGTCCAGGAATACTTAGAGCATCCCACATTGAGATGTTAACATTATGCTTTTTCATTACATCAACAATGTTAAAAGAAGCAATTGTTTTAGAGACAGATTCAACTGTCTTAGAGTAGGCCTTAGCAAAAACTGATTCTGCTTTAGTTGCCTTAGATATCTGAGGTATAAACAGTCTTCTTGGATCAAGGCTGTAGCTATTTTTGATAACCTTTATCAACTGGAACACTTGTTGTTTTTTGAGGAACAACAGGGTTGTTGGTTGACTTTGGAACTATAGATTTTGTTCTTATCAGTGACAGTAGGCTAGGATAGGCATATTTTGTTGTTTTTGACTTTCAGTAGCTTTCCCTTGAGCCCTAGTAGTGACTGCAATGAAATCCTCCTCATTAAAGTTGACTAAATTCTATTCAGGTGCCTTCTGAAACATGATTCTCTTGCTGCCCACCCTCCATTTGAGGCTTGAACAATGTTTCAGATTGAGGTTGTGTAACAAGATTCAGATTCAGAAAATCATTTGGGCAAGTTGAACTTGAATGAGGTTGATTGCAAGGTTGACACCACTCTTCTGTAGCCATATTAACTGGGACTAAAGTGTTAGATGAACTAGGAGCCTTTGGGTCAAACTGCCTTTACTCGTAAGGTTGCCTATAATTTTGATTCTGTTGATAGGGCTGCTTGTTTTGTTGATTCTGTTGATTTTGTTGATAAGGAGTCTGATAGGGTCTGCTAGATAATGCAATTCTGTTATCAATCGAAGTCAATTTATTTCCCATAGTTTGCAAAGCTTTAAATACATCATCTGATGGAGCTACAATAGTAGGTTCTATGATTGTAATAAGATGAGGAATAGGTGCTAAATCTGCTGAAAAGGGCATTGAAGGCCTTGGTGCCAATTTTCCAGCTTGAATAAGACTATTTTCAGCTTGAATAGCGATATCGTAGGCTATGTTAGGAGTGTCTCTCCCCCTATTGATTGAATCATAGTTGAGATATCACTGTTTAATGCCCTAAGATAATAAAGGAAAGCATGATCAGCTTGAGGCTTGACACTTGCTAGAATTCTTTCCCAAGTTCTGGAAAAATGGATATTGAAACTGGACATAAACTCATTGGGAGCTCTTTTAATAGTAGACAATTGTTCAATGAGAGACAAATGATCTGAATTATCCTGGAACTGTTTCAGCAATTTTTCACCTAAGTTATCCCAAGTTCATATGCTTCCAATTTCTAGGTTTCTATACCATTGCAAGGCCTGCCCTTTAAAAGATGCAGCTAAAAGTCTTAAAGCTACATCCTCATGAGTGATATTATGGACTACACATAGGGCTACAACATCTTTGATATGTTCAGCAGGTGTAACCTGATTTTCACCCATGAATGATGGCAAACTTTTCATGGCAGCATTAGGAATGTCATGGTAAACTGGGATTACTAATGGACTGCCATTAGTAAAGGTCACAAAATTCCTTGGTGGTTGAATAGCCATTTGAAAAACTGGGATGTTAATAGAGAAATTGATACGTGGTGAAGGAATATTAGGAGGAGGGTTATCAAAACCAGGTCTATTATAAGGTAAAGTATTACCAACTCTTCTCCTTCTAATAGAATTCAAGGGTAAAGAAACAAACTCAGGAGGAATTCCTCTTACCGATGATCTTGTAGTCACTTTAGGCATGGAACATGTTGCAATATTAGTCTGAAATCAGCTCTGTGGAGTCGCCAAAAGATCTTCAAATCTTTAAAATAAATTGTTACAACTTGCTCCTGAAAGTGACTTTGTAACTGTTGTAAATCTATTGTAGATCTGTTGTAGAATTTGTAACTTGCATGCAGATCTGATTCGTTGTCCCACCAGGGCATGCCAAAAACTGTTATCTCTTGAAAGTGCACCCTATAGACAGATGACTGCAGGTTTTCTAAGCTTGCAAATTTGGATCTCTCTCTTTCGTAGATACAATGGAAACACCTCAAGTCTGTGGGTATACCAATTTTGAGGTGAGTCTCTGATATCAAGGATGGTTCCTTGTTGATGTATCCTAAATTGATTCTGGGGTTTAAGAGTAAAAGATGACTGTAAAGTAATTAAACTAAGGTGATACACCAAATTTGTATGAGGACTTTGACTGAGTATATGCACAATTGATATGTGAAGGATTTTTTATGCACGATCCAATAGTTTTCTACATAAATTTAATGGCAAAAACTTTGTTGTACTAAGGGAAAATATCACAACAACACTGATAAGTTAACATGCACATTAAAATTATGCAGAAAATACTAAATTTGTAGCAGGGTAAGATGATTTATCAGGGAATTTGCATTCACAAGAACTAATAGAAACATACACAAGACTACAAATAATTGGTAAGGCAGAAATTCTTCACACTCAGAAGGCAAAACTGAAAAAAATTGCTTCAGTACTCCTATATCCAAAAGTTCCTCCATTAGTTCCTCTTGTGCTTTGCAAAGGCACACAATATATAGCAAAAATAAAATTCACCTTCTTCCTAAAAATAGCCTAAGGCTTGTACTCGCCCATGCATTCTATTTTTATCCTTTATTTAATAATAGATAAAGGAATAAAAATAGAGCATGCAATTACAAATAGGCATTATTAGCCTTAATTACAATACAGTCAAACTGAAGTTGATTGTTCTATTTTTAAGAAGAGAAGGATGAATAATTTGCTAAAAATAAGATTGCTTGCTAGGCAAGTCTCTCTCCATGAACATGCAACTCTGTCTTCTTCTCTATTATGTCCTGTTGTGAAGGCATGCAAAAATACTCCTATGTATTGAGCAAAAATTACATTAATTGCAATACTTTGCAAAATAATTCATCCAAATATCCATTTGGTGGGGACCACCCTTGTCTATGATGTTGACATCTCCTTCAAAATGGTCACATGAGTGACACTCTACAAATCAATTCTAACTCCTTGAAGTGGGGACCACCTTCACACTACCATACTCGGCCACCTTTGATTATTTACCATGACCATACTAAATAGTTTTCCACCTTTGTAATGAGTACTATAGTATATAGTTACCACCCCATAGTTGTCGGCCTTGGCATATTTCAAAATTCACCTTTTCGATGATAAGCATGTATGATGGCATTTTGCATTATTTGGAAATGACTATAGTTTGGACTTTGAAAGTCAATGCAATGATAATTTGATTGGTGACATGGGTTGGCCCCCCTTTCCCACGATGACTCACCCCTTGGTAACTTTGTCGGTGGCATATGTAACTCAAATTGAGTTTGCTTTGATATTTGTTGATCATTCTGGTCCATCGATCTATGTCCTTTTTCATCTTCGGCTATCAATCTTGAACCTGTGGTTTAGGGTTTCAGCTGTGGAGGCTCGAGGCTTGCAGGAAATTTTTGGAATTTTTAACCTTTTTGCAAAAAGTTTCAAACTTAAAATATCCCCGGCCTCCACTTTTGTTGTAATGGTGACACGTGTACTTCTCAAGCCTGCGGACGAAAGCTTAGGAAATTTTAACTTTTCAAAAAAGGTTTCAAAACTGAAAAGGGCCCAACCCCCACTTTTCTGCTTCTATTCTGGTGATGACACATGTCCTTGTCGGGCCTACCTGCGGGTGGAAGTTTTACAATTTGAAAATTTGGGAATTGAATAAGTTGGTCAACAACCGCCATTTCACTTGGACTACTTTGCATTGATTCTGATGATCCATTTGTGAGCGTTGATCTCTGTACTTGTCAATTTTTTATCATTGATCTTCAAAGCATGATTTTAGAGTTTCTGCCATCTCATAAATGCATTTTAACCATGGTTTGCATTGTTCACAAAGCTTGATCTTTGGCCTTTGATCTGTGTACTTGTCATTTTCGATCATTGATCTTTAAACTTTGGTTGAATTCTGCTAATTCATCTCTCGAGTTTTGCATTGTAAGATCAATTTAAACCTTAACATCATTTCATTTGGAATTTCACTCTACGGGTGAAGCCCTAGAAAAATTATCTTCGTCGCCATTATTCTGAGCATTCGAGCTTGGCTTTAAGCATTTCCCTAGCCTATGGGGCCTTTGTGACTTTGTATCTGGTATATTCGTAGCCATTCTTCTTCTTTTTGAGCTCTCTGTGTAGGAATGTGAAGGCATTATTGTTATTTAGCTGACATTATTGTTCTCCAAACTCTGATGTTCTATCTGGAGTTCTGCTGAGGGTTTTGAAGAAGACTTCAATGTTCACCATTGCAGAACTTCAGTTCTATTTGGTTCTTGGTCTCTAGCAAGTTAGCCAGCATATTTGAAATCTTCAACCTCATTCACTGGTGTTTTGTTTTAACTCTGGTAAGCTTTTTCTGCATTTTGCATTTTTTGTTCTTGAAATCCATCTGGGTTCCATTTTCATCGCAACCTTACTCTTCCCTAAACTCCAAATCTAATGTTTTCAATTTGGTATTTGTGTTTCAACACATTGTATTGTCTTTGATTTGATGTTTGAGCTTGGGTAGACGTTATGTCAAGAGAAAAATCTGTGGGTGAATGTTTACCCTTCTCCACTGGGATTGTTTCCCTTTACCTTGAGTCGTAATAATAATAATCGTTGATGGGTAACCTCAACTCTATTGGATTTTCTTTTCAGACTAGGGAAATATTTTTATTTGGGTTCAAAGTGCTGGCCCATGTGGTAAGTTGCATAGTTTATCTTTGAAATTTTGATTCAAACCTGATCTACTGACACCCATTCATGGGTTTTTTCGATTGTTGACCCAAATCCACACTCCTATCTGATATTTGTTTCTGTAGAGGCCTTCTATTTAATTTATTTTCCTGTGGTGGACATAAAGTAATTTCTTCATTCTAGATACTTACTTCTGCCCCTTCTCTGTATGAGTTCTTTGTGCTTTAAAGCTTAGGACAACTGTTATTTCATTTGCATTTTTTGAGAATATTGTAGAAATGATGGTTATGATTTTTCTGTAAATATAGGTTCTGCACATTACTTCAGGTCTTGTTATAAAATCCTTGGCTCAATTTTTGTATTCTGGAGAATCCATTTATAATTCATTGTTCAAGATCAACTTGATTCTTTGAAAAATCTATAGCACCCCTTTGAGAATACTTGCTTTAATCCTTTTTCAATCTGAGATCACTTGAACATTGAAATTCCCCATGAGATGAGTGCTTGAATGCAATTGGTTTATCGTACTATAACTTTTGTAATATTGGTGGCTTCATAAGGTTACTTGGTGTCTCCCCTTTGGCTCAAGACACTGATAATTCATTATTCCTTTGATTGTTCTCCTAAAATGATGATAGTTGTAGCATGCCTTTTTGTATTTAAGATTTGTAAGTTGTGCTTATCTCAATGCTAAACTAAAAACTAGTGCTCTAAGATGAGTAAATATGGATCTTCTGATTTTCTATTTTATAATCCCTCTATTCTAGAGCTCTGTTGAAATACCAAAATCTCATTTCCAAAATAATTCCATCATTTTTTTCCTTGTCCTTCAAAACTAGAACAATGGTCTTGCTTTGATGGTTACCTTGAATTATTGCACTACTTATTATGAAAACACCATCTTTGAACTTGGTGAGCTTTGAATGTTTTTGAAAAATTTATCTATTGACTGCTTGACTGTAGCAATGTTCTTGACTGTCTGAAAATAATGTAACTCTTATTCTTGAAAAACAATGTGATAGGGTGGCTCCATATTGTAAAATTATGAGCTTGAAATTTGATTCCTCACTTTTCTGTAACTCTGCATTGGACATATTACTTCTAGAAACTTTGTTTCACAAATTCCTGTATGTTGAACAATTTAGGTTTTGTCGAAATAATGCAGTTCCATTTATTTTCTGCTTCAATACTGTATTTGAGCTTCATTACAGCTTTATATGTATGCTGGAAAATTTGAAATGTTGATTTTACATGGCAAAGCCTTGGCAAAATTTTTCCAAAATCTTATCTTCATTCCTTTTTTCTGCATGCACTTATGACTTGTCTATTTTTCCTTAGCTACAACTTGTACCTGCACACTTAGGAAAATAATTAGAAAATACTTAGGCTTTTTGGCCTCTCTTATGTCCATGTTTTCTTCTTTTCTTTTCTCTTTCTTCACTCTGAGTGAGCTATGCAATCTGATCTTTGAGAAAGCTATATCTCCTATTGCTTAGAGATCCATATGCATGAATTAGGTAGTGTACAAAAATGGATTAACCCTGACCTCTTTATTGATGATTCCTTTCTCTTACTTTTTAGGTACCATGCGTTGAGGATGAAAGGAGCTGGCAAGGAGATGCTCTGCACAACGAAGAATATACAAAGGCAATGATGGGTTCAATCATATTCCTTTGCTTTCTATTTCATGCATGTGTACCTCTTTCTTCAGTTGATGTACTTTACTTTTTAGTCATGTCCCACGGCTTGTGTGGGAAACATTTGACCTTCCTTGTGAATAAAACATTGAATTTTGTAAATGAGTTGTATATTTCTTCCTGCACTTCATCTTTCTGTATGGATTGTATGATGAACTAAATAACTCAGTCATATAATTGAATGTTTTAATCATGAAGGAAAGAACATCAATGAGAACCTGTAACATTTAGTAATGAACTCTGATTTTTTTTTAATCTGCACTTATGTTTGCTGTCGTAAAACTCAACACTTCACCTACTCTGTAATTCGGTGTCTTCATTAAGACAACACAGATGTCCTTCGGGGCCCTTGTGTTCTTTTGCTAAAAGTATCATGAGATTGCAGAATATGTGATTTGTTACATTTTGTAACAGCACACATAGCTGTAGATTTCAATTAATCTTATAACTAATTCAGCAGTAACAAATGATATCCAACTCCCTTAGTTTAGGTATACTTCACCCATGAATTTCATCGTAATGAAAAAGTTTCAAGTTACCCATTTTTGCACAAGTGCAAAAATTGTCAACATTTGTGCCTTAGTTTTTACCAATTAATTTTCATGGTTTCAGTGTATATTTGATTGGCCCTCTTTTGGGGCAACATTTCTCCTATCAATGATGTCACATGCACCCTAAAAGAAGGGGGAATCATTTGGGGGTTTCTACATACTAACACAGACATTCTACACTAATTTGGTTTAGTTCTATCTAGGGAGTGGGTTCAGATCGATCTACAAACCCCATACACAACGAATTTTACAAGACATGGTGTCATTAGCATTTCTGGGAAGTAGTTAGAGCTTAGAGGACATGGATCATTTCCTCCCTAAACTTTTTTGGGCAGTGGCATTGGATCACCTAAAAACCCAAGACAGTACAGAGATCTCTTTACACACATTTGAACAAAAGTAGTTAGATCTTAGAGGACATAGTCCATGTCTTCCCTACACTTCTTCAGCCAAGGTGGCATGAGATCGCCCAAAAAACTCGTAATATAGGATATCATTTTACACTCGTCCTTGACATGGATTAAGTACACATGTTCCTTTTATATTTCCATTTACATTTACACTCTGCATATTTTACACTTACATGTGTATTTTACATAGCATTTGCACACTTATATACATACATATTTGACTACTTGAGCATTTTCTCCTTGAAGGTCCGACCGTATGAGAAACAAGAAATCAAATGGGGGAAACAACAACAACATTCTACAATATTATACATGTTTTACTAACCAAACAAGTATACATTGTGGTAACTACACATATGTGTTTTGCCCTAGGTTCAATCTCATCACTTTTTCTTTCATCATTTTTCATCTATAGTTTCCACACTTCATATTTTTATCATTTCACACTAGTTATATTCCTTCAACACACTTTCTTCATCACTTAATAGCAGCGTCAGGTACGCATCTCTATCTACTTTATGTTACCAAGCTTTCCACTCAACAACATAAAGTGGGGGAAAAATGTAGTCACAAAATCATGCACTTTATGCAATTATTTATCACAGTATCATAATACTATTTAGAAGGTTATCAAAGAAAGAAAGTAATAATGAACCCTCATCTTTTTGGTCATTTCTATTATTTTATTTCAAATTTTGTGAACAAATGCATATACCTATCCATCATATTTATGAAGATCCTATATCGTCTTAGTCCTAACTGGGGAAACCATATTTTGTACTAGGGTGTCTTTGGACGCCCTAGTCCCATTTTGGGGTGACCTAGTCCCTTTTGCACTTTCCCGCCTTTTCTTGGATCTTTTCTAGCCATTTTTCATCCTTATCTCTTAGGAGGTTAGTTTTTTTTAGGTTAATTACAAAGTTGGACCAAGAGAACCCTATAAATATAAATCTATGAGACCGTAATGAGGGACCTAGCATCACTATATACTATCATGCCATCTAGAGTTCCATCCATCTATTGCATTGACATCTATATAGATCCATCATCATCAAGGCACAAGCTAGGAGATCTGCATCAACACACACTTCATAGGGGGAGGGATTCTATTCTATTCTATACACAAACTTTATTCCATTTTCTACACAAAGTTATTAGTCATTACTTCACAAAGTGTGACTAGAAAAAGATCAACCTAGGACATATTCACACACACTTGTACATAGAACTACACTGGGTCTGAGATGTAGTGCAATGCTCAGTTAGTAAGTACACCCTTGTGGTAATTGAGGATAGTTTGACCCCTTCATATGCATTTTTATTTTTTAGGGTTTGATGCTTGTTTTGGGGTCTTGCAAGTCATTTATCCATCTTGGCATATTCATAATATTCAGTGGAACACACATAATTTAGTGCAACAGAAAGAAAGAGTTCTAGACTATCTTACAGCCTTGTAAAAACTAGATTCGAAGCTTTTACATAGACCAGGGCACCCAAATAGTAGACCAAAGCGCTCAATGGTGCCCTAGTCAAGTCACATCATCCAGATATATCATTTTTAGCACTACTACACATTCATTCCTAGTTCTTGATTTTTTATGCAGACCTGCGACATTCTGCACCAGTCTCTGGATATTAGTTAAGTCATTTCTTCTTCTTTATTGCACACTAGGTTATTAGTTTCATCTAGTTTAATTACTCATTCTAGTTTATGTAATTCTTTAGTACATTTGTTTTCTACATTATACTTTTCTCCTAGATTAGATTAACTACATTGCACTATTCAATATTTAGTCACTTTTAGTTTTTCAGCTTCCTCTTCTTACTTATAGTCATCATTTAGATGTTTTTATTGGAAATAATACTACTAGTATACCTATACATAGTACTACTAATTCATTAATAATGTTCCAAATGTAAATGCACTATGTTTTCACACTCATAATACATATTGTTGAACATCCTTTTCGCACTGTTCACATTATCACTGGATTTTTTGACAATAAATTAATATGAAAATGCTTAAATATTTATGATATAAAGAGTTAAACTTACAATAAACTTCTTGATATACTCATATATTTATTAGACATGTTACATTATCCCTTCAAGTGCTATTAGCTCTTCTATATACCCCTTTCTTGGTTCTTCAAAAAATTTAGACATATAAACATGATAAATAAATATTTTAGATATAAATAGGAAGAGGATTTATATTTGTACCAAAAATGAGTTGAATTAATGTTGATATGTTTATTTTTATTAAGTAGGATTGGAAAGTAGGGATCTAGAGGAAAACTAATTTATCTATAGTTCACATCATCACTTTTTTCCCTTAGTTCATACTCTACATCAAATGATATAAGGATATATACTTTTGGTGCTTCTAACCATTTAATTTTTTCATAATCTTCCATCTTATCTTTCTGATTGTATAACTTCTAATATTATATCTGAAAATTCCTATCGAGTGGATGTTTTAGGATCCAACACTATGCAAGTGCAATATGGGTGCATCAATGCCGTTATTTTAGTATAAAAGTTTTATTTTAATTTACATTCTAAAGAGATCAAATTTATAATTCTATTACTGTAAAGATTGTGAATGTTTCTCCACCTATTGCTAGAATAAGAGAATTACAGGATTTGCATGATGTAGTTGCAATAGAGGTGGTTGACTATCATTCATGTCTCTAAGTTATTAATATATTTGAGACCTCTACATGTTTATATTTTATAGTTCATGGTTAATCTATGCGAAAATTGTGGTATGAATGCTTTGAACACCTCAACTAAAAGTATCCCTAACAGCCCAACACACAAAACATAGTGATTAACACTTTAAAATTTTCTTGTATTTGTAGTGGTTTACTAAGATTCTTGATTGGAAAAAAAACACCTTGATCCTTTCCCTTAACGAAAGGTTTAATATGAAAAGGATCTTCATGTTGTTGTTCTGGAGTAGAGGAAAAAGACAAGTTTGATAGTCCTTGTTGAGATTATTTCTTATTGTAACCCTTTTCCCACTTTGAAGTGGATGACCTTGTATATTATTTGTGATGGAAAGATTTTTTGTATTGGCTATGAAAGTTGTAACTCAAAATGTGAAAGAGATGTACTCTATTTTATTTTTTTGAATGAGTGAGAAGAAAATTGTATTCTGTTGTGGTATTTAAGGAATGAAAGAAGGAAGTTGTAAAGATATCTTTTTAAATGAATAGAAGATTGTATTACTTTCCTCAAATGGCTAATTTAAAAGCACTATGAAATCTTTGTTTAGAAAGTTGAAAAGTGGAATACGTATGAAGGAATTTTACAATACTCTGTTCTTTTGAAAAGTATGATTTAGAAAGCAGAACTGTATCTTTTGGCTTTTGCACACTTGATTTAAATCAATTAGTATGTTAGATTATGATGGAATGATTTCATAGTTTAGAGTTGGTAAATGTAAATAAATCTATTCAAATTTGAGCTCTGTTAGATAATTTTTATACTGGCAATTATTAATCATAAATTGAACAGAATGACCCTGCAACATCAAAGATGACAAAATGAAATATCAAATTTTATTTTAAGGTCAAAAAAACCCCAAAAAAACTAAAATACTTATGAAAATTGTTTATAGAACCTTTCAAATCAGGCAAAGGCAAAATTGCAGACTTCTTGCTATATAAAATGGATAATTTTGAATTGCAAATCAATCAAACTTTTTAACCTAGTAATCTATCCTAAAATATTCCAAGTAAAATCCTCCATGTCTGGTTGGCATGTTGAGAAATAAAGAATATTGGATTAGAACAAATCTCACCGTTTAGTGACAGAAAAATGTTTTCTCAAAATTGACCCCTAAAACTTTATCCAAACTAAAATTTTAAGGTTTTTGTATGTAAAAGAGGACGTTGAGAGATTTCCATAAAGTCCTCGTTTGCCAAAAACTGAGTTCCCTATCAAAATTTATTCCATAATTTTACTAACTAAACCTAGGTTGTTTCTTGGTCTCGAGTGTTGTTTTACATGGGCGTTATAAATATATATTATTGGAATGAACTTTAAAATTGTGCAACAAACTAAAAGTCTGATACATTATATTTGGGTTGTGTAATTATGAGAACAATTATAATTTAAAAACTATGTTATTTTTCAAAACTTGAAAATAAATATAGTTTTTTTAGGATTTAAATGTTAGAATATTATTATTCCACAAGTTTAAATGTGATTTGATAAAATCGTGGAATATTCACATTCTTTTTTAATAAAGCATTTCCATTTTATTTTGATAATTCGCATTTTTTCTACAAAATGACTAGTTTGTGGATAACATTGTGGGTAAATGATCCTTTCTCCAGTAGTGATTCTTCACCTGCCTATAATCTTTGGCTGTCAAAACTTTGAGAAACACGACGCTCCCTTTCGATCCTACTACCCATACCACTTTGTTACTCTTTACAAGAGATAATATATTAGTTTTTCATTCCTCTCCTTGAAAGTTAACCACAAAACATACTCTAGGAGTCTTTAATGCTTCAGCATCAATCTTGTTTGAGTTCTGCTAAGATTACGGTTCTTGAGTATTTACTGAATTTCACTCATCTGACCTTTGTACATTGTCAAAATGGTTATATCATTGTTGTCATATCCTTTCCTGGTACAGTAGAGGAAAATTTCTACAATTAACCTTGATTCCTTAATATTAGTTTTGTTGTTGGCATTCGTTGTCATGCTCTCTGATTCTTGGAACTTGTGATCTAAGAAAAACACTTGTTTTAATTCCTTTGTTATCTTCAAAATTCATAACACTGTCATGTACCTGCAAGATTAAAGGATACAAATATGATATCAGAGCAGATATGGAAGGCCTCATTTTTCTCTGACATTGAATAGTTATGTGCTCTACCCCCACAATTTATTAATCTTTCAAAGAAGGATATTTTCGGGATGTGTTTGGTAGCCGATTCACACTCAACAACTGAAGGACGTAGTTGCAAGTGATCTCTTAATTAAATAAGATGCTCATTGAAAGATCTAATGCATGGAAAATTTTCACCTCCAAAACTTTAACAGTGTCTTCTATCACCAGTATTTTTGCTCTTAAGTGCCTGGAGAATGTCATAATGTTTAGCATACTTTTTGAGGCGCTCGTCGCCATAAAAACTACTTTTGGCTGCCTGAGAATATCATCATCCAACTTATTATTATTATGATCAATCTCATCGCATACAAATGTATACGTCTCTAACAAGCGCTCCAATTTCTTCTCTACATTTTGTTGGATTCTATCCAGCCAATATAAATGAAGCCTCTTCCTTGTATTTTTTTTTATAAAAGCCATAAATATTAAGTGATGTTATTGTTTCATATAGGTTTGAACATAATTCAGGGATTAATATGCCTATACATGTTGTGAGAAATAAGTAATGAAATAGGTAATGTTAGATTCGTTTAACATTAAAGGAGTTTAGTTTTGTTACTTGTCTTTTTCTATAAGAGAAGAATTTAACAAGGGTAAAACATTTACAATATTAAAATAATATAGTAAACGTAGAAAAGGTAAACTTTAAAACGAATATCTAAATAGGGAGATAGGCGACTCCTTCAACGCTATATCCAGTCCATATAATGAACAAAGGAAAGAACCCCATATAATTAAAGAATGTATATTTAGGGGTAGCAAAATTGAATGGCATTAATCTCTGGGTTCCCTCGTGGCAGTTTTATTTGACTCGGGAGAGAATGAAAGAATAAAAGAATTGTACCAAGTGTTAAGATCGAGCAAATGGATGAAAGAATGAATCCTTGTAAAGCAACGAGAGATGAATATGTTGGTCACAACACAATGCGGCAGTTCCTTCTGATTTCACCCTGGGATCCAGTGGACACCTGTATGCTCCCCATCCTGACCATGGCTTCTCCAAACTTGTTGCGCCATATTGATGGGCTCTTAATATTAGTATTCACCATAGTGCGAGTGGAGGGATTTGTGAGTAAGGTTTGATCCGATGTCAATAATCCGCGGTTTCTGTGAAGCTGTGAATAATATCTGTTGTCCAGCTTGGTCGGGGTGATGGGCTCCAAAGCCACGGTTGGGTCAGGAGTATCAGCAGGTGGGCATGTAAGCCTCAGTCGCCGAGCCAGTTGAGCGTCGAGAGTGGGATCCTGAAGACCGGTATTGTTGAAGTTGTAAAGCCTATCACGGAATGACGAACAATGCGACACACCAATTGAATGTGCACCTGTTCATTTCTCAATGTCAATATCGATATTAATTTCCCCTGCTGCAACATAGCCTTAATAATTCTAGTATAACTTACCTGATAGAGTTACCATGTCTTCCTGTGAGAGGCCTTTTTGCGCAAACAAATCGGTTAATTGCTGAACGTTGAAAAATGGAGGTGGTAAATTCCCTATGATCTCCTCTTCCTTAGAAATCCTTCCGTCTCTGCGACCGGCTGGGACCTGCCAATTAATTTTACCAGCCTGCAAAAACAATATTACGGGATAAAAGCTTAGTTACATATATGTTAATTATATGTGTAATTTAATTAGGATTTATGAATACGGGAATGCTTGTGGTTGCAATGAGATCAAGTGAATGACCAACCTTATACGCACTATCTCTTGCAGCAAATGCAATTATGTCTGCACATGACACGACTTGAGGGCACGTTGATTCTATATCCCGCTTAGCTTCATCTATAACCTCAAACCCTCGAAGGCTAGGGAAATTTGCAGGCGACTCTTTCTCTGCTCTATTTCCAGGCGTGGAGTCTATAAGAATTGATCCATCGCAACCCTGCACAGATAATCATATGATTATATTCTTCTACCAGATCATACTTCTACTCATGGCGGAAATGGATTAATGTAGACTTACTCTCACAAAACAGTCGTGGAAATGCATCCTGATAAGAGGAGCCGCTAATGTAGGATCTGCTTCTAAAGCTTTGGAGACTGTTTTCTTCACTATGTATTCGGCTTGAGGACATGTATGGCGGTAATAACCCACCTTCAGCCCACTCGCCTGCCCATTAGCTGTCAATAATGAGTACGTTAACCACAGGAATCCTAGAACCGAGAAATGTATTGAACTCTTCATTTTTGAGCTATGAACCAGAACCACTGCCTTTGGCCGTCAATTATTGATCTCCCGAAAAACTATATTTCTCTTTTCTGCTTAGAAGTAAATTGGCACAAGCTGTTTTGATGAAAGCAACTGGTGTTGCAAGGGATGAGGTTGATTGAATTCATGGTATAATGACCTATTTATACCAGGGATACATAACAAGGAAAACACGCGGATAAAGAATCAGTCGCATATGTTTATCTACACTATTAGGTATATGTTTTGACTCTGAAACATTCTACAACCGCCGTAGATGGTTTATGTATGACAGCCAAGATTTTGAGAGGCAAGTTTAAACGCTTTTTGAAATAGTCTTTAAACGTTTTTTTTTAATCAGTTTACAAGTTTATTCTCTTAATTTAATAAGACTCCAAGAAATGCCAAGAGGGTTAGTCCCCTGCAGGCTTAGATTTTGCAAGGTGTTTTGACGTTTTTAGTCATTTTAGATGTCAAAATACAGTCGTTTTTAATATATGACTGTCATGCTTGACAGGTAAAATTATCATATATATATATATATATATATATATATATATTAGTAAATTACTTATTATATTATATATTTTTTGAAATTTATCAAAAATCTAATATAAATCAAAATCAAAATTTATAAATATTTAGAAAAAAAAAAAGAAGGAATCTTGTTATCTTTTTTCATGAGTATGAAATAGAAACTATGAAACAAAATTAGAAACTGTAGATTATTAATTACTAACTTAGTAACTATCCATGACCATCCATGAATATGATCCACGGTTACATAATACATTGCTTTTTGTCACCATAAAATTGTAAATACAAAAAGCCAACCGGTGTTGAGGTAATTTCAAACAAAAAATTAGAATATGGATTTTTTTAATTTAGTTTTCCCTGATCTCCAGCCTCCGTGATTCCTCTAACTCAATTGTTTCCTCTGTAAATCTTTCCTATAAGCATGCATGCAAAGCCATTCTATTACCTTCTACTACAGTGAAAAGATTGGACGAATACTGGTCTTGACACCTATATTATGCATTCTTTGCTTTACAAGTTTATACATATATCTGCAAGAAAAATATTCTAGATTAGTGACAAGTAATGGGTTTTTGGAGGAAAAAATTCCATAACAAGGTCCTTAGTTCTACGAGGGGAAAGAATATCCTGATGTGAAAATAAATACATAGCTCTACAGACGTGATTTGAGGATAAATAGGACTCCTAAGTCTAAAGTTCTGAACTTGGAAGATGGAATGGGATAAAACCTTAGACTGTTGCAATTGCAAAGCTTGGCGGAGTTGTAGTGAAACACACAAATGGCTAAAAGCAAGGGCATAGCATGTTGCATGCAGCGTACCATTCAAGTTCAACACAAAGATATTGTTGGCCAGTGGTAAATTGGCACTTCTTTAGATCCGTTCGTACTCCTAAAATTGTTTTTACTAGGGTAAAATCTTCCCGAGTCTGAGTCTTTATTAACTACATAATTAATCTCTCTAGTTTTATAATTTTTTAAAGTCTTTTCTATAGTAGATTACATACCAATACCACGAAACTGGATTTGGCAATGTGATCCTTGTAGCTATCTCACACCTGTAAACAAGCTTCACGCTGCTAGAATTTGGAAATCACTATCAAACCTATGCATAGGCTTCACGCTATGGGGAAGTCGGGAACTACTTTACACTGCTAGTAAACTTCTTATCTATTATGAGTCCAAAGATTTATTTGTTATAGTTATGAAAATTTCATTAAAATTGTGTTGAAATTCTCTCTTTTTGTAATTGTTTTAAAAATTAAAGTTATTAAATTTCCAACAATTAAATATTACTTTTCCATGGGTCCTTCTGAATTTTTTGTTCATTCATTTTTATCAAAATTTACATTAGAATGATTTTCATTTTTAGATATAAAATTTGTGGTGCATTATTATAAAGAAATTAACATTTAAATTGATTTTGCAGGTTTTGTAAAATGTCATAAAGAAAGAAGAAACAAAGGACAATCAACCAAATGTTTAAATGGTCAATTCCATCTCAAGATCTTCAACGTGAAGGTATTTCTGAATTTCGACCTAATATTGATTTGAATGAAGATCTTAATGAAGATATAGAAATGATGGGAAGTGAGATCGAAACAAACAATATTGCTGGCAAAGAGGTATAACATAAATTGAAGAGAGTTTATAAAGTAGAGTGGGAAAATAAGTATACATGGTTAAAGAAAACTATCCATGAGGATAAAACTTTTATGAAGTGTGAATGGTGTGAAACATATAGAGCACCAGGTCCATGGGTAATAGGAGATGGTTGTACCAGCATGCAGAAAGATGCAAGTGTAACCCGTGAGAAATCTAATGTTCACAAACTATCACAGGTAAAATGGGTATGTGATAAGCAGAAAAAGGTGAGATCTATTCCAGAACATATAACACATATTGATGATTCTAACAAGCATAGAATTATCAAAACCATGAAGTTGGCATATTTGGTTGCAAAAAAAGATTTATCTTTGTCTACATGTTACTCTCTTTGTTCACTTGTCATGTCATTAGATACATCATGTATGCCCAAGAATAAAGACTATGCATCATATACAAACCGAAAGGTAGTGAATCAATTTATTTTTTCTATATCTAAATATCTTGAAGAGATATAGATCTTGAAGATGAATGAGAGTCCTTATATCTCTTTCATGTTAGATGAAAGCACTGATCGTAGCCTAATAAACATCTTGTTGTTTATGCAACATTTCTAGATTAACAAGGATTGGGATCACCAGTCTCTTAATTCATGAAACTTATTATTCTTGGTGATGGAAAAGGAAGAACAATATATGATGCACTACAAGGTTTAAGAAATGAATAGAATATTTTGAACAAAAAATTGATAGTTGTTTCTACGGATGGTGCTTCTTCTATGGTGGGAAATGAAAATGGATTTATGACCTTGTTAAAAAAAGATGTGCCAAATTTAATAGTTGTTCATTGTGTTGCTCATCGTGAGGCATTAGCTGCATCAGATGCTTCTAAAATGATACCAGAGTTAGTGTTTGTTGAGAAAGTGGCAAATAAATTTTATTCATGGGTTAAAAATTCAACAAAAAGAATTAATGAACTGATTGCATTACAAGAACTTATGAAACTAGAAACTCTCCAGTGCCGTCAAATTTATGGATTCAGATGCTTATCTAGGGGACAAGTTATTGAAAGGCTAGTGGCATTAATGCATGCTATAATGACTTCGTGGAAAAGTGAGAAGAAAGAACCATGGTATGATAAGGCAAGAATTTATTTTTTTCAGTATTATTTGCACATGCTTGTTGATGTTATGTGTGAACTTAACAAGTTAAAAAAAGGAATTTCAAGTGGAGCACATTGATGTCAAGTTTCTCTTGGAGCTAATATTGATGCCACTATTAATACTCTAAGGAGAATATTTCTAAATAATAATTCATTTCCAAATGGTGCTTGTTACTTATCAAAAAAATTGGAGGCATCTCAGTTTGGCTATCTACAAATAACTGATAAAGAGGGAGTAGTTCACAAACATGAATTACTTTACACATCTATTCCCAATGCACATGGTGATATTCTTAATACACAAAAGCAACGTTTCAGTCCTTGTATTGATGGCACATTACAAAGTTGCATACAACTTACAAAAGATTATGTTCAAAGACTAATAGATTGTCTAAATGCAAGGTTTCCTGATCTTTCTATTTTCAATGCAGTCAAGTTGTTTAGTCCCTCAAACTATTCACATGATGTTTTGGTTAGAGAAAATAATTCAATGAGTTGGCTTGAAAAACTTTTCCAACATTTATAATAGATTGTTTGTAATGAAGGGATGGACATTCCATCATTTGACATCGAGGCTTGTAAAAAAGAGTTGCATCAATTTATTGATACACTCCACACAGGATGTGAGGGTTTTTCTATTAGAGAAGCATGGAGGATTTTTTCTATTTCTAAAAGTTGGCAAACCAACTTTCCAAACATGTTAAAACTATGGCAGAGTATACTTGTGATTCCGGCAAGCACAACAACATGTGAACTAGGGTTTTCAAAGCAAAATCTAATTAAAGATATACGAAGATCAAAGCTAGAAATCATAAAATTGGATGCACTCATGCGATTATCACTAAATGGACCCAATCCTTCTATAATCGACTTGGAGAAAGTGTATGACATTCGGAGAGGGGAAAAGCAAAGAAGGTCACAAAATATTTTGTGAAAGCATGATTGATCAATGTAAGTTTTAGCTCTTTGATAAACTCAGCTTATTGAAATAAAATTTGTAGTGATGTTTTATTTCACAGGATGTAACATATTGCCGTAATAAGTATCTAGATACATCGTGCATTTAATCACACGATTGATTTTGAAGGCTACTTCATTATAGAAAGTTATCTCTTTCAATCTTGTAAATGATCAAGACTGCTACTGCAATTTTATGTCATTTGTAATAGCACTATTGCACTTCTCTGTTCAACGTGCATATTATACGTAGGCTATGTCAGCAGGGGAGCCATATAATTTTTTAGACTTGTGCTTCGTGTGATTTCTATGTAAGATAAGAGGAAATTGAATCGGCTCTCCATCTGGCGACTGAATAAAGTTCGGCATTTCATTACAGACTTGTTTTATTGAAGGCGATGATGAAGGCGTGTCTTGCACAGCGAATGAACATATTTCCTAACCATAGTCTGTGCATAGCATGTATATTACGAATGATACAATCACATTCACATTATTGGCATCATCAATCATCTTGAAGCTGGGCAGGATGTTTCTAAAAGTCTTCTTTGTTGTCTAACGCACTATGTTTCATGTGCTTGCATTCGTGTGGAGATGTCTAAAGTAGCCGAACTTCACAGCGTGGATTTTATTAAGGCCATGCCTATGTCTGGCCCACACTGATAGCTCCTATGACCATTTGAGCCAATTTCTGATACCACAATAGCAAAAATAGTAGCCAGTCAAGTAACCCTGATACACCTCTAAAGATAAATCGCCAGACTTGATTTGATTCTAAGTGATTACACCAACCTGGTATGCTATAGTTCGTGTAATATTACATTTGATCTCATACATGCTATGGATCTGTCCATGGTTCTGAAGTCTATCATTGGCATGGCTTATAACCTTGGTGCCAAATATCTAAAATAGATCATGCTACATTGAAACCAGAAGTAAATGCTAGCTAACACGAAAGATGTATGATCATTTTGTTGTTATTCGCAGCCTGCACATCTGTCAGCAAGAGACTCTATCCAATTCAATCATTATCAAAAGAACTAGTGCATTCTACTCATATCAGATGATGGGCAAAAGACATCCATACCAATGACTATTATCGTCTATGCATGGCAGTTGTTCCTGCAAACTGCAGTGCTTGTCAGAAGACCATCTCGTAGTTTGAAATGAAGAGCTTCTGCATCGCACCTATGTCAATGCATGCACACAACCTGCTCTTATGAGATTTTGTCCGAAGGTAATTTCTTTGAGGTTTGCTAAATAATTCATAGTAGTGCCAAGAGGGTTTTGGTTTAGACTACGCAGATATAGCTATGTGACTCATTGGAAAATCAAAAATCCTGACTGGGGACAATTGATGCAGGTGAGTGACAACCCACATATGAGATGCAGCGATGCTTGCAGGAATGTTTTTACAGCTGTTTACCACCTCAAAAAATCTTTCGTTCTCCCATATGCTAATGATTAGTCTCAGATTATCCTATTGATGCACTCAGAATCACATGTGGTGATCTAAATAGAGGTAGTTGTAATTGGAGAATCTCCTTGTGCACATTGGTTCATCTACAATTTATTCTTTAAAACTACATTATAATATTTGATTCCCTAGGGTGCATCATACACTATTATGTAGTTTAATATATTTGCAGTCTATTATCATTTGCATCGGAAGTCCTATGAAACATTGTAGAAAACATGTGATAACTCAAGAAGATTCATGAAGCATAACCTAAAAAAACCTGTACCAATTCAGAAGTCATGTAATTAGTGGTGCTAACATGACCCAAGGTTGCAGTGTTGGCAAGTTGCTTGTATTTGGTACTTATATCACTTAAAGGTGGCTATTGTGCTTTGTTGTCCACTTGCTATAGTGCTTTTATCATTAATGATGCTTAATAATTAATAATAGAATAAAATTTATTATAAATATTTTCAAGTTAAATTAAAAACATATTTAACAAATATATATTTAAAAGAATATATACTTCATGTAATATATGTACAAATTTATAAGAAAAAATATAATAAACACATATATTAGGTAATGTGGTGTGTATATATTGTTGGAACTCATTATATTTAAATAATAAAAAACTTAAAACATTTAGAGATGTGGATTTGGTATAAAAATTTAAAACTATAAATAAATTGTGTGTGTTGAATATACACATTATACACATATATATATATATATATATATATATATATATATATATATATATATATATATATATACCATATATATTTATCATATATTTAATTTATTTATTTATTTATTTTTAAATGTATTAAAAGTTTAAATATAGAGTTGCTTATAAATCCATAAATGTTATTCAAACATTATTTATTGTGGCATCTCTAGTTAGTGTTGTTATAATTTATATTAGTTTTTTAATTTTCTTCTAAAATCAATATAAATATGGTAGATATATTGAAATTAGATTTCTAAAAGATTATAAAAAATTGGAATTACCATAATGAATGTTTATGAATATAGATTTTCTACAAATTTTTATAAGTACATTAAAATTGTGGAACACCTAGAAACCAAAAAAAATAAATTATTAAATCACTATGGAAGTACTAGGAGTTTATGTGAAAAATGGCTCCTAGTGTATGTCAATTTCAATAGAAGGATATCATGGTCATAGCCAAAGATACAAAAATGTTTTATGGACTAGTGCCACTTTACATATTATTGATAATTCGAAAGATTGTTAAGCATACAAGGGGACTTTTGGTGTTCTCAATTATTAGCGTATTTTGCAATTTTCCATCCTTGCAAGTAAACAATGCTTCATCTAGACATTCAAAGTTCTATTAAGATGTGGACATCAAACATGAGAGATGTTGGATGTGATAACAAAAATTAGTTTTTTTAATTATTCCAAAAGTAGGCTATAGATGTCGAAGAAATTATTTAAATCTTGTGGACTATCTCAAGAATGGGTCGAGGACCATAGATGGATGTCCCATTGTTCTCTGATAAGACTAGAGACGAAAGAATTTGTGGATGGGCTCACAAGTATTTTTAAGAATACTTGGACTTTGAAGAGATAACAGACCCACAATGCAAATTAAGATGGTATGAAATTAAACTAAAAGAGAAAATGACACTAATGGTGAAAGAAGATCTCTTAAGATGAGCACTGAAGAAGAGGAAAAAAACAAGATAGTGCACTAAGACTAGATGGTTGCAAAGATGAAAAGTAAGTTGCTTGCCTTATGATTACCAGATGTGGCTTTGAGGCTCATTTGAAGAATGATTAAAAACACTTCTAAAGCTCTTAGGTAGATGTCAGTTGGAGAATACATCAAGGATTTTCACAGGCATCATGATTCATAATCTAGGTATACAGAAGTTGACCTAATGAGGTAGCCTCGTCAAGATATGTCAGTGGATTAAGATTTGGGATCAAGGAGAGTTAGCTGCGTTTGATGGTGGTTTGATGTGTCCTACAAACTGTGGTTAGGAGGCTCTCCATCATACTAACTCATTAAAGGTGGAGGAAAATTTGGCTTATACATAAAGGTCAACTAGTGAAGCCAAAAGAGAAGCCACAATGTGCATGGTCATTAGGCTGATACCTGGTCATGGATATATCAATGACATAAGAAGATGAGTGGAGTAACTGCACAAACACACGTCAGATTCAAAATAATAATGCACCTTTTTCAGATGGGTGGAGAGTCATTAACACGTTAAGGGGGTGCGCAGAATATCTGACATAGTAGGGGAAGAGGATTCTAACGGGATACGATGTTTTAAGTGTGGTAGCCACACTGGGCATTACACATTGCATATGATAGGGAATGATAGTACAAGTGACAATGTCATAAAATCTGAATGCATAGACAGACTGGTGTGTATGCCTAGAGTGCATAGAGGCAATTGATGGAGTAAGGATCTCACAGTGTTGTTGAAGACTACATAAAGGGAAAACGAGTCTGCACAAAGGAAGTGGTTGATTCGAGTAAATCATGTATGCAAGTTTGGAGGGAAATTTTGAAAGGTAATTTTTCCACTCCTGTCATTCTCTCTATTTTATTTCTTCATTTATTTCATATCGCTTTCGATTTTCTATTCCTTTCATTGGGAATAAAATACCACCCTCTCAAATTAGATGATTTAGATATTGTACACATTATTTCCTTTTTGGTATTGAACAATAAGAAATGGTGCCTCTCCTAACAATATAGGAGAGTATTCATCCCCCACATTGTTCTCAAAGTACCATATTTTTCCTACAAAATAAATTTTCCCAATAATTTGTGAAGACTATGACAAGGAATTGTAATACCTTGCATTACCCTTATAAATAATATTTGGAACATAAACATTCATAGCTATTGCCAAGTTAAACAATCTTGATGAAGAAGAAGTGTATTTACTCATAGTGGAAAAGCACTTATTTTTCAATAATAATGGTAGAGACAAAAATAAATTCTAAGCTTCATTATTCATACAATGTGCCTTTCTAGTCACAAAATTGTACACTTTATGCAATTATTTATCTCAACCACATAGTACCAATTTAGAAGGTTCTCAAAGAAATAAAGTACTCATTAACTCCCATCCTTTTAGTCATTTCTATTATTTTATTTCATATTTTGTGACCAATTGCATCTATCTATCCATCCATTTCCAAATATCTCGCGTCGTCTTAGCCCTAACTAGGACGCCCATATTTCGTACTGAGGCGTCCATGGGCACCATAGTCCCTTTTGAACTTTCCCACCTTTTCTTGTTTTGTTTCTATCCTTTTTTCATCCTTATCTCTTAGAAGGTCGGTATTTTTTTGGGTTAATTACGAAATTGGACCAAGGGAAACCTAAAAATATAAAGCTATGAGACCATAATGAGGGACCTTGTGACAGCTGGGAACAGTTCAACCACTTCATATGGATTTTTTATGTTTGAGGGTTTGATGCATGTTTTGGGGTCTTGCATGTCATTTATCCATCTTGGCATATTTAGAATACTCAGTGCAACACAGAGAATTTAGTGTGATAGATAGGTAGAGTTCTATACTATCTTTCGGCACTAGAAAAACCAAATTCAGATATTTTACATAGACCAAGGAGCCCAAATAGTAGACCAAAGTGCTTCGTCGATGCCCCCAATATAGTTCTAGTTTCCCCATTCTAGTCACATCATCAAGATCTATCATTTTCAGCACTACGGAATAATCATTCTTGTTTGTTGATTTTTGTGTAGACCTTCGACACTCTAGTCTAGTCTCTTGACATCAACTAAGTCCTTTGTTCTTCTTTATTACATACTAGGGTTTTAATTTCACCTATTTTAATCACTCATTCTATTTTATATATTATTTTATTACATTTCTTCACTGTATTATATTGTCCTCCTAGATTATATTAACTACTTTGCACTATTGTATATTTACTCACTTTTAGTTAATCATTTTGGTGAACCTGACGATTTCAACATTCTCCCCTCGTGCCATGGCTCAATATTCTTATCCCACCTTCACACCAGCTAAGGTAATAATAATAGTTACCACTGTTGCTAATGTCATGGGGATACATACTCAACATCCCCCTCACTTTGTTATACCTAAGATTGGCTCATCCATTAATGTCGTTACTACTCGTCATACTTGTCACAATCCACCTACAGCTCCACATGTGTCTATTACCTCCACCCATTAATTGTTTTACCTCCTCCTACTACTTCCAAGGGCTACGACATCGTTGAGAAACTTTAGAATACACCCACTAAGATATCCCTTTATGATTTATTATGTAATGCACTAAATTATCACATTACATTAGAAGCTTCCCTTTGTGCCATCCAAATTGAAACTGATAATTCCATAAAAGCTTTTGTAAATATCATACAGTCCCTTCACGACCTACTACATGTCATATCTTTCACCGATGACAATGCCTCATCTTTCACTAAAAATAACCCAAGTGCCCATTTACTCATTACTGTCATTGTTAGTACAACTTGTATCAAGTGAGTTCTGATTGAAAACAACTAAGCTGATAATTTATGCGCACATTCCCTTTTTAAAAAATTTAGGCGTTATTAAAAAATTCATTACTAAAAATTCTATTGTCATTCGAGGTTATGATTCTACCACTCATACCTTCCTAATAACTATCTCTCTCCATATACCAGGTTGGACCTAAAACCATTCTCACTAAATCATATGTTATAAATGGCTCTTTTTAGTTTAGTTAGACCTTGGATTCACACAATGCACTCAGTACCCTCTACTATCCACTAGTGTTTCAAGTTTTTACATGATGGCTATGAACACACCATTACTTTTGACCTATAACCCTTCAAATAATGTCGCATAGACCCCATTACCTCTATGCCCATACCACCTCCACAATGCAGTCCATAGAGTAGCATTAATAAATTTCATATTGGTCAATCAAGTGCTCCGAATTCCTCCCCTACCACTTTTAGTACCCCAGTGATTTTTACTCACACAACCGATATTATTACACCTACATTAGCCACCCCTATTTTTTTCCCTCTGCCTATCGCATGACCCCTACTACTTTACCACCTACATATTTTTTTCCTCCTAATGTATCTCTTTCACCAATTCTGATAACCCCTACTACTCCACCTATGGTATCCCCCTAGCAATATCCTTGATAATGCCATATCACATAATAACGTTCACATGGACGACTCTGAGGGTGTTGATGATGAAGTTGATGCTATGGAACTTACTGATGGAACATTAAGCAAACTTGACTTCACCCCTTTAGGTATAGATGATTCCTACTTTGAAGAAACCTTTGTGGTCGATGGCCCAGGTGAATACAAGTTTAAATACCCTCTATCTACTAGTGTTATGGTATTATATATGGGATCTATCCACATTGTTGATGTTGTATCCTCCTCTTCCTCATGAATACACGTTCACTTACCTCCTTATACATGTACGTTATTCATCAATCAGACCTTTTAGCAACATATCCTAGTGGACCACACATGTTTCGAAAACTATTTATACCCATGTGATAGTTTTTCCAAGTTTGGCATAACACTTAATGAAATTTTACCACCTCCTCACTCACCACATCTCTATCATCGTTCTTTTCATACTACATCATCATACACATTACACAGGTTTTTCACTTGACAGTTTTTGTTTGCATGCTCCCCTTGTAGCTCTCCCCACACACTTGGATAATCATGTCATGATTATATTGGTGGCACAATAGATGCTCATAACTTCTTGCTCACATTTCCCATGACCTTTGGAAACATCTCTATTTCTAGTGATTCTGATTTTGTTTACGATTCAAATATATCTTGTTGGTAAGCTCATGGTTGCCCACCGATTACCTTTACCAATGAAGAATATGTAATGAATGTTTATACACTCTATTGGTGCTCAATTTAATTTTTCCCTATTTGTTCAAAATGTCTCAATCCACATGGTTTGAATTTTTCTTTGTCTCCCTGTATTGATGCGTGAAGGATTTTTCCTTCATTTATTTTCCATGGTCAATCCTTTGCTTTGGTCGACGATTACATTGAGTCTAGATATTGTTTTTTGTTTCTCTGTCCATAAGAAAGAATTTGTAATTTTTCCGTGAATTCAGGGTTTCCCCTTCCTTCTATTTTTCCACAATCATGTTTTCCTCTATCAATTTTTGTCCCAACATCCGTGGAAACATGGTCCTTTTTTATTGGATGTGGCCCAGCAGGTCTTTTTGCTAAAACTTGTCACTTTTGTCATATTGGTA